>CM040980.1:20495396-20553975 GCA_022985145.1 Pangasius djambal
TGGATACCAAAACTAACTATAAGAAATAAATATAGCATTTATAACCTAATGTGAGTATTCACTGATTAACTCCTTAGAGCCTGATTTTGGAGGAGCGTATGCTTGCAGAACAGTGGGTGTTTGAGCCCATATATGAACTCTAAGATGTCCTTCAGAATGCTATTGAATAGGACCTGGTGCTAAAAGGTAGTTTTATGATAACACTCAGAAGTTTAGCCATGTTTGCCAGCTAGTTAGCAGTGAACATACAATTTAAAAATATGACAAACATCCTCCTTAGTTTATGTTAATTGGCTGCCTAACAAATTGATAAAAAAAAATACTTAAGCATATATAAGTGCCAATAATTTGAAGACATTCAGATTTGAAATAAAAAAAAACACATTCTCATCTATGAACTTTAGAGCATGCTCTGATGTCCATAAATGGCTGTAGACATCATGTGAGGCCTGACAGCTGTTTAATTCCTTTAATAGCCTGTTTCCTCAGTACTCAAGCATAAATACCATATGTTGTTTTGGTCACATTTGAGATGTCATCACTTGATGTGTAAATGCCAACAGAAGTCACACATTACCCATTTTATACACTAAGCTGCCAGTTTGAGTTACACCTACTTTATTGCCAAACTATGTGACCATTTTTCAGATTCACCTACATATGTCTCTTTGTAGGTTTACAGTAAATGGCTATAGCTACAGCCTATAGCTCAGCACAACAGTGACAGTGCTTCACAAAGATAAAGCTCACACACTGTTCTATATTTCATTGTACATTCTGCCTCCGCTAAGTTGAATAGAAAAGAAATAAACACTGGCTAGGTATATAGTTGTGGTTTTATGAACCCCGCTTATCTATAAAGCACCTGGATACCACCTTGTACATGCATGTTGAGATATTCCAGCAAAGTCACATAGTGATGCATGTAGTATTTAGTACACTAGATGTAGTATTTGCAATAAACACCAGCAAGCCGAGACAGGTTCTGAATAACAATGAATCCTGGTGATCCCTCCTAACTGCCAGGGTAGTTCATAACACCTTAATAACATACCAACAATATCCTGAGAAATATGATCTTAAGAGAGATGAACACTGCACCTGTAGCACAGGGAGGACGGTGATCACCTTGCAGAATGTGGAGAAAATGCATAGTGATGCCGAGGTAGCAGCAGCACAGAATTCCTGGAGAGGACCACCTCCAAATTCCTTGTAGAGTGGCATGTTAAAGTAGGGGCTGGGTGTCCAGTCTGACTATATACCAAGGTAATGATATCCACTACCCAGTGGGAACAGCTTCTGTTAAGACAAGGAAATTCACTGTGTCAACATCTTCAGCAAATAAAACGTTTGTCTGAGGACAGGATGCCTCAGGATGCTTGCTGCATGGTCCAGATAGCACCACAGGGCACGTTCTGGGTACAGCAAAAAAAAATCTCCGCTGGGTCACCCTTACTGAAGGCTGTAGGGTCAATAGAGCTATTCAAAAATGAGTACCAGCTGAGTAATATGGGCAAACCAGCTGAGTAATATGGGCAAAGACCGCGGATTCAGACACACAGTCACCCCAGAGTCATCTGGCCATCAATGTATGCAAGATAACCAGTTCCTCAACTAGCTGATGTGATTAGCAAGAACAACGTTTTCAGAGACCCCAACATCAGCCTCACACATATAGGTTCATAAGGAAAGCACAAACAGGAAATACCATGCTGTGCTACTAGGGGGCAGGAGGATGGAGGTGCCTTTTAGGCCAGTAGCAATAAACCTATGGGACCTACACAGATGCCATCTATAGTGTTGTGGTCCATTACAGTGGTTGCCACACACGTCTTTAGAGTAGACGAAGAGTTACTACTGTGTAGCAGTCCCTGGAGAAAAGTCTGAATACTAGACATTGGACAATATACCAGTTCCAATCGATCAAGTGAACACTTTACACAGCTAGGAGCTCTTGCAGTCAGAAATGGCGTTGCAGCCTGAAGGGGCAGACCCCAGACACAAACAACCTGGCTGAGGATGCCAAACCTCACTGTCCATTTGGATAGCAGATCTGTTCGGGTAGGAAGCCACCAGAGAGTTTTCCGACTAATAGTGACAGCAACAGTGGGAATCAGGGTCTTGTAGACCATCCTGGGGCCACAAGTAGACTCTGTGACCTAGATGTTAAATACTGTACCGCAAAGGAAGAATCAACCTGTAAGGGAAGCATCCATGGCTCTTTTCAAAAGGGCACTGCTCCCTTCGCAAAAATCCCTGCATCACCTGTAAGCTAATATTTGGCCTCCTTTCACTAAGACACATGCATTTCAGTTTGGGGTGTGTGGGGTCCAGTTGCAGGCTAATAACCCATGTCTGGAATGCCCACAGTTGGAGGAGGCCTAGGGGGATTACCAACCTGCTATAATTAGTACTAGCTTCCTCAACAGATGCCATTACTGCACAAGGTGGCCTGGATGAATCTAAATGGCAAGCATAATAGCCCACACTTTGGTTTAATAGAGTGGCTATCATTCTCAATGAATCTAGCCCCATGACACTGAAATGAGTAAGCTGCTTTTGTGTCTGCCCCACGGAAAAGACAAGGCCTACTAGATTCCTACCAGAAGTCTCAAAGTGCGATCCCCTTCCCCACCTTAATTTAGTGTGATGGAGGTGGGTCCCCTGTAGGCACTGGAAAGCAAATCCAGGGTGTGGTGTTCTTAAGGTGTCATGCCATATATTGGCCCATATGTCCCACCACCAAGAGGGGCTGTCAAACAGTTCCCTTACACAGGGTTCAACTTTTTTTTTCAGAATGCAATGACTGTTCTAATCGTTAGGTGTTGCCAGTGCATTCCACATGCATTAGTAATGCATTAGTGTTAAGATTTCACTTGAGCAACTCATATTGGGGCATAGAGCTCCATTTCGCAAGAACACCAGCAGTGCATATGACCAACATCGACCTGTTCAAGATTGACCAGAACATGCACCCTGGAGGTCTGGGTGCGGGTGAGCTCGGGTCTGCCTGAATTCTCCCTGAATGTTGTCAATAAAGTCTTTGCACTGTAACATAGTAAACTCTGCCATAAGACGTGCCATGCAAAAGAGTGATGTGATGTTATGGGTTGTACTGCACCTTTCAGCCCACCTTTATGGATGGACCATAAAGTCCATCTTTAGAGTAGCTGTCACAGCTAGCTGTCATAGGTGATTGAGAGGCAGAACCAAACCCCTCTACAGGTGTTGACACCAGACTTGAAAGTGCCAGCACAGCTGGTAGGTCATTATCACCCTCCTCTGATAAGGGGCAACATAGCTGACTAGTCACTGAGCTATAAGGATGGCTCTGTTAAAAAGTACAGGCCTCAGTACTATAGTGCTCTCAGGATCTGGATCGCTGATGTCTGCTGATTTTGTGAATTTGTTGATTCTAACCTCTCTCATTGTGCTTGTCAGTCATCACTGGACCTGGGCTTTTGTGACTACCAAGCTATTTAGATTGATGGGCTTGGGCCAGACTCAACTCCAAAGCAAGGAGCTGCAATCTAGCAGGAATCTAGATCAATAAAAGGCTCAGCAACAGACAATCCATAGTTTTTGGAGAAAAAAATACTCAAAATTGCTGAAGAACGGAACTGACAACAGAAATAATTAAGCTGTTCCTCCAGTTTCTATTTCTCTACAGTACACTACATGCATGCAGTGCACATAAATGCAAAGGCAGTATGTTTACAAGAAGAAACAACAATTTCCAACTGTGTATTTCAACTATCCATGTTTTATTAATTGAAATTTCATTTCATACAAAAAAAAAAAAAACAGGCATGTAATGATAGGTAAGCCAGCAAGATACAAATAAAAATAACAGATCTGAGAAGGTCACTTTTATAAAACCCCAAACCCAAAAGATTAGCTGTTACTACTTAGCCATGGATGCATCATTAATGACTTAAAATCCCACTGCACCAGAATGGGTCTGTTACATATCATCAGATAAGATCAATATATATATCAGCTCTGTTCCAAACACTGGAATTCATGCGTACTTATCTTTAGGATGTCAGCTATGTCCAAAATGCTAGAACCTGTTACACCAAGAGATCTTGGCGGTCATTATTCCGTTCAGGTTTCACTTTTGGGACACAGCCATTATTAGGCCAACTCCAAACCAAAAGTGCACTCAATCCAGCAGACTCAGACATAATACCTCTCAACATTGTGTTGGTCAGGAAGAAAGCAATGCAGTGGCTCGGAGTTACAAATCACAAGTACATCGACAAGGACAAAAAGACGAAAACACTGCATGCCCAGGACGCACATAAAGAGGTCTTATCTACATTTCTCCCCCTGCTCAGACTCACTCCACATTTCATAAAACAAAATAACAAATGGAAAGAACTGAACTCAGCTGGTAGCAGTTTGGTTATTGCATGCCAGTAAGTTATAGTATATTTTAGTGTTATATTTTTGGTCACATTATAAAAGTATTTATTTATTTATTTATTTTCTATTAGTGTTGCCAATGCCGAACATGTCAAGATAAGAAGCTACAAATTCACTCCATGCGAAAGGATCTGCAGAGTGTCTCAGACTATGTAATGGCAGCTAGACGAAATATAATACCAGTAATTTTGGCTGGTATTTTATCGATGTAACGATAATGTTTTTGTAATTGCAATTTCATAATTATATTTGTAAATGCTCAGCTGTTATTGTACTCTGAAAGCAGAGAGAAGAGCTGAAACACTACAATGTCCAAGCTGCACCTCTAAACCAGCAAAACTACATACGCAATGTCGTAATGTGTGCAAATCTATAAAGTACAAACCCATGAAAAGTGTAAATAATTACAATGATTTTACGAGTTTGGATTGCATTAATGTACAAGTACTTCTGACAGGCATTCAAATCCATACATTTGCCTCTCCACCAAAAAAATGTACAGCATTCCCTTTCCAATACATCCAAGTAAAGCATCATTTTTTTGGTTGATCACACCAAATCTTTCAGCATAAGAATACACCCTGTTAGAATTCATAGCCTCTTCACACGCGTGCATTACACTTTCATGTACGCAATCAATAAAACCCAAAGCCAAGATTTTTATCTCAGTAGATCACTTATGTTTGAATGTTGGTGCCATCATGGACTACACTACTGTTAAATGTTACAGGAACAAAGAGGAGAGGAAAGTGCGATAATGAAGGAAGATTTTGCTCAGGAATAGTGATACAGCAGGGCTTACTCTGGGGCAAAGAAATGGGAAGGGATAAAGTAGGAAGAGAGGATAAAAGACCTGAGAATGCCTAAAGCATTGCAGAGAGGTGAAGGGAAATGAAGGGATACAAATGGAAAGATGTGCAAAGCAGATCCCCTCTCCTCCAGGGAGGTGGGCATGGCCGATGGGCAGGGCTTACTGCCGGACTTCAACGTAGTTGGCTGGGAAAAGTCCGTAAGCCCCCCTGCACACGCCCCTCCACCAGCCCTCGTCAATCATCTCGATGTTGGTGATGATGTCATCGGGGTCAAAGGAGATCTCGTCATCACCGGCTATAAAAATAAAAAAAATTGAAAAAAAAAAAAGAAAATGTTACTCTTGTGTCAAATGTAGTTAATCAGCCAAGATGTGTGATGTGTTCGGTGTCTAAAATTGTGTCCTTAGTAAATCTGTTTATGGGATGATAAACTGTAAAATACATAACATACAAATGAAAACCGGACTGCAGTTGGTGGACTGCCGTGTCAGGCAATTGTGGAGATTTAAATGTCACACTGTCCTCCACTTCCCATAGCAACAGTAAACTTGGGCATGAAAACTGTGCCACGCGATCTGAAGTCATCAATGTGTCAGCAGTTGCATTGGAAAATAATGATGAAGGTAAGAAATGTGACCAAAAGTACACTAAATAATGTTCTCTGTAAATTAACGGACACGTACTGACGCGTAAACCCGAGTAGTTTACTTTCAAATGTACAGAGTACACTAATACACAATTAAATATACACACATCAGCAGGCGTCTGTTAATTAGCTATGATTGGAGAGTGCTCTCTCAGCTCTTCTACTGCTTATGCCTTTCCTGTGTAGGCTATCCATATAACACTATACGTTACTGTTACTGCTTTAGTGGACTGGGATTGATTATGTTATACGTGATCAGACTCAGATCTGGTTAATCTTACCTTCCGTTCTTGAAGCACGGTAAGACTTGCTATGTGTAAAACGCTAGTGTTTAGCTACTAGCAAGTGTTTCCCACTATTTAAATGCTAAAATGGAAGTGATTTTACTGTAGTTATTAAAGTGCTTCTTTCAGACGAACGTACTTCTCATAACACTTCAGTAATCCCAGTAGGGAAATTTAAGTGATGTGCAATGTGTGATTGTAGTATCTAATATCCCTAGAAGGAACAGAATTTTTTTTTTTTTGGCCTATTGTGTATGCATTTCAATATAGAAGACGTAAGGGCTTAAGGATCCTCAAAGCCGTGACAAGTTGTTTTTTTTCCCCACAGCAATGTGATATAAAAGCATGTTGTAAATTACAGGACACACCATAATCTCTACTTTAAGATATATAAAATATACAGATATAAACATAATCCAAAATAAATGTAATAGTCATGTAAAATATTTCTTTTATAACAAAAGAAATGTAATATTTGCGATGGCCATTTTTTTCCAGATGGCTGAGGAGTTTCAGGAAAAAAGTTCATTCTGCATTATTGATCATTACCATAACAGCAGCACACATGTGCACTGTGGTATTCATGATTTGGGTTGTTTTTTTGTTTTTTTTTGAAAAGGTTTATTTGAGGGGAAAAAAGCAGCAGGCATGTTGATGGCTGTGGACAATACTCAAGGTTTCAGTAGCGTTATCAGAAAAGAAAATGTAGTAACATAACTTCTTCGAAAATTCTTTGATGCAAGACCTGGGTGTAGGTGAGAGGCTGGCATTAGCCATAAGCTTTGTACTTTTAATGAAATGTCTGCAGAAAAACATTATATTTATGTGCTAGTATGTATTTAGGACCAAAGATGCAAAAAAAAAAATGATTGTCTATTGTTTCACTTACTAGCTTGATAATCATACAGAGCCACAGCAGTCACTCCCAGGTCCTCACCATAATCATAAGACTGAGTGTCTAGACACACAAAAACACACATACACACAATTATAACTTTCTGACACACAAACACACACAATTAGAACTTCCTGACACACACACACACACTGTAAACCAAATGCTGACTGGAGGCCAGAAACATTACAAACTACAGCAAGTAAAATACAGCTAAACAATTTACTAAGCAAAGCTAGCAAAGTATCCTGTGTTAGCTAGCCGGCAAGAACACACCAAATGTGTCTGTTGTAAGCCATTGATTGATCTTTCATAGCATTAGAAAAAAATATTTTTAAAGCATTTTTTGGATAATAGGTTAATGCTAATGAAGATGTAATTATCTTCCAGGGCTGATGGCAACTAGCTAGCCAGCAATTACCAACTAATGTTGGCAAGCTAGTTGTTCGTAGATTGACTACAGTTCAGGAGTCTCAAAATAAAAAAGAAAGGAATAGAGGAATAAAGAAAGTCTCAGAATAGTATATAAATCTTAATCCACAAATTCAACACATCACAATTTCCCAGATAAAATTTTAGAAATGTTAGTGGATAGTCAAAAAAATTGTCAAAAACTTTTTTTTCCCAATTTTTTGTTTATATTTCTATATTTATGCTCATAGTTGTTTACCTTATTAATATTCTTTTTATTTCCTGTATTTTACTGTTATACTCAGCACCAGTACACCAAGACAAATTCCTTGTACATGTAAACCCAAG
Source organism: Pangasius djambal (assembly GCA_022985145.1). Lineage (NCBI taxonomy): Eukaryota > Metazoa > Chordata > Actinopteri > Siluriformes > Pangasiidae > Pangasius > Pangasius djambal. The sequence continues at coordinate 20,503,221 of CM040980.1, forward strand.
GTACTTGGTAATAAAGGTGATTCGAATTCTAATTTTTGATGGACGATCACGAGTCCCTCATCACAACACTGTGTCCCGACTGGGTGTGCGGACATGTTACCTGCAGCCTGGTACTGATCATCCTGATCTGGATTCAGGTAGAGGTTCTCATGCTCTGTGCTCGGCTCCACCTCATACACGTGCTCCTTGGTCTCCTTGGTCTCCTCCGTCTCCTCCGTCTCCTCGTGTGCATCAGGAATCTCATACTGGGTGAAAATGGAGCAATCGCACATCAACGGCTGCTTATCAGAGAAGTACACACAATGTTTAACAGAAACATGTGGAGTACTGGGTGTGACGGTGGTACAGCGGGTAGCGTTGCCGCCTCACAATCGGCAGCTGGATCGGCTAAACTGCCCCTAGATGAGAATGGGTGTGCGCTTGGTGCGTCCTAGGAGTAGTAGCTTAAACCAAGTAGCCTAAATCAGACTCCTGTTAGCCAACAAGGAAAACCCTAAGTCATATGTACTCTAAGTAGTGTAATGAAGTAGGAAAGTTTTAAACTTTTAAAGGGTTACCTGGTAGGTCTGAGTGGTGGTGGTGGGGCTGGGCTGAGGGGAAGGCTCTGTAGCTTTGGGGCTCTCCTAAAGTGAACCAGGGATCACACGCTTAGACATGCAGGATCAGCGCACACGTACGCACGCACACACTCACACACACACTTAAAAGAACACCTTAGATCACCCTAACTTTTTTGTTTAAATGACATCAAATTAAAATACTCTAAAGTCTGAAACTATAACCAAGGAATAGGTATGAGTGAATCTTTGGTTAGTGAACTGAGAAATGTCATTAATAACTTTATTTGGTTGAAACATTAAATTCAATCTAATCAGGAAGAAAAAAATGCATTTGACCGCGCACACACATGCACACGCGCGCGCACACACACACGCACGCAAACCTCTGCCTTTGTGCGAGCTTCCTCTTGCTCCTGCTTCTCCTTGGCTTGTCGTCTGGCTCTCTCTTCCTGCGCCCGTTTCTTGTCCTCTTCCTCGTTCTGCTTGGCCAGATTCTCAAAACGAGCCTTAATGCTTCCTGTTCCTCTGCCGGCTGAAACCAGTCGCATATTTACACACACACACACACACACACACACAGAGGATAACGATACACAAAACAGAACACTACATGCGGTCTTTATTTTGTGCCGTTTAATATTGACTTCAAGCCTTTGATAGGATTTTTAAAGCTCGTCATTGCCTTAGCAGTGTCTAACATCTCTGAATGATGAGTGCCTGTGCTCCAACATCAAGTGCTGACTTCCTGAACCGCACATGAGACACCTTTTATATTCACACCCAGCTCAAAGCCAGCTTCATCCTTTGGTTTCTTTTAATTGCGACTGTTGGATAATTATTAAAAATACTGATTAGTTATTTTAACATTTCCTGTGTACTTTACATAATTTATACCCTACTGATTTAACATTCTCTTTAATTTTTTAAGTTTACTAACTTAAATATGCGGATCTAATCGTTTCTAAGGCACAAACACCTTTATAAATAGTGTCAGTAGGGGTGTAACGATACACTCGATTCTATTCGTGATACTGGCTTCACAATTCTCAGAATATTTTGAACAAAATTTGAATGATGAAAAATTATGCCTGAACTGAGATGCCTTTTTTTTTTTTTTTTCGGAATCATCAGCAATGCAAAACAATGTGCAATTTTTGTCTGTATGAAACTAAATAAATCTAAAACTCCTACCAGCAGAGGTTTAATATTGTAAACCAAATGTACTACAGGTTGTAGCTAGCAAAATGGACTCAATACAGTTAAATGAAAAAAGGAAAAAAAAAAAAAGCTGTCAAAATGTTTGCGGTGCTTCTGTGCCACTTTAACTGTGTTTAGAACAGACTTCGTTCAGGAAATAGAAATAGAAATGCTGTAGAAAAGTTCAAAATGTTACTTTGTGAAAGGTTTTCCCAGGCTACTACACATATTTTGGGAAATAGGACAAACTACGTTCATTAGAAAATATCACCGATGGGTAAAAAAAAAAAAAAAAAAAAATGAAAAAAATTAAAGAAATGGGAAAGAAAAAAAAACCCAGCTGTGAGGACATACACACAGGAGTTTATAAGCTTACTCGCTTACTTATTCGCTACATAAGCCTTGTAGCTCTAGTGCAAAACTACAGAAGCAGTTCAAATGCTCTTACCTGCTTCAACTGGTTTGGTCTTCTGGTAAGCAGCAGTGGGTTTCTCAACATCCTCAAACGTTCCTGCACTCTAAAAAACACACATATGCGCACGCACGCACACACACACACACACACACACACACACACACACACACACACACACACACATACATTTCAGCCAACTCATCAACTCATAGCTAAGGTACTGTATATTTATTTTGGAAGTGGATTATAAGAGCAGGATCTACCTTGTCCATTCGGTCCTTCTGCACTCCGTATTTCCCTCCAAACCCTTTGGAGTAATCTAGAGAGGGAAAAAAAAAAAATCATCAGTAAATTGAAGCTCAGAATAAATCACAGCATCCCTGTGAGAATAAGGAAGCTTGTGAGTGATACTGAGAAGCATCAGAGAAAGAAAAGGAAGAGCAGCGCACGCAGGAGCATGAGGAGACCGTCATTCTCAGCAGCCATGTTCGTCATCGACACGTTCTGCAGCAGTCATACAGGGCCGAGTGTTGCTCTAAGCTAAGCAACAGACAGTGTGTATTGTGTGTGCAGTGTGTGCATATTATGTGTTTCCACAGGTCTGGGGCTGAGCATGCACACAGGAGAATCAGTAACGCTGGAGCACAGGGGACTTGCAGAGCACATCCTAATGCTGAGTCTGTGCCAATAAGGCCATAGCTCAAGTTAAACTTTATAAACCAATTGCAAAATTGGGCACAAGAACTAAAAAACTGCTCGGGAGTAATGCTGCAATCAGCATTAACCAGCTAAATTATGATTAGTAGCGAGTGGTTCTCAAACTTTTGGCAGCCAGGGACCCCTTAAACTGTGAATGAATGAATGAAAGAAATCCACAACCTCAGTACAGATTTACTTTATGTATTATGTATTATGTATTACACTCATTATTTAAATATGTACAATAATATTCGGGTTATTTATAAGCAGCATATACATTTTTATACCTCTCTATTGACAGAACACTTTGCCAGAAATTTTCAGGTCCAAGTATCATGGACTCTTTAGCTATGTTTCACAGATCTCACTTTGAGAACCACTGACGTAAACCATTTCACCATGCCTACGTAAAATCATTTAAAATCAAGCTTAACACCTAACATTAAGAAACGAGTGTATGCCATGTTACCCGACCACGGCTGAAATTATCTGATCAATCTGAACCTGAGCTCTGCCCTTGTTGACCAGGGACGTCTGTCACTCAGCAAAATCAGGGTGCTAGTTTTTTTTTTTTTAAAGAAGCGGAATATTCATAAGCCGGCACATTTGTGCACAACAAAGTGGGTGTGTCTCCGCACAGAGACAGCAGAGCAAAAGGGGTTGGGGAGTAAAGAGGACGGAGACTTATGCCTGTTTGAGACTCGTGCTTAGCCAGACTCTCTTTGTGCTCAAAGCCAAGTGCGCACTGATCCTGCTTCTCAACCTCCACCCCGTATTTCCCTCCAAACCCACGCTTATAATCTGTAAAGACACACACATGAAGACACACGGCAAGATGACAAGACAGACAGGACACAGAACGGGCAAAAGAAACCCGATTCCCAAGGAGGACACCACAGGTAAAAGCTGAAACACCAACATTAAAGCGTGTAAATAAATACTGATATTACATCAGAGTGTCTGCAGGTATCAGCAAGCGGAATGCTTTTCAAAAAGCATCACTGTCAATTCTATTGTAAAATTAAAAACCTTGAAATTTTAGAATGGTTGTGGGATTAAATGTAAGACCTGAGGACACCCTGGAAATAGTAGCATTAAAGCATTTTACACACAAAGCAATCAAATGAACATGATCAGGTGGAGTACAGTTTCATATTGGCTTAGAAATCACTTCAAATTAGACATGTGCTGATAAAAATGTGGTCTTACTGGCCAATTAGCCTGCTATAAGTGGAATAAAACACACATGCATATACGAAAATAACAATTCTGGACGGGTAATGGCTCCTCCTCTTCACACCACCCTGCTGTTGATTATTTTCCTATCATCACAGCACGTCACATCATGTTTTATTCCGTAAAGCACGTTAATATATTCAGCATACACTGCACATTCATACCAACATCATATTATAAAGTTCTTTCTCCTTTCTAGTGAACCAGTGTGAGCTATTTAGGAATGCAGTGAATCTTTTTAAGAAGAGAAGTGTTCTTTTTTTTTTCCAAGTTTAAGAGCCGAACAGTACCATTACATCTTCAGCATAAAACATACAAATATTTATCGTTTTTTTTCAGTTATTTAATGATGATCACGGTCAAATTCACCATGCAACTTACACAAAATCAGACAGAAAAAAAACAACTAAAAGCGAAACCATTACATCTTCATCCAGGGTAAGCAAAATAAAAGTAATAATAACTGTGGAGGATTTTACAGTGGTAAAACCAAGACGATGAGACTAGTCAAGAGGCTCTGGCTCTTTAATGATGAAAAACCAGACTAAGGATCACCATCTTGACATAAAGGTGGTGGTAAAGAGCCATCAACCTGACAGCAAGGTTCTCTCACTCTCGCTCACACCATAATGCAGGGAAAAACAAAATCACGCTTATGTCTCATCCCTATGTTCACTGATGTTTCATATCCTCACTTTCAGTACAACTTCCTTTCTTTCAGAAACATAAACCGGTGGAAGTGTGTGTTACCTTTCTGAGACTCGTGAAGTTGCAGTTTCTCCTGATGGTCCCAGCCAAGAGCGGATTTATCCACACGATCCGTCTGGACGCCAAACTTTCCTCCGAAGCCCTTCACATAGTCTGGAATGCATATGAGACACATTTCAAAACATATGACTGAATGATGAAGAAAGGTGAAACAGGATTATTAAATGGAGACTGGTGGAGGTCATTGGATAGCCATAATTACCGCAGGGTTAAGGTACGGTCTAGTGTGACAACAAGCACACCTAATAATCTGTGTTTCTCTCTCTCTCTCTCTCTCTCTCTCTCTCTCTCTCGCATTACACATGCCACTCCTGAGATACCAGTGGTCCTGACCCCCTTCTGCTCTCTGAACCTGCCTGATCCAGCCTGATGCCCTACTTCTGGTTGGAGTTCTCATCACATGGAAACCACTCAAGCCAAGTGGCTTTATTGTCATTTCAACCATATACAGCTAGTTAGGACACAGCGAAATGAAACAATGTTCCTCCAGGACCATGGAGCTACATAAAACAAAACACAGAACTACAGCAGACATTACACATATTTACGTAAAGTGCACAGTGCAAACATGACGGCACAAGACCCTTAGAAACCATGAAGATGGCTTTGGACGACAATTGCTAGGATCGCTTTAGGACTGCACTTGCCATGAAACGGTTTCGCACTCAAGTCTCCATCTGTGAACAGTTGATAACTTCAACAAAATAGACTTCATGTTAAATCTGTAAGGAATTTCCTGGTTACACTATTGCACTTTTTTGACTATGCAGTACAGAAGTATAGAAGGGATTTATTTATAATCGCACTATCCGTTATCACTCAGATGAGGATGCGTTCCCTTTTGAGTCTGGTTCCTCTCAAGGTTTCTTCCTCATTTCGTCTCAGGGAGTTTTTCCTTGACACCATCACCTCTGGCTCACTCATTACGAATAAATTTCTATCCTGAATTTACATATTTCTGTAAAGCTGCTTTGTGACAATGTTCACTGTTAAAAGCGCTATACAAATAAAGCCGAATTGAACTGAACAGTGAGGAAAATTAGAGACAGCATAAAAGCATAATAAAAAAAAATATAGAGGGGAGACACTATGCTGAGATGAACAGCTACAGCTACGTGAGAGCTGCTTTTGGCATAACACAAATGTTAACAGTAACTACATTCTCATAAGAAGTATGACATGTTCTACATTTAATAAATAAAATATTATAAAAATTGTAATCATTCTGCAAATGGCTTCAGTGTAAGAAGAATAAAGCGATATGGGATATGCTGTTATGGGAAAATAATCTTAATAAACTTCAGATTCTACACACAAACACACAGTTTTCATACACAGGCAGTGGTTAGTTCATGTACTCAGTGTCGTTTTTAAACTTTTGGGCTGTAGTGTAGAATGGGTTTAGGGAGGTTACGTGTATCACAAACCTTTCTGTGACTCGTGTTTCTCCGTTTTGCCCTGATACTCAAAGCCCACGGCACTTTTGTCCACTTTATCAGTTTCCACTCCATATTTCCCACCAAATCCTTTAGAATAATCTGCAGATGAACAAATACAGGAATGAGAGTAAAGCAGCATTAACAGCTATAAAATCTAAATGAATGTCAGTCGGAGTTCATGTATACTGTGGGCTACAGGAAGTCAGTGATTTAAAATCACTCAAATAAATAAATAAATAAATAAATAAATAAATAAATAAATTAAAAAAAATCAAATTCACCATGCAATTTACGCAAAATCAAACAGCAACGAAAACAAAATAAATACTGAAAATACTGAACCTACCAAAATAATAAAACTAAAAAAAGAATTAGCAATTAGCATCCGCATCACAGGATCACAGGAAATGGGAAACAAACCTTTCTGGGATTCGTGTTTCTCCGTTCTTCCCTGATAATCGAAGCCTACAGCACTCTGGTCCACACGATCAGTCTGAACACCATACCGACCCCCAAAACCAGTGGTGTAATCTGGGACACACACACACACACACACACACACACACACACACACACACACACACACCGCAGCAGCCAATCATGGCGTGGGGGTTGTGGGAAAAAGCAACAGAAATTACACAGAGCAGCAAGGAGAGTTTAAAACATCGCAGGGATCCGACATAAGAGCAGCAGTGCGTTTGAAGGTTTCCATCCAAACGCAACCACTTGTTTCCATTACAATTAACGTGATCATCAAAAGAGGAGCTAATCATCACACAGTCTCAGAGAACACACAGATTCATATTCTCTCTCTCTCTCTCTCTCTCTCTCTCTCTCTCTCTCACACACACTTATTCTATGTGTAGCCAGTTCTTGAATGGATAGCATTTGGATGGAAACCTCACGACTGAGCTCATGTTTCCGTGACTGAACTTCAACACACACTCACTGTGCACTTTATTAGGAACACCTGTACACCTCCACTTCCATGTACTTATCCAACAGGCCAATCAGGCAGCAGCAGCACAAAGCATTAAATCATGCAGGTACAGGTCAAGAGCTTCAGTTATACTTTATATTAGATCAGATCTGTTATCTCAGTGATGTTGACCGTGGCATGGTTGCTTGTGCCAAAGAGGCTGAGTCTGAGTTTTTCAGAAACTGGTCATCTCTAGAGTTTACATATAATAAAACAAAAAACATCCGATAAGCAGCAGTATTGTGGGCGGAAACACCCTGTTGATGAGAGAAGTCGGAGGAGAATGGCCCAACTGGTACAAGCTGATAGGAAGTCTAGAATGACACTGAAGCAAACACTGAAGCAAAACACTGAACCTTGAGGAGGCCAAACGCCACATCAGAAAAAGACCAGGTGATGTTTTTCCAGTCTTCAAGTGTCCCGGTTTGGTGAGCCTGTACCCACTGTAGGCTTAGATTCCAGTTCTTATCTGATAGGAGTGGAACCCGACGTGTTCTTCTGCTGTTGTAGCTCATGCATATCAAGGTTTGATTGTGTTATGCTTATCTCCAGAACCACTGCTCCCTGGATGATTTGTGTGTGAAGGCTAGAGTGCATGAACATCCCAGATCAGCACTTTCTGAAATATTCAAACCAGTCCATCTGGCAGCAACAACTATGCCATGCTCAAAGTCACTGATATCACATATTTTCCCCCATTCTGATGTTTGATATCAACATTAACTAAAGCTCTTGCCCTGTCTCCACAATTTTATGCACTGCGCCTGAGCCACTCGATCAGCTGATCAGACAACTGCATGAACGAGCAGGTGTAACTAAAGTGGACAGTGAGCGCATATTAAAGTTCACACTTCTAAAGAGCGCACACTAACTGAACCCCCCAGTTTAGCTGTACATATTCACTGGAAGTAAGTGTACCCCAAAAACTTGCAGTGATTTTTACTCATGTTTCACATTTTCTGGTGTGAAAGTGTTAAAAAAAATGTAAAAAAAATGTAAAATGTAAAAAATCCAAACATCTTACTATCCCTGTCTATAATATACTGTAACACACAATTACTTACACATGCCACTTTGCTCAATCTACAACAGTCAATACGACTGAACAATATGACTTCCTTGCTTAAACAAACCTAACACTGTCAAATAAATAGACTAATCTAGAAAGCGAACATACTGTATATAGATATAGTGAAAACTGGGAAACTAACTCTATGTCTCTTCAGGTAGCGCTGTACATACACGCACAAGCTAATGTCAGCTACCTTTTTACACAGATGAATGACAAGAAACACACCTCCGCATTTTGTTCTATATGCATTACTTGGGAATCGGTTTAATTTTTTGTCTATATACGATCGTTTATTTTGTGGTCCTGTATAGCAGGCAAGCGGCCTCGTGTTGCTGTGTACAGAATGACATCTTCAGCTATGTATGGCTCTGATATACAACACCGAGTAGCACTAATAACCGAATTGCTTATTGGAAGAAGTTAATTATTATGTTTAACTCTGGAGCAAGAGGACAGTACACTGATTTTAAGGCAGAGAAGCTGCTTACACAAAGTACAGACAGGTGACAAATTAAAGGAAAAAAGTTATGGTTCTGTTATGCTGTAGAGGGATTTATTTTCGCTGGCATGGTCTGAGTCGCGCGAAGTGTCAATGCAAACCAGTGCAAAGTTCTTCTGACTGCTCTGCTCTGCTTTACCCTATGATGAAACATTTCTATCCTCTCTCTTCCAGGATGACATCCTGCTCCCATCCACAGGGCACGAGGGCTCGCTGAATAGTTTCATGAGCATGAAAATGGTCATTTGGGATAAAACACCATGGAATACCGTTTGGAAGAACGGTGTTCATCCCTCCAGCACAGTTCCAGAGAGAGCTTGTGGTGGTCCAACACCTAAGTAATACATTTTAAACTGGGTTTTCCTTTAATTTGTCACCCATCCGTAAGTCATAAAAAGTAAGTGTGCGCATGTGTGTGTATGTGTATGTGTGCACGTGTGTGTATAGGAGAAGGACTATTCACTAAACGTGAAGCTCAACAGTGCAACAAGCTCTCACACACTCCAGGAAATGAGTGAAAGGACGAAAGAAGTGAGCCTCACCTTTCTGAGAGGCATGTTTCTCTGTTTTCCCAGCATACTCGAACCCTACAGCAGACTGATTGAGGAGGGAAGGATTCAAAATTAATTAAAAAAAAGAAAGAAAAGAAAAGAAAGACTGTATTTACATTAGCTTCCCAAAAACACAGCACTGTGCAAAGCAGAAGTTTTAGGCACATATATAGAAATGCTGTAAAGCGAAGATGCCTTGAAAAAAATTTCTACATAAAAAAACACTGTAAAAAGTCCATATTTGCTGTGACAACCCTTCGCTTTTGAAAAATGCACCAGGAGTCTCAGGTACACTTTGTGTAGTTTTATAAAGAAATTGGCTGGTAAGTTTTTCTGAGCATCTTGGAGAATCTGCCTCAGTTCTAACTGTCTGGAGACTTTGACTGCTGCACTTGCTTCTGTTTTTGCAGATAAGGTTTTTGTCAAAAAAAAAAAAAAAGTCTATTATGTAATATGTTACCTTCTTTATTGACTGTATCATCTCATTTTTTATTGGAAAAATAGCGTTTGGAAAGTTTTTTTTTTTTTTACTGTCTCAATAATGCAGAAGTCATAAAATAAACATCCAAGATAATTTGTATTTAAAAAATTAGATGCCTGTGACTTTTGCACAGTCCTGTATTTCATAACCATACATCAAAGTTTTATTATATATATTTCATATTCCAAAACACACAAACGAGATAGAATAAACTGACAGAACTCAAACCATTTTTTTTTTTTTTAAATACGGTGTCCTACTGACATTATGTAAAATGCATTACAAAAACTGAATACATTGTATTACTGAAATCAGAAGTAAATTTGTACCTGGTCCACACGGTCACTCTGAACTCCAAATTTACCCCCAAAGCCTTTAGACGTGTCTGTCTGGGAGCAGTGCTTCGACAGTTTACTCTGATACTCATGACCCACAGCCGACTGCAACGAAACGTTCGAAACATGAAGAAACGTTAAGTGGAATTATGAGCCAGACAATACATTTCCCAGAGTTAATGTGGTAGTTTTTGTGCCTTTAGTCAAACAATGAATGCTGTGTTGCTCTCATTTGAAAAACAGAACTAATGGGACAAGATACTTCTTCAAATTTGTCCAAAATTAAAAAAAAAAAAAAAAAAAACCCTCTTGAAAGGAGCTGCAGCGTGACGTGTAACGCCATCCAAACTCACATTAATGAATGGAGCAAATGCCAAACTAACATTTCAGGTTACATGTTCAAGCAGCTGTTTCATTTTCTACCCTAATATCTTGATGACGTGAGGGACAGGTACTGTGTGTGTTAAGGTGCTCTCAGTGCTTTATATTGAAATATATACGAAAGCAGTAATTTTTTTTAGGGAATGTGATTGCATTAATGTAACACTTCCTTTTCTGACACTGGCCACCACCATTATTATAATTACTACTCTGCTTTTATGCAAATTCCTGGTTATAGGCTTTCAGCATTTAAAGTTGCTGATTTGGTTGACACTTTTCTCCAAAGTGAGACAGGATACAATTAAGGGTCTTGCTCAAAGGACTCAACCATAGCTGGGATTTGAACTAAGAACCTACTGATGAGTAGTCCCAAAGCCATAACCACCGCACCACCACTTTGCAGCACTTTTACCTGCAGCTTGGGCTGTTATTGCTGTTTGTTTTTTTTTTAATCATAGTTAAAATATCTGCCGGTTATTTCAAAGCGATGAGACTGATGTAGACTGGAAACAACTTCAAGCACACTTCGCCTTTTTCCAAATGATCACATCATTTCAGAAGATTGCGCACTTCCTCTTCTTCAGTAAGTGTTTCCAATTTCAGTCACTGTGCACTCTAGCTGGTATGAATTGCCTCATGTCTCTATGTGTGGGCATCAGAGGGACACGCTGCCCCATCTGCTGTCTGTACTGCACACACACTCGCCCCAATTATCATCTACTGGCCAACAAGATGTGTCAGGACATTCACACTCTTCTAATCTCCCACTACCATGCTGAGTGTGTGTGTGTGTGTGTGTGTGGGGGGGTATTTTCATAGAGACTTCTATTCTCGCCTTATTAGTAAACAAAGAAAAAGAAAGTGAGCCAGGACCCTGTTGATATAACATGCCTCACAGAGAGATGGAGAGAAAAACCTCACATCAGCAGCCAATTACAGCCAAACCAGTGTGACCCTGCTGTACATCAGAGGGGTAGACGGCATACCAGTGACACCATGGCGTAAGAGAATTATGGGATTGCCTTCCCAGTGGAGGACACAAAGGACGCATGTGGTGCTCCTTCAAATCTGTCCAAAATATTTAGCCTCAGAAGACGTCTGTCTTTATGCTGCCTTGGGAATGGGACAGACTTTTCTCCAGAGCACAGATTCTGCCTACTTAGGCAGCCTCCTTCCAAATGGAACAAAGAAGTAGTGATGATGTTTCACACAGCACGTGTCGCGCGAAGCACAGCGTCAAAACCTCATTTAATTCCAATTCCAATTCACACTGGTGCTGTCAGAGGCACGTCAAAGTCAAGCTCCCGCATCACATGCGCTTATTTTACTCATTTTACTCTTCGCCACACACAATTTCACTTCCTAGTTCGAAACGGTTACTACAGTAGAGTTAGTGACATCATCAGCGGACATGGCAAACGATCGTTTTCAAGAATATAACTTTGGACTTAAAATATGAAAGCTTGTTAGATGCAGATGAAAAGGAAGAAGGGACGCCAATTTCACCGGAAGCACCTTTAACAGGAACGTACAAATCAATGTGAGCTAGCTAGCGAGGTAATTCGACGTGCTATAAAGAGAGCAAAAAAAAAAAATAAACAGAACATTTGGCCATTTTGTGTCCGAAATATCACTTACTCGATATTAATTTCTTATTTATAGAAAAAGCCATATGGCACTTGCCATTGTGTGTATACTGAGCGTCGGCCGCGGGTAATCACTGCTGTGCCGATATTCAGTGTAACTGCACTCTTGCTCATGCGATGTTGCTTAAGTAGGTCAATGAGGGACATTTATACAGGAAACCAAGGAGGTAATGAGCAACAGGAGTGTAAATAGTAAACGGGAGTTTGTGTAGTAATTACACTCACCTGTCATTTGTGAATTCAGGGTAAGAGTGATCCTCTTAACAAGTCTGCTTTAACCAGTATTCCCCTACATAATTAAACCCTTACAGTATTGCAGTAGTGATGTACAGCATTTCATCTTGTGCTCTTTCAAGTCAAATGATTAAAATGTTTGATGTAAAATTCAAACCAACACATGTCTGGGGGAACAAAATTTTCCAAAAAATATCTTCTGGGATGTTTTTGTTCTTAAAAGGCTTAAACGTTTAAAGCAATTAAAGGGAAAAGCTCCCCATACTAACTTCTTTTATCTATTTGTTTAATTCTTGCTAATTTCCTGACCAGTGATTTGTTGTTAAGACCATTAAAAGCTTAATATTTTGCCATTTTGGGTTTGACCCGTTTTTGTTGCCCAGGAATGTACAATTACATGCCTCATAATTTTATAAAAACTGTAACGTATAGATGTCCTGGTTTTTCCCCCTCTGTACTATCACAGCTATCTTGACAATAATTAAGCAGGCGATAACTTAAAAAGATTTTTAATCATATACAACTCCCATCTGGTTTAAGTTTCTTACTCCTGCAAATGGACACCTAGCACCTGGATGCAAGCTGATGAGCTCCTCACAGTAGTGTAAAAAGAGATAGAAACTAGAAGTGAAAGAAAGACAGTGAATGAGAAAAAAAGGTAGTGAGAAAAAGACAAACATGGCTCTGACCTTGTCCATTCGGTCCTCCTGCACACCAAACTTCCCTCCGTAACCATGCGAGGCTTTGGGCATGTTCTCCAGCTCACGCTGTTTCAGATCACTGTGCTCAGACGACACCGTCTCCCGCAGCTTGTGGATGCTGATGCAGCAGGAGAAACACAATGAACATTTAACATTCTTCACTGAATGAACAGCGTTTCATTCAGACTCATCATACTCATAGCTGTACAAACCTAACACACATGTGGATTCGTCTGTGTTAATGCCCAACACCTGACACTGACTCGGTTTGTTCACGTCTCTAAGCAATATGATACGAATGACTTCTCGAATGTCCAATCAGTGCAACATAGCAAAAAAAAATATAGCACGGACATAAAAAAAAATTAACAGAAATTAAAACTAACACAGATATTTAAAAAGTAACAATGAGATATTATAAACTAAAATGTCATTAAGATATTAAAAATGTCACACTCAGATTAAAAAAAAAAAATGTAATACTGAGATATTAAAAAGGAACACTGAAATAATACAGATTTAAAACAAAATGTAAGAGTCATTTTAACGGAACACTGAGGAAAAAAAGTAACAGAAAAAAAATGAACATTAAAAAATGAACACTGATAAAAATCTGTAAGATATTTTTAAAAAAAAGTCACACTGAGCTATTTAAAAATAGCTCGCAGATATAAGGAAATAGTAACACTGCTATTAAAAATATGAAACTCTGGAGATTCCCCACCCACAGTAACACTGGGACATCGGGGAGGCGGGGGATGAAAACTGCGACTTCTGTTTCGATAATAACTCTGACTTACTTGATGTGCTCCTGATGTCCGGACCCCTCCACTGTTTTCGCTCCCCATCGCTGCTCTTTCTCAGTCACATCATTCTGCACAAAAATTTTAAAAAAGATGAGTCTACAGGAATAAGGACTAGAAACACAGAAAGCATTTCCATCACACCCAAAGCTAAAAATAATCGTTTAAATAAATGTCAATTTATTACTCTATAAATTAATTTCTAAGACTTCTACAGTGTATTGATATATAATACAATGTACTTAATAAAATGTACTACATTTAATTTATATGCAATCAAACACAATTTATTTCTACTTCACATTACTGTAGAAATAAACTGTATTTAAACACACACACACACACACACACACACACACACACACACGAAACTAACACACACTGAACTGGGGTGGTGCAGCTTTAGAAAAAGGAACCTCTGAACACTCAAAATAGCTTCATCATTCAGTCCGTCACATCAGTACATGCTTTTCATTTTTGTCAGTGGCTTTTCTCTTCGTACAGACTGAGAGTCCACTATTACACCCTCCAGATCCCGAGTAAACACAAACACACTGTTCAGCATCTCACGCTCGCTATTGTGGGTTCTGACACTGTCTGCCACGCTCATCCGCAGCTGCACAATGCAGCATTCAATGATAATTATTTCCACATTGGCTTTCGCAATAACGTTATCGCAGAGCTAAAAGCTGCGGCGGCAGCCATCTTGAAGCCAGAAGCAGCTTCTTCCTCAGCGCATGGGTCGGAGTCACTCTCAGCTTCTCAGAGCTTTCAGATTCTCAAAGCAGGAATTGTATGTGGGCAGTGATTCAGATGGTTATATAGTTCTCATTTTAAATATGGACTTATTCTTTTGTTTTATAAAGCTGTACAAGTGAGTCGGTGATGATACTTTTTTATTCGTTTATAGTTCCCTTTAAGGTTACACGTTAGTTCCCGTTATCGCTCACCTTATCACAGCTATAAAGTCACTTTTCTCTTTCTTGACGTTAATACGACAAAAACAAATGCAGCTTATGTCACCGAGACTCTCCAGTCTTAGATAATTTTTTTTTTTAAATCTGTTTATTACTACACTCACAAGTCCGCGTGAATGAGCTGTTACTGTAGAATGAGCCGGCACTACAGTCAGAGCTGCTGTTAATGAAAATGAGTCAATCTGGACTAATTAATCTGAATCAGGATTGAGAATTGAGAAAGTGTTGTGATGTACGGCGATTTGCGAATTGGAAGTATTTCCGTGCCGATATTCCACCACTACAATATCACTGAAAATATCAACTTGTCTGTTTTTGCGTGATGTGATGTGACGTAGTGTCCCACTTTAACTGTCAAGTCGCACAAGCAGTTCAGCTTCTCTTGATTTTCTCCCACCAAATCCACAGCAAAGGGAAACGACCTCCTCACCACCAGAGGCTTTATTATTGAGGACAAGCAGTCGAAACTAGAAATCAATCCAAGTTAGTTAGTTAGCTGACACTAGCTAGGACTGCAGAGTGTTGTCATGGTTACAGTGTGTGTGTCGTGTGAGCCACTTTGCTTCGGATCAGCACATAAAGGGTCACTTTCTAAAGTGAAAGCAGCTTTTAGTTCTACCTGTAAGGATAAACGCATGATTATAAATACTGCTGTTTCCGCTACAATAGAGAGAGCACAGGACACCTACCGGTCTAAGCACTGCTTACAGCCATCGTCAGCTGTGAACAAAGATTTACTATAGCGCAAAGAAAACAAGAAACGCCTGCTAGAGAACTGACTAAAGCGTACTCTAACGCCTGTTAGGTGTGTGTATTTAACGCCATGTTATCACACACTGTATACGGAGACACACGAGAGACCTTGTTCCACATTACAGCAAGCATCTGGTCAAGCTATCTGCATATACACTGACGAAGATCATTCATTTTTTCTATTGTTTCTATAGCAACATCTCATTCACAGGGACAATCTACTTAATCTGAGGCTAATAATAAACAGATTAACAAGATAAAGGTTGATATGGTGATGCTTCTATGAGAAAACATTTAACAGTTGAAGTTGTCAGTGGAGGTAGTCTCTAGTGTCAATGCTTTGAAAGAGTCAGTAGGTTTTCCGCAACAAGGATGTCTTCAGGACAGAACAGGTGAGGGAACGACTTTTTTATAGCTGTCCCTGGTTTGTCCTGAGCAGTTAACTGCCCACTGTTCTTCAGAAAAATCCTCCAGGTCCTGCACATTATTTGCTTTTCCAGCATCTTCTGCATATTTGACCCCTTCCCAAGAGTGGCTATATGATTTTGCGTTCCATCTTTTCACACTGAGGACAACTGAGCGGCTCATACACAACTATTACAAAAGGTGCAAACATTCACTGATGCTCAAGAAGGCAACACGTTACATTAAGAGCCGGGGGTATAAAGATGACTGGTGTAAATTGTTAGTTTATCTGCTCGGGACAAATAAGGGACTCATGAGCAATTATCCCAAAACATAAAAACAGTTGTTGATCGTCCAGGTAACAGCACACAGTATTAAGAATCAAGCGCACGTAAACTTTAGAACTGTTTCATTTGTGTAAATTCAGTTATTATTGTGTCCTGTGGACTATATGTAAGCATCTGTTCTGTGAAATAGCTTATTCAGGGCAGTACTAAATAAAAAACAAAATGCAATTTTTATGATCCCTCTTAATTTTTTTAATTATTAACGTTTTGCAGATTCTGCATGGCGTATGTAAACTTATGACCGCAACCATATAAGAAGAATGAAGCACTTTGAGATGTGAAAATAATGAAGTTTGGGGTGGTAACAGCATCGCACCACGCAGTCGGTAATTATTCTCCTACAACACCACGGCCTGTCATGTTTTATTCCTCCCTGAAAAGAAAAGAGAAAGTCATCCTTCCTCACCTCAAAGTCAGGATCCGTCTCCCAATCATCGGGACCGTCGTCAACGGTAACCGAGACGGAACGACCAGCTGCTGCTTTCCACATCTGAGACACACACACACACACACACACACACACACACACACAAATGGATAAGAGCACTATATATTATATATTGTGAGAGATTTATTGCAAAAAAAAAGGGAAGAAATAAACACCAAAAGGTGAACAAACATTTGACATATTCTATCAAACTTCATACTTAGTACATTAGTGCTTTTCAAATGTGTTTCCAAGCTGCTGTAGCATAATAGTACTTAAATTTGCACAATGTGCAGGTCTTCCAAATCTACTGCACCACATCAGTGTACTGCAGCCAAATCAAACAGAAATCATGCTTAGGTCAGGATTAAGCAGAATTAACTCACACTCTTAAACCAATAACCCAGTTTAACCTGGGCATGTAATGTGTTTTGTTATCTCGAGAAGATAAATGTCTCCAGTCAACCAGACTAAAAAAACATCGCCTGCATGTAATATGATAACACAAAAAATCAGCTCAAAACACTTGACCACCAACTTCCTGTTATTCTTTGTTTGTAATTGTTCAATGCAACTGTGAATTCAGGTGTTTCGGGAAAGGTCAGCACTAAAGGTGACAACTCTGTCAACCCTGGAGCATGTAAAGTATTGAAAGCCGGGTCTGGTTGTAAAATGGAGCCACTTGAACAACATCTGGCTAAAATGTGTCTCAGACCTTCTGAAGTGGTTCGACTGATGAGATGGAAATGTTTTAATTGCTTCCTGAGTGCAGTTACACCTCTTTTTAAGTAGATAACTCATATCTGGATAAACACCTGATACATAAGACACGTTAAATGACCAAGTGTAAACAGGGTCATAATCCTAAAACGTAAATGCGACAATCTGTTGTGATCTGAACAGACTGTGCAGTGAAAAGTCAACAATAAAAATGTCAAACAGTGAGAAAAACTATACATGTAGCTACGTATAATCAATGATATAGTGAAGTTTTCTGTGATTTTGGAAGCATTTTTTGGAAGGAGTCTCCAGTGTCAGCACCTCAGTCTTCCAACACGGGAAAAGCTTCAGAACCGACAGCTTTATGCTTTGAGGTTTCTCAGTAACGTGACAACCTGCAGTTTGTTTTTTGTCATATTAACTTCAATAGTACACATAAAAAGACCTTGAGGAGGAAACGAATGTTTATAACTGCTATAACGTAAGTGATTAGAGGAACTGACGACATACACCAATCAGCCATAACATCGGGAGAGTGGTAGCCGAGTGGTTAACACGTTGGACTTCTACTTACAAGGCCATGAGTTCAAATCCTAGCACTGCCAAGCTGCCACTGCTGGGTCAAATGCCATACATGCAAATGTAAACGTTAAACCCACTGACAAGTGAAGTGAATAACACTGATTATCTCATTACAATGGCACCTGACAAGAGGTGTGATATACTAGGCAGCAAGTGAACAGTCAGTTCTCAAAGTTGACGTGTTCGAAGCAGGAAAAATGGGCAGGCGTAAGGACCTGAGTGACTTTGACAAGTGCCAAATTGTGATGGACAGAAGACTGGGTCAGAGCATCTCCAAAACAGCAGGCCTTGTGGGATGTTCCCAGTATACAGTGGTTAGTACCTACCAAAAATGGTCTGTGAACCGGTAACAGGGTCATGGGCATTGTGGTTTGCTGCGTAGCCACAGAGCAGTGTATCCAAACTGTGCTTACAATGGGCCAAGTGATGGACCATGGAGCCATGCAAGAAGGTGGTCTGGTCTGATGAATTATGTTTTCTTTTACATCATGTGGACGGCCGGATGCGTGTGCGCCACTGACCTGGGGGAAGAGATGGCACCAGGATGCACTACAGGAAGAAGGCAAGCCAGCTGAGGCAGTGTGGTGCTCTGGGAAATGTTCTGCTGGGAAACCTGGGGTCCTGGCATTCATGTGGATGTTACCTTGACACATAGCACCTACCTAACCATTGTTGCAGACCAGGTACACGCCTTAATGGCAACCATAGTCTCTTTCAGCAGGATAATGCGCCCTGACACACTGCAAAAATTGTCCAGGAATGGATTGAGGAATATGACAAAGAGTTCAAGGTGTTGACTTGGCCTCCAAATTCCCCAGATCTCAATCTGATCGAGCATCTGTGGGATGTGCTGGACAAACCAGTCCGATCCATGGAGGCCTCACCTCACAACTTACAGGACTTAAAGCATCTGATGCTAACATCTTGGCACACCTTCAGAGGTCTTGTGGAGTCCATGCCTTGATGGGTCAGAGCTGTTTTGGTGGCACAAGGTGGACCTACACAATATTAGGTAGGTGGTTTTAATGTTATGGCTGATTGGTGTAAACCTAAACGTAATGACAAATGAATAAAATATACAACTCGTTCTTTAATAAATGAAAAATTGTCAGTACGTGCAAATGTGTGGTGTAAAAGGAATAAAACACTTCAGCACGTGCTGTTATTGGAAAATATCATCTTCATGGTGATGACAGGAACTCTGTTTCCCTGTTGTTGATTATTTTCTTATACCTGAGCGTGTTTTATTCCTTAGCACAATCACTCCACATTTAATGCTTTCAAAGGTCTAAATCCAAGTAAACCTCGGTAGCATCCCATTCATAATTTGAAATGTGTTGTTATGAAAAAATAAATAAATAAATAAAACTTCGGGATGGTAATATATATCCCTCAACGAGTTTTATTTCTTACTGGTTTTGTATACATGATTATATTAAAATATTCAAAATTGTTCCTTTGCTGCTAGTCGGAGCAGCACTTCAGTCTGTTTTTTTTTTATGAATTATGCAATAGCCATGATGCTCATTTTTAGGTTAAAAAAAAAAGGACATTAAAATGGACAGTACAGATTTATTTTGCCTTCTGAAATGGACATGCATTAAATCTCAGCAAAAATGATGCCTGTGTGTGTGTGTGTGCGCTCCTGCTGAACAGGATTTATATTTCGAAGTGTCCTTCATCATAATATTCCACATGCTGCATATCAGTGTGTGTTGTATCAGCGTTTATCAGCAAATCCCGGGTCTATACACAGCATGTGAAAACATCTGGAGGCATGCAGCCATTCTTACTTTTTTTTCTTTTCTTTTTTTTTTAAACATCTAACGTAAACTTTATTTAAAAGATATAATACACTCCCTCACACAATACTCAATAATCAAGATACTCTTTCCTCCCTTCTTTACACTTTTACTCTTAGTCCTAAACCACACCCAAAAGTGCACACTTTACAGGAGTGTGTAAGGCCTGCAGCAAACTGTTATTTCACCCAAACACAATAACAAACAACATTCTTCTGCCTTGTTTTGCCTCTTTTTCCACATTTACACATTTTTATATAAAACATATTCATTCAATTGCATTTAAGAAAAAAAATAAGCAAGAAATTCTCTATTTGTATTTATTAATAAAGGTCTTAAAAAAAAGAGGCATGATGTGGATTTTTTAAAATCTTATTACACCTGGACAAATAATATTATTACATAATATCATCTTTTGGGGAAAAAAAATGTTTTTTAATGGTAAAAGACACTATTATTTTTGCATTTAATTTAATTTTAATAAAACTAGGAGCACTAGATGAGCCTATGATCCCAAAGCATTAAATTATGAATTACATTTATCCTATTTAAGACATATTCCCCTTACACAGGAGTCTTATTTTTAATCCAGCTGTATCTTTTTACAGATGAACAGATGGAAAGAGGTAAAAGAAAGGCAGAGAGACAGATTTACTGTAAAAAGGTATTTCCTGCTCTGCTTCTCTGAGCACAAATAATTACACCTCTGTCTGCTCTTTATCACACTACCTCCCATCCCATCCCCAAATACTGTCAATACTACCACTGTCTTTCAGTTCTGTCTTTTAACTCACCGCTTTTCTCCAATTTCCTTGCAAACTTTGCAAAAGCAAGAAGAAATTCTGACTGCCTTGGAACCACTGAACGCTGAAAATGGTCGCAGCCTTGGCGAGAGGTGTTCTTTTGTTTCCCCACCGGTATTCAGACGACCCCACCCCCTGCGCTATGATTGGTTATTAGTTTAATGAGTTTCTGCATTACTATTGGCTACGACTGTCAACGCACGAGGAGTTCATCAGATGGGCAGCAGATATAGCCTGTTAGAGAAAGAAAGGCGGGATTATACAATATAGGTGTGTTAAAAAAAAAAAAAAAAAAGAACGCCAACTTGGAAGCATTCCCGCAGCTTCCACTCTTCCGGTTTTCCCACTTTCATTCCAACTTCCGGGTTAGAGTCACAGCGCCCCCTCTGACGAAAAATGGGAGTGAAAATTATTATTATTATTTTTTTTTAAAGTACATTTTCCCCCCGCTAATGTTTATTTTTATGTAGTTAGTGTTTTTTTCTTTATTAATTAGTTAGAATAAGAACAAACATTATATTTATTTGTGTATTTAACCTGTTAGCATGACTATGCTTTTTTGTCGAGAGTGTCTACTATCTAGTAATGTAGAGATAGCATTCTTGCGTTGTGTGTGTGAAATTCCAAGGAGATCAGAAGTTTCTGAAATACTCAAACCAGCCCATCTGGTACAAACAACCATGCCACAGTTAAAGTCACAAAGATCACACTTTTCCCCCATTCTGATGTTCGATGTGAACATTAACTGAAGCATGATTTTATGCATTGCGCTGCTGCCACATGATGGCTGATTGTTGGATAACTGCATAAGTGAGCAGGTGTACAGGTGTTCCTATTAAGGTGGCTGGCTGGTGAGTGTGTTTCCATCTCAGGGAAAGCAGTGATAGTCACACAAATGACAGTTCCACCCAACTGCCAGAGCAGTATGTGAATTGGTGGCAAATACCAGAATTGAAGTGCTGCAGAAAATATGATGTATTCTGGACGTGCAAGATTTTTTCAAGTAGGGTTCCATTTAATTACACAGTATGGCCTTCTATATGTGGACACCTGACCATCACACACACACACACACACATGTGCTTCTTGAACCTCTCATTCCAGATGTAGTCCCCCTTTCCTCCTACAATAACCTCCACTCTTCTGGGAAGGCTTCCCACTAGATTTTGGAGCGTGGCTGTGAGGATTTGTGCTCATTCAGCCACAAGAGCATTAGTGAGGTTCGGGAAGTGATGTCGGGTGAGGAGGTCTGGGGTGCAGTCAGCGTTCCAGTTCATCCCAAAGGTGTTCAGTGGGGTTGAGGTCAGGGCTCTGTGCAGGACACTTGAGTACTGCCACTCCAACCTTGGCAAATCATGTCTTCATGAACCTCACTATGTGCACAGGGGCACTGTCATGCTGGAACAGGTTTGTGCCCCTTAGTTCCAGTGAAGGGAAATTGTAAAACTACAGCATACAAAGAACCACACATAGGTGTAACGGTCAGGTGTCCACAAACTATTGGCCATATAGTGTATGTACAGAATCTATATGGCTATATGGACATTACCAGGTTAAAGTAACACATCCAATTTTCTGCTTTCATGTGACCCAGATTAGATTTTTTTCACGATTATGTGTGTTGAAAAAAATCCAAACTTTTCAAATCAGACTTGAGCCACATGCGTATGTGGATCTAGCTGAGATGCACAGGCAGATCAGAAATCATGTAGCTTTTTCCAACACACACATATTTCATTATCCACATGCCATCAAAGAACTGAACTTAATTAACTAATATTTCTCAGCACATAAGATTCAGGGTTGATTGTGCAATAACAAAGGACTTCTACCTCAATATTTATTAATTTATTAACATTTAATTTCTGCCTTAATCTCTGTACATTTCTGCTTACTGCACTTGACCCTGCCATTTGTTCATATTTGTTGGCACTATTTGCTGTACATATTCTTGACTTATTGCACTGATTTGATGTGTGTGCGCGCACGTGTTCACTTTTTGTACTGGGAGCCAAAAAAAAGTTTCGTTGTACATCTGTACAATGATAATTAAGGCATTCTAATTCTAATTCTAATTCTAATCAGCAGCACACAGGCTTGAGTTAGTTGCACTTCTCCTATGATGGGCTGTCTCATAAATTGTTTTGTTGTTCATGACACATGTGAACCATGCAAAATTAATACAGATGTGTGTATGTGGGGTGTTTCAGAGGACAGGCGCATTCACATTAATGATAAATGTGGGTCACTTTACAAATATTAACTGTCTATATAGACAGATCTGATCTGAGCAAAACATCAGAACTGCGCAGCTTCTAACATGAATGTAGCCAAAGTGATTTAGACCAAATTAAACCAGGTTGAAAACCTGTAGCTTGTCATATTAATCCACATTCAGAGCTGTTGAATTCTCAAATCTGACTGGTCAGAAGATGCTAATTCATTTTCTACAACAGCTCCACTGACTGTAGCGCCAGAACATCAGCTTTATTAATATCATTTCTGTCGCATCAGCTCTTACTGTACATAGGGACTTGTGCTGTAACAGCAGACACTCCACAAATTCTAAATCTAATAATAAACAAATTGGAAATGCGATGTCATTTGACAAATAATTTATAACCGATGTTATGGTGATTTTTTTCCTGTAAGGAGATGTTTATTTAACATTTATGGGATCAGGACAGAGGGTGTCGTCTTAGTAACTTCAAGAGGGTGGGGGAGAGCTGGTAAGAGAACAGGAACTGACTTGTCTTGCACACATTCCCCAACAATAAACATAATGGTTAAAAAGCATGACGTGTCACTCTTTTGTCACTCGTTACAGACCAACGTGTTATTTTAATAAAAATGTAATGTTTGGCACATCGCTCTGGCATAAAAGGAATAAAACACTTCAGGCTGTGCAGTTTATGGTAATATAATCCAATTCACGTAGTGTCGCATCAAACCACCCCATCATGGATTATTTTCCTACAACAGCACACCCCTGTGTGTTTTATTCCTTACAGCGCTGAACACCTGACTGTACAGACCAGCGTGTTGTGCAAGAAAGACTCACGCAGTGGTATTTTTTTTTAAAGCAAAGACTTAGTCTTTTTATTGGCAGTGGAAAATAGGGATCAGTATTTTTTATTGAAAGGAAGCAATAAATAATACTGTGATAAAAAATAGTTCGTAAGTACTCAGACTGTACAGCATTTCTGTTACAAGATCAGAGATTTTTTAACAATGGAGAGAAGAACACATGATTGGAATTGTGCATAAGAGCCGTAAAACCACAAAAAAAAAAGACAAAAGAAAGGGTTACGAACTTGAAGTGTTTGCTGGGTCAAATATTTGACTCCCTAAAGTAATAATACAGTCCAGCCTTTATGTTTGATATGACTCATGAGAAGTGTAAAAGGCCATGATCACACAAGGAGAAGCGGAATAAATAAAAACCGAGGGAGGAAGTAAGGCTTAATCAGATGTAGAGTTTAGCCGGAGGGTCAAATCGCGCCATTTTCGGACACTGCAATTAGAGCTTAGGCCACAGTGAGGTTGGTCCAGCGGAGAACAAGCATGCACACACACACGCACGCACACACGCACACACACACACGCACACACCTAAGCACACGTCCTTCATGCGTGTCTCATGTGCAGGAGAAAAGGAATGGAGAGATTCAGCATATGGAAAAGGCGACTGCTGAAAGATGCATCCGAAAGTAGCCCTCGTCGTTGCTACCGTGTATGGCTTATCACATGTTTTGGTATCACACAAGAGAAAGAGGAAAAGAGATGGGGGGGAATAATAATAATAATATTAATAACAAGAATAAGTTCCATACAGTCTGTGGAACAAATGCTCTAAGATATGCACCAAGTCTGATATTCACATAATACATCATAAAATCAACAGCCAAAAGGATTTTAAGAACAGAAGTAGGGGATGAAATAAAATCACGTCAGTCACAAAATCAGATTCAGCTCAGGTTTCGTCATCACAAACCAAAGATATGGACAATTAAGGAGATGAAGATGTATATATATATATATTAAAAAAAAAAAAAGATTAGATTAGATAGAAATGTACAAACTTCAGATCTGTAATACATTCAGTTACACCTGAAAGAGTTAAACATGATATGAAAAAAGGAGGAGGAGAAAGGCAAATGATGCATAAACATAACTAAATAAATGAAATGTCCCATAAATAGAATAATCCATAAATCTAAAATATGTCCTCTACGGCAGAGACGTCATGTTACACCCTCCAAGATCTCAGAGTCCTTGTGCATTACACTCCCAGCCTGAAGGGGACGCCTCGTCTTCAGAGACTTCACCTATAGAGATAATGAGCATAAACTAAGAGCAGGGAGGACAGGAAAGGAAGACAGATGAGCGCAAGAGGAGACAAATGGAGACAGACAAGTGGAGAAAGACAGAAAAAGGAGAGGTAGAGACACGTTCGTATTACTGCCTTGAACACTGGAGCATTCGACTCTTTAATTAGCATCATGTTAGTGTATTAATAAGAGTTCATCACCATATTACTTTTCATATCATGATAACTGCCAAACATTTTATCCTGGGTTGTGATACATTATTATTATATTAATATTGTTTATTACACAACAGCGCAGTTGAATTCTCGACTCTCATTGGTCAGGTGGTGTTGATTCATTTTCTATAACAGCATTCTCTGACAAATTTCTGGAAGGAGACTTTATTTAGCATTTGTTCTTCAGGACAGAAGAATTAGCACTTTCTTGGTAACGTGACAACGCGTGTTTTCCGTCTTAACTTCAAGACGGTGGTTCCCACAGAAAAGTGTTCAGCTTGCTGTCGGGAGATCACGAGTTCGAATCCCGACAATGCCGCAGTCTAAGGCCGGGAGTCCTAGAGAGCAAGACTGGGAGTGCTCTCTGGGGGAGAGGGATGGCATACCCTCTAGCCAATCACGGGCATCTGTGAGCTCATGTGCGTGGAAAAGGGTAGTTAGCGCTTTTATCAGGTCGTGTTATGCTGTCCTGTGACACAGCCTGAGCAGCAGTTCAAAAAGATGCCGTTGGATGGCTTCACGTGTCTCGGCGGAAGCATGTTAACTTTCTCCCAGCCTGGTTTGGCTTTCAAGTCGAGGTTTACATTAGTTAGTTTTCTCATGCATAAATTTACACACACTCAGGAGCACGAGTAGGATACAAAAGTTTCTCCAAACTTACAGGATTTGCATGAATAGTGTACATTTTACCTACATATTGTCATTGCCCCAGGGTTTAGCTTAGATTTACATTTTAATGTGTGTGCGCAGCTTGCTTTAAGTTACTTCACAGCCATATGAAGAACTGTCAATTCAGGCTTAATGAATTTATTTATTTATTTATTTACTAGCTCGTGATAGTTTGTGTTAGTCAGCTTGTGTTGTGCTACACTCCTGAAAAAGCGAGGCTGTGTCATCAGCCATGCAACCAATGTTCCTAGACATATCATGATTATCGCAAACTATGAAAAAGGGCAGGCAATCATGATGATATGAACATTTCGTGTTGCCACATGTCTAGCAGGGATATTAACACGTAACTGTGGGATTGAGTCTGAACGGTGTTGACTCACCCTGGCTTTGGGTTAGCAGGAATACGTTCGGATTGTAGCAGAGTCGAGCCTCTGAACGCCACTCACACTCCCTGCAGCACCAGCCAGCACATGCACGAGCAGTTAGAAACACACACACACACACACACACACACACACACACACACACACACACAAAACAGTTAGAACTGCATCTTTGGATTAGTCTGTGATTTTCACCGAAACAGAAGTTATTAGTTATAATACTATATAAATTGTTTTTAATCGCCATAGAGAGCTTTCAGAGCACTGCTGTCGCTCTGGTATTGCTGTACATATGAACTATGGTGGACGGCTTGTCGGAATGTTATGTCACTACCCTTATTTTATTAATCTTGTGAGACTGTACGCATTTAGTGTTAACATACCCCTTACAGCTGTTACACAGCTCACTGCTAACACAGCTTACAGATTTTGTGTTCTTTGTAAAAACTAATTTAATTCAGCTAAAAAACCTGAATAGATTACAGTCTGCACCTTATGACAGTGTGGCTCGTACTGTCCCGGCAAATTACACACGATCCCGCGTGTATGCCATGTGAGCACTGCTGTACTTTAGTACCGGTGCTGAAGCTGCTTCCCCTGTAAGCTGAGCCGGGACATGGAGTTGTAGCTAAACATAGTGCAGGCCACTGATCACAGAGTCATCCTGATTCATGTTTCCGGCTTGAATTGCTTCTCTACTGGCACAAAAATCTTCAGAAGCATAGTGACTCTGCTGAGGTTTCTGTCTAGTCTCCAGTGTTGAAAAAGGGGAATATAAGAGGAATCAACAACTATTTTATGTTTCAGATAAAAGATTTGTAAATTTATTTGGCCATTGCAATGTTTATGATTTTAAATTTCTTCCATGATCCAGTAAAATCCGCTTTCTTGTAGTTAGTGCAAATCACAAAGGGCTTCCTATTTACCTTGCTTGAGCACTACACCGGGTAGAAGATACCCACCTCGTGCTTTCATGCATAGCACAGAATGACGTCTGACATTCAGCCCCAGGAAACGCATGACTCCTTGTGAAATGTTTTTTTTTTTTTTTTTACGTCATCTGGGCACTAAAACTCGTCTGCATTTGCGCTAAATATTAACTTATTGTCACACCTGACTGTTTGGCAGAGTGGTCAGCCATTAAGTGACGACATGTTCCCATTTATTTCTACTAAAGGTTAAGGTATTACCACACTTGTTTGGGTGTGTGAGCTTAAAAAAAACTCTCTCTGTGTCCCAAGTTTATTACTTCACTCTATGAGAGATATGCATGACAGCACCACAAACATTGTAAGGTAAAATGTTAATGTAATTTTAATAAGATATGCCACTTCAGTCTGTTTTTTTTTTTTATTATTATTATTATTCCAAGTATTACTATTGGTGCCTATCAATAGTTACCATGCAATAACCTCGAGAGAAATGTGATGGGACACACACACTTGCACAGGATACAGGTCCCGGGTTCAGACTTGCTGAGCCGTAGCGAGCCACACTGTTTGGTGAAGAAGCAATTCTAGCCCTAGCATATGATTTACTGCCAGGCTCTACTCTATACGGCCAAAAGTTTGTGGACACCTGACCATCACACTCATATGTGCTTTTTGAATCCATAACACTTTGCTTTTATAATAACCTTCACTCTTCTGGGGAGGATTTCCACTACATTTTGGAACATTACTGTGGGGATTTGTGCTCATTGAGCCACGAGAGCATTAGTGAGGTCAGGCATTGATGTCGGGTGAGGAGGCCTGGGGTGCAGTCGGCGTTCCAGTTCATCCCAGAGGTGTTCAATGAAGTTGCGGTCAAGTTACTATTGACCTGGGTTTAGCTACTGCAGTGAGTTCAGCTATATTGCATAACTGTGGCTTTATTTACTTTGGAAATGCAAATGCCTATTTTTCTTTAATTACTCTTAGCCATACTCTCATTCAACTGCTCTGCCCTCTTATTTGCAAGTGAAAAATTTTAAATGGTCTTCCTGAACAGAGTGGAAAGTGTGTCAATGCCTATTTTACATCATGTGTAGCCAATACTACAGTTGTCTCACACACACACACACACACACACACACACACACACACACAGCCAAACTGACAATCATGCAACAGGCATTTGTAAGTAGTAAGCACACCTGAGTGATACATGTCAATTCACAAGAAATTACACACAGACCCTTATTTCATTCTAAAACCCAGAACACACTGATCCAACATTTCCCAGTACACACCATCAACATAATACTGCCTGTTAGCTTTATAAGTAACAAGCCAAATGAACAGGTGTGAAAGGGGAGAACTACACAATCACACACCTGTATGACGCCCCACCATGCTTGGGTTTGCCGGTGTGTTGGACAGTGCAGATGCGCAGGTGAACGCTGGTACGTAACAATGCTGGGGACTGATGTAGAACAATGTGTTTTGGCCAACATTAGTGTGTCGGGGTGTTTGTTAACGTCTTTGTTGAAGAACACGTGTATATGTTCAATAGTAAATGTATTTCTTAGGGCATGATGCTGAAAGTTGGTGTGTATTGGGCAATGTTGGTGTCTATTGTCTGGTAGAGAATACTGGTGTTCGATGGTATTTGATGGTGTGTATTGGGCAGTGTTAGTGTTTGTGGTTGTTTGATAGAGAATGTTGGTGTTTGATGGTATTTGATGGTGTATTTTGGTGTATAATGACCAATATTAGTGTTTGTTGTTGTTTGATAGAGAATGTTGGTGTTCGATGGTGTATGTTGGTGTGTAATGGGAAATGTGAGTGCTTGTTGCTGTTTGATAGAGAATGTTGGTTGCTGATGGTATTTGATGGAGTGTATTGGGCAATGTTGGTGTTTGTTGCTGTTTGGTAAAGAATCTTGGTGGTCGATAGTATGTGACGGTGTATGTTGGTGTGTATTTGGATAATATTAGCTGAGTGTGCTCTGGAATGATTTTTAAAGATGTGTGTACCGTCCAGCTGGTGTTTCTTTGGCTGTATGGCAGGTGAAGTGGATGTGCTGTTGGTCACTCTGAAGTTAGCGGGCAGTGTATCGGAGCTGAAGCCACGGACATCTTTGGGCCGAAACTTCTTCCTCCAGGATGGAGCTCGCCTGAAATTCTTATCATCGTCCTGCAGGTATGGAAGAGGGGGGAAAAAGTGTGTTCCACTATTGTATTTTGCCACTGAATTCATAATAATCCTGCTGATGAGAGGGAGGAGGAGAGTGGTAGAGCTAGACTGTTAGGAAAGAGGACAGCCTAATTGATTCGGTTACTGCAGAGCACGTTATTATTAGAAACCAGACATGCACGTTTTTGTGTAACAGAGTTAAATTCACATTATTCCCACAGCACTTTTACTTAGTGGCTCAAATGGCCAGTTTCTGTTATCCCTATTAAAATAGGAATCGGGAAAATGTTGCACAGGAGACCCACACAAGGTAATTTATGCCTGCGTTTGGTTCTATTTTTGTAAGTGGTTTTGTTAGTGTTTTTGAATTTAATGCTTATCATTTTGCTTCTTTTTTTGTTTTAGTTTATATTGTCTACAATAACCACGTTTTATGTACATTAAATTTCTGACTGTTTGAATCAAGTTTCTTTATGTAAAGTGAGTAAAGTATTGAATGTTTGTGTGTGTGTTTGAGAGAGAACAGACCTCCTCTAGTTTCCGCTCCGTTCCCGTAGCAAGCAGGTTATTGTATTCTCTCTCCAGAAGTGATCTTGCCTACAGTGCAGACAGCAACAGATACACAAACAAAAGTTAAACACACAGCCAATGTAGCACGTTATGGTAAAATATAACGTATATGCACAACAATACATGGGGAAAAAAGTAAGCATGTTTCTGTGTTGCGCCTGTATGTAATTATATAATAATGTGTAATTTTATATAATGACCCAATCACAATTTTCTACTGGACATTTAAAAAAAAAAAAAAAAAATGAAGAAATACTATTCTATATTCTACTTTTACCCACCTTCTTGCTTATTTACTCATTTATAACTACATGCCCACCTGTGTGTTCTGAGTGGGGATCTGCAGCAGCAGGGCGAGTGTGTTGTGATCAAATGTTTCATCGAGGGCCACTAGCGCTCCATGCACACCACTCTCCTGCAGGTTGTGTGCGTATTCCTTCAACCCAATAAACTGCACCCATTTAATCAAACGCTCGTTACTCCACACCAGAACATCTGCATACATAAAAAGCAAAAAAAAAAAAAAAATGTTTTGGTTGGTTGAACAAGGGAGAAGTGCATTGAAATAATGGACTTCTCCGGTCATAACAGGATGCCAGGGGAACGCTTCTTGCCTAAAAGCATGGTGCCAGCATGGTGGAGGTGGAATAATGGTCTGGGGCTGTTTTTCAGGGTTTGGGCTGGACCCCTTAGTTCCAGTGAAACGTAATGTTAATGCTACAACATACATAGACGTTCTAGGCAATTGTGTGTTTCCAACTTTGTGGCAACAGCCTGGGGAAGGCCCTTTCCTATTCTAGCATGACAATGCCCCTGCACAAAAAGCAAGGTTTACAAAGACCCGGTTTGCTAATGTTATTGTTGAAGAGTGGCCTGCACAGAGCTCTGACCTCAACCCCACTCAACACCTTAGGTATGAACTGGCCAGCTGACTGCGTGCCGGGCCGTCCTGACCTCACTAATGCTCTTGATGCTGAATATGCACAAATCCCCACAACCGCGCTCCAAAATCTAGTGGAAAGCCTTTCCAGAAGAGTGGAGGCTGTTATAATTGCCCATGGTTTTAGACTAAGAAGTTCAACAAGTACACGAGTGTGATGGTCAGGTGTACACACACCTTTGGCCATATAGTATATACACTTTGTTTATTCACTGCCTCTAGCAGTCCTGTGCATTAAATGATTCCAGGCTGCCCAATAATAGTTACTAAAATATTTATTCCTTTAACAGCAACTATGTGATAATTCTATTATATATGTGTTTTTCCCCAAACAGTAGTAGTTACACATACTCTGGATACTGTATAGACCAAGAAAAATTTTAGAACATAAAATAATAATTTTTATGTTCCTTCCCTTATAGTTTTCTAAAAATATACATATATTTTAAAGGCTAGTACAGGAGTACTCCAGTTTACAGATCACTGAAGAGGGCTACTGCAACCAAAAACATTTGAAAACCACTGTATTGCATTATGTGTAATAACTTATTTATCAAAGTCACAATGATTTTATCATGTCCTGGCAGACTGACCTTTAACCTCCACCTGGGATTCCTCTCGTCTTTTCTCAAGTTCTTTCCGGTCATAATTTAGCCGCCTTAAACACATTACACCACACTGGAAACTGTTTCTGTTAGATGAAAGACAAACACGTAAACACACACACAGTAAAGGTGAGCTGTAAAAGGAATACAGTCTGATTGCATCAAGAGATTTATATGATTGTTATTAAATTAACATACGTCCAGTCAACAGACTAGTCCATGGCCACACAAAGATATTTACTGATTAACGGACTTATTTATAGAGCTGTGTATCATGAGCAGTGGCTTATATGCTTTTATTACATGAAAAATAAATATTAAACAAATCAAAGAGCTGGTCTGCCCAAACAGGAACAAAGTAAACCCGTTTCTATTTCCTCACTCAGGTCCAGCCAGACCTTTTTTTTTTGCAGCATGTAGACTAAGTGAACTCAGATGCTCAGTTGAACACATTAACAGCATGTTGGTTCTAGCACCCTTCCCATCAAACCCTGTTACTTTATACTTTATTTTCTGGACCTTTGGACCACTTTCTTCCCTCAAATAAAATAAAGATGTGCTTGAAGACCCTGTGAGACCATTGACATACAGATACATTTTGATGTTCTTGGACTTTTGGGACATGACTGTATGGACGGAATTGATGACTGCATCTCAGTGTGTTTAATTTAACAGTTCTCTGGTGTACCTGTGGAAGCTGTCCACCATCTTTAGCTGGCCACGCAGGTCTTTCTTGGTTAGATGGTCCAGCATGCGTGCGTCCACTAGCGACTCCATGAAGTAACTGCGGTACTGAGGCAAACCCAGGCTGGGCAACCACTCGTTCCCGATCCACTCGTGGTTCATGTCTCCATAAGCGAGAGTCTGCACATGCACATACAAAATAAGCACTAGACAGAAATGGACTTTATTCTATACTAATTTCCAACAGCCAACTGATGATGATTAAATAGTGAAGTTTCAGTGTTGGGAGTGAAGAGAGTTCACATTTGCCATGAATAGAGTTTGTTAGCTTAAAAAAAAATTCAATGCTGAGATGCTCTTAAAATGATTTTGATTAAATGAGGTTTGACAAATTCGTTTCTGAAAATTAGAAGGCTATTTTTTTAATGCCTTTAAAAAGCATCATTTAGAGAAATGTATTAACTGATCAGAAACCCTTATTATAACAAAGATTTGATTACCACCTTGTAAATTTTTTTTTTCCACATGCTAAATGGTATGTATCAGTATAATAACTAAACTAAATGACTAGCCTTCACATATAGGAGTGTGTGTGACTGCACAGTCTGCTACGCAGTTCAGCATGTGGCACTTAACACTCGCTATGGTGGACTGCTACAGAGTGTGTGTGTTCGTGTGTGTGTGTGTGCCAGCACGTTCCATCAGATGCCACGTTCCATCTTCTGCAACAATTTCACAACGTCCTCATGAAATGGTGAGTTAACTCACAGCAAGTCTGCCATGCTAAGCTAGCTGACTCCTTACCGTGGTTCCACATGGTTCACTAAAACTCACTGTTTGCTTGAATTAGCAACATCCGAGTAACATGTACCTCCTCTCGACCATCCTATATGTCGTATTAGCACAGCTCCTTCATAGGAACAGGTTGAGGAGGTTATTACTATTAATGCGACTTCAGAACGCACTATGTGAGAGTCTTGGTATTTTCACATGATTAGTGATTATTAGTTTAGTTGAGAAGAAAAAAAAAAAGCAAAAGAGAGAGATTCGAACCTGGGCCCAGCTGCCCTCGTCATCCTCCTGGTGTTAGCATGGTTAGCGTTAGCATGAGGGAAAGTCAGAGAGGACTGTTAGTGAGTCATTAAAGCGGTTATCACAGCATTAGTGTGAAAACCCCCCCCCCCACACACACACACAATACCTAAACAGAATTGAGCTATAGTAGAATTGTGTACTCATACACACACACACACTTTCTCAATCTCACCATCTGCCAGTGACCTCTCCTCTCTCTAACTGTCTCTTTCATACACACACCATTTCTTACTCACACAAACACATTATCTTAAAACACACACCACAGACGGAATATTAAATAAGGGACATAGAAGGTTTTTTAGCAATGAATTAAAGAGGATAAATAAGTAAAGGGTGTTAGGGGTTAGGGGTGAACTTGTCCAGATCGGGTCACTAACCGTGGGTGGTGTAGCTGCCAGGCTCTCCATCTCCTCATGCGTAACCCACACATTCCCCGTGGACTAAACACCCCCGATCACATGACCCATTGCATGACCCGCCACAAGAGTGAATCCGCGAGTGAGGAAAACGGAGCGAGTGGAGAGAGGGATGAGTAACAGAACAAATCAGTCAGGCAGAGAGAAACAGTTATTCTTCAAGCACCAAGCATTCAGATCATGTGTGTGTGCGTCACTGTTATTGTGTTTCGTCCAGATGGTAACATGCTTTATTCGGAAGGCAGCTGCTTCAGGGCAATATCTCGTGCGTCCTTCTAAGTGTAGCCAATCACAGCATTCTGCTCATCCTGCTATTAAGGCAAGAAACATTAATCTAATCGAAATGTTTACACTAGCAACCAACAAGGAGCTTGAACTGCTTGCAGTTTGTTTCTAATGGGTGTTGCTGGTAGCGACAGCTGTCCGGGCTTTTCGTTTGCTTGTTAGCTCAATTGAGAAACTGAAATCGTGGCTGCGTGTCACACGTGTAGATAGAAAACGAATGCTCGACTGTCACTTTGTCGCTTGCTGGAGTGAATGTAGGGTTAGGCAAGCGGATGTCACATACACAGCGTGCTAAACGTTATAACTTGTGATTGGACTGAGTCCTGAACATGATGCTCAGTTTCTGTTCAGTTAAAATACTAC
The DNA here is from genome assembly GCA_022985145.1 of Pangasius djambal. Lineage (NCBI taxonomy): Eukaryota > Metazoa > Chordata > Actinopteri > Siluriformes > Pangasiidae > Pangasius > Pangasius djambal. The sequence goes on from CM040980.1 coordinate 20,537,711, forward strand.
CTGATGAAACAGCTACCTTTACAAGGATGTGGATACTAAGCCAGTTGCCTCCACAGTGGAACACTGCTAGTGTGTGTTAGTCAAAGTGAGGAAGAGAAGAGTCATGCTCCAGTCAGGAGAGAGAGAGAGAGAGAGAGAGAGAGAAAGAGAGAGACAGAAATAGAGTAAAAGTGCACAATAGAAAACAAGTTACCAAAATAGTGAACTCATTAATAGGAAATGTTCTGTTTGTGGCATTATTGCAAAACAGATCAGGATTATTTGCCTCTTAAGAGGTTCTTCTCCTTCTCTAAAAGAGAAACTCTCTGTTGTAGTGTTTCTAACTAGAACATTTGGGACATGCCAAAGAACCGTTTATAGCAAGTTGAATCTTGTACAGACAATTATAGATTCTGCTCCTTGTGTTTGTGTTCTACAAAAAGCTATGTAGAGATTTTTCCACTGCACAAACGGCCACAATAAAAATCATTATTGGTCAAATAACTGGCTTATACTGGCTGCAACACAAATACTGACTGGAAGGCTAATTTAATCAATGATACAAAAAAAAAAAAAAACATACAGCGGAAACCTTTGGCACTGGACCAACAACTAATGGAAAAAAGCAGCAGTTTTTTATTTTTTGTTTGTTTTCTGGTGCCAAAAGTTCTGGTGTGGTGAAAAATAGTTCTTAAATGAGCCATCTTGGAAATTAGGGGAAAAAAAAAAAAAAAAAAAAACCTACGGGATGGCTTTGGTATTTGCAGAGTTAGTGATGTACACCCAAAGGCCAAAATGTGTGTTTTTACCGTTCTGGAAGTAGGCGGAGCCGAAGGGCTGGTTAATGACATGATTTCCTGGATGGCGAGGCGCAGTTTGAGGCGATGCAGTGGGTTACTGATGCCGATCTCTCTTTGGATCTCGGTGTCCGATAGAGCAGACATGATGGCTCCGCTCTTCACGTTGGCACGGCAGGCTGCCACGTACCACGCTGGCATTCCCACCCACAGCTGCAAAACATCGGCATTACAGGTTCGATTTTACTGGTTTTTATCTTATTAACATTTCCACCCCTTGGGGAAACACTTGGTCTGGATTCTAGGTTCCCATGTAAGTTGCTCTGGAGGAGCCAATGAACAGATAGAAAGACTGGAAAGGTGAGTAAAGGCTTTTGTACCTCCAGCCAGACGACTACAGTAGGTCCATCCCACTGGGCGAAAGGAAGCCCCTGCCTACGGGCTTCTTCCAGCAATTCATGCCTAAAAACACACAGACATTATCACATGGACATAAAACACCGGCATGCACCCAATCACCCACTCTCACACACACACACCCACACAAAAAGCACCTCAGAGTTAAAACCCTCACACAGAAGACCCATTCGCACATGCTGATGCAGCAGATATAGTCCAAAGACCTATCAGTCATTTTTATTTCTTAGCTTTAACAGGCAGTTCTGTTCCAAAATAAATACAAAAGAAGGAAATGGAACATGCATTACAAGCAAAACCGTATTAACCATTTCTCTCTCTAACGCACCCAAAACATAGCAGGATGAAATGTAAAATATAAAGCTGTAGATAACTGAATGTCTATACTAACAATAAAAATATTTCTGATTTGCATTTCTTATTCTTCAGCACTAGGCACTGTACATATACATGTCTAATACAAGTCTAACTAATGCATCAGTTATTAAATGTCTACAATATGTTTGATTTGGGTTTTATAAAATACGGATTAAAGCTTAAAAAAAAACAGGTTTGGTTGTTTTTGATATAATAATATTTACACAATTTGTGTATGATGTATGATCTTTTCTATTCAAGAGCTAAACATGAATAATAACTGCTAAATAAGTAATCAGTAATGTAAGAGCTGCATATTATAACTTACATTACTGATTTACTTTTTTTTATTTAAGCATCAGATACAGAAAATATAACTAATAAAAGCAGAGCCTGAGTAATACTGCTAGACAAAATATTAATTATGAGCAATGAGCAGCTCAAGGCAGATGTGTGGTGATTTATAAACTGATAATGTCTGTAATCTGTCTGTAATTACGCTTCCATTTTCTGTTTTCTAGGGTTTACGAGTGATCACATCAGATTCTGTTCATCTCCTCCAACAAGAAAAACCAACTGTTTTTGTTTCAAATGAATAGTTCATCAACTGTTACTGTTTATAACAAGTCACAGCTTAAAAATCAATGTCCAAATAGTGATTATGACCTGATTTTACAAGTAGAAACTTGTAATCATGGAAATTCCAGCATGATGTGAATGTATAATGCACAGATAACTGCTACGTTCAGAGGCTACAGGGCAAATTTCACTGATGGTTTACTAAAAATCATAAATATCTAAATGTAAAAAAAAATAAAAAACCCAAAGACAAGTTTTATACTGACTTCAAGTAATACTCTAGTCAGGTATAAGCACTGAATAAACACATCATATGCTTATACTGAATTCATATTAATATAATGCATCACAGATGATTTGTTCCCAATAGTAGAAGAGCAAAGGAGTCATTTACGACAATTTTTTATGGAGCTTATAGTTTCAGGGTGTATTTTACCTGGCTGTCCTGTTCATCATAGTGCTTTTATAACCCTAATTTTAGGAGTGAGGCCCAAAACATATTTCGATCAATAAAGAAAGAAAGCCAGCCACTGCCATCTTTTTGAACTGCTGCTCATGCTTACAGAAGTCCATGACTGACTAGCATCACTCTGATCAATGGAAGAAGAGAAGAAAAAGAAAAAAAAAACCTACTTAAAAAAAAATAAATAAATAAAATATCAGTCATCAAATACCAGCTGTAACCACCAGATGGCCTCATTTCTCCTTCGCACCATCAACACACATTTAATCATTTCAAATTCAAACCCTGTAAAGATTTGTGTTACATGCATGTCTGAGTGTATTCAGGTTAGTAAAAGAGCAGGCAGTTGAAAAAGTCGTGACTGGCGTGCAGTTCTTCATGCTTGCAACGCTACTAAAACTCGGAAGGCAAAAAGAGGTGAAGCGAAAGCAAAATAAAGCCACTTACCCTGTTTGTGGACTAAAAAAAAAAAAAAGATGGAATAAGAAAGATGGGAAAACAAAAATGAGCCAACTAAAGCGTGACGTGAAGGCAAATCAAACCTGGTGAGCCACACACAAATGAGCAAAACCGCTACTGTGTAAGTGTAAAGCTGCTTTAAAAATACCAACAGAATGAAAGCTAAAAAAACAAAACAAAGTGAAGGCACTTTCATTAAAATGGATAAACGTAATAAAAAATGATGGGCGTGATGAATGAAAGATGACTGAGACGTGCCCGAAATCTGAAGATTTTCTGCAGAGTTAGCCAATTATTTCTTGTGCTTTATTTTACTGCGCTAATTTTACTGGATATAATAATATAATTTTATTCTCAGCTGACCTGCTAAAGAGCTCTGAAGTATAGAACAATGAAATATTTGCATAAAGTAAATACAGCATAATGCCATTTAAAAAAAAAAAAAAAAAAAAAAATCAATGTAAGTAGTAATAAAACTTCTACTTTCTATTCATTAATTTTTTTTATTTTTTTTTTTTATTTAGTAATTTCTGGTGACAAAAATGTAGTGAACTTACTTCTTCTGCAGCTTCCTGTTCTTTTCACCAGGGCCTCCGAGTTTGCCCAGCCCCACTGAATCCTGGGAAGCTTCTCCCTCTGGAGTACCTCCTGTCATGATAATACAGTAATAAACGAACACATAAGAAGCATGCTCAGAGCTGCTTTAGCTTCTACTGATCAAAACTGTATGAATTTTCCAGTCCATATCTAGCTAACGATCCAATGTGCGTTACATGAGCGGTGACTTTTAATGCTCCCGGTAAAATAAATAGGATGATGGGACCATAGTAAAATGTTAATGGATTTCATTTGGATTTAAATTGCGCTTATTTCTAAAGAAAAAAAAAAAAAAAGCATAATGCCGCTCTTACTCCAAGCCGAAGTTTCTGAAGTTCACTTCGTTAATTTTGTACTGGAGGAATAAGACTAAGGTAGCTAATGACGTCTATCTCACCCAAAAACCTTTTCTATAAATATCTGCCTCAAAGTTCTTCTGTAATGTCACACAGACTTGCTGATATGGTTTATTAAAAAATAAATTTAAAAAAAATTGAATACTGTTCCGCCCCTGGCCCCGCCTCCCAAAGTCTGAAGGAGGAAGTGTACCAGAAAGCTGGAAATTACGTGGATCAGTATCATCGTAACAATATAGCTATATCAATTACACACTATGTAACAGTGTTACAGCTTAGCAATGTTAATGGAAACAAGGACATAAATACTGGAGCGTGTATCAGAAGCTAGTGAAAATATTAAGAAGTACACAGTTCAGACACCAACCATGTCTTGGCTAACTGACAACATCTGGGCTAACAGAGACAATGTGTAAATTAGAATTTATATACAATTCTTTAATTTAAATAAATAGCTGGGATGCTTATGGTGAGAATTAGGCCTGCATATGATGGGCAAAAGATAAGATTTGTGACAAGACTTTCAAAATCCAAGACTAAAGTATGCAACATCACTGAAATACTGTGAGTTATTTACATTTAATTAAAGTTCGTTTGATTGAGACAGGAGTCAGAGCTAGAGGTAGCAGAGCTGAAGATGTTGAGGTTCTCTTTGGGTTGGACAGGATTAGGAACGAGTACGTCAGAGGGACAGCTCATGTTGGACGTTTGGGGGACGAAGTTAGGGAGGCCAGATTAAGATGGTTTGGACATGTTCAGAGGAGGGAGAGTGAGTATATTGGCAGGAGAATGTTGGACATGGAGCTGCCAGGCAGGAGGCGAAGAGGAAGGCCAAAGAGGAGGTATATGGAGGTAATAAATGAGGATATGAAGCTAGTGGGTGCAAGTGTTGAGGATGCAGAAGATAGGGATAGGTGGAGAGTGATGATTCGCTGTGGCGACCCCTGAAGGGAAAAGCCAAAAGAAGAAGAAGAAGAAAAAGAAGAAGAAGAAGAAAGATCGCTTGATTAAAAGTTTAAACCTTGGCTGGAGGAGTCTTTTCCTGGAAGACTCGGCCTTCCTTTCTCCTTTTTGCCAAAGAAGCGGCCGATGGAAGACTTGATGCTTTTCTTCTTGGCAGTTTTATTGAGGGAGTCCTGACTGCTGTTACTGCTGCTGGGGTTACTGCCCTGTCCGTCCTGCATTGCAGAAATACTGAGAAAACACACACACACACACACACACACACACACACACACACACACACACACACACACACACACATTAATACTTGTAATTGAAAAAAGAAAGGGGAAAAAAAAAAAAAAACGACACACGCACAGACCATCATGGAAGATTTTATATCACAGCATTTCTGAATTGAAGAATCGTGTAATCTGATTGGTCAGAATGTGTTGAATAATTTTCTACAGCACAGCTCTGACACTGGCTCTGGCTGTAATTTAAATGATTTACATACACACTACTGGTTTATATTAATATACTAGCTTTAATAAGTTTCTAGTAACAGCTTATTCACAGGGACTTGCATAGCAGATGCTCCACATAATCTAAGTCTTATAATAAAGAGATTTAAGAACAGATTGTTGTTTAACAAAAGAAAGAAATGTTTAATGGTTGATATGGTGAAGCCCGCTGTTTATTTAACGTTTTATGGAAGGAGTCGTGTGTGTCAGGGTTTTGTAACAGTCAGTAAGTTTTCCACCACAGGAATATTGATTTTGTGAGAAAGAAAACGACTGCTTATTTCGGTTAAAAACAACCATAAATAGTTAAAAAAAAAAAAAAAAAAAAAAAGCACAAGGTGTCATTAATTAGTAAGTAAAAAACGGCAATCACTGGCAATCCACTTCACGTTGGGCCCTGTCACACCACCCAGTCATTGATTATTTTCCTATAACCGTACGAGCTGCTTTTTATTCCTGACATATTGGTGTGTATACATTTGTTGTAGAGTTGTGTACACAGCGTTTTATATCACTCTGGTTTTAGTTTTCTCCTCATAACATTGTTTAGCACGTCTCATCTGCTTTCCAAGCTTCTTATTTTCACTTTCTAGCAGAGCGATATGGGTGTACTAGATGAAACGGATGAAACAGAACTAGAGTCAAAGCAGCCGTATAGTCTAGAAAACTATTTTCTTGTATTTGTGCTTTGGAGGAACATCAGTCAGAACACTGTTTATCCAACATCTACATACAGTCCTGGTGTTGGTATAAGCTTTCTGGAACCAGGATAATGGAGCGTACTTAACAAGGGCTCAAAGTGTGAGTGCCTAGCTTTATAATATCTCAGGAATATTGTTTATTGTCTGTTGTGAGCTAATGGTGCAAATGTGGCACAATTATATTTGCTATATATCTCAAATCTAATACTTCTTCGTTATTGTTACCGTACCTTCGGATGTCTCGGATGTCCTCGTGACTGGCAGCATGCCCTCCTTTATTGAGCCTCATTGAGCGAGGAGTAGACGGAGGTGATGTCTCACATCTGATAGACGCTTTGTCGTCCTGCGCAGGCTGATCGACAGAAACAGAACACAAACTATAACAAACCACAAGCGCAAGTGAGAGCCGGCCGGCCCAGGCTTAGCGCTACAGAAAGAAAGTCAGCGGCTAAAACATAAAGTCAGGACTTGAAGGGGTATGCAAAGTACACTGAAGTAATAAACTCTGAGGTTAGCTTGTAAGCAAGGAGCCATTTCACACTTCCAAACACACAGCAGCTGGTTACACCAGACTTGTAAAACTTCAGAAAAACTTCAAATGTTGTGCAAAACCAAAATTACACTCTTTGAAATTTACACTCAATTAACTGTCACCTCTTGAATCCTTGAGCTCTGCAGTCTAGCGACTCCGTTTTATGTTCATTATCTTTTCTCTCTTTTTTGTTTACACTTTTAAAATTAAGCAAAAATGTAGGTCTGTAGGCAAAACGTAGGCCTGTAAATGATTTTGTCCTTTTATTTAATTTTTAAAAAATAATTAAAAAAAAAAATTAATAAACAATTTCAAAATATTTCTTTAAATTATAGTACTAAAGATAAAATGTATTTTTATTTTTTTAGAAGTGGATTTATGTACATAAATCATAGGTTAAGTGATAAAAAAAATAGATATATGACCAAGGAGAATCTAATTTGTTAGTTAGATTTAATTAGATTTAGTTTATTTTTAAATAAGCATTTTTTATAAACAGGACTTAAGAGAATGTAAATTGCGGCAGAGTAATAAAGACATTTTCTTTGGTTGTGAGCTGTAGGCAAGAAATCATTTCAAACATCACACACCAGCCAATAAGTCTAGACTTGTAAAACATCAAAACAAGTCAATGAAAGTTTTTTAAAAAGAAATAAGCACGCAGACACTAGGCTAAAACGCAAAGATCATAGTGTAAAGTGCAATAACTTCAGAAATTATTCATGATTACAGCTGGGTTGAACTGCCTGAATACACTACTGAGCCCTGTTCTCAATGTCACCTGTTATCAAACGCTAATCACATGAGCCTTAGTATTCAACAATCCGTTACTGACACCTAAGCACGTTCACATGACCTACCATTCTAACATAGTGCTAAATGTACGACTCCGTATGTACAATACAACATGAAATACTGTTTATGGGGAGGGGGAAAAAGTGTTGTATAACAAATCAAATAAAAACAGTTCTCAGTATAGTCAATTCTTAGACACGACTGTATGCAAGAAGTTCAGTGCTAAAAATATTTATTAAAAAAAAAAAAAAGAAAGAAAGAAAGAAAATGAGAGAAAAAGATGCAGCAAAGAGGACAAACCCAGCCATGGCTCGAGTAATTTACCTTCCTACGATGCTTCCGCAAATCACTAGGCTGTCGGAAGCATGCGAAGCACACAAGGGAACAAAAAAAAGAGCAAGAGTTAGTGGCACAGCAACCAGAGAGAACAAACCAGAGCTGAAAAACACACTGCAAGCACAGGATGGAGAAGCACACACACACACACACACACTCATCACACAAGGCATGTGCTGATATGACATCATTACTATAATAACTACCTGCCTGTTCACAATTATCACATTCATGCATTTTAAATAATGAATCAATAGAGACCGCATTATTGCTCGTCTGAAATCACAGTTCTGTCAACAATATTTTATAAACTTTTACTTTTTTTGTGTGGTAAGCATGGAATTCCCTTCTTAAGCACACCATCTAAATTCCACTAAACCTGCTAGACTGTACAGATAATATTCAGTAGCTAACTACCAACCAAGCTAGCCAGCTACGAAATCATCCATGTTGATCTTCCCCAATGACAACGCCAACAGTAACTGGCTTATTCACTAGCTAACTTTAATAAGCTAATACCCAATTTAATTGATTGCCTCATATGTAATCCCTCATTCTCTGTTTAAGCCAGAAGGCTAATCATACAGGTGATTTTATCCAGGATGCCTGGGAAGAAGAGAAGAAATCACATCAAACCAAAAGCGATGGACTTTTCTGATCTCTCACTCTGAGTTTGTACAGACGGATGCTTCAATGTACAACATGACCCTAGGTTAAAAACGGACCGAATCCTGTGTTTAAACCGCAGTATGTTCCACGCAGCCGAGGGCGTTTGCTTTTCTTTCTCAGTCGGCATTTCCGCAGTAAGCGGCCGTTCGGAATGGCGTGCTATCACGAAGGTCTAATTGCCCATTTCCTTTTAAATCCCTCCCAAAAAAACCGGGGAGGGAGACTGCTGTAAGAGGTACTGTACAGCACACTGTAGTGTGTGGCTCATTAATACACCCTTTATGCGCGTGGAGGGATAATAATAACAATACAATACATTTTCAAATGTCACGATAATTAAATGATTATTAGATTGTTGGTAGTAATTTTTTGTTTGAAAAATACTCATCGCTAATCAGCATAACCTCAGAGTGAGAGGGTCAGACTAAGTGGCAGTGATGGTACCTGCGCTATGAAGGGAGCAGGGCTAAACAGAGGAGTGGTGTTAGAGGTGAAATACGGCGAGTAAGCTACGGTCTGATGGGAGAGTGAGCTCTGGATCACATACGGCTCATAGCAGCATTGCTGGGACATATACACACACAGGAGACGTCATTAACGCATACGCGCTTCATTTCCACTACCATGACTCAATATGGATTAGTAAACATTGGTGAAGAAAAAAAAAAATAAAAAAAAATTACATGGAGCAACCTAAATACACAGTGAGCGGTTGTGCAAAAGTCTGAGTGTCCTATTAAAAACTGTTATTCCATCAGTTATCAGAGACAACAATATCTTCTCCATTTATTCCTTATCCTGCAAAAACCCCATTATTTAAAACTTAAACAGATCCTCGTATACCACAGCGCTTTTGAATTCTGGATTCTGATCCGAAGGTGTTGATTAACGGCAGCTCTGAAAGTAGTGCCGGCTGCCGGTTTATATTAACACGCTCGTTCTGATTCTTTAAGGTGTAACTCTTATGGTTTCTCGGTAACATGACAGACTGCATTTTTCTGTTTTATTAACTTCAATCAAACAGGATAATAACAGGAACCCTTTCTTGTTTCCCCGAACGTTGATGTGTCGCTCTTTAATAATTAAAAACTCTAATTGATCTAATGCTGTTTTAGGAACATAATTAACTTCAGGGTGGGAACGGTAACTCACTTCGAGCCGCATAACACCACCACAATGTTGACTATTTTCCTATAACAGAACATCCACTCATGTTTCACTCTTTACTTATGGAACTTAAATTTGAATTTGAATATGCTAATTAAATTTTCATGATGCTATAAACTTTATTCAAGGCCACAATGCCTTCTGAAAGCCCCAGATTTTTTTTTCTAGGAAGCCAAAACAGACTGTAGGGGTAGTGACGATACATTGTGTGCTGAATATCAGAACATGCTGATCACCAGCACATGCCTACACACTGATTTTGATGCAGTGTGCTTCTCTAGGTGCTAGAAATTATGATCAATAACACAACACTGTTTGAGCTTAAAATTAGTTAACAATAATTTGAAAAAAATATTATACTGATGCTTGATAACTCATGGAATAGAAGCTCACGGAAGTAGACTCAGACTTTTGGACTTTTGGCTAAGACTTACCAGGGTCATGACTCCCATGCGGTCGATCTCTCTGTTCGGGACTCGCCGAGGGGTGGAGTGACCTGAACCTGGAGGGGAGGAGCCAGAATGTGCTGAGCCGGGGTGGGGGGACCCGTACGAGGGTGGTATTGAGCTCATGGAGCGGAACCGGGAGCCGAGACTTTCGCCGCTCCCGACTCTCGACTCGATCTCTTCAGCTCGCATCGCCGTGCTCTCCTTCTCCTCCTGAATCATTCTGCAAAGATACACGGTTGTGAAACACTCTGCAGAGGGGTTATAAGAGAACAGTAATGGAACAAAAATGGTGTACTCGTGTACAAGCTAACTGTTAAATGCTCAGCTACCCAGCTATCACCTAACAACTTACTGTTATATTGCAGCAGAAGGCACTATATCTGTAATATGTATCTAAAAATCACTAAAATCCACTTCACATAATACTTCCACACACACACACACACACACACTTTAGGTGGTACCTAATCTCATTGTTGATGGCATCAAGCTGCTCTTGCAGCATTAGAGCGAGCGTCTGTGCATCTGTCTGTCCAGCAGGGGACAGCAGGTCCACTGAACTGAAAATCGTATCTCGGTCATCCTCCAAATCAGACACGTCCATGTCACTCTCAAACGCATACGCCACTTTGGCCAACACGTTGGCCTGCTGCACGCGCTCCCATTCCTGCTCGTTCAGAGTCTGCACCTGTACAAACAGGAGAAAAAGAGACAAATGTTAAGAATCAGACAATACTGAGAGCTCAGTACGTTTCCACCCCTACTGAGATGTATCTACAGATGAATAAAATGCACACAGTAACACTACATGTGGCTGAACTAGTTTCGCTGAACTTACATGCCTCTGAAGTCCACAGAGCAGGCAGAAAGAAAGTGAAGAGGAAGATAAATATGTCAAATCTGATCAATTCAAGCAATTCACCCAGAGAGCAGCAATATTTTATATTTAAAGGCACGTCTAGTCATTTGTGCATTAAAAAAAGTGTCATGTCATGTATATAACCACTTAAACAAAAAGCAGGTAATTTAATCATATGCTTGCCTCATAAAACATTGGGAGGCTCAGAAACACAATTTGCACATAAACAATTTAGTAAAATATCAGAATTCGACTGTAAAATAAACTAAATTGAAACTACGCTCGCCGTCCACTTAATTAGGAACACCTGCACATTCTGGAGATAAACAGGTATACAGGTGTTCCTGTTAAAGTGACCCGTGAGTGTATATTCTGTGTATACTGTGAGTATATATTCTGTGTATATTGTGAGTATATACTCTGTGTATATTGTGAGTGTATAAACCGGCGGGTGTATATTCTGTGTATACTGTGAGTGTATATTCTGTGTATACTGTGAGTATATATTCTGTGAGTGTATATTCTGTGTATACTGCGAGTGTATATTCTGTGTATATTGTGAGTGTATATTCTGTGTATACTGTGAGTGTATATTCTGTGTATACTGTGAGTGTATATTCTGTGTATACTGTGAGTATATATTCTGTGAGTGTATATTCTGTGTATACTGCGAGTGTATATTCTGTGTATATTGTGAGTGTATATTCTGTGTATACTGTGAGTGTATATTCTGTGTATACTGTGAGTGTATATTCTGTGTATATTGTGAGTGTATAAACTGGTGAGTGTATATTCTGTGTATACTGTGAGTGTATATTCTGTGTATATTGTGAGTGTATATTCTGTGTATACTGTGAGTGTATATTCTGTGTATACTGTGAGTGTATATTCTGTGTATACTGTGAGTGTATATTCTGTGTATACTGTGAGTGTATATTCTGTGTATACTGTGAGTGTATAAACCGGCGAGTGTATATTCTGTGTATACTGTGAGTGTATATTCTGTGTATACTGTGAGTGTATATTCTGTGTATACTGTGAGTATATATTCTGTGTATATTGTGAGTGTATAAACTGGTGAGTGTATATTCTAATATGAATCAATTACAAGGCATAATACTTTCAAACACTGGAAATCTGTAAGCTATGCTCAGTACCTGAATCTGGTGCTTGTGAATGCTACTGTAACATATGTTGTTCCCACTACGGAACAATAAACTTGCCTAACACTGCTGATGAACAAAACCACATGGGTTAGAATTTCACCTTGGAGGGCTCATCTCGTAGAGCAGCGGCCCGGCCCTTCTGAGGTCGTCTCAGCACCAGTGAGCTGCTGTACTGGTCAGAATGGCTGTCAATCATGGAGGACGCAGAGACTGGGTACCTGAAGTCTGGCGTGCTGCCCATGTGAGAGTGCCTACATAATAATAATGATAATAATAATAATGATGATAATAATGATAATGGCTTTGGATTAAGCTTGGATCAACAGGTTTAGAGATTACTGGACTGAAGCAGTATGACGCTTCCAGACCTGCCAACCACGAAGAAGTAAAAACAGAGAAAACAGTATATATATTTAAAATAACAATAATAATAAAAAAATGTATTACCATTAAAAGTATTTATAAAGTGTTAGATTTGACACTTTGTTGTAAAACAATTTAATCTTGTTTTTTGTAATTTAACAAAAAAAAAAAAAAGAAAAGTCAGGCTGTTTCTCTTCCATGGCATTTTTGACCATTTTGAACTGAAAGCTTTTGGTGGCTGAAATGTATCTATCGTATGCATCCCTAATAAATAGTTATTTGATGTTAACTACTACACACTTGTCTAATGTTAGCAAAGTCAAACATACACTGATGGATTTTATTCCACGGTAATGAACTCAAACCTTTCTCCATTACGGACCTCGACAGAAGTGAAAGTGCCGCATCATTGTTTCCTGCAAGCAGGAAAATCCAGTCGAGATGAAAACAGCTGCCAAAATAGTACTAATCATGTGTAATGGAGGAAGGAGGCGGGGCTTCCAGGGAGTCAGTTAATATCTGAGAGTTAACCGTTCCAGATTGCAGTATAGCTTATCTGTCGTTTTTATTGGGGGGGGCAAAAGACGACTGCTCTTTTGACATATTTTTGAGCAAGCAGCATACATGTGAAGCTCCTACGCAAACTACGTGACGGCTGGCAAGTCTTGAGCAATGTTCACACTCTATTTAAGGTGTGCGTCATAGGCCAGAAGGTTGTGAGATTGAATCCCAGACGTCCTGCAGAGAAACTATTGGGAGTTATGTATAAGGAGTTTAGAGTGAGTCAGAGTCTCACCCCTGGTGTAGCAAGGAGTTGCTCCTGCTGCGATCTTGATCGTTCTCTGATCGCATTGTCTCAATCTGGATCAGGAGCTGCTCCTAAAATACATAAGGATAATAACGATCTTAATACAATAATAATAATGCGCAGACATTCATGTGAATGAAGGTACTAAAGAGGTTTAAAAGGATTCCTCGTTAACATAAAGCTAAATACTTAGACACTGAATAGGTACTGAGAATGACTAGATGACCAAACGAAACTGACGAAAGACATAAGAAGCCTGTACCTTTTCATGATGAGACTCTTCGATCAGTTTCTTGGTGTGCTCCAGCTCACGGATGAGGGCGTTCTACGCGCGCAAACGAAAACAGCCATAAGGTGTGCAGGCACCATGGAACGAAATGCACAGAAAAAAATGCTTCATATAATAGCTGCCTATATTTATATTTACTCATAGTATTACACTTGCCTATAAGCAATGCCTAGATTTCATATTATACGTATAATTTTATTTCTATAATGATGTACGCACAACAATATACACAATGTAATCAATTAATATAATAAATTAAATTACACCTAAAATGAATATATACCAAAATGGATTTTCAAAACAGCAGCAAAAATATACTAAGTAATATTAATATGATACTTTATGTATATATTGCATGTGGAGATAAAATGCAATACATATTACAGTACTGGGGGCTAATACTGAGGGACACTATTTTTATTTATTATTTTATTTGCTATTTTTTATAAATGCTTATTGTTTATTATTGTTTTTATTTATTGTTTATTTTGTGGACTTATTTTTATTAGTGTTTATTTTCTTTTTTATTACTGTTTAATGTAGTGTTTTTATTATTGTTGTTTTTATTTATCGTTTATTTTTATTATTATTTGGGGCCATTTTATTTATTATTGTTTGGGGGCTTTTTTTTTTTCTTACTACTGAATTTTTTATTATTCTATTTTCTTGTGTCTCAGATTTCAGACTATGTCTAAAATGAATGTGAAATTCAAAATGTGTATATATATATATATATATATATATATATAAGTATCAAAATATAATATGCACCACTACTGAGAGAAAGAAAGCTAGTGAGCTGTGACTCTCTCTCCTTCCTTTTAGGAAAGCCAGGGCAGAACCAAAACAGGACATGATAAGAATAATAATGATCAACTTGTACTGGTTTTTAATAACTGAGGAAATAAAACAGTTCTTGCTAGCAGACTCAGCCTTTTTGGAGCTGACCGTGTGAAAGCTCCAGCAATACCTTGTCCTCCAGCGCAGCCATTCTCTCCTTTAGATGCAGCTGAAGCCTCTCGTTGGACTCGGAGAGAAGTTTATCCACCGTCTCAGACAAACGCTTGTTGTGCTCTTCGTTCATCTTCTCACGCTGGCGAGCCTTCGATCACAATCACACCAAAACAGATGAGTTTAACGGCTTTGTTACAGCAGGATAATTGTGCCTGACTCACAATCCTCTATGACTTGAGTTTAATAGCAGTAGGAACAAAGGAGATTTTATATGCTCCCTGTCTTTCCCAAAAAAAAAAAAAAAAAAAGTATAGGCTTAATTTCATTTTCATTTACTCACAACAGATTGTTCTCTTTTAACAAATGTCTTTAGATTATTTTGGACTTCTGTGGAACCAAACACTGCCGGTATCAAGAAAAATACACACAAAGCTATGAAGCTGGGGCTGATTTCTTTCTAGCCCAGACTGTACAGTCATGCGCACACTCAGTCGTACTCTCAGTCATGTCAGGGGATTACTATAACTGATCAACATCGGGGCTGCTATTTTTCAGTGTACTTCTCTGACACATTTGTCATCACGGACATGCCATCAGCAGCGATTGAGAAGATGATGAGAAATACAGTCATGAATGGAATCAACACGATTGAGGTGGATTAATTACTCTTCATCCTGTTTTCCCTTTCAGAATGTCTTCGTCCAATCAGAGTACGAATTCAAACGACAAAGGCATGATGGCAGAAACGGCTACAACCTAAGCAGGCCATTACAAACTTAAAAAAATAAATAAATAAAAAATCATGAATGCTGCCTATCTGTCTGTGTGTACGTGTGTGTGTGAGAGAGAGAGATAGTCACTGTTATTATGCCATTAAGACATAATGATATGATGCCTTGCTCAACCCTAATAGCTCCGTTGTTAAGGTGCTGACAGACATCAGATTTTAGTAGTCCCATCTAATATCATGACTAGTCATCGCTGAATATCCTACAGTATCCGCTTACAGCTTCATTTCTATACAGGCTGACATTAAAATGCCATAAAACACCACAACAGGTGTGTGACGATTCAGTTATTCAGTGACAGAAACAGCTAGAATATTGGTAAATGTGGAAATGTTAAGAAGATCAGTCTTGAGCGGTTCATCAGAAACACTATTTCTATCATTTAACACCTCCTTAAAATCATTTCAAACGGTACACTACAACTGGGAATAATTGCCAGTGTTACATAAAGCTAACGGTATAACTAACTCAGACTTCTGTATTTTGGTATGCAGTCATGCTTATATAAAGTCACGCCCTGACTGCAGAGTGAACACTGTTCCCGTTCACAATGCGAAAAATAAATCGACTCTCTAATCTGTGTCCAGCTTACGAACTTTAACCTCTCACCCTGAGCAGTTCCTGGTTTTTCTCCTCCAGCTGAGCCTCCATCTGTCGCAGGCGCTCCTCCACGTTGCCATGCCTTTCCTCGGCCTGAAGAAGAGGAAACCGGTGATTGGAATTGGCTAAACTGAACTGAAGCACTTTGACGTAGCAGCTCGAAAAGGACAGACACGCAAAGGACATATGAGAAATAAATACAGACACACAATCCCAGATGCTTAGGATTCAGCACGGCAGTCTGACAAAAAGCAAAATGGCAAATATCCGAACATATCATGCAAAAAAAAAAAAAAAAAAAAAAAAAAAAAAAAAAAAA
>CM040980.1:20560826-20584668 GCA_022985145.1 Pangasius djambal
GACTGAAAAACAGACAGAGATCGGTCACAGCACAGGGTTAATGAGTATTATCGAATGATTCAAATATTAAGCATATGTTTTGGCAAATATGTTGTTTATTTACTCATTTATGTTTCGAATTCATGAACTTTTTATTCATGGTTACCAGTTTGTGTTAAAAGATTTTAAACATTGTGTTTTACATTAAAAGCCCTTGTCCTAGTTTTCTCAAATAGATGTTGGTTCAAGTCTGTATTATGTATGTTTAAGTCATCTGGCTTGTCATATGTATTTAAAATAAACACCATCATGATGTCATATTAAAATAAGCATTTTAAACAACCATTCCATCTCTTTCGAAATGCTTTCGTAAGTCTGCTGAACATGTGGAAGAAGTGATGATGCAGTGTATTTGTGCACGAGCATCACCTCTCGTATGTCCCTTTGGAGGCGAGTGTTCATGTCCTCTGACTTGATGAGGTCTTTGCGGGCTGTGTCCAGATCCTCCTCCAGCTCGCTCACTCTGCTGCTGAGGGAAACGACACGCTCCTTCATCTGCAGCAGCTCTTTGCTCTGTCTGTCCATCACCTCCTGCAGCTCTGACACCTTTCCCACCTCCTCATCAGGACCCAGAGATCCATCTGATGACCTCTAGAAACGAGAATCAAACCCGAGTTAGAAATCACGCCTACACACTGCACGCTTTTCCCATTTTCCCTGCTGCTCATGAACGACTACATGGTATATATGGTATATGGGTGTCTTCAGATTAATAACTATTTAATTCAAACATTTAAGGACATAATTAACTGACAATTGTGAGCTATGTTTTCTCAACTCTGCTTGCGTCCTCCTCACCGTGGTAAAATGCGTTTTTTCATAACAGACACGTTGGGGGCGGAAAGTGTTGCTTCAAAATGGACTTGGTGTGAAGTGTAATAAATGTAATGGGAAAAAAAAAAAAAGATAAACAATTCACACATTTGGCCCCTGAGTGGCGCAACAGAAAAGAGTTCACCCTATCGTATGTCTTGAGTTCCGAGCTCGAATCCCGATGATGCCACAGCCATCCGTGGCCAGGAGCTAAGGGAACAAACACAGTGGCTGGAAGGAGCCGCAGCCAATCAGAAGGGGCAGTGAGCGAGAGAGCATGTTCGAGTACAAACAAACCAAACAGAAATGAGAGAGTGGCAGTGATTCAGGCAGGATGAAGTTTTGGCTTTTATTCTTGCTGAACAGGAAAGGTGTTTATTTGTTATGTAATTTGGTGGAAAGCTACTGAATGACAGTCAGACGATTTATCATCGTTTGGGAATTTGCATCTTTAGCCAGTTGTTAAGCTGTTCTGGCTAGTCGGATCGTGGTTAATGGGGTGCGTTTGATCAGTTTTGCATTTCAAATGTGGTCAAATTGGGCAAAGAGCAGGTGTACTGATACTTCTGTTCACTCTAGGTGTGTGTATTTTTAAACGATGTTTGTTTAACAGATGTATTCTGTATGCTGTTTTAGTGAGCACACAAACATATGCTACTATGCTAGGATAGTGACTAACTGGCGTTTTGGTGTATTTTTCTGTGCTTTATACAGACAGTACTTTTCCTTCACAAATGCTCACACTGTGTAGGGTTTTTGTGCCTCGTGTTTACCTTGCCATTGGTGCTGGGCGTGCTTTCAGAGTTGTGGTTGATTTCTGCTGTGCCATCGATGAACAATTTCTTCTGACTGTTCTGCTCTCGCAGCAAGGCACTCTGAAACGGAGAAAGGAACTCACTTTGGCGTTCTCCCTGATTTCGACGTCAGCGACTTTCCAAGTCATGTGAATGATGATCTGTTTGTGTGAAACAACTAAACTCTGAGAAGTGTAACTCCCCGGGACCTGACATTCACACTCATGACTGCTTTTATAGCACTTAAATCACTTCAAGCTGTGCATGTGAGATTTGTTCACCCTCAATCACAGGCTAGCTGCAGATGTCAGACTGAAAAACAGCTGGAAATATTAACCAGAGTGAGCTCTCGCAAAGAAAAGCGAACATCCTCCTCAAAATGTGCTATTTAAGTGTTCATGTTACCAGTATAGTGTTGAATATTCCGGTATATCATATTGGATAGCTTCAATAATACAGCACAACAATCTAAAAGTGAGCGAGAGTGAGAGTGTGTGTGTGTGTGTGTGTGTGTAGCCGGTTATAATGGATGAGTGTTTCTAGCCAACACCAGTGAAATGTAGGTCAGTCTGCAACTGTGCCCGCAGCCTACTGTCAGTCCTAATCCTATCTGTGTGTAAGCGTGTGTATATGTGTGTATGCATGCGCACGTGTGTGTGTGTGTGTGTGTGTGTATGGGGGAGGAAGAGATGAGAACATGGAAACGGGGCAGAGACATGTCTGCAGCCATAAAGTAGGTTTTTCTATAATTTAGATATCTAATTATATAGCTGATATTTTCAACAGCTGTTTATGCTGTAAAGAGTCCGGGTTAGGGGGCGGTTACCAAACCCATCATCTGTAACCACACGTTCATTTTTATTCACATTCTTCTTCTTCTTCTTCACATCCTTGCTCTTCCTCTTCATTTTCTTCTTTTCCTGTGTTTTTCATGGCATTCTCCTTCTTCCTCTTCGCACGCTTCTTCATATTCTTCTTCCTCCTCTTCATATTCTTCCTAGTCGCATCCTTCATGTTCCTCTTCTTCATATTCTTCTCCTTATCTTCTTTTTTTGCATTCTTCTTCATCTTATTCTTCATCTCATTATTCGTATTCTTCTTTTTCACATTCAGATTCATATTCTTCTTCCTCGCATTCTTCTTCCCCTTTCGCATTCTTCATCGTATTATTCGTATTCTCAAAATTTGTATTCTTCTTCATATTCTGATTCTTCATAATAATCTTTTTTTTTTGCATTCTTCATATTCTTCGAATTCTACTACTTGTATTCTTCATCTTATTAGTCAAAATCTTTGTATACTTGTATACTATTCCACACTCTTCTTCATATTCTTCACAATCTTGTTCTTCATATTCTATCACTTACTTGTAGCATTGCTATTAATTTGTATGATCACAATTTGCATTCTTTGTTTACGCCCTCATATTTTTATTCTTTTCATATTTTTCTTCTTATTACAAACGTGAATATTTGACTGCTGTATTACTTCTAGGACGCTGTGCAATACACCATGCCTTTTTTATCAAGTACACCTACATACAGGTCACTTTGTTGGCATGTGATTACTATCTGCAGCCCAGCAGTTCACCCAGTTCCCACCCTCCCACCCCCGACGCCACGCCCCCCGCAAACGTTCCCCCCCTGCACTAACGGAGAGGGATTAGCAAAGGACCACTATTCATCAGCTATAATTCGAAGCACAGCAGTGCCACTGATGTGTGTGTGTGGTGCTGGTCATCAGGCATAGCAGTGTTACTGAGCTCTAACAACAGACACAACCACCTTGTTTATGCAGCTGGTAAGCAGCATTGCTGGAGAAGTCTGGATGACAGATTGTTCTCAGCCCGGCAGTGAAGATAAAGCGTTATCATCTTGCCGGCTTGTGATGTGTTCACTAATGCATGCTTCTGTTTTAGTACACATTCTTGTTCATGTCTGGTCATGCCAAAACAGACACAATGGGCTTAGAAGCATTTCCTTGTTTAATACATAAATAGCTTTAAAAAAAAAAATAAATAAAAGAACTGGTTCATCCTCTGGCTTCAGTACATGTCGTACTGTGAAGAACTGAGTGTTTGTTTAACAAAACAATCACAACAACACTAACGAAACACACAGGAATCAGGAATGAACATTCCACACGTGTGTACTCACAGGTGCTGCTTCAGCCTGTGTGTGTTTGGGCAAGTGAAAGTCCTACCTCTTTATGAGAAGCTGTTAACTGCTCCTCCAACGCACTGCACCTTTCCAGAGCAACGCGCAATCTCTCCCTCACCTGTAACAATAATAATAAGCATTAAGCAATAAGCATCCCACAGCAAATACCAGCTTTTAGGATATTACTCTGAAAAAAAGAGTAGTTCAAACTCATTTCAAACTCTCATTACCTTCTCATCCAGGGCTTTATGATGCTCAAACAGGGATTTTAGGGCTTTGAGAACTTCCACTTCACTGGAGACTCCGGCTGGACTCTGAGCCTGACGCTTCACTACAGTCATCCTGAGGGAGCGCTCGTGACGAGACACCAAACACTCCAAATGCTCCAGCAGCAGCTGAAAACAAGGAAATAAAACACAATCCAGATCACAGTGTGCTACAACTGTGCTAAATGTTTATATTTATTTAGCATCTCATGTTCCGTATAACTACTAAGTCCAAGATAGATATAGATATATATACACACACACACACATATACACATATACATTATATATATATATATATATATATATATATATATATATATATATATATATATATATATATATATATACATACAATATATATATATATATATATATATATATATAAACAAACACAATAAAGAAGTGTGTGGCGATGTTTTTATATCTTGGTATGTCCTCACACAGGAATATATGACAGTTTTGGTAATTTTTTTTAGCTTTTATTTGAGCGAAAAAAGGGCCAAAATGTTTCCTTTTGGTCACTGAGGTTACGGTTAGTGTTTGATTTAGGCGTAAACACGACATTAATTATCTGCATTAATACATATTTCAGTGGAAGGTCTTCACAAGGACAGCAAGACAAACGTGTATGTGTACGTGTGTGTCAGACTCATCCTGTCAGAATGCTCAGCAAGACTCCGTTAGAATGACAAAGCCTACACTCATCCTCCTCACTTGGCCTTAATCCCTCACTCCATCTCTCATCACCCCAACCCCCCACCACTCTCGCTCTCGCGCTGTCTCTCTCTCTCTCTCTCTCTCTCTCTCTCTCTCTCTCTCTCACACACACACACACACACACACACACGCGAAATCTGGTCTGGTTCCAACTGTGTCAGGCGGTCCCATCGTCTTACGGATTAGAGGCTCCACACGCTTCTTAGCACAGCTCTGTGAGAACATTACTGCCTTTTCTGCGTTATCGCCAATCACGTCTCCGCACCCTTCTCACACGCGGGAGAAACTGGCTGCAATAAATGTGTAACATACACCAAGGTTCAAATTTGGTGCAGTTATCTATTATTTCCCCTGCAGAATACTAAGACAGCTGAATTAGCTTTAGATACAGATATATAATCCCCAGAGAATTTATTACTAAATAAATATTAAGTTCATTATGTAAGAACAGAGATGCAAACAGGAATTTTGAATGTTCATATTTTGAAGAGATTCAACCATGAATTTTGACTGCAGTAATCAGTAAACCTGCTGTTTATGGCAGGGATGCACTGCATGCGTATGGTAACGCTGTCACATTACCATTACTGCTAGTACTGCCAAGCGTCTTATTTCATTATTTAAATTATTCAGAGTTCTTCTGTTACATTTGTAATTTATGGATAAAAATGGGTTTTCATTTCACCTTCGAAACAGGGAAATGCTTGATATATATTGGCACCTGATGTACCATTTTATTTCTTTAACCTTTCTTTATGGAAGTTCGCACCTCAGATGAGAAATGATCACATGACTTGCATTAAAACTCAGCTACATTTGGGAAGATCTGGAGACCTTTAGGGTTATATTTAGAAAAAGGCGGCATGATTAATGTCACAAGTGTTATTTATAGTCTGACCCTTTAACCGTTGTCCCTTCTAGGTTATGTAGTGTTTTTTTTTTTTTTTTTGCTGTTGTTGCCTTTTTCTCCATTTTCATTTTTTTTCTTCTGTCTTTTCTTTCCTCCTCTTTCCTTCGTGTCTTGCCTTGTTCCTGTATGCGGAATTGAATTTATAGGGACTGAAGCTGATGAAAAGTGGTCACCATTGCAACCCTGTGAAAATCTATTGGGGTGAAAAAAAACAAAACAATAAAAACAAACAAACTAAAAAAAAAAACCATGTTGCTTCTTTTGTAAAAGATTTGGCAGTGTAAGTCCAAATTTTGTAAAGTCACCCTCAAAAATATTTTTCTTTTTTAAGGATTGGACTAGTTTTACATCGAGAAGTTGGACAATATAATTATTAATATTATAATATTAATTATTTCAGCTGCATCCAAATCTGGCGTTAGTATTTTTTTTAAAAACTGTGTGTGGAAAGATTACTGCACTTTACCATCAACTAAATGGCCAGTAATAACCCCAGGTCATGTGTGTCAATCACAGAGACATGAGCCAATCAGGGGCATCTGTGAGCTCATGTATGCAGAAGAGGACAGTGTGTGCTTACTCAGTTTCCCTTTTCCCTGTGAGAACACTACAAACACTAAAGGATGTTGCTTGTCATCTGAGATACAGCTAAAAACCTCTCCGTCTCGGTAATATGATAAATCAGGGAAATGCAGGATGGTGGTGATGACGGCTCTTTAACATAGTTCGCATTGCAAGCAGGAAGCTGGGAGAAGATACTGAGCTTTACAGAGTGCTTGTACTTGGCTGGACGATCATCAGGAACGCTCCGGCGCTAAGAGAAACCATGTTCCTTTGCACTTACCCGTGTGTTGTTTCTCTCAGCCTTTAGCTCGGCAATTTCTTCTTCTCTCTCTAGCAGCTGCTCCCTGCACATATTCACCTCCTTAGTCAGCGCTGCAAACTCCTGAGGGCAGACACACACACACACACACGCGCAGAGAGATTAAAAACATTAAAATTGCAATAAACGGTAGCAATCTTGACTGGATTAGGTAAACAAATCATGTTGAGAGCAAGTTAAGAACGGAGTCAAAGCCATATAAGGACAGGAAGTTTTAGAGCTAGAACAAATAACCTGAAGTCATTTTAATTCTTTTTTCATGCTGATCTGAAAACAACAACAGATTCGAAGGGTGAGACGGACATGAGCTCCAGTGAACACAGCGTACAGTCTCTAGAAATCTGTGACGCCAAACTTGAGTAGTACGTTTGAGTAGCAACGTTTAAACAGAAGAAAAAAAACAAGTGCCACTCAAACACCCATTGACCTTACTGATCATCTCCATCGAGTCTATAAACTAATACTTTAATGTATGACGTTATTAACGTCATTCTGTCCGAGACTCACACCCTGCTGAGCCTATCGATGATATTCTGCAAGATAATATTCCGACAGGAATACGCAGTGTTGATAAAAGCTACAAGGTTGGGATTAGCAACATCGGACTTGCGCCTGGTGAGGGCGAAGCTTACACAGTCATTACTATGTTATTAGCTTCGCCCACTTTAGAGTGATTGGAAATGTTCGCTTTTTTAATCGTGGGCTTAAATGTGTTCTGGCTTGTTTGTGTGGCAGCCAGCGAAAAACCTAAAGCGAAAAAAAGGAGAAAATTGGGAAACGAGACATGAGTTCTCACTTTCATTATCAGCACCACTGCCATCACGTCAGTAAATCATCACCTGATTTAAAAGTCATTTGTGGCATTTAAACACGAGCCTCTATCATTATTTATCATTATTTCATTCACTTCTGCTTTTTGGGATAAATTTTTTTTTTTATTAACGTCTTTTTATTAGGTCATTTAACCATTTCAAACCTTTGTCCGTTGTCATCTGTACAGTGTGTGTACGTGCTCTTCCGTGTTTTGATGATGATGTAACGGCACAAGAGCATCGCATACATTTTGACCATTTCCATTTGGCTATGGGACGGAGCTATTCAAACTCACACTTAGCTAGCGAGGGTCTGGATCTTTAGGCTAGGTTAAGATTTGTTAACCTTGCTCCTTACTAGACATGAGCTTTGCAGGCAGACAAAACAAGGCAAGGTTAGAAAGTAGCCTAAATAAAAAAAATAATAAATTAAAATAAATTTTAAAAAAAACATTCCCACATTGTTTGGGTAAAATGAATTTTCTTAAAGCAGAAATGTCAAAGTATATTATTGGCCACATATTAATGAAATTAACAGTATGAACAGCTGCTGCTGAATTTCGGTCCTTTCTTCTCAATGGAAGCTGCTCAAAGACATTTCAGAAACCGCATTAGATTTTACTGGTCAGGGCAAATATTCAAAAACCTGAGCCCAGAATGCATGAAGAGATGGCTCTGTGTGTGTGTGTGTGTGTGTGTGTGTGTGTGTGTGTGTGTGTGTGTGTGTCTATTTGTAGGTCTGGAGGAAACAGAGGTATTGGACTACTACTGATTACACTCACTGCATCCCATTGCTTTAAATGGCTTCCTTCCTTCTTCTTCAGATCTCTCAGCAGATGTCAGTGGAGGTCGGAAACAAATGAGCCTCGTCCCTCTGTCCCAAAAACTACAATTCCTTTCTAGTTATCGTTAGCATTGTAAGAGACAGAACGTGTATTACCCATAATGCAGTATGAGCAGCATGTATGTCTGCAAATCTGATGGTAAGACATCACAAATCCGGCCTGTCCCCAACTGTGTCGGGCAACTCCATCATCCGAGGGTTTACAAGCTCCGTTTAAAAATCTTCAGACCTTTCAAGATGTCCGAGCATTCAGGCATTCTGTCTTGTCTATGTAGCCACTAGACATAATGGGTAATGGATTACCATCAGATCTAGCAAAACATATGAAATCCCCAACAGAGATTTAGATTCCTGAGAGATGAGTGTTCACTATCATCGGGTGAGTTTAATTCCTGTCGATGAACAGTTTGAGATTTTCACAGTATCTTAACATAATCTAGAAATTAGCATGATTTCACTGTACTGCGGTTTTAATCGACCACAAAAAAAAAAAAAAAAAAACAACCATGGGGCGAAAATTAAAGCCGAAATTTATTACGACGTCTTTGTACAAAAAGGTCTTTTATTAAAAAATATATTAAAAATAATATTAAATATAAAAAATAAATAATAGAAAAGCTTGTAGCTTAATTACATTTTTCAGTAGCAAGGTCACAGTGTCACAACTGTTTTTTTTTTTTGTTTTTTTTTAAACACAGTACTAGTAAACTATATGATATTTGACTTCATGTATTTTTAATCCAGCATGTAATGCAGTTTTTTAGTGGCTGGTTGGTTGGACGTCTAAATGCCTGGTTACCAGACGCTAACACGAGGCAGCACAAGTCTACTGGTAAATATTTATCTGGGAGGTTTTTACGGGTGCACGAGCAACCATGAGAGCTGAATTTTCATTCTCTTTATTACGAGCACAGTGATGCATTTCGATAGCAGTGCTTCTTCTCCATGGGGACGTAATTTCAACCCCCTGTTTTGGCAGACGCTGTTGAAAACAAAATAGTTTTGTCTAGACCCAGGCATGAACTACAGACACAAGACGCAAATCATGTTCACTTTTCAGGAATTTCACTTGTGTGTTTCAAAGACGCCTGCTAACTGTTTTGATCTTTCCCCCTCCCCAAAGCTAGGTCATCTGCTCCAGCTTGTGTTACAAGAGTTGAACTCTTCTGGGATTAGTTTATCTTCTAACACATAAAGGACTTCTTCAGATGCTTTGTTTTTGCCAGTGTGCTGCTGCTCTTTGTAGCTCCAGCATTAATGCAGATCTATTTCTGGTGACTGTAGCAGTGCCTATAGTCGACGAAGCCTGAATTTCCTACAGCGTTAAGTCTCTTTGTCCTCAGCGGCTCAGCTCTGTGGACTGGATTTTGCCTCATTTGTAATTCACTTTGAATGAGAGCGTCTTCTGAATTTATTCAGCAATAATTCTTCAATCGCCACATACATCCACAAACGCTCAAACTGGTTCTAATAAAAACCTCAAAAGTTGAAGTTCATCAAGTCACACAACGGTTTCCATGCCGCTATTCTTCCACTGCTAGACCTCGATGCCAGTCATATCTCCTTAGCCAATGGCAGGACAAAGAGTGGGCGGGAGGAGACGTAATTACAGAGCAGACTATAATGTGGAATGTGCATTCCTCCTGATTGCACAACGTAACCGAAGACACTCAGGAAAACCTCACTGCTTCTGCAAGCTGCCCTTTCAGACTACTAATTTTACAAAACACTGATTCTTTGCTGACAGAGCGCACAGCTGTCTTTTATCTCAGACAGTAAACAGCCAAGTGGGTCGTTACGGTCTTATCAGCAGAAAGCAGGATAAGCAAATGTGACTGAGGAGTCAAAAATGTGACGCGCTCAAAGTCCTTACACACCACACACACATACTAAGCGACCAAGAGACAATGAAAGCTGCTTAAGATTCAAGAAGACCGCTTAGCCTAGCTACAGCAAAGGGATTTAAGTATCCCAAAGTATTTATATACGCCTGCAAAGTAGGTTAGCTCTGAGATCAGTTTATCTTCCGATCTCCTGACTGCATTTTAAAACTTCCAGTACAATATTAATGAATGTGTCGAGTATCATGATGTACACCACTGGCTGAGTAAATCCGCGTTGGCTGGAAGGTGTGTCATTTTCTTATACTAATATGGGTCTGATCTGCAGTAGATCAAGTCAAAAATGCATCACAGATAGAAATCGGTGATGAATACGGCTGAGCAATGTCGCAATATAACCATGGCAACTATCATGTCTAGCATCGTGACAATCATTGCTATCAAACCGCTAAAATAAAACAAGAAAAATGAGAGTTTGTTGTTTTCATATCATTCAGTCAAAGTGAAGCAAAAACACTGACACAGCTTTTGTTTGGTAAAACTCGATTAATTACAGGTGATGTGAGTGAAATTCGCGATGTGGTCTTTACCTTCGTTTATTTTGATACACAGACAGATCAAGATCAACCAAGACGTGTCTTCTGCTTGACTTTAATATTTAAATATGCGCTAAAGGTAAGGAGCGGATGTTTGGTTAAGCTCTTGTTGGGTCTGTTAGTGTGCTGTAATGAAGCTTTTTCGACGTTGTGATTGACCTCAGAGCACTCGGGAAAAGATGTACTGAATGCCAGCTCAGTATTTCAGCCTGTACCCTGCGGTAGCAATGTGCGCTCTCACATCGGCTGCAATTCAGACTTCATTCATGTTCTAACTGGAGCGTAGAAGCGAAAATCTCACTGGATTAAAGAACTTTAGGCCACAGCACTGCTGAATTCTCAATAACAGAATTTCAGACAGCAGTTGTGCCTGTAATTAAAATGATTTCTGTTAACTATTGACAAAAAGTGGAATTTCTGCCTGTTCAGCATTGAATTTATTCGTGACATCACACACCACAGTAGTGGTTCGCTTTAAGAATTTGCAGTTTTTCCTAAGTATTTATTTTTTTTTTTATCTCTGTACCAATGTTATTGTGGAGAAGTGTGAACTGTTTACCCAGCAGGGGGCTCACACCCCTCCCCTTTCCCATCGCCCCGCTCACACCCCTCCCCTTTCCCATCGCCCCGCTCACCAGCAGCTAAACACAAAGTCACGATACTCTACACACAGGAACCCAACCGTGTCCTGGCTAATCTTATAACAGAGTTGTGGCGATAAAATAACTTATTAGTTTACACTGATTGAAAATGACCGATAAGTCAATTTCGCCTGCGAGAAAGGGTTAATGCACTTGCTTTACCACAAGTTATTAACAAATAAGTTACCAACTTATTGACCGGGACATGTAGTGTGGACGCTTCACATATTCAAAGACTAATTAAAAAAAAAAAAAAAAAAACTAAATAATGTGTTGTTATTTAACAAAGAAAAATGTATAATCGTTTATATGGTGAAATTTTCACATGCAGTGATTTATTTTACATTTATGGAAGGAGTCTGTGTGTCAGAGCTTCGTTTTCCACCACGGTAAAGTCTTCATGATGGCGGGCGTGGCGATTTCCAGTTTCTTGGTAGCATGACAAGCTGCGTATTCTGTCTTATAAACTTCATGAGGGTGAGGAAAAAAAAAAAAAAAAAAAAAGAGAGGCTGGTGAGACACCGAGTGTTTTCAAAGTAGAGACAACAGGAACTAACTTGTCTCATGGACATTACACAACACTGACTCTAACGAAACAGTTATTTAAAAAAATAAAAAAAATAAATAAATAAAATAAAAAAAAAAAGACTAATGTGATATTAATTAGTAAGTTACGAATTGTAATTGCTGTGCTATAAGATGAATAACACACTTTGGGACATGCCGTTATAGGAAAATTATCCACTTTTTATGGTGATAACAGTAACTCTGCTTCTCATCAGACCGTTTTTTTTTTTTTATGTTTTTTTAATTTATGTGCTCACAGTGATAACGCATGTTTATAATAATCTGTATTTGTAAACACAGCAATGAATGCTCCATTCTAGAGCGGCGCCAGGTTAGAATGAATGAATGAATGAATGAATAAATAAATAAATAAAGTCACAGAGCAACTCAGATTAAAATGAGCTTAATCTATCAACTGAGGTACCTGAATTGTCCATTTTAGTTTACATCTTTTAACAAAGTGGTTTTGGAAATACATCATGTTTTGTCCTGGAGGCTTCATATCCGAAGCATATCCGGCTGCGTGAGGGTAAAATAGCGCCGAGACTTTTTCAATTCGGATGGCACTTCCATGCCATGACCGTGCTTCTCCTGTCATCATAATATTGCCATCATTTCTTACTGCAGTATTCAAATCTATTCGCTTGAAATCTTTGATGAATGAAAATGAAACCTTTTCTGCACTACTATAACTGTTACTGAACATCTTTGAACATCCTTCTAAGCATTTTATCAGGTTATCTTTTCTTCACCACTTTGGACTCAATCGTTTACATGGTTTACATCATCGGATAAGAGTGTCCTAACAACCGGTCGTAAATAGAAACGAGAAACCTCTTAGTCAACCTGCCGAGTGACGACTTCTACATCCTAAAACGCGAGAATAAGTACCCATTTAATTTACAGTTGCCAGCTGAAGCGATCAAGCTTTGTTTAGCCTCAACAAGAACACTGGCTCTAAACTGGGCAGTAATTCATGATGATAAAGCAGACTGCACTAATCATCTCTCCATGATGCACATACAGATGAGATACGACGGACGGAGCAGAGAAAAAACACACACACACACACACACACACACACACACACACGCAGGATAATTAAAATCAATGGAACAGGATAGAGAGCTCATGGAAAAACAGGTGCTGGACTGTTTGTTTAAAACACACACGGTGAACCCGAGGCTCTCAGCCTTACAACATTCCCTGTGACTCACGCTTCCTGGGTGGGCTTTTACGTCACACAGTCGGCGGTTAACAGTCATGAGCTCTGAAGATAAAAAAAAAAAAAGGGAGTGCAGAAGCGGCTCAGCATGACAGCATGATTAAAGAATGAGAATCAAAGAGATATAAGTCAGGAAATTGTGCAAAAAGAAATAGATTACAAATGGCAGAAATGTCAACAGATCATTGCGGTGTGAAAAGACTAGAAACGGCAATTTACGTGACTAAATACGCCAACTAACATAAGAAGATCGTGAAGAGGCGGCGATCATGAAACGCTCATTTCTACTCTATACGGCCAACGGTTATGTGCTTTTTGAACATCCCATTCCAGATGTAGTCCCTTCTTTGCTGTTTTAATAACCTCCACTCTTCTGGGAAGGCTTCCCACTAGATTTTGGAGCGTGGCCGTTGGGATTTGTGCTCATTCGGTTATAAGAGCATCAGTGAGGTCAGGTCAGGTCCTGATGTTGGGGTGGGGTGCAATCAGCGGTCCAGTTCATCCCAGAGGTGTTCAGTGGGGTGGAGGTCAGGGCTCTGTGCAGATCACTCGTTTTCTTCCACTCCGACCTTGGCAAAACATGTCTTCAGGGACCTCGCTTTGTGCACAGGGGCACTGTCTTAGTTCCAGCTTTGTGGCAACAGTTTGGGGAAGAAAGAGGAGAAACAGACCAAACACGCCAAAAAGAAAAGAATGCTAAACTCTAGCCAATGTGTCCGCTTTCTGTTTCCGCTAGGTGGTGTAACTGAAAAAAAGCGAGCTTGTCTCTAGCGTAAGAAGTGTTAGGTGTTAAGCTGCGAGCTCGTTAGTACTTGAGGCAAAATGTCAGTAGCCTTTTGACTCCTCCAAGATAATCAAGCATTAATTTTGTTCATTCTTGCATAAATGATTGGTGTGGGAGAGGCCCCTTAATAAATTGTCGCTTAGGGCCCTCAAATATTCTGAAAAGGCCATGTACATGAGAAACCAAGTGGCATAAACCTATAAGTAATGGTTACAACATGTGCACGGCAACTGTGCATTCAAGTTTAAATACACATTTAAAAAAAAAAACACACAAAAACCGTCAAGAAGAATCCAGCGTAAATCACTACACAGATGCTACACCACATGAATGACTGAAAAAGTCACTAAAAACACCGAGCAAAAAATTTCGAGTTCGTGTGAGGCAGACACAGGACAGAGGCTTCCAGACACACACATCTGCTGAATGTAAATGAGCCTTGGCAACCGGTCTTTATGTTTCCTCTCTCCACGCGTTACGCTTAAATTCAGATTAAGAATCTGAAGAGATTCCCTACACGCGTCTTAACAACACTGACTCGTCCTGTTCGCCTCCTCATCGTGCAGTTGAACAGTCGACGGTGTGTGATCGTGTTAGCCAATGCGGTTTCACTGTGGGCCTCGACTCATCTCTTATTTCCCTACTGGATCTTAGGTATCAGGTCCATGTCGTGATGGGGATCCATTTCAGTATTTTCAGACAAGCGGGGTGAGGGTACTGAAGTCATCACCACAAAGCCAGAAGTCATCGCCGTAGTTAAACTTAGCTTGCTAATGTAACGTGAACTGAATGGAGGCATATATATTTCCCCCCCCCATCTTAAACTGCTATTTATCAGTGAAATTTATATAATTGATCGGTTTAACTGAGCTACTTTAAAATTATATTTATTTAAAAAAACATACCATACAAATCAAAACTGAGCCAACTAATCAGATACTTATATAACCACTTAATCGACTCATACTCGTACTCTTGATTAGTTTTCAGTTAAAATGTGTATCCATGGTGCAGCCCTCTTGCATGAAACAGAGCATGTTTGTGGGCCTGCAGTAATGGTGACAAGCGACACAAATGAAGTCGAGTGCGTCAATAAGAGGTGTGAATCTCCCTCTTTCAGATGATGCAGCACACATCTCAGTACATACACTATATGGTCAAACGTATGTAGAAACCTGACCATCACACCCATATGTGTCTTCCCCAAACTGTTGCCACAAAGTTGGAAGCACAGAATTGTATAGGATGTGTTTGTACGCTGTGGTATTACAATTTCCCTTCACTGGAACTAAGAGACCCAAACCTGTTCCAGCATGACAGTGCCCCTGTGCACAAAGCGAGCTCCATGAACACATGGTGTGTTAAGGTTAGAGTGGAAGAACTCGAGTGGTCTGCACAGAGCCCTGACCTCAACCCCACTGAACACCTTCGGGATGAACTGGAATCCCGACGGCACCCCAGACCTCCTCTTCCAATATCCGTACCTGCCCTCACTAATGCTCTTGTGGCTGATTGAACACAAATCCCAACAGCCACGCTCCAAAATCTAGTGGAAAGCCTTCCCAGAAGAGTGGAGCTTATTGTAACAGCAAAGCTGAATAAATCTGGAATAGGATGTTCAGGTGTCCACAAACTTTTGGCCATATAGTGTATTATAGGGCACAAAAACAATGCAGCTAAACAGGTAACAATTCAACAGACTTCAATCCACTATTGATCCGATATTATTGATTCTATTCGATTCAGTGCCAGTACGATTGGATTCAAGTCTGTTCCAATAAATTTCGTTTCATTTAAATTTAACATGATGTACTGATGAATTTAACATCCGGTTAACGTTTACTCCGTGCTGCCTTCGCATGTTTGTAGGAAGGCTGGTGGTCCTGTCAGCGTATTTTACGGCAATGCTGCAAGCTTTGCATATAGCAGTGCTTCTGTCAAGATTTCCTGCTGAGCTTTCAGTGAATCCAAAGTTCTGTGTCTTGATTTAAGAGTTCTCTCTCTCTCTCTCTCTCTCTATCTCTCTATCTCTCTCTCTATCTCTCTCTCAGGAGTGTGCATTGATTTTCCACAGCTATATCGGTTTTTAATCCTATATCTTTTATATAGTTTTTTTTTTCTTCTCGATTCAAGCCGGATCTTGACTTGACCGACTTTTCCGCTTCTAATTGTTCAAGAGTGCAAACTTTTTCAGGTGACATTACACAATAACAAAACTAAGCTAACACTACAACCATCACGAGGAATACCCCCTCCAGAACTTTCATCATGTTTACTTACACAAAAAAAAAAAAAAAAAAAAAAAAAAAAAAAAAAAAAAAAAACTTCATATTCTATGTTACATTACGTAACAATTTTGAAGTGCTTGCTTGGTTATTTAAACTACTGCAACGCAAGACCACAACATGCAGTGGCATAACCACAACAGACTTTTTTTCCCCATATCATGAAACCTAAATAAATAAATAAAACAGCAGTAAATATCACTATAACATAAATAGAACCTACCCAGCCTTTTAACACATCTAGTGACTGATTTAAAGAAAAACATGTTAAATCCTGTATGTAAAATTCACATAACTGGAAGCTATTTACACAGCACCTCAATCAAAATTAATGTCCATGGGCCTTTGCTAAAGCAATGAGAGGTCAGATGGATTTAATATCATAGCTAATATTCGCATGCTCGCGCACACACACACACACACACACACACACACACACACACACACACACACACACACACACACAGGTTTACTCTACCTTCAACAAATCATTCACAGGAGAAAAACCTGCTCATATGGAAACACAAAAGCCAGATAAAATTTACTTCATGCTCCATTATGTGTGTATAACTTCCTGTCCATCACTGTTTCCTGTTTTCAGTGCCACGAATTTAAAAGGACATTTAAAAGGACAAAGGATTTTTTTGTCACGTTTTTGAAATATGAAACTTCATAACTTCTCTTTATACCTACAAACAAATTTGGCTTCCATTTTCATTTTTGAATGGAACAGTGTCAAAGTGCAGTGGCTTCTGGGTAAATTCTGTTTCTGTCCATCCTGCATTACATCACTGCATTAGTGATCTCTTCAACACGTCCCTTGTTAAAGCTCTTCATCAGACCATTATTTTAGTAACTCAAGTGGAAACTTTAATTTAAAAAAAAAAAAAAAAAAAAAAAAAAAAAAAAAAAAAAAAAAAAAAAAAAAAAAAAAAAAAAAAAAAAAAAAAAAAAAAAAAAAAAAAAAAAAAAAAACTCTTCCTGCTTACAGGATTAAACACCTCCATGTTGAAGCTTCTAGAACACTTCCTGGTTGTGTGTTCTAGAACACTTCCTGGTTGTGTGTTCTAGAACACTTCCTGGTTGTGTGTTCTAGAACACTTCCTGGTTGTGTGTTCTAGAACACTTCCTGGTTGTGTGTTCTAGAACACTTCGTGACTGAGGCTTCTAGAACACTTCCTGACTGAGGCTTCTAGAACACTTCCTGGTTGTGTGTTCTAGAGCACTTCCTGGTTGCCTGGGATTTTAAATATTCAAAACTCTGTCTATTTCAGGTCTTCTCTCAAATCTAGCTGTAGTGTAGGCCTAGATGCTGCAGCTCACTTTAAGCCTGCTATTTAAATTCACATCTGGCATCGACCTACTGCTGCAGTTCCAACAAACCAGCCTTTGTGTGTGTGTGTGTGTGTGTCTGCTTATACCATCACATTCAGTGTAAAGACTGAGGTCACAACATTCCAGGATACAAAAGGCTTCTGAGAAGGTTTTAAAGGTGTTGTGTGATATTTCCCCTCTTGTAAAACAACACTGAGATTTAGTTGTGGTCTGTTTTCTCCTTAAAAAAATGAACCAAGAAAATGAAGAGAGAGAGAGAGAGAGAGAGAGAGAGAGTTGTATTTTAAACTTTCCTAGGCTGTTTTTAACTTCACTCTGGCAGGGATAGATGCTTGTTTTAAGTCCTGCCTGAAGCAAAATTTAATTTTAAGTCGTACAAAGACTTCACAATGATTTATGATGAAGGAGCACATATTTACGGTACAATTATGCATAACCAGACCTCCTCCTTAAACACACACACACACACACACACACACGCACGCTTCTGAATTTGGGAATCTGAAAGAACTAGAGAACGATGACCACAAATGGAAAATCATTCCCCCAATCTGCACTTATATAATCACAATATTTTGAAATAAAACCCTGTTTAATATGCTAAAGATGTTAAAAATCTTAAATGAAAAGAACATTATACTTTATGTACACTTTAAGAACATTAACTTATGACAACCGTTTTTTTTTTTTTTTTGAACACATCCATACACATATTACAGTTTATTTTTGTCTTAATCATATGGTATGTAACGTAATATAGGAATTATACAGTCTGTTTTTAACTCTTTCGATGAATAATGTTAGCTAAGTAAATTTTTATTTCACTTTAATGAACTCCAAACATTCTCCGTTAACCCTGACAGATAGCAATGGAGATCTACTGCTCATCTTTCAAGCAAGAAAACTGAGTCTTGTTGAAAGCACTGGCTGAAACATTACTAAACTGAGATGGGAAGAGGGGGCGGGGCTTTAGTTATTATCAGCATGCTCAAAAAAAACACCACCACAACTGTCAGTCATTCCAGATTTATATGCCGGTTGGCTCATCTGGCATATTACTGGGAAGATAGCTTTTCTGGTGTATGTTTGATGGATGTTAAAATGTGTAGCTCCTTCGCAAAACGCGTTAATGAGATGTGGAGAGGGGGGCGGGGCTTCCAGTGGGTGTGAGTTAATACTGGAGAGTTCAAAATCACCGACGCAGTTGGAAGTCAATCTAGATTACATTACGGCTCATCTGCTGTTTTTATTTGGAGGAAAATAAAAGGAAGATGCTCTATTGGCGTATTTATAAGTAAAATGCAGTGCTCTAACAAAAAAAAAAAAATGTGTGAAGGTTGTCAGGGTTGCAAAACACAAGAAGCTCACATTTTGCGAGGAAGATGAACTGTAGCTATGATCAATATCCGGTTAAGAACTGACATTACAAGACACGAGGTCGTGTAAAGTGTTACAGCATACGGACACGCTCAGGGGGCTTTCACACTGGCAGTTTAGTCAGAAACAGAGCACGAGTTTGCATGAGAAACTGGTAATGTCAAAGCTGTCATGCGGACCGGGAAGCACACGGCGGTACCGAACCCGAGACTACCTGCAGGAGCCGGTCTGAGTTCGGATGCACTGGAACTGTGCCGCGATTCCCGGGAATGTGAATGCAGCTAGTACTAGGGTCCGGACTTGTTCACCCGCGCGCGTTTTAACCGATGACGACATCATTAGTGACAGGGGAATGTCGCGAGACCCAGAAGTGTCAGTCATTCTGCTGCACATAATAGAAAACCACTTCAGAAAACCTAGCGGCGTTTTACATATGCACTGAAAGTCGTAACTAGTATGTAAATCTGTAGGTGCCATCGGGAAATACAACAGACTATGAATAGCAGGTGAAACTTCAGCAAACTGAAAAACAAATAACGGTGTTTCTATCGGCGGCTGCTCAAGCTGATGACTGTGAGATTCTGCTAGCTCCATTTAGGGAAGTGCACACAGCCTGAGAGGAGAACGGGATCCATCAAACAGACAGAGCTAAACAGAGCTCGGCCAGAGAGACAACACTCCACGCTCGTTTATTTAACCGCTTCAGCAAACTTAACCCTTTCCAGCAGAACCACAGCTAGCCGAGACTCTTTAGAGCTGTTCATGTGTCAATCTGGGTAGAACAACAGGAAAACAGCAAAAGGGTTAGAACATCTTTTCAGTACCAAGCACCTCCTCTACTTCGTGTCGGGACGCATCACACCACCCCGGCGTGGATTATTTTTTTTCCCCTAAAACAACACAACATTTCCCACTAGACTGGTAAGCCAGTGCAAGAAATATTCCTTTGTTTTTCAGACACTCGTTACACATAAGTATGCAGTAAGTTAGTCAAGGCTTGGGGTCGTGGAAAAATAATAATGTCCATTTGGGTTCATTTGGGAACCCCTGATGCATGCATCACTTTCATATGGAGTCTATATCCAGGTTATAACCACACCACTGTTGTTCTTTCCACATGAAAGATAAAAGTTGATGTATGCTGACCGTAGCGTGTAATTTATTTCGTTTCACAGGCAAAGCTGGGCGGTGACACTGACGACCAGAACGTACATGGATAAAAATAGAGGAGAGGAGGTGAACACACACATACAGCCTACACACACAGGCAAGATCTACAGCCAAAAGGTCTAGGAACGCTTTGATAGCTGCACCAATTCCCATGCCCTGACAAGGGTCTAAATGGTATATTTACAGTATGTCTAATTAATTTGCTCATACCCATCATTGGCCCATCACAGCTCATTGGCTGGCTGGCTGACTGTAAAGCACCCCTGGGTCTAATAAAGGTGCTCAGTGTAATAAAGAAAGTATTATTTATTTAGCAAAAAGAGAAGATCGACGTCGTATCCTTGTTTTTCTAGCTACCTTATTATATGCCTATAAATAACTACTCCTTTATATTAACATGTCAGTGTTACTGCCAATGAACACTCAAGTAAAACTGTAAGAGAAGACCAGAAGTCAGAGAGAGAGAGAGAGAGAGAGAGAGAGAGCAGTCAGTTTTTACTGCAGCTGGTCTCGGTAATGATTGCTGGCACTCACTCGTCATACCTCCATCACAAGGGGGGAAAAAAAAAAAAAAAAAGTGTCAGACTTTCCTTGGATACAAAGGCAGGATTTTTCTCTAAAATCAATACAGATTGTGGAAAACAGTGAAAACAGAGCTTTTCGGCCATAAATTATAAATTAACGTACAAGTCTTCTTCGAGAGCTAGCTTGCCGTCGGTGGGATTCATTTACAGGAACCCAGAAAAGCGGGAGGAGAGTCAGAAAAGTCAGTGCAGATGGAGTTAGGAACGGCACTGACAGGATCATATTAACACGCGCCTGTACAAAGAGGAAAAGTAAAGATTCTTGCACATATTTTCCACGCTACACAATACGTATGTTGATATTTCATTCTGCTCAGCTGCACGCACCAGCTACGCAGTAGTTAAATAAACCTATGCTACAAAATGTATGTATTTAATAAGGAACGCACTGTACTAAAATTGTACTCTCTATTCATTTTATTTGCACTCGGGCAACCATTGCAGAAAACAGAGCGCCACTATCGCCCCTTATCCTCAATAGCCATACCGCGTCACCACACACACACACACACACACACACACACGTGCGAGGCTTGCGAGATCGCCCTATCCCGCCCGCTAGCTATCGCTCATTGATGAGAGCACCATCTGTGGCTCGGAGCAGAGTAAAAGACGGCGGCGTGGCCAAGTATAGCGAACACGTCATGTACTTTACATCATTAGAGTGAAAAAACCAGGAATCTGGTTAAAATTAAAGTCAGGACTGTAAATAAATGTAACGAGTTATTAGCTGTAACTAAGCTCAAAACTATGAAAGCATGTGCTCTGAGGTGAACAGCAGCGGAGAGGATTATTAAATTCTTGTATAGCGAAGTAGCCCTGATAAATTAAGAAAATGAAACGTGTTGCTTAAATCTCCGTTCGTATTTTGTGAATGAATACTTTCGCGGCTTTTATTTGTCTGGCAGCACGAACAAGAGAATTATTTTGCTTGCTCAGACATTATTAAGGCTTCGTAAAGAATACAGAATAAGCTGAAAGGAAACACGTTAGGAGATAGAACATGATTTATTTTTATTGCAGACACCACGTCTTCCAACGGACATTTAAAGCGTCCAACTTGATAGCCATGCGATGGCTGGAATCTATCAACGATTCTCGATATCTTTGATTGTCCCAAGCCTACCGCAAGCACCTCAAGCGTGGCGAGTCCACAGGAGGAAAAGGAGAGACGGAACGTTGGAAAGATAAGCCATGAGAGAAATTTAAAATAAACCAAAATGCTCACTCGCAGTCAAATTTAACTAATTTGTCCAGGCCTGATACACAAATACCTAATATTACATTCTCAGTGTTATATTTCCTATTACTAAAAGAAGTAAATGAATGAAATGGATAAACGAATGAATGAATGAAGTGCAGTAGTCACTGCTGTATTCACTCTGAACGTAAACAGGGTGCATTTACTGAGATCGATTTTCACCCGCGCATGGTTTATGAGCCAAAGCACAAAACTGCCACCATTAATTATTTAAGCGGACGTTAATATTGCTTGCGAGTGGCAAGCTTTACTTTCTTAACTTTGCGAGGACACACAGCTCATATGATTAAAGTGTTCTGGTAAATAAAATTGATTTTGCTCAGCAGATTGAATATTTAGAGTGAAAAATGTGCCAGCAATTTAGTAAATCAGATTTCACAAACATCCTCCAGGAAAACAACACGCTACTACAGTAATGGGCGCTGGTGCAATGTACGAAGATAAAACCACACTTCTTGTTCCTTATAAAACTGGTGTGTTGAAGACCTGAGTGAGATTCTCTTCGAGAACAGTATAGCCCTACACCAGTCATACACGTTCAGCAAACCTGTGAGTGATACAAACAGATAAAGCATCATGTGTTCCTGTCTATTTTCCTTCTGTAAACCTGTCTTGAACTGCGCTCACAGGGCTAAAGGGGTCTGCTCTCCGTATCCACGCTTTCACTTACAAGCAAAAAAGATGGGATCATGTGAAACATTTTAAACATGTTTCCCACCGACACAAAGCATCCAGTGTACTGGCGGAGGTTAAAGACTACAAGCAGAGCTGTTACTCTTACACTCACAGACACTTAATCCAAACCATAAACTCCCACATCACCACTGAGAAAACATGTCCAGCTAGGCCAATTAAGCTTAAAGAGAATCTCTCTCTCTCTCTAACACACACACCCCTCTGGAATCTGGCCTGAGGAACAGAATGAATTAGAATGAATAAGACAAAGGAAGAATGTAAAAAAAAATTAACATCTTATTAAGTAAGGAATAACACAAGACCGGGGTTTTTTTTTAATAGGAAAACAGTGCACAAATGGGGTGGTGTGATATAGCATGACGCGAAGCGGAGTGCCACTACTCCCACTGAAGTGCATTATTTTCATTTAATCGCATGCCTGGGGTGTGTTATTCTGCTTATACCACAGAAAAGGAGGAGGACGAAACTGGGGCTGTGTATTTATTCGCTTACTAGCAGTGGAATGATGCACAACATTCAAATTCAATATGATGCAATGTTACGATACGTTTCAATAAAGCAAAACACATCTAACATAAGAAAAAAAAATACTGAGGCCGATATCAAGGTCAACTGAAAAGAAAAAAAAAAACAAACAAACAAACAAAAAAAAAAATGACAGAACAATATTCCTCAAAATCATTTGTGGAGATTTAACTGGTAAGGAGGGGCATGTTGGTTTAGTGGCTAGCATCATTGCCTCGCACTTCACTGCACTCGTTCAATCTCTTCCTACTTTCACCTGAAAACGTTCATATTTAGTACATGTTCTATGTTTCTGAGTCGGACGTCACAGTGTACCATTTGTCAGATTTAGAAGTCAGATTTCAGGTCATAAACTTCATTCAGAGCCTCTTTTTATTAGTTTC
Organism: Pangasius djambal; assembly: GCA_022985145.1. Taxonomy (NCBI): domain Eukaryota; kingdom Metazoa; phylum Chordata; class Actinopteri; order Siluriformes; family Pangasiidae; genus Pangasius; species Pangasius djambal. The sequence continues at coordinate 20,584,337 of CM040980.1, forward strand.
CGAGTCGGTCAAGTCCCAGCTTTCGTACTGTCGATATCACTACGGAAGACAGACGATAACTATCGACTGGAGCCTCAAACAGACTTACATACATTCAAGAAAAGGAAAGCTAGTGAACCATGCAATATGTCTGTCTCTCGCCCACACCCTCGGTTTTTATTTCTGTTGTACAGAACCATCATCTCTCTCCTTATCACCTGATCAATAACCAGAATTCACCTGCGGGAAGACGATGACGCCAGCATCAGATTTGCAGGTGCTTGCAAATTCATGTACATCACAGCGTACATTTGCGCATCATCCTTTGGTTTGGGGGGGGGGGGGGGGGGGGG
>CM040980.1:20584768-20613695 GCA_022985145.1 Pangasius djambal
TCATTAATTTCAAAAATCATTATACACTTAAAAGTCGTTAGACTCAAACAAACTGTATATAGAACGTCAAATAAAGTTAAAAATTGCCAACGCAAGTAATCATTTGATAGCTACAACAACGATAACAAGCTGCTTACATTTGGCTGAGAGTTCATCCGCCATTTTTTTTTTTTTTTTTTCGAGCTGAGAGGCTTCAGAAAACATGACATCATTTCCAGAAAGTCCAGTAGCGTAACATAGTGAGCATCGATGCTCCCTGGTTTTTGTGGTGCATTGTGGGATTTTTTTTAGGGAGCGAACGTTTCAGCGTACTGGAAGGATGTAATTGAGACAGCCCTTAAAATGGCCGACTCCGTGAGCAGTGCCCTGTCTACTGAACTAGGGAGCTGATGGAGACCTACCGCAAGTCATTTTCATAAATTAGCTTCTTATTGTTATCTATAGCTTCGGTGACGCATTTGGAATTTTAACTGATACGAGGAGGGCAGGACTACATTTAAGGTAATAACACTGTACACCTAGTACCGTAAAATGAAAGACAAGCTGCATTTTTGTTTAATTACCAGATTTTTATAATAGTTATTTCTATTATAATGAAGATGGACAATAAATTTTGCATATGTATACTAAAATCTCATTATAAACCTAAAAAAAAAAAAAATACAATTGTGCCAAGCTTGACTGACTAAACTCTTTCTGATCTGGCAGAAAGAAGAGGTAGCTTTTAGTTCAAATTCAACTGTGGTTAGAGAGATTTCCACAATCTATAGATTTCTTAAATGCTTATCTAAGGACGCCTTTAGTTTTTTTTTTTTTTATATCTGAAATCATGTCTGCAGAGGCTTTAAGATTATCTTATTTGAATATGGTTTAAAAATGACTTTAAAATGCCTTCTTCTCTAAACCAAGGACTGGTGACGGTCAATATCTAAATAAAGGTTCAAATTCTCATCTAATATTTGAAGTACATAGATAATTTTGCTACGAGCAAAAAAAAAAAAAAAGCAGAGAGTGCAGCATTACTGTATCGTATGAAACGCAGACTAGGCGTTTGAGTCGAAGTGGCTTGAAATCACGAAGCAGGTTACGTTTTAAATTATAACTACATGGTGTCTCAAAGGTCTTTATACATAGAAGAAATGAACACTTTTTAGCAAAACTACAACTGGTTGATTTCCATCAGAGGCATAGCAGGCGTTCATGTCATTAATATGAGACATGTCATTTTCTTGCGGTCATGATTAGGAGAAATTTTTCCTTTTTTTTTTTTTTTTTAAACAATAAGCTTTGGATACTGTTTCCCCTTTTCTCTACACAATAAATCCACTTTAACTGTGTTCCCCATTTGAGAAGTGACTCTTTAAAGGGATTGCAGTGGAACAAAAGTCCATCGCACAGGTGTAAGTGCCTTAATCCGCTGTTTATCTCTGGATTGTTGGTGAACAACGGAGTAAAACCTGACAGTCTGAGCTCATGTCCATGTATAAAGCTCAACCTGTGAGTGTATTTTAAGTGTTTAGTTATGGCTTAGTGTGCACCTAGGAACACTTTTTGATATGACACATCACAGTACACCGCCTAGGTATGCAGCATTTCGATTTCTATGATAAGGATCATAAAAAATTTTTTAAAAAAACACCTTCTCTCTGTTCTCTTATTAACATTAAATATTCTACGCTGACCATCACATACTCACGCCGAGGAATTTTTAAAAATCTGTTACGGAATTTAAAACTATTAAGATTCCCCACACACACACAAAATTCAGACTTCTAGGACAGGGGAGGTAACTGTGTGTGTGTGTGTGTGTGTGTGTGTGTGTGTGTGTGTGTGTGTGTGTGAGGTGTCCGTGCATTTCAGAATCTCAAACTCAGGAATGTGTGTGAATTCCTCAGGATGGAGGGAAAGAGATGGCCTGAGGCTGAGCTTTCTGTGAGCACAGAAAAAAGGGAAGAACAACAACAACAAAAAAAAGAAGACGACAGAGGAAGAAAGGAATGAAAAGAAAGCCCTGGGAGTTATTGATTTAAATAGATCTAGAGGCAAGAGAGGAAGGAAGTGGTTTAATCCATGCTCTTTAACCAGGTCTGTACAACACACACACACACACACACACACACACACACACTCCTCAAAGGCTAATAATGTAGACATCCTTTACAAAGACAGTGACATCTTTCACCTATAATAATAATTATAATGAATAAAATAAAGTTCTAATTAAAGATAAAATGATATCTAGAGTCACTGATTGGGAAAATGTATCAGCAGGTTACATAATTCTTTCCGCTCCCAGTGATACACCATCTGTTTAGTACTCCTTTAGCTAGCGGCGAACAATGGAGGGAAAAAAAAATAAAAAATACAACACAATATCTGAAGACATCACAACATGCGTTCGTGATATCATCAGGCCATCACAAGTTTGACGGTGCTGCCAATGCTGCCTGTGAGCAGGTGTCCAAGACAGAATGTAGTATTCCTGCTCTGTGGGAGTGGAAGACAAGCTTCCTCTCTCCGCTTTCAGTCAGAGTGTCACTAGCCAATCACTGGCATCTGTTAGCTTATGCAGTTAACAGTTCAATAGTGAATGAGCTCAGTTCCTGACTTTACTGAATGGATCCAATGGCTGGAATCAATGGACTTCATTTATCAAGCTGGATAGCAACAGATTTATTCACTTGGCAGAGTGCTCACCTCTTTCACTGTCAGGACAAGATCTTGACCAAAAACTGATACACTGCTTGATGGAAATAAATGTTGTGATGTTATTTCCATCAAGAGGTGCATCAGTTTTTGGTCAAGATCTTGTACTGACAGGGAAAGAGGTGAGCACTCTAAAGTCTCCTCCAGCACACCCCAAACACTTTCACTGAGGTTAAGGTCAGCACTCAGAGGTGCCAATACATGTGTGAAAATGATTCTTTATGCTCTCTGAACCATTCTTTCACTATTTTAACCCTGATGAATCTTGGCAGTGTCCTGGAATATGGCCATGAGACGTCTTTCTACATGGTTATTAAAGAACTAAAAAGCTACACGCTTCATCTTTTAAGATTAAAAGAACTGTTGCCAAACATATAACATGCTAGAAACATTAGAATCACTCCAATAATGATCCGTTCATAGACTCTTATGCATTTGCCTATTAAAATCTAAACAGCGACTTTTTTTGTTTGGCTGGGCAGTGTTTTATATATATATATATATTTTACACACACACACACACACACAGTTGTGCTCAAAAGGTTTGCATACCCTGACAGAAATTGTAAAATCTTGGCAATGATTTAGAAAATATGACTGATTCTGCAAAAAAACTGCTTTTTATTTAAGGACAGTGATCATATGAAGCCATTTATTATCGCATAGTTGTTTGGCTCCTTTTTAAATCATAATGACAACAGAAATCACCCAAATGGCCCTGATCAAAAGTTTACATACCCTTGAATGTTTGGCCTTGTTACAGACACACAAGGTGACACACACAGCTTTAAAGAGCAATTAAAGGTTCATTTTTAAATTGCACTTAGTGTCTGTGTATAAATAGTCAGTGGGTTTGTTAGCTCTCACATGGATGCACTGAGCAGGATAGATACTGAGCCATGGGGAGCAGAAAAGAACTGTCAAAATACCTGTGTAACAAGGTAGTGGAATTTTATAAAGATGGAAAAGGATATAATTTAAAAAAAAAAAAAAAAAAAAAAAAAAAAAAAAAAAAAAAAAAAAAAAAAAAAAAAAAAAAAAAAAAAAAAAAAAAAAAAAAAAAAAAAAAGATATCCAAAGCCTTGAAAATGCCAGTCAGTACTGTTCAATCACTTATTAAGAACTGAAAAATTCAGGGATCTCTTGATACCAAGCCAAGGTCAGGCAGACCAAGAAAGCTTTCAGCCACAACTGCCAGAAGAATTGTTCTCAGGAGAAACACAGGCTGCTCTGGAAAAAGGCGATGTGGTTGTTTCAAGGAGCACAATACGACAATACCTGAACAAAAATGAGCTGCATGGTCGAGTTGCCAGAAAGAAGCTTTACTGAGCCAATGCCACAAAAAAGCCCAGTTACAATATGCCCGACAACACCTTAACACTCCTCACAGCTTCTGGCGCACTGTAGTTTGGAGTGACGAGAGCAAAATAGAGCTTGATGGTCACAACCATAAGCGCTATGTTTGGCGAGGGGTCAACAAGGCCTATAGTGAAATGAATACCATCCCCACTGTGAAGCATGGTGGTGGCGACTCACTGATGTTTTGGGGCTGTGTGAAATCTAAAGGCACGGGGAATCCTGTGAAAATCGATGGCAAGATGAATGCAGCATGTTATCAGAAAATACTGGCAGACAATTTGCGTTCTTCTGCACGAAAGCTGCGCGTGGGACGCTCTTGGACTTCCCTGCACGACAATGACCCTAAGCACAAGGCCAGGCTGACCCTCCAGTGGTTACAGCAGAAAAAGCTGAAGGTTCTGGAGTGGTTCTTCAGTCTCCTGACCTTAATATCATTGAGCCACTCTGAGGAGATCTCAAATGTGCGGTTCATGCAAGACGACCAAAGACTTTGCCAAGACGAATGGGCAGCTATACCACCTGCAAGAATTTGGGGCCTCATAGACAACTATTACAAAAGACTGCGTTGCTGTCATTGATGATAAATGGGGCAATACACAGTATTAAGAACTAAGGGTATGCAAACTTTTGAGCACAACTGTACACACACACACACACACACACACACACACACACACACACATATATATATATATATATATATATGAAAAATAAATAAATAAAATCACCTGTCTATAACTGCATGATTTTATGCATTGTGCTGCAGCCACATGATTGGCTGATTAGGAAACTGCATCCATGTGCAGGTGTACAGGTGTTCCTATTACAGTGGACGGTGAGTGAATATATATCTATATATATTTTATTGGCATAGAAGTGAGTTAAAATAACTTCCACTTCTGCCTTTCACCTCATTGGTCATTTTGTGCTCCCAGCTGTCTGTCCACTTGAACTTTTAAGGAATTTTGTGGGCGTCATTGCATGCAAATGAGATGTGTCAGGAACGCACTTTGCACTTTACTGGTCATCAACACACGCACGCCAGTACAAAGAAAATCAGCATTTCCGGATGCCTTTTGCAAATCTGGCATAAAGTTTTGGTTTGGTTTGGTTTGCGCAAACATTTACACACAGCTTTACTAAAAGATTGATAAATGAGGCCCAGTCATGTTATGATCTGCTACAAAGATGGATAAATCATGAATTTATTAGCCCATGTTTCGGTAGCCAAGAAATATTATATTATTATTTAACCTACTAGAGCTAGTAATTTGTCCAGCTCTATGCTAAATCATGAGATGAGGACAGCGTGACGACCTGAAAATGGTGCTTTATTAACAAATACAGCACAATATTACTAATTAAAGCAGAATATCTTGTGTTTTTTTTCCCTAAGCCTAGTGAAGAATTAGGCAGATGTTACATATTCTATAACATTTTAGGTTGTTGCAAGAAGCCGTCCTCTGCTACTACACTGGATTTTCCCTCATTAAGAAATGCATCATATTTCTGCACAAAAGCCAAATACGACCGCTCTTCGTGTCAGGGATGAGTCTGAGGAAGCTGGCCTGGTCTTACCTGAGGCAGGGCGGAGTTGAGCTGCCTCTGCAGGGCGTCTCGCTCGTGGCTGACCTCCTGCAGCTTGCCCTGCGTCAGTCCCAGATTCTCCTGCGTCTCTCTCAGCGTGTCCAGGAGCCTGTCCCTCTCCTCCAGCATGGACACCATCAGAGACTCGAAATGTCCCTCAGAATCCGATTGGAGAGGAGACCCAGAGCCCCGCCCCCCTCCATTACTCCCCACCTCCGCCTCGCTGATGGTGGGCATCACCTCGCACATCATCTAGGACAGGCAGGGACAAACAGAGTAACGCGGATCTGTCAGTCAGTCTCGGTAAGGCTGAAGTAACACCAACACTGTTTCAGCACTGTGTCTACATGCGCAATAAGAATATGATCATTATCTGATTGTGTCTATTACTAGGTTACCGAAGTTCAAGCGTATTTTGTTATCAGACTTGTCAGATACAGACATGGATTTTAGCCAAATATTATAGCCAAAGACTATTCGGTGCAGTTATATGGTTAATCTGATATCTTTTGGTTTTCTACATGTGCCCATGTACATTCAGTACAAGCATTATGAGCAATGTGCTCCATTAAACTGACTTTTTTTTAATGTTAAAATAAAAAAAAATAAAAAAAAACATACAAAAGCAGGAATGTGAAATTCAGCTCCAAATTGACAATAATAAACCATAATAATACAACACAATTTCTACCACAGCACTGCTGAATTCTTGATTCTGATTAATTTTCCACAAAAGCAGCTCTGACGGTAGAGCTGGCTACAACACAGATCACAGGTTTAGATGAATGCGCTCATTCCCATACTCATTGACAGGGACTTGTATGGCGGATGCGCCACATAATCGAAGGCTAACAAGAAACGGCTTACAAACTGTGCTCAGAGGAAACTGTGATACTTTGTTACGAGATGATTATTTAACAATTATTGAAGGCGACAATTTATTGAGTGTCAGCGCTCTGTAAAAAGTCTGTATGGTTTCTGACATGGGAGAGTCTTCGAGACAGAGGACTTTGAGCTTTGTGGTTTCTCTGTAACATGACGAGCTGCATTTTTTGTGTCTTATTAACTTCAAGACGGAGAGAGAGAAAAGATGAGCACATGACTGTTTACAGCTACTGTAACTTGTCTTGTGCACGTTCCCCAACATTAAACAACTATAAGCAGATTTATTTATAAAAAAAAATAAAATAAAAAAAAAGTGTGTTGCTCTTTACTAAACAAAAACTATCCTAGCATTGGCAATTTGATGTAGCATACAAATGTTTAAAAGTTGCCTAAAATATAATAGGATGTGTATACAAGCTTTTTTTTTTTTTTTACACAGCAACTGAAATACCTGAATAAAACTGGTGCTTGCATTGAATAAAAGTGTGCTGCAAAAACCTATAGGCAGCACTGACGTTCTACCATCTTACTTTCTGACAATTATTTAAACCCTTAAAGAGAAGAGATAAACTACCGCTACTGTACGCTAGGCCAGATTACATCTGTGCTGATAACTGGTTATACAGAGTATACCGTGATATTCAGTATATAGTATGTTTGGTGAAATTCAGTATTCAGTATATTGTGATATCCAGTGTATGGCATATCGCAATATTCAGTATACGGCAAATTGTGAAATTCAGTATACTGTATATTTGGTGATATTTAATATATAGTTTTGTATTATACATATACACACACACACACACACACACACACACACACACATTGTACAGTACATTGTGATATTCAGTATACAGTATTTCTGGCGATATTTAGAATACAGCATATCATGATCTTCAGCATACAGTGCACTCTGATAGCCAGGATAGAGAATATGGTGATATTACGCATTGCTGTTACTGCGATCGGATGAAACAGTGACCAATCTGACAGATCAATATGATATGAGGGAAAACTGATGATCTGGCACTGCTGTTCCAAAGTCCCTCCACATTCCAGAGCAAAGCAGATCTATGAGGAAAATAACGAAGGTCACTGAGCACAACGTTAAGCCTTTACCGAAAGTGTAAAAATCATGCTGTCTAGGTTTTTTTTTCATTTTTTTTGGGTGGGTGCCTAAATTCTCTTCCAATCAGCTCATTTGGTTCTGTAATACACATAAACTCTAACAGAGTTTAACTGCAGAAGTATTATTTATTCGTCACCACAGATCTCAACACAGAGATATAAATTAAATACATAAATCCTACCAAAAAAAAAGCTACATTAGTAATAAGGTGCTATCTATCATTTAATATTAACTGGGGCTGCACAATATATCAAAATTATCAAAATATCGCAAGGGATTGCGGTAACTGAATGATATAAATACTTCAAAAAGTTATGAAAAGGCAAAGTTTTAGGGCGACCCAGAGAGCAGAGAATGCTGTCTTTTCCTCAAAAGAACACGAAAGATGTATGTTGGTTATGTCTCAGTTTTTAAATTTATAAATATAAATATAATCTAAACTGATTTTACACACTTAAAGCATTACCGTTCTACACATCGCATTATTTAACGTTATCACATATCGTGTTTTTCTTCAATATCACGCAACCCTAATCTTAACTCGGGCAGGACCTGATAACTCTAAGGTTACGGCTTTGTGTTCTCGTATTAGGCTCGAATAAAACGGTTTACCCATGTTTAAACAGTGTAAACAGCATACCGGTTGTGCATGAGCTCTACACGTAACACACAGTCATGCTGAATTGGTTTTGGTTGCTGAAAGGCTTCCAGCAGTAATCCGTCAACGCCATTGCAGTCTGGAGCACTCCTTGACTCACCTCGGCGGTTTTCACACTGGTGCGTTTCGTTTTAAAACACGTCGCACTTCATTTTGTGTGATACTTAATTTCGCAGAGACAACGACTGCAAAGGACCCCTGTTCAACCCAGAAACACCTTAGCAATGGCTGTGTGTTAATGCGATAAAAACGCGATACGTTATTACGTGTTACGATATAAAATTAACTGCATACCTTAACATGTTTCATTTTGACAGTATTAACTATAAAGCCAGATATCATCTGATACAGTAACATAAAAATATCTTCAAACTCGGTCAATCTGAATCCAGTACCTGATGCTGCATGGAGTGATGTCGAGATTCCAGCTTCAACATGACTATTCCTACTGTTTGTGGATCTGAAACATGCTTTTGTCTATTTTTAGATAACAGTGTGCTACAGTGTCAGAAATTCTACTCGTTCTGGTCTGAGATTGAGTGATGATTCAGACATGTAGTTTGCACAGCGGTAACCTTGTGGCTACAAGCTTCCCTTATTGCTTCCCTTATTGCATTTACCTGACATCTCCCAGTGCTGAACACCAGAGCTAAACTAAAGAACCAAACCTTGTACACTAAACATGTCTTAGCTGATAGATTTCGAATAAGGAGTACATTTTGTCTGTGATTGTGTAGGTCATCCAACACTATTTGTTCTGACCTGAAGTGAGAGAAGCAGCCCTCATTTTGAGCCCCAGACCCTACATGTCTCACGGAGAGACAGATAAATGACGGGGGGGGGGGGGGGGGGGGGGGGGGGGGAGGAGAGGAAAACGTAACCTCATTTTACCTCAGCAAACGGTCTGTACGCTCATAAGGAGGTCAAACGCTGAGAGATTTACACTAGAGACTGAGTGCAGGAGGGGGATGGGTTTAACTTCGCAGCTCTGATTCCAGGGAAAAGGAGTGGCAGATGGGGACCTGCAGGATACCTGAACAAGAGCATTGAACTAACCAATCGGCACACTCTATGCTCACCTGTGCACTATAATACACGGCCATCTGCAGCCAAACCTGTAAAGCTGCTTTCTTCTGGTCCACTGTGTTACAGGTCCAGCTGAAGTAATTCAACACTACAAACACTACGGATTCTACTTCACTCTCGGTCAAGGGACACTTTAATCTACAGTGGATATTCATAAAAAAAAAAATTTCCACCTTTAATGTGATAGAGCAACCAAGAAAATTCAAGTGAAAAACAAACATGTTTTTGAAAAAAAAAAAAAAATTTAACAATAACTTGGTTGCATAAGTGTGCACACCCCTTAACTAATACTTTGTTAAAGCACCTTTTGCTCGTAATACAGCGCTCAGTCTTCTCAGGTAAAAGTCTACCAAATTAGCACATCTTGATTTGGCAATTTTATTTCACTCTTCCTCCCAAAATTCTCCAGATATGTAACAGGATCTCCTGTACACAGGCCTCTTCAAGCCACATAGGCTTTAGATCTGGGCTCTGACCGGGTCATTCCAAAACACTGATCATCTTCTGAAGCCATTGCTATGTTGACTTGGATTTGTGGTTCCGGTCATTATTGTGCTGGAAGGTCAAAATTTTCCTTCATCTTCATATGAGGCATGCAGGCTATCCATGATTCCCCAGCTGAAAATAAGCGGACGCATAGCATGATGCTGCCACCACCATGCTTCAGTGTGGGTATGGTGTTCTCTGGGTGATAAGCCTTCTTGTTTTTGAGCCGAACATATCTTTTACTGTTATGTCTGCAAAGTTCTACCTTGGTCTCATCAGACCATGGCACATTTTGCCATATTGTTTGGGGTGATTTAGGTGGGCTTGGATTTTTTATTTATTTTTTTTTTTGGGTAAGAAAAAAGCCCAGTCATGTGAAGAACACAGGAGATCCTGTCACATGCAGGGAGTGGCCAGTACTTGCCAGATATAATTTAATGTTGCTGTAGGCCTCTTGGCAGCCTCGCTGATAAGTTTTTGTTTTTTCCTTTTGTCTATTTTGGCGGGACGTCCTGTTCTTCATGATGTCACTGTGGTGCTCCATTATTTTCACTTGTTGATGATGGCCTTCACGGTGTTCCATGTACATACTGGAAATTCTTTTGTACCCCTCTCATGATCGATACCTTTCAACAATGAGATCCTGCACATGCTTTCTAAGCTCTTTTTGCAGACCATGGCATCAGCAGTCGGATGAAACCAAGATGACGTCAAGAAAACCTTTCAGAAACAGCTGATTTTTATTTGAGTTTAATCAGAATCACTTCATTGAGGGAGGTGCATGATAATTACATTTGAATATGACTTCATTAATTTATTTATTCTATTTGTTTTTCGCTTGAGATTTTGTTGGTTGGTATGTCACATAAAAGAAAAAAGTCCAAAAAAAAAGAAAAATATCTGATGTGATTTTACTTTCATTTTTACACCTTTTAACAGGGGTGTGCAGACTTTGTATATCCACTGTATTTAGACTTCCTTGATCTCTAATTTGAAAACTGCTTTAAAGCCATCAGACAGAATCAGAAAGTCTGAGATTGTCTAGAATTATCACCTTCAGCATAACTGACCACCAGGAGGACAACAAACCAAACAATCAGCATGAGCTAAACGCATGCTCGCCTCTCTGTACTGTAGGTAAGGAATAACAGACAATGGGGTGTGCTGTTCTGGGAAAATAATCAATAATGGGGTGGCTATGACGCCACTGCAAAGTTAATTATATTCCTATAACAGCAAATCTAAGAGAGTTTTATTCCTTCTATATTATGCAAAAAAAAAAATTATTTATAAACAATGACATGGTGTTTTTTTTTATCTGTTTATAGTTACATTTAATGTCGTGAAATGTTCATGAAACAAGTTGGCTAAAGCAGCTAATAAACAGTCGCTCCCTCGCCAGACTCGAGACAAAAAACAGCCATTCCTGTGAAAATAATTCTTTCCTACGTGAGTAAAACTTAAAGTTACAGCTTGAACTCTGACTCTTACAAATCACTGACACCTGAGATTCCTTCCAAAAAAAAAAAAAAAAAAAAAAAAAAAAAAAAAAAAAAAAAAAAAAAAAAAAAAAAAAAAAAAAAAAAAAAAAAAAAAAAAAAAAAAAAAAAAAAAAAAAAAAAAAAAAAAAAAAAAAAAAAAAAGATAAATAAATACCTCACAGGAAGCTTAGCCATATCAACAATGGCACGTGTTTTTAATCTGTTTATGTGGACTGCCTCTGTGTCAGCTCACACTACAGAAACAATAACTTACTAGAAGGAAATTAATCAACACCTTCTGACCAACCAGGCTGAAGAATCAGACAGCGCTGTACTGGAATACACGTTAGGAGTTACGCTGTCCACAATAACAATCGTGTACTGATGCATGCGATTCTGCAATATACTGCAAACAGAGATGGCAGATGGTTAGATATTTAATCAAACCAACAATCAACAGGTTTATACATTAATGCAGTGTTTCCTGGAAATTCCCAGAATTCGGAAAAAAAAAAAATGAGTGTTCAAAAATCTCAAAAGAGGAGTAAACTGACTGGCTGGACACGGGTCAAGACAACAGCAGAAGGGTACACGGACACCACAAGGCTACCGAACGGTTGCCATGACACCCCAAAGTTCAGATATTGATCCAATCCCAGTTATTTCTTTTCTATACAATACTGATATCAATGCTAAATACCTGAAAACATCCTAACTGATGCTGGTGCTGGCATCGTAGCTAACCTATGCTTCTCTGCGCTTCTCTGCAACCAAGCAATAAATATAAAGAATCTCAACTTGTCTGCTTTTTTTTGTAAATGATAATCTGATAATATTAATGAATTAATTAATTAATATTAATAAATTCACATTTAGTTGTAAATATTAAACTGTTAAGGTTGAGTAGAGCGGATTTTATGTAATTTTAGCTTTGTGATCTAAAAATAAGAGGAGTAATTAAATGTTCTGGTGGATAGAAAATGAAGGAAAAAAAAATCGTGGTGTTTAAGATTGTTCAGCGGCTGACCGCTGAGATGCTTGTGCTGTTGCGGCAGAGTGTAGAGCGCAGGTCTGTATCCGGCTTCTACTGAGCACCAAAATAATACCGGACTGGAACCGAGAACCAGAGCGTGTTTTTTTTTTTTTCCTCCTCAAATCAGTGGTCCAGTTTTCCCACTGAATGAGAACTACATCGCTAATGCTAATCTACACAAAATGTCCTCTAAGCAGCCCCACACAGAACAAAGAGCCAAAACCAATACAAGAAACACGTCCGCTGACATGATGCTGAAGAATTCAACTCTGAATCATCAAACATGTTCCTAAATCCAGAAATACAGCTTTGTGGAGTTGTTTTAAGATTCTCCCACGTCCAAGCACATAATGGTTAGGCTCTTAGGGCGGCTCACGCTTGGTCCGAATACTCGAGTCCGCACCCGCGACCGATTCCGAGCGCTCATGTTTGGTGGCGGGGCTCATAATCGCAGGTTTTGCGTTCGCGGTTCTTCCTGAACTGCGACTCGATCGCGCAATTCCATGCTTCATGCTTCACTTTTGTGCATAAAAGTGTGGTACCAATACACACAGTTTTGGATGCATGGCATGTCATCGTACCTGATGAGAATGTTTTTTTAGGCATGATTGTTGGCATGAGACACGTGTTTTTCGCAACGCGCCTCAAAGGTGAGCTAATTACAGCGCTCCAGTCCTGTTGAAGTCTGGTTTCATACATACATCAATAATCATAACAACCTTTTCGCCGACATTGCAGAAGTAGAAACAGGAACTAACGTGTTACAATCACAGCAAAAAATTTCCCAATGATTAAGACTGAAAAAGCTGGATTTGCTCTTGATAAATGTGGCGGTGTTGCTCTTATACCTTTCTAGGAGTCCAGATGAACACAGATAGACCCAAGAGCTTGTTTTCGTCGCACAGTGAAAGTCTATAGACTCAGCATGACGAATGCAGAAGAGCTGTCATGTTTCCCTTTTTCAAAGCAAAATTTAAGGAAGAGGGAAGTGGAAGTGCAATCCAACAGAAATGGAGGAGAAAAAAATATTTCACACACAAAGCTGTGTTGATAGCTCAAGCCAGATCAGAGCATAATGTGATACTTTCAGTTTCTTAGCTAGTGGGTTGGTTTTATTTTCTCATTGTACATAACTAAACGATCCAAAAACCAAAAAAAAACTCTCATTCGTTGCTCAGAAATAGGACGACAGAAAAAAGTAAACAAATCTCTGACAAATACAAACGGAAGCACAGAGAACATTAACTTACTCAATAAATTACAAGATAATTATAGAATTATTTTCTCTTTTTGTTAGTCAGTCCAAATCTCCACAAAGCATGACATTTCTACAGCACTTCAGCTCTGTCCTTTGGCTCGATTTGTGGCTCAATTCAGCTCCTCGCGTCGACAGAAAAACGTCACCTGGAGTCCGAAACACACACCAGGTCTGGTTTATTGCATGCAGTTTAATCAATTCAGGCACGTATCGCTTTCCCGCTGCAAGATGTTAGAGTTCAACAGGAACCGGGCGAAGAGCACCTCACCGTCCTCAGACGCTCTGAGACCTGGGTCTACGCCCGAGTGTGATTGCTGTGTTCTCACCTGCCTACAAGCGCCACGCCAAAGATGAACACACACCAGAGTTTGATTAAAAAGGACTAAACACTGCGTATCCTTCATTTTCCTCAATCCACGCAGCTGCTACGCTCAACGCTCGGCGTTGCTCACACACTCGCTTGTGTATCTTACGTACATCTGGAAGATTAACAGCGGCGTCCACTAGATGGCACGTCAGAGTCATGGCATCTCCGTCAACCTGGTTTCCAGATTGAACTGTAACGGTTAGCGATTTTATGCCTAGCGATGTTAAACACACTGACGAGTTCAGGTTCGCTTTAAAAATTTAAAGCTGTCACGCTGACATGATCTATATCTAAAATCCGAAAATATTTATTAATCTAGAAAATCCAGAAGACTGGCACACAAACCAGACCTTCCGGTAGATTTAAGACGGTTTTAACATTCAAACACTAACTGTAAGAGGAAAACCGTTACTCAGTAACGGTCTAGAATAGCACACGAGTACGCAATTTGAGCCACAAAGGTAATTTGTTTAGTCAGTTGTGGACACAGCGTCACATGGTGCTACGCTTCGCATTAATTTCTGAGGACGTCCACAAGCGACATGTCAAACAACCACATAATATGAGCGGCGGCCATTTTGAGTACGCTTCGTTAACAGCAGGTATCAATCAGTTTATAAAGCACCCAAGCAACGGCTTGAGAGCTGTGATCCGATTCCGTGCGTTGATGCATTTCCTTTTGTAACAGGAAGTCAGGAGGGAAGGCGTGTTGAAGTGTTTACTGATGAGTGATTTACACAACAGCCAATAGCGTGAGATAGAGCTGACCGTAGTTTAACAGACTATGGAGAACAGCAGAAGGTTTCGTCTGTTAACTGTGGAGGATTTCTCACCGTCGCCTTCAGCAGCGCTTGTTGACTTTAATGAGAACGATATCCTAGAAGAGACGAGATGGTGTGTTTTTGGAGTTACGCCCTACATGTTTGAGCTGGAGTCAGTCAGATGTGCTGATGGGTCGTCCCTCTGACATGTCTGAGTGGTAGATAAAATGATCTGACTGACTCTTACTGATGGAGAAGCCCTAACGCCGAAATAAAGACGGACAAAATTCCAGGACTGAACAGCCCCAAGCTGGGAAAACACTCCTCAGCAAAGTGAAAACCTCTTCCAAATCAAGTAACTCCAACCTTTCTTTTACTCACCGAAAAGTAAGAAAAGGGAATAAAGTGAGAGAAGACGCACTGACGAACCGTGTTTCCTGCTGACACAAGACACGATCTTGGGGGCGGGACATATGCATTCTAGAAAACGTTTAACTGGATGAACATGACACTAGTACGGTATGAGTCATTGAAAAATTGTCATTGTTTTCCTGTAAGTGACAAACTTAAATATATAACATACAATATGAGGTTGGGGGCGGGACATATGCATTCTAGAGAGCGTTTAATTGGACGAACCCAAGATTAGTACAGTATGAGTCATTAATAATTGTCATCGTTTTCCTGGAAGTGACAAACCTCATACAATGAGAATATATTTTAAAAACTTTTTTCTTCTTGGATGGAAATAAATAAATACATATCTGACAGACTAATTTTGATTTCAGAGGTACTTTAAACACCAAGATTTAAAAAAAAAAAAGAAAGCCTCACCACAAAACACACAATATTTCCAAACTAGCTTTTGAGTGTTTTCTCCGAGTTCTGCAGCTGATATTTACCTTTGCAGCACTGATGTGGGTTTTTCAGCCAGTGTTTGGAAGATGAATTCAGATCTCAAAATCAGACCCTAAAATCAGCAGGTTGAGTTTCTAATGCAGTTTCAGTTGCAGGTTGTCCTCCTCCAATCCATCCAAAAACACACCAAATCCATTGAACGGATTTTAGAAATGGATCCAAAAATTAAAAAAATAGCAAAAGGGCCTCAATCACTCCAGAGTGCCATTATTCTCCAAATGCTAAACAAGTTAGCTAGCCTTACTACCAGCTTTAAGAAGAATGCATAACTGACCAGCTAAAAACTCCAACAAAAAATGACAGAAAATAAAATAAACTAACACTTTATATTATCTGTGCTCTAAAAAACCATTGTATAAATGGTCGTATAAATATTGTTATAGAAAAATGACCATAATCTTATCACAAAGCTAAATTAGCACCGTGTTAGCTCCAAGCTTAGCCAGCTCGCTCGCGCGCTAACTAACGTTAAAAGCCAGACCAAACACCGGGTTTGGGCCTTTAAAAGTGTTTCTCTTGTACTTGGAGATGAGGAAAAGTGGGACTTAAGGCACAAAAATCCCAAAGAAAAACCTCAAAATGTGAAATATGGAAATATTTCTAACTAACAGAGGAGTTTTATCGGGAGCTCTTGAGCCACATCACTGGCTCCGTCCAGAAGAAGAAAAGCAGCTCGCTGTAATGATCCAAAAGGAAACGTCGGGAAAAGGGATGGCTAAAAACTATCCAAAAACACTCCGAGCTGAAAAACAAACAACTTCCCCTTAAATAAAGTCGTCTCGGGTTGAGCTTTCGCCAGTAAATCCGATATGTGATGGAAGAAATCCGCGACTTTTGGGACTTTAAAAACTGGATGTTGGCCCCTTTTCCCGGTCGGTGTTCTTGTTATCTCCAGCAGGGTTGCCAGATTGGATCCGCTGTTTCCACTCTGTTGTGGCTACGTCACACTGCGACCGGAAGTCAATTCACCTTCCCCCTCCCCTCCCCCCCATATAATAACAACAGGTTGCTATTAGGGTTGCTATTATATATATCCTTATACACTTTATGGCCAAAATGAACGCAAAATCAAGCAAACTCCACAGTATTCAGAGGAGCTTGAATTTTTTCAGAATTACAGCAGATTTTCCACAGATTTGGGCCAAGACACTTCATGTGACATCACATTCAGCCAAAGCCCTCTTCAATTCACATGTGAAAAGTAATAAACGTATAATGAATGCTATCTGTGGCATACTTTTTAATCATAGAAAGCAAATACATATGTGTCTTCACCGATAGTAGTTTAAAAGAAGAATCCTGTGCTTGCAATTTCGCCAATTCAAGTGGTTTTCTGCAAAAATAAAAAAATTAAAAATAAATTAAATAATAATAATAATAATAATAATAATAATAATAATAATAATAATAATAATAAAGCACAAAAAACTCTGCAAGTTACATCATAAATTTTGGAAGAAAAAAAAAAAAAGGCCACAACAATCACAAAAAATCTCTGCGAAATCCTGTAGGGACTGACAGATTTAGTCTCTCCTTTGCTCTTATAATAAGCTCCACTCTTCTGGGAAGCTTTCCTCTAGATTTTGGAGCGTGGCTGTGGGGATTTGTGTTCATTCAGCTACAAGAGCATTAGCGAGGTCAGGCACTGATGCTGGGTGAGGAGGTCTGGGGTGCAGTCGGTGTTCCAGTTCATCCCAAAGGTGTGCAGTGGGGTTGAGGTCAGAGCTCTGTGCACAGGGGCACTGTCATGCTGGAACATGTTTGGGTCCCTTAGTTCCAGTGAAGGAAAATTATATAAAGCTACAGCATACAAACACATCCTATACAATTGTGTGCTTCCAGCTTTGTGACACCAGATTAGAGAAGACCCACATATGGGTGTGATGGTCAGGTGTCCACAAACCTTTGGCCATATAGTGTAAGTGTAAATTAAAATATCACTAGCCATGTCTCAAATGGTGTATTTCATATACTTTTAATGTGAGTCGTACGCTCATATTGGGAAACTCACTGGGGCTGCAAACAGGATCAAAAACGTTAGGGAGGTCCACATGTAAGGAATAAAAGATGATGGGGTGTGCTGTTATAGGAAAAGAATCCACACCAAATGGATTATTTGTTACGTTGCGTTACCACCCCAAAGTGAAATATTTTCCTGTGTAACAGCATGTCCTGAAGGGTTTTGTTCCTCTTACACAATGGGATTTGCCAATTTTTAATTTATTAATGAACAATATATCATGCTTTTTAACCACGTATAGTCACATTTAATCTTCTGAAACGTCCGTTAATTCCTACCATCTTTTATTTATAGCAGTTGTGTCCTCACCAGCTTTTCTTTTTCTCTCTGTTGAAGTTAATAAGACAAAAAAGAGCAGTTTGCCATGTTACAAAGTAACTAGAAAGCACAGACTCCGAGCACAAACTGCCCTGAAGACTCTCCTATTTCAGAAAACTTACTGACTGTTACGAAGCACTGACACCTGAGACATCTTCCATAAATGTTAAATAAATAAACATCTCCTAACAAAAAGCTTCATGATATAAACCATTTGATTTTCTTTGTTAAATGGCATGTTTTTTTTTAACACAATTATTATTAGCCAGATAATAATGATCTGGATCCTCTGCCTTACAGTGAACGAGTGAATGTGAAGGAGCTGGTACTAAAGAAATAATGACTGTTAGAACGAGCGCATTAATATAAACCTATAATTTAAATTACATCCGGCACTACAGTCCGAGATGCTGGTGTAGAAAATGAATCAACATCTTCTGATCAGATTCAAGAATTCAGCAGTGCTATAAAATGAATATTTGACAATGCTGAATGTGTACTACATCAACTGCACATTTCTAATCTGATATGTTATCTGTTCATTTCTGAACCACGTCACATATTACTACTATTAATACAATAGCTAATAATAAATAAATATTTATTTGTAACAAGCTGATTTGGCTCTCAGCGTTCTAAAAATTAATTTTTAAAAAAAAATCAGGTTTACATTTTACAAGTCACCAGCTGCCCTTATAAACACTCTCATTTATGTCATATGTCCCGCCTATACTCACATATTTACTGTATATCATTGCTACGTGTGATGTTACCCTTCAACACACTATATGGCCAAAACTTTGTGGACACCAGACCAAAATTTTGATCCTGTTTGCAGCCCCAGTGAGTTTCCCAATATGAGCATACGACTCGCACTAAAACTGTGAAATACACCATTTGAGACATGAATAGTGATGTTTTAATTTACACTTACACTATATGGCCAAAGGTTTGTGGACACCTGACCATCACACCCATATGTGGGTCTTCCCCAAACTGTTGTCACAAAGCTGGAAGCACACAATTGTATAGGATGTGTTTGTATGCTGTAGCTTTATATAATTTTCCTTCACTGGAGCTAAGAGGCCTGAACATGTTCCAGCATGACAGTGCCCCTGTGCACAAAGTGAGCTCCATGTATCCATGCTTTGCCAAGGTTGGAGTGGAAGAACTCGAGTGGCCTGCACGGAGCCCAGACCTCCTCACCAGACATCACTACCCGACCCCACTTATGCTCTTGTAGCTGAATGAGCACAACTTCCCAGAGCCACTCTCCAAAATCTAGTGCAAAGTCTTCCCAGAAGAGTGGAGGTCATTAAAACAGCAAAAGGGGGGACTACATCTAGAATGGGATGTTAAACAAGCACATATGGGTGTGATGGTCAGGTGTCCACAAACGTTTGGTAAACCTCAACACGAAGTTAAAGTCTGCCAATGTAGCATCCCATGAGCACTAAACATAATGGGTGATTATGGACATATTGAATATGGATATATTGTCTATGGACAAACCTAAAGTGTTCTCCTCAAGTGTTGTCCTTATAGTAGACTACATTCTGTCATCACATTAACAGGGCGTCACTGTTTCCGTATTGAATGCAACAACTGGAGCTCGTCTGTAGAAATTTGCATGGCAGTATAAAGATAGATAGAACTGTATATCTAGCAGTGAACTCTCTCAATAATCTAGCAATCTCTACTATTTTAACAAAGACTAAACCAAACATTTGTCTTAGTTATCTGAAACAATAAAATCCATGTCTTTTGTCTTTTTTTTCATACTATACTAATCTCCCAAATAGGGTTTTTAGACTAAGAGAGTCCCTTCTTTTAGTCCCTAGTGAACCAGTATGAGGATGTATTTATTGATAGAGACTTCAAAGCACTGTAAGTCACTGAATAAATTTGTCTGACAAATGCCGTAAATGTAACTTTTTTTTTGGTAGGTAGGAAAAGGTTACCAAGACCAGAGTTTAGGAATATAATCATTCATTCATCTTGGTGGACCTGGAGCCTATTATTATTATTATTATTATTATTATTATTATTATTATTATTATTATTATTCTGCAGTAGCAATATTAGTATTGCTAAAATTTTATTTGATTTTAATACAAGTATTCAACTACAGTGCCCTTAAAAAAAAAACAAAAAAAAACAGTGGAATGAAAACACGCCCAATCTGGCAACCCCAATCTCCAGGTTCCTGCTGTCCTGAAACGTCGGTGCGCGATGACGTCATCTCCAGGCTATGGGATGTGCGTAAAGGGGAAATGCCCCGCCCCCAGGAGCACTCTCAACACATATCATCAGGACTAATCTAACTGTTAGACCCAGATTGGACGTCAGATCAGATGTAGCTCTTACAGAAAGTATACATTTTATAATTGAAGCCACAGTTACTGTAGGATATTTAAATGAATGCGGCACTGCTGTTTTATAGGCACTTCATATCATATTTGAATAATATTTAAAAAATATATATATATTAAACATACATATTTAAAAATGAGTTCATGCTAAAATGAACTTTCTTGTCCAACAGCTAATACAATTTATTGCATAGTTTAGTTAACATTTCTATACAATAGGAATCTTCTGACTGTTAATGCAGTCTAGTTCAGTACACAGTGTATACACTCCTGGGCAAAGTGAAATGAAATGAAATGAAATAAAATTATGGTCCAAGCCCAAAATGGCAAAAATATTAAGCTATTAATGGCCTTAATAACAAATCACTGGTCAGGAAATTAGCAAGAATTAAACAAATAGATAAGGGAAGTTAGTATGAGAGAACTTTTCCCTTTAATTGCTTTAAATGTTTAAGCCTTGTGCTCCTTGATGGACTGCATCAGGTGT
Source organism: Pangasius djambal (assembly GCA_022985145.1). Classification (NCBI taxonomy): domain Eukaryota; kingdom Metazoa; phylum Chordata; class Actinopteri; order Siluriformes; family Pangasiidae; genus Pangasius; species Pangasius djambal. The sequence goes on from CM040980.1 coordinate 20,605,683, forward strand.
GGCAGATAACCAAATAATGATAATCTTTTAAGAACAAAAACATCCCAGGAGATATTGTTATATCTATATATTGTATGTATGTATCTATAGCACATGTCTTGTATGTATAGGAGACATGTGTTAGTTTGAATTTTACATCAAACATTTTAATCATTATCATGATTTTTCCTTTGCGTACAAGAGCATATAAGTGAATTTCCCTGGTTCTACTGTAGCCTTTTCCCAAACAGTTCACTGCAGCAAAAGTAAACGAGTAGATGGTGGCACAGGAGCTCACAGGAGTGCATGTGTTTCATTCTTGCTCATTTTCTGACCAATGATTTGTTGTTAAGACCATTAAAAGCTTAATATCTGCCTTTTCCTTCTTTTCTTTTTTTTTTTTTTTTACACAGGAGTGTATATTGGAGACTCCTAATGGGTGAATGAATATAATGTGTGTCAAAAAGGCTCAGGGTTACTGATCAGGAGTGCCAAACTGCCACTGTTGGGCCCTTGAGCAAGGCTTTTAACCTGCGTTAACTGCATATCGCGAGTGGCCCTGTGCTCTGTCTCTGACTTCCTACCAAGCTGGGATATATGAAGAAAGGAACTTCACCATGCTGTAATGTATGTGTGACAAATAAAGGCTTCTTCATTGGAGAATGTGTGGAATCTCGAAAACTTCACTCAGACTTCACATAGATACTGAGAGCTCAGGAAACACATTAGGTCCTCCTACGTTAGTAGTACGGTTATGCGTCATTTTTATCAGGTATACCTACCATATAGGTATACAGTTCCTGACTGTAGTCCATCTGTTGCGTTGTTTTTATTGCTCAGTTTGTCAGCCCCCCTCTATCCCATCCATATGCTACCACCACAGAACCATGTTTGACCAGGTATTGCTGAAGTGGTGGACCATTCCCAGTACATCAGTGCAACTGATCTGGTAGTGTGTATGCCACATTAATTATACTGTATACCTAAAGAACACACTTATATAGTAGATCCCTTGTCAAAAAATCCTAAACGATTCCAATAAGAAACTTGTGCAGGATTTTGATTAGAATTTCTGTCATATTTTGAAGCCATCCCTATAAGATTTCCATAGGAATTGTTTTATAGGACAAGACATAAATACCCTTCTACAGCATATTTATTCCACAGGAAATATTCTTCTACAGGATGTTTTAATGGGATCCATTAAAACTTTCCACTTTATGTCAACTGTAGTCTGAGATTCTATTTAAATACTGTACATAGTTTCTGAATTGCTGAAATTGAAGTTGCTGTATAAACGTGTTTACAAACTTTTATTGTAATTACCTGGAAAACCAGCACATCTTGTGCACAGGATATGTAAGCTTTAAATAAACGAAATGAACTGTTTAAAACTTTGTGTTCCATGAATTATTAACCATTAATGACCAATACAGATTAAGATGTTTACAGGATGCTTTCTTAAGACTTATATGGTATATAAATTAGAAAATATTCTAATTTCTAAAGAAAATCTTTTAGGAAATCCCAAAACACCCTGTGCAATTTCAATAATTTCAATAACATTTCAATAATAAGACATTATTTCCAATAAAATACAAGTAGAGTTCCAATAAGATTCAACTAAGATCCTACAGAATAAACTGAAATTCCAGGAGGATTTTTTGACAAGGGATGCATCTGATAAAATAGCCAAGTGTAGCTACAAGGTATATGTACCTATAAACTGACAACTCAGTGTGTCCTTTTAAAATATTCATGGAATAACATATTTAGAACAAATTAGAAAAATAAGACAAATCCGATTCAGGTGATACTCTCAAAAGCGTCGACATGTAGAGAGGCTTTTGGGGAAATAGTCATCTTGTTTATAAGACAATGAAACATTTTAAAGATTGTTTTACAGCTGCAGTCAAGATATGAAACATTGCATTAGTAATTTGCTTGTACAATAAGTCAATCCAGCAAGTATCCAGTGATACCATTATTAATTTATTTTAAAAGCCTGCCATCTAGTGGACATATATAAGACTTGTATTTATTCAGTGAGACAAATATTCAAGCTGTGATGGCAATAAAAAGGCTGATATCTGCATATACTGTATATCAGTTGAAATGCTACTACTACTACTACTACTATTAATAATAATAATAATAATAATAATAATAATAATAATAATCTTCATTGTCGTCATCATCATCATCGTAGTTGTCATCATCGTCATCATCATTATAGTCGTCATCATCATCATCATCATCGTCATCGTCTTTGTCATCATCATCATCATCATAGTCGTCATCATCATCATCATCGTTGTCGTCGTCATCATCATCATAATCATCACCATCATCAACACAGTCGTCATCATCATCATCATCATCATCATCGTCATCATAATTCTCACCCACCAGCCAGCTCTCTCCCATCACAGGACAGCTACTACCCGGGGAGGGGTGAAGGCTAACATCCTCTGAGACACGTGAAGCCAGCCAACCAACTTTTTAAACTGCTGCCCATGCTGTATCACAGGGCAGAGTAACACGCTCGGATGAAAGCGCTTGTACAATAAGGTACAATAAGGTTCAACAGTTACATGTGAAATATAACTTCTACGACAAAAATGAACAATAAAAGGGAAAATATGCAAGCAATATCATAAATGAAATTGAAAACCTTCAGCCATCTGAAATTGGAAGACATAAGAAATCTTTTTACAAAATTTCCTGTTTCACTGAAAGTGTAACTTGAATGCAAATTTTAATATGCGTACATATGTAGTGAGGCAGGAATACAACCTGGATGGGATGCCAATCCATCTCAGGACATCCTACATTATGCAAAGTGCTGTTGCAAATACACAATGTAAATACTATAGCTGTGTGAATATCCATAGGGATATTATACATGATGGTGTGGGTTATTTCGTAGCTTGTGTAGTTTCTGTGAATTTCTGTTAAATTTAAGTTACATCATATAAAAAGGCACATCTAAAGAGATGATGCAGTCACTGGCTGACCTTGCCTTGTTTGTCGATTTAGTTTGTACAGCTTTGAGCCAAAAAAAAAAAACTATGGAAAAGACAATAATAATGAGGGATTTTTGTCTGGATTATCTTTATATGCTGTAGCATTAAAGTTTCCCTTCACTGAAACTAAGGGGCCCAAACATCTTCCAGTGCCTCTGTGCACAAAAGGAAGTCCAGAGCCATGAAGACATGGTTTGCCAAGGTTGGAGTTGAAGAACTTGAGTGGCCTGCACAGAGCCCTGACCTCAACCCCTGGGATGAACTGGATTGAATGGCTGCACACCAGGCCTCCCCAGATCTCAATCCAATCAAACATCTGTGGGGTGTGCTGGCCATCAAGGCCGATCCACGGAGGCCCCACCTCGCAACTTACAGGACTTAAAGGATCTGCTGTTAACGTCTTTGTGCCAGATACCACAGCACATCTTCAGGGATCTTGTGGAGTCCATGCCTCCATGGGTCAGGGCTGTTTTGGCAGCAAAAGGGGGACCAACACAATATTAGGCAGGTGGTCATAATGTTATGGCTGATCTGTGTATGTATTTCCTTACCTGTTAATTGTATAATCATTTATGATAATTCATGTTAACGTTATCTTTATTTGACCAATAAGCAGGAAGTTCTTTGTCTACCTGTAACCAATCATGAAATACTAGCCCTGTGCGGTGAACTATTTAATCGCATGCATCACATAGTCTTTGGAGTTCTTCTCCATGGCCTTGATGAGAATACCTATTACGTATAAATGTATTACTCTGGAGTCAACTGTGGCTCTGCGAGTTTAACTTTATATTTGTCTTAAGAAGGTAATATTTTCATCACATCCATGTCTTTTCGAATGCACAGAAGTCAAAAATGACATCAAGTTCTGACTTCCCACTTTGGAGGTAAGTTATATGCAGCCTAATTCACTCCTCCTAATCAGGTGATTATTACCTGGATAACATATGCCACAATGTTATGAAGAACCAACACTCTTTAGGTCTGAAAAGAAAAGGTGGAAAGATGTTTGGAGATGACTGCCACACTCGCAAAACTAGCAGGGGTGGTGTTAACACTGTACAACCTGGGGAAGGTGCATAGTAACAGCTAGCTGGCAGTGCAGGCTTCCTGGAGCGACATGGCGCTAAATAATGGCCATAAGGTAGAGCCGTGCCTTGGGATATAGACTGGCATGTCACAGTAGAGGCTGGGCATCCAACCTGCCTGTCGTCATGGCGATGACGCCCATCAACCAGTGGGCCAGTCTCTGTTTAGATAGTGGAGCTCCACATGGCTTTCCATGGTGACAGATGGACAGTTGAACTGATGATGGAAAAGTCACCAGCCGGTCCACATAGTATTGTAGGGTATACAAGGAACTCTCTGCAGGTTCACTTTTATGGAATTCTGCAAGGTCAATCCAGTGTCATGCATGTGGCCTAGGCCAATCTGCTCATTATATTATCAGCTAAGATGCACACGTCTCATGCCAGGTTGCCTAAACCCCCAGAAAAAGAGCTTTTTAGTTTCTTACTATGTTTATCAGTCATCATCAGACTGTTTAGATTGCAGCACTTGGGTCAGATTCAGTCACAAGCTGTTATGTGGATAGCTTCATAAGCTGTACATGAGGTCTGACATGCATACTAGGCAAGAAGAGGAAAGACAAAGGTGGCTGTATGACAAAAGGATTTATAACAGCTGTGATATTCACCGTCCCTGAGTGTTAAGAGGGATGAAATATAGGGGAAAAAAATATTAAATCACCAATTACTGATAGTGAATAGTGAAAAGATCCAGTCTAATCACTGTTTCCCAGCTGGCACTGGAGGTATTCTACAAGCAAAATGTCCACTTTTCAGAAACGTGCCATGTGACATCAAATGTCAGAGCAATCAGGTAACAACTTGGGGAGGGCAAGTGAGAAAAAAACAAATGGAGAACAGTGTGCTAGAAGAAAGTTCTTAGTCTTGTTGATGAGTGAGTATAAGGACAATAAAATCAAATATATTTAAATGTGGCAAAGAAAGAAAGAAAGAAAAATGTAGTCTTTGAGTCTTTGTTGTTAATAAATCTAGATAGATGTCAAGTATTGGCAGCAGATGCCAGTGCAGATGACTATTTAATAATGAACAAGAGCTTAGCATGAACATGAAGTGAACATGACAAACGCTAGACCAGGACGCTAGTCCAGTCAATGTAAGACATGACTGATACGAATGCATGCAAGACATGGATCATTATTTGGCTCATTGTTGTTTGTGAAATGCTTATGCTGCATAGGCCACCGCATTGTCAGGAGTGTGTGTAAACATATGCACATCATACGCGCGGTTAACATACGAGACCTCAGATCTACTCTTGTATTTCTCATTCTGCAGTAAACCTCCAGAACTTCACTGGCTGTTACTGCAATATCCCTATGCATGAAGTGTAACTAGCTAGATATTAGCTTTCAAACAGAAATAGGAAAAATGCATGATCCGAATTGGTTAATTATGTTTCTCACCTTAGCAGCTGGTAGCTAATAAAATGTGAATTAAAAACTAGGTGACACATTCATTTCGGGTGGTTGATGACTTTCTTGACTTTTTATGAACATAATTATACACAATTGCCACCCAAAAACAGTGTTATTTGACAGGTATATACTCATCTGTGTTGAATGTAGGGGCAGTAGTAGCTCAGTGGATTACTGATCTGTAGGTCATGAGTTCAAATCCCAACACTGCCAAGATGCCATTGCCTTAATGCTCAGGTGTATAAATGAGATAAATGGATAAGGGCATCTGCCAAAATGCCATAAATGAATGTGTGTTATATCAACCAGCCACGAATAAGCATTTGGAACTTTCATAAAATATTTCAAATTATACCACAGCGTGGTTGAATTCTCAAATCTGATTGGACAGGAGGTGTGCATTATCGATTCTGATTGTTCAGGAGGTGTGCATTATCAAATCTGATTGTTCAGGAGGTGTGCATTATCAAATCTGATTGTTCAGGAGGTGTGCATTATCAAATCTGATTGGTCAGGAGGTGTGCATTATCGAATCTGATTGGTCAGGAGGTGTATATTATTGAATCTGATTAGTCAGGAGGTGTATATTATCGAATCTGATTGGACAGGAGGTATAACAGCACAGCTTGGACAGTAGTTCTGGTGATAACGTAACATAAATAAAGGTCTATATTAATGTTGATACGCTATTGTTTCTATATTAACAACTTATTCCTTGGGATGTGTATGGCAAACGCTCCACATAATCTAAGACTAGCAATAAACGGATTTTAAAAAAGGTGTTGTTTAACAAAGTAAAATATATAGTCATTGATTTGGCGGTTTTTTTTTTTGTTAGGAGACATTTATTCAACATTAATGGAAGGAGTCTTGGTTGTAAGCACATTGCAACAGTCATGGTGCTTTGCAAAGTTTCCAAGAAAACAGGAACAAGACTTTCACAGGAAAGTGTTCAGGATAGAGGAGATTACACTTTCCAGGTTTCTTGGTAAAATGATACGCTGCATTTTTGAGAGAGAGAGAGGCTGGTGAGCTGGTGAAGGAATGACTGTTTATGACGGCTATAACATAAGTGATAACAGGAACTAACTTAACTCTTGGACATTCCACAATATTAAATATAACTATAAACTGTTAAAATGTGCTCGTTAATAAATTAAACATTATAATACTCGAGAAATCGCTGTGTTATAAGTGGACTAACACACTCCAGGCCATGTGGTTATATGAAAATAATGCAAAAACAAAGAAATATGAAAAAAAGAAAAAACAAATTACAGAAAATACGAAAATAAATCCCTGGATTGTAACAACACTCCGATTCGCGTTGTGCTGCATCACACCACCCCTGGAGCGCATTATTTTCATATAACTGCAAGACTGTACTGTATTATTCCCTACATATAAGGCGAACTGTTTCAGTTCTAAAATCTGACAAATCCTTGAGATACACACTCCTGTGGCCGCATCACATTAACTGAATTCTGTATTAATGCGCCAGGTTTCCAATCATTACAGCCATTGTTCTGTTCAATTGGCATTTATGTTGCTTAGCAACCATAGCTTGCTGTAAACGGACTACATTGCGTGGCGGAAGAATATTAATAATAATATTGTTTATTGCGAATATTATTAATAATAAATGTAATTATTTATTGGACACTAGATTTTATCATATTGGGGTTTTATGAAAGCAACAAGCCACTCGTTTTATCACAGGTGAGTAGGTTTTATTTTGCTTCGCGTCATATTTATGCGACTGTGTACCGTATGAATCATTAGTTGAGCCTTTTAAAAAAACACACCCGTGATAAAATCACTGTAATACACACCCTCTCGTTCCTTATTACTTTAATCGCCCATTCTAGAGTAAAACTAATTCCAAACGCAACAGAAAATTAGTCAGTTAAAGTAGCTACACACATAATTATATGTTTTGTGCTACTTTTAACCTGTATACCAAAAAAATCCCGCCTCCTGCGCTGTGATTGGCTAATAGTATTCCGCCTCATGCGTTTAGATAGGTTAAAAGTTCGCCAACCCGAGTAATACACCAATCGGATTTTGTTGAATGACTAATTGTTATTGCTGACCAGCTATACCAAAGAAAACAAAGAAAAAAAAACAATTCTGATAATGGGGTTATGCAGGTTTTGACATAAACATTGAGCATTTGGATGCAGCACCAAGAAAACACGCAAAAACATACAAACACACATAGACTTTCTCTGACGGAGCAGCACACACACCAATAGCAGTGGGCCAATGACAGGCGGTAATTATGGAGGGAGGGACTTCCTTCAGGTCCGCTACAGCTCGGTGACACGTAACTAAAGCTAAAGGTGGCGTGCAAAGCTAAAAGTTCTGTTTATGTTTCATGGAGCTCATATTTGTATAAAAGTTAGCAAAAAAAACTAGCTTAGGACTAGTTTTGTTTGTTTGGTAGCAGAAAAACCTCCTTTTGGAACCTTTTGTTGACTTTTTTTTTTTTTTTTTTTTTTTTTT
>CM040980.1:20613795-20624169 GCA_022985145.1 Pangasius djambal
TGTGGAGAACATGGGCAGTGGGGTTTGCTCCAGAAAGCAAAGGAAAATCTTCCAGTCTTTGCTTCTCACCACTGTGGTTTTTGTCCTGATTTATGGAGGAATGATTTGGTATGAAATGCACCAGCAGCTGAAGAGGACAGAAGCTCTGGCTCTGAAATACCAGCAGCACCAGGAGTCTCTCTCAGCCCAACTCCAAGGTATTCAGCAGTCTTTCACAAGGTCAAGAAGAGATCTAGACACCCCTGAAACTTTTCTTCCTTTCTTTTAATCCATCTGGCAAAGCCGGGGGTGTTGATTTGATTTGATTTAACACTCTGATCTTGTTTGCACTTAAAAAAGTGATTAACCCAAGTCTTCACAAAGCTGTATATAAATGACAACTTCCATAACCACTAACACAAGGTCTTTTATAAGTAATTATCAATAGCTATCAGTATGTTTTTCCTCAAAATAATATTTAAAAAACTATTTAGATACTTAACAGCTTTCTTACAGCTTTTAAATTATAACTAACCCTTTACTCTTGACACATAGAGTCATTACGGTAGAGGTAGAGATAGAGGTGTGATGAGACAGTATGCTTTGGTACAGAAATTTAGCTGATAAATTTATTTTATACTGCACTAGTTGAAGCACAAGGCCAAGTATAAGCTTCACACGAGTAATATAATCCTTCCTTCATCCATTCATCTTTAGTAACTGCTTTGGTTGCATAGGATCTGGGGTTTATCCCGGGAAATACACCCTAGATGTGCCGTCGGTCCATCTCAGGGCATCGGACACATATTGCGCGCACATACACACACACTGACACCTCAGAGTAGCATAGCCAATTTACGAACCTGGAGAAAACCTCAGATGCACACGGGGAGAACATAGAAAACTCCACACAGATAGCAAGTAACCTGAGCTTTGAAATGCACCAGGGACCCTGGAGACGGTAGGCGACAATGCTAGCCGTTCCGCGTAATCAAGTATTCATGCGTTAGTTTATGCAGTGATATACAGAAAATTCCAGGGTACGATTACTGTAATGCGATTTCTTTTTTCCCCATATCGGTCCAGTCCTAATTGTCATTAGATGAGGTTATGTATTAGGGGAAAGCACATCACAAAGAACATGGAATCTCCAGAAGGGGGTAAACGGTGGCTTAGTGGTTAACACTGTTGCCTCCGGGATTGGGGGTTCGATTCCCACGTGTGTGCGGTTTCTGGTTTCCTCCCCCAGTTCTGCGTTGTAGGCTGATTAGCATTTCTAAATTGTCCGTAGTGTGTGAATGGGTGTGTGATTGTGCCCTGTGATGGGTTGGCACCCCATCCAGGGTGTCCCCCGCCTTGTGCCCCGAGTCCCCTGGGATAGGCTCCAGGCTCCCGCACAACCCTGTGAAGGATAAGCAGTAAAGAAGATGGATGGATGGAATCTCCAGAACTCACCAGGATTGTTTTCTGAAATCTGCTTTTTGATTACACCCTACCCTCATTACCTGCACAGTGAGTGATTCACTGGCACTAGATTTCAAAAGCACACAAGTACACAATGTTTCATTTAAGTAAGTGTAGAAAGATGATTAGTAGTCTTGGTCTCCAAATCTGGACGCTACACACCTACTTGAGTTAAAGGAAATCAAGATCCCGTCCCTTAACTCATTTGGAGCTTTTTAGCCAGGACACGTTTGGTGTCTTGAAGTTTGATTCTTAAAGGAGAACTCCACCCTGAAACCCATAAAATTTGTTGGCTTCTGCTTAGCGCTTAGAGATTCTGGTGCTAATTTGTTGCTGTTTTTGAAGTTCGTGGTTGTGTGCCACGCTGACATCACAGGGACATTACACATTGACGGCGATAATAACATGGAGCTTTGAAACGTGGTCTGTTTCGGCAGAATGTAAAGATGAGGAGGTGAGAGAGCTAGACTAAAAGATTAAAGCGCTGCTGCATCAGTCTCTTTAGGTGGAGACAAAGCAAGGGCTAATTTCCACTGGCGCCACAATCAGCGTGTAGTCGAACGACATTGTACGTAATAAAGGAAACTGTTAACCAAAGTGAAAAAGGCCAACCTTTTGATGAAGTAAGTTTAAACTAAAAATTTCATTTAAAAAAATAAATCTTTGATACCTTTTAAAGGCAATATTTTAATAATTAAGCTTAATATGGATTTGTCCTTAAAGTTACTCAGTGTCACTCAGTGCAAACATGAGACACGAGTTGTAGCTTTCAGATTTCCAGAATTTGAGGTGGCATTGTACATTAAAAGCGAATGGGATTCGAATATATCCATTGTTCTGGACGGCTGTTTTCTGAAACTGTATATGTGCATATGGTATTACTGAGCCAAAAGATGTTCTTTCAGCTGAGCTGAGCGTGAAATGATTTCGACATGCAGTTTGTACAGTGAACAAAAGAAAGCTGATAATCTTCTCTTGTTAGAAACCTTAGCTCTTTGGTAGGGCTGGGAGAGATAATGATTTTATTTTCCCTACACAATATTACACTGCCATGATAACAAGTGATATTTATTCTGATTATATTGTATTACCGCCCCTCACAGCCATTTTGCGTATTCCGCAATTTAGCACCGGAGTACGCTAATACGGTTATCACTCAAAAATATGGCAAAAGAGCAGGGTTTTTTCTTTCTTCCTTTTTTTTTTCTCTCCTCCAGAAACAGGAAATAATGCAATGGACATATGAACCTGGAGGTGTAGGTTTTTGGTTATTTGGAAGTCTCTGATAGCCCCGCCCCTCCCCAAATCTCACGTGCTGTGGACTTGCGGGTCTCGCTTGCTTTCTGTCTCAGTAAATGGAGAATGTTTTGAGCTCATTAATGTGAAATAAATTTGATTGATCAATGTATATTCCACTTAGTTAACATTACACAAGTATATAGTATATTACTACACTGTACATAGTATATAAGTATATATTAAAATACAACTGTATTTAATACTATTAGGGACGCCACAAAAGTTTTCCCCCGAAAATGATTTAAAAACGGCTCTATGAAAAATGAAGAAAATAATTTCTCTGTCTTTTTTTTTAAGGCTCTCTGTTGTGGACGAGTAAATTAGCATAATATTTTAAAATGGAAAATTGCACACAGGGAAAAATCTGTATCTCAGAAGCCTACTGTAGCAAACTGCAGAGTCAGAAATGTCTGTAGAGAAGCGAATTGCTTGTGCAAGCCAGGTTTATTTACAGCTCCTGATGTAGTATCTAATCCTTTATATATATATATTAGTGTGTGTGTCTGCATGCTGCTCCGCTATAACCTTAATAGTGGCTTAAGTGTAATTAAAGTTAGCGGTTGCATCTGGACTTGTAATAAGGAAAGCCATAATTTTGTAAACACCAAGTAATACTTAGTGTTGTTTAATTAGGGGCCTATGATTTCATCTGTGAGCACAGACACAGTCATGAAATTAAGACCCAAAAACTGGGTTTCATATTTAAACACCGAAATGAACAGACTTGAGGGGAGATATTTTTCCAGAGAAATCCTCTCAAGAAATCCTCACAGCCTTTGTAGCAAAAAGCTAGCCAGCTAATCTTAACGATATGAGACAGTAAATAACAGCAAACTGTATAGTCAGTGTTCCGGACTGGTCAAGCTAATTTTATGTATATCGATTGATTTAAAGCAAATGCTACTCTAATCTCATTTAAAAGTAGAGAAGAAAATGTTGACTGTACGTCATTATCTGATCTCAGGGTCGAGGAACTCGGGGTTGAGGACAGCTTCCTGACTTCCCAAGTTCCAGATTAAGGAGGCGTTTTCTTTGTGTGGCAGAAATTCTGAGTTATGAGATTTACTTGAGTGCAGCAGAACTCAGCTTATACCTAGCATTTGTTAGCTGAGTTAGCATCGTAGCCTTCAGTTCATTAGCACAGCTCACTCAGTTAGTGCCTTGTCTTCATTGAATGGCTTTCTTACGATTAAAAGACAGAGACAGAAAGACAGAATCCAAAAAACACACAAAAAGAAAAGATACCAGAGTAAAGGAAATGAGAGAAACCCAGAAATGAGAATAAAATGGAGTGTTAGCACATTAATTAGCAAGATACTTGAGTGATTAATTTACTGTTTTGCACACTAGTGTTCGATATAGCCTCTCACTCTCAGGTACACATTATTGTTAATAAAATCTCACTCTTTGACAACTGATATCGACAAATTCGACGTGTTTTCTTTAGTGCACTCAGATACACTCCTTAGACTTCTTTTACCTGAGCTAACACAGCAAGGAGAAAGGACACATGAGAATCAGGTGTGTTTGTGTGTGTGTGTGTGTGTGTTTGTGGTGTGTGAGAATGCTAACTAGGATGTGGCTTTGTTCTGTACTCTCATTCTTTACTCTTCTATAATCTTGTTTGTAAAGGTTTCACTGTAGAGTTTTTTTTTTCTTTTCGGAGGCTTGTTGTCAGAGCTGCAGAAATGGATTCTGTCTTGTTTTTGTTTCTGCTGGCTCTCTCAGTCTCATTCTTTCCGCCTGTTTTCCTAAGGTTGTATGAACAGTGCATCAGTATTACATGAAGCATAATTTATCTGAATATCTTTCTGCCTGTTCGTTTGACGTTCAACGTGCCTGAGTTTAAATATCAACTAGGCATCATTTAGTTTCTGTGTTTGAAACGGTGTTGGAAGTTCCATTTGGAGGTCTGCATGTCTATTTCGATCCAGTTTTTATCATATGTTTTATGAAAACAGATTAATAACCAGAGAATAGGCTGTAAAATAGCCTATTGCACTTCCAGGTCGACTGTTCATGTTGAAATGTACTGCAGTGTGCAATTTAAAAAAATTTTTTTTTCCATATTTGTATTCGTAAATATTTGATTTCTAGACTTTGTGTAGTGAAACAAGTAGGAACAAAAAAAAAAAAAAAAGAGTCAAGTTTTTTTTTACTTTTTGGAAATAATGAGTTAAATTCCTATTTTGGTATTTGCGCCCTTGTGTTTCCCGTTTTCATTTTGAAGTGAGAAAAAGAATGCAGTCTACCCGGACCGGTCGATGCAGTTTTCCAACTGTTACGATAATAATAGTACACTAGGCCTGGGTTGAAAACATAACCAGATATCGTAACCCGATGCTCATGCTTGATAATCGCCCACATGAATGGGGGAAAAGAATTAGTAAAGATAGTAGCATTTTTATGTTTTGCGTTGATGCGAAAATTTTTTTTCCTGTTACTATTATTAACCAAGGATGTTTAAAAGGATGGACTGTGACCAGGCGAGCCGTCAGGCTGCAGCAGAGCAAATTTTATTCACCGCCTCACTGCAAATTTATCCGAATGTGACATTACTGACGGAGGAAAATTCTAAGAATTCAGAGAGATCGCTTATGTTATAAAATTAGGAGAATATAGGGCTAAAACTTGACTGCGAGAGTGCATTGTGACCACTGTGGGCTGTCTCTTTTTGTAATTTTTAGCACTTGTAAATACTGAGCTTCTTGAAGGTTGACTAGTGCTTGGCCCATGCATCGGCGTGGCTGCAAAGCGAGGTCTGAAAGCCAAGAGGATGGTGTACTTTGGTATGAGAGCAGAACTTAAGTGTTTCTGCGTCTCAGGCTTTTATCTTTTTTTTTTTTTGCAAATTCTGCAAATAGCTTCGGGGTGGATCATCCTGTTCTCCTCTTTCATTTGGTTTAAAACCAAAATTGTGCCAAACAGCCCATGTAGTGCCTTACACACTAACCTAATCATGAATGTTTACATCTGTTAATTCCAAAGATCGTGCCAATTATTTTGCAATTGCCTGCTTTATTTCTTTAATTCACTCAATTACAGGGCTAAATTATCAACTATCACGATATTTTCGAAAGGAAATATCATGATAATTATTTTTAGATATGGTCCGGCCCTATAGTACTATAGTGAAACCTATTTGGTGTAATATTCTGTAATATTTCTTCTACTAGTAGCGTTTTTATTGATTTTATTCTGCCATGATACTTTTTTTAATCATTCAAACAATTATAAGTGCTGTTTAAACCAGAAGATTAAACTGGAATGAAGAAGAAGGTAACACTGACTTTAACGGCCTCCTACATTCTGGATCATAATATTATTAATTGTTCCTCATGTTGATCTAAGTGAGATGCACAAGAGGTTCACATTTAGGCCATTATGGCTTTACACGCTCTAAAAAAAAAGTAATGGAGGAGTTTGTCAGTGGGGCAGTAGCTCACACGTTCTCTCTCTCTCTCTGTGTGTGTGTGTGTGTGTGTGTGTGTGTGTGTGTGTGTGTGTGTGTGTGTGTGTGTGTGTGCGCGCGCGCATGTTTTCTTTAAATAGCACCGCTCACATTACCTATTCAGCTGCCATGTTTGTCCAAGCCCAGACTGTAATGTCTACAACTACTGTGTGTGTGTGTGTGGATTCTCCTTAGTCACAGAATGTTTACAGTGTCTTTCTCCATCTTTTTCTGCTTATAGTGGTGTATGAGCATAGGTCCAGGCTGGAGAAGTCTCTACAGAAAGAGCGGCAAGAGCACAAAAAGTCCAAGGAAGGTACATGTATACATGCTCTTTACTAAATGTCACGTCTGTTGTTAAAAAAAAAAAATTGCAACATATCAAAGCTACTGCCAAATGTTGATCTTGCATATCAGTTTGAGCAACAGTTGTGCCCTCCGAGTATACTCAAACTCTGGCATGTTGAACCGAATTAAAGAAGGACATGCACAATTCCGCTGTGTCCAGATGTGTCCATAAATAATGATCCTTCCTCTGTTTTTACACTCTGTCTTTTGAATAGAATTGAACTGAAATATGTCCACCTCCCTACACAGCCTCCTTCTGGAGAGAACAGTAGGATAGTGATGATCATCCGAAGTGGCCGCACTAACAGCATAGTGTGTTTGATTATGTAAGGAATAAAACCTGACAGACCATGCTGCAGTGGAGGATGATTTTGACAGAACAGCACAGTCTGGAGTGTGTTATTCCCGCTTATTCCACAAGGATTGCAAAGTGTCATTTTATTAATGAAGGACACGTTGCTTTTCAACTGTTTATAGTTACATTTAAAGTTAAGATACATCCATTAGGCAAATTAGTTCCTGTTCTGAACAGTTGTTTCCTTACCAGCCTCTTGATACTACTTGGTCCCAGCCAAGTTATTTACAAGATCACCATGTACCGATAATCAGTTATATAATATATTGCATTATGCCACGGTGTGGCTGAATTCTCGAATCCGTTTGGTCAGAAGGCGCGTGATCTTTTTGTATAACAGCACTGCTCGGAAAGTAGTTCCAGATGTAACTTGAATGATAGGTTTTAGGTTACTAATGTACTCGTTCTAATATGTTATTGTTTTGGTTGAAAGAGTACATACACATGGACGCTACACATAAAACTAATAATGAACAGAATTAAAAAAACGTGTTGTTTAACAAAGAAAAATGTTTAATCGGTGACCTGGTGATGTCTTTTTTTTGTTAGGAGACATTTGTTTAACGTTTATGGAAGGAGTCCTGGACGTGTGAGTACTTGGTAACGGTCACAGTGATTTGCAAGAAAGACAGGAAAGTCTTCAGGATATAGGAGTTTGTGCTTTCCGGGTTCTCGGTGAAATAACAAGAGAGAACGAAAGAGAAAGAGAGAGAGAGAAGGAGAGACTGGTGAGGGAACTACTGTTTATCACACCTATGGTGTAAGTGATAACAGGGGCTAAATTTTCTCTGGGATGTCCCACAACATTAAAGCTTAACTGCGAACCATTATAATATGCGACATTAATAAATGAAACAATTATAATAGTTGCTAAATTGCCATCATATAAGCGAAATAACACACTCCAGGCCATGCGGCTTTATTGAAAATAATCCACTTTGGGGTGGTAACACATCACACCACACTGGTGTGGATTATATTCGTATAACAGTACAGTTTGGAGTGGTTAATTTCTTACTTACAGCACAGTGCGCTTGAATTCTTGAATCAGAATGTGCATTCATTTTCTAAAACAGCTCAGTAGTTCCAGCAGTAACATAAATTCTAAGTTTATATGAATGCATTCATTCTCTTAGGTTATCATTCTTATAGTAAACAGCTCCTACACAGGGACTTGTGTATTAGATATTATCCTGTTTATCAAAGGAAATATTCATATTATTGTTGTCGTGGTGACGGTTTTTAATTAGTAGACGTTTATGTAACATTTATGGAAGGAGTCTTGGGTGTCAGCGCTTTGTAGCAGTCAGTAAGTTTCCCAACATGGGAACATCTTCAGGACAGAGAAGGTTGTGGTTACTGCTTTCTCAGTAACATGACAAACTGCGGAGTGACTTTTGCCTTATTACTTCACTTCAAGGGAGAGAAAAAGTTACAGCAAATTTATGCACATGTTCTGAGTCAAGAATTCAAGAAATTAAAATACCACACAGTAGTATAAAGCAAAATGGCGGCACATGGCGATCTTGAACATAACCTGGCACCAAGTCACATAAAGATTGGTCCTTGTTTAGTGCTACTTTTACTTTTAGTTATTACTCTTGTGTTTAGCATAATCACAGCAGAGCAGTGTTTCTCAGACTTGTCTTGAAATTTTATTTTATTTTTATTTTTACAAATTGGCAGCTAATGAGAGAAATACAGAATTAGTTAACATTATTTCAACCTTAAAATGTTCTTTTTTAAAGGTCCCTGTCTCTTGGCCTGTGTTTCATAAACGTTTTGTAGTTTCTGTTTTTTTTAATTCTTTTTTTTCCCCTCAGATTATCTGGTTTCTAAACTAGAAGCGCAGCAGTCACTGAATAAGGAGAAGGTGAGGCATTGTGTAATATGTGAGTCTCCGTATGTTTCTTCTTTTTTCACTATTACAGGATGTGTACACTGGCATGCATGCCGTTCCACATTCTTTGCAATTTACCGCAGAGCTCAGCCAGGCCTGTGACGATGATAACATTACTGACGTGACGTACGATATATGTACATGACCTCGATCGTTTTTGCTGACCTCGATATTGCCCACTGTGTTTACATGCGTGCTTGTTTACATAAGAATGAATGTCACCAACATTTTAGCCATTCACGCTTCCTCTGTCTATAAAAATGCACGTTTGAATAGAAAAACTGCATGCTTTCGAATTTAAGATGTGTAGTAAGCACTAGCACTGATTTCAATTAAAGCATGCGTGTCATTTTTTTCAACAGTAAGATATTTTTATATATATATATATATATATATATATATATATTGAAAGGATAGTTCTAGTGTTTCAAATAATCCAGCTATAGTCAGTAATGTCAGGGATTGACCTTCTTAAGCCGTGTCAGCTCACTTTACGCCGGTAAACTGAAGCGCTTTACTAGCGGCTTAATTAACTCATCCAAACATGTATATCCTATACACACATGAGATTAATCAGACATATACACAACATAAACATAAATAACATTACAACTTGCTTCTGCACAAAATGACTCAAATAACTTAAGGCGCTAGGTAGAACGGTAAGCCACGTTATGAACACGTTCTTTCCGTAACAGCGCACTAAAACACGGACAATGAAGACCTAAAGCGTAAAGAATTCACAGTATTGTATTACAGTAGTCTACTCATAGTCATGATATTGTTTCAGGAGATCAGGTTTTCACAACAAGGGCAGTTTTCACCTGGTTTTGTTGATACATGTTTAATATATAAAATGTGTGAATGTTTGGTTTAATTTTTGCATTTTCTCATCAGCTAAAATGCCCTTGACTAAAGGAATATCGACTAAATTTAAAGGATATTTTCGTCAGAAGAAAAAAACTACGACTAAAACAGTGAAAATTAACACTGGAACTGGCCTGAGATTCTAGGTTTAAATTTAAGTGGAAACTTTTGAATTTAGTTTCTCAGCCCTGTTGACAGCCCTCGTGTGCTCTCTGTGTCGGAGGCGGGGCTCACGTAGCTCCTCCACACACACAGAGCAGACAGCGACAGTAACGCGTTACTCGAGGCTAACAGGTGTCTGAATATTCTTAAGGTTCATTGCTCTTTGAAAGGGTGTACTTGCATTATTATGCTATTGTATTATCATTATATCAGTGGCATTAAATGGTCCAAAATGACAATGTTTATCGCAATTATTTCTGGGACAATATATCGTCCAGCAAAATTAGTTATTGTGGCAGGCTTAAGCTCAGTCACAACCACTTGACAAAAGTTGGTTCGTTGAGAAGTTATGAAAGTTGAGCAAAGCTTTTTCCAAAACTTTTTGCATTTGAGTTTATCCCCAGCATTGGGTTTAGGAGGTAAGGCAATGGTAGGCATCATGCAATGAGGGACTTCTAATCTGCTTAAAAATATCACATGATGTAGCTACTCATTTGCACTGTGTTATTTGTTTAAAAAAAAAAAAAAAAAAAAAAAAAAAAAAAAAAA
>CM040980.1:20624269-20644202 GCA_022985145.1 Pangasius djambal
TAAGGCGTAAAACATGACGGGTCATGCTGTTATAATATATATATTTTTTTCATACTTTATCAGTTTACATGAATCCATTTACAGGTACATTTAATGTTGTGGAATGTCCAGAAACTTATTACTCTGTCTCTTGAAGTTAGTGAGACATAAATAAATAAATAAATAAATAAATAAATAAAAACAAATTTAGCTTGGGAAATACTTAAAATAGCGCCTTTATCTCTGAGTGTTACAAAGCACTGACACTGGAGACTCCTTCCATAAAAGCTAAATAAACATCTCCTCACAGAAACCGTCACCTTGTCAACAATTACACACGTTTTTTAAATCCGTTTATGTTGCATGTGCACCGTATAAGTTCCTGTGCAAGTCGTTACTCTAGAAAAGATAACCTGTTAGAACAAGTGCATTGATAAAACTCCTGACCAATTCGATTTGAGAACTGAACAGTGCTCAGACCCTAACCTACCCCGACAACATTTACAATGCCGACAAGCAGAGAGTGACGGTGTGGCAGCACGCAGGACAAAATTTGACTAGTGGACACAGACTGGTCATTAATGTGATGCTGGAGTTACTGTCATGCTTCGATGGCTGTGTATGTACAGCACACGTGTGTGTATATGTACAAGTCAGTGTGTATGAGTGAGAGTGACGGAGCTCTGTGAATGTATTTAGGTGCTCTCACGATATATTGTTTCATATCCCACGTTTGGCATTCGCTAGTTTTACCTTCCATCTTTAGTGTTTTCTCACACACTGTCCACTGTGATGGTGGTTGCTATAGAGACTCATCACCATCAAAATATTAGCTCAAGCTGCCTGCTCTTTGTTTTGTCAGGATTTACAACACATTGCACGAATTGTTAGAGCTTTGTGAGAGCTTCTCACGCCCATGTAAGAGGTAAATCAAGACATGTGAGTGTAAAGTGTAAAGTAAACTAAAGTTTGCATGATGCTATAAACAGCAGCTTAAGGTGCGTTCAGTGGCTCACACCTGTGCTAGTCATACGCTTGGACAGATTGAAGATATGTTTCGACTTGTCTTAAAGACATTTTTAATGTAGGCTTGTTACGGAGGTGTCAAGAGAGTGCAAACCTTTATCACTGTTAGAAATTTAAAATGGAAAATAGTTTTGATTTGTTGAACACTTTTATAGTTCATTGCTCACTGTGTACTTCCTGTCTTTATTACAGTTATAAAATATAGTGCAAATGAAGGAAGTCCTTCTATGAACAGGTCCAGGCTTTTGACTGGTAGTGTATATTCTGCGGGAGGTGTGTGTGTGTGTGTGTGTGTGTGTGTGTGTGTGTGTGTGTGTGTGAGAGAGAGAGACAGAGAGTGAGAGTGAGAGTTATCTTGTTGTTGCTCTAGGTAAACAGCACAATTTTCTTAGCATGTTATTGGTGTTGTTTCTCCACAGCAAGATGCCAGCAGCAGGCTTAATTCTCTACACGCACAGCATCAGATTCTGAAGGTCAGTGTTCTATCTATCTATCTATCTATCTATCTATCTATCTATCTATCTATCTATCTATCTATCTATCTATCTATCTATCTATCTATCTATCTATCTATCTATCTATCTATCTATCTATCTATCTAATCGGTGGTGTTTTTGGCTCATCTCAAAGCAGAATTACTGCTACCACTCCAAATGTGATTATGTTCCAATAACTTCACATCCCCATACGTTTTATTTCTCTTATCACAGCACCAACAATAACAATTTTATATTTATTTTAGAACAACATGGCATATATGTTTAGAGTTACATTTAATGTTGTGGAATGTCCATGGAAGTTAGTTCCTGTTATCACTTACATTATAGCAGTTATAACAAGACAAAAAATGCAGCTTGTGCAACAGAGAAACCAGAGAGCCCTCCATCCTTTCCAGAAAACTTCCAGCTTTACCTCTGACTTGTGCAAAACACTGCCACGGGAGACGCCTTCCAAAAATGCTAAATCTTTCTGTCCTCACAGAAAACGTCACGGAAATTAATCAGCACTTTCTGACCAATCCTAATCCAGAATTCAACAATATCCAAATCACAATATCCACAAGTGTTTGCCTGTGTGTGTGTGTGTGTGTGTGTGTGTGTTTGTGTGTGTGTGTCCTTGTGCTTGCAGAATCAGCATGAGGAGCTGAAGAAGCAGTACTATGAGCTGCAGGAGCAGCATCACGCTCAGAATGAAGACCACAGTAAGGTTGTGGATGAACACCAGCAGAGATACGAGCGATTACAGCAGACTAAAGAGACTGAGATCTCGAAACTCAAAGGTATCACTTCATCATGTCTCTCTCTCTCTCTCTCTCTCTCTCCCCCCATTACTTACCTTAGGTTTTATCTTACTCTCTCCCAGTGTACAGAGCACCATTTCTACTCTCAGTACCATGTGATTAGTACTCATTCAGCCAGGGGTTCTTAAACTCCTTGGACAAATGACCCTAAATGGAGATTATGAATTTTCTGTGACCCCAAACCTGGACCACCCAACATTTTTTTAAATTCTGGATTCATAACTTGGGACTCGATATACAGTAAATGTTTCGGCATATGTTTGTTTATTTTCTAGCCGTTCTGTTCTTCCACAGAGTCAGAGTCACTCAGTGTTGTTGAAGAGCCAATAGAGGTTGATGGACAGAGATATCTGTCCATTTTTATCGCTAAACTCCTATTCTAGTGCATTTCAGGATGGCAAAAAAGACTGAAATAACATGTGCACTTTTAATTTAAAGGTGGACTTTGTGAGTGACTTCTAGAAACGTTTCAAAATAGTAGCACACAAAATGGCTCTCCATATTTAGGACGCTATTCATAATATTAATTTGTAAAGTAAATGAATAAAACAAAAGAGGAGATCCTGACTTTCTGTCACGACCCCGTTTGTAAATCAAATGACCACACGTGGGGTCGAGACCCCATGTTTGGGAACCCGAGAAGCTGCCACTGCCTAGCGGGATGTGTGATGTGTTCCACTTCTGTTCTTGCACCCTTGCACACTTCCCCTCTCCACTTTGCCTTCAAAGGCTATTCATTACTTAATCAGCTTGAGTGAAGTTCATTAGATGAGCTTTTGATGAGGGAGATCACATGAAACTTCATGAGCAGCCTTTACCCAAAATGCACTGCTGCACTCTGATAAATTGCGTGCTGTAGGTGATAGTTTTTATGCAGGTCTTTCTAACTCTGTATGTATCTATAAGGGGAAGGTGATGAAAGGGTGTTAAGCACTTTTGGGTGGTTTGTAATGTGTTTCAGTGTTGAAATTTCTCTCCTGTAGAAAGTGTTTATAACCTGCGGGAGGAGAACAGGCAGCTGAGGAAGGCTCATCAGGAGATCCATATGCAGCTTCAGGATACAAGGGTAAGGCCCTGAGGCATTGTGGGTAATGTAGTTGAGCAGCACTGTGTGGTGCTTAATTTGCAAAATTTCCCAACTTTCACATTATTAACAATTACCACACAGCTAGTTTACTCACTACCAGTGAAAGGTTTGGACATGCTCATGGAAAGGGATTCTTGAAATGTACTATTTTCTAGTATTTTCGAAAATTAATGAAGACATTAATATTATGAAATAACACATGGAATTACACAGTGACCAAGAAAGTGTCTAACAAAGCAAAACTGCTTTAGATTTTGAAATTCTTCACAATTTACAGTACCTCATGGAGTTTCGCATGCTTTGTGAGGGAGCTTTTTCCCGCAAATTCTCCAAGTTCTAAATGAGAACTGCTTATTGGGGGAAATAATTAAATTTTAAATAGAAACAACCTGTTTTAACTACATATTAAAACATATTCACATGATTCAAATCCAAATGTAAGCACTGGCCTTAAATTCACTATTTATATTTGTCTTAGAAACACAATTTGAACCGTAAGCATTTATCAAATGTCTATGACAGTGAAACATACATATTCAATCTAGTGTCCAGACTTTTGCCTGGTAGTATAGAATGGCATTTTTCAGTTAAAAAAAGGGTTGTTATTCTCAAAAATTGAATGTTCTTCATGTTATGTATATTTTTAATGTCTAATTCCATTCCATTTACTGACAAATTGTCATCATTGCATGTTCTCCATGTTGCTTTACGTTGCACAAATGTTGTCTGATGTGTGACTTGTCTAACTGTGGTTGTGTGAAATGGCTTGAGGCTGGTTGATTTGTGCTGATCCTCTCTTTAGCAACAGCACAAGAACTTAAAAGAAGCCCACAATCAGCTTTCATTGACCCTGGAGGACCACAAGAGTGCACTAGCGGTGGCTCAGGTGTGTGCGTGTGGAATGAGACACTGGAATGAGACACTGTGGTACTCTTCAAAGCGATGCTGCTGTTAATCCTGCTAATGAAATAACCTGGCACTTTTAAAACACAGCTTTACTGCTTTTAACTGCCCCCCCCTTTTTTTTTCTCCCTTTCTTTCTCACTGGTATTTTTTCGTTCTTCAGTTCAGGATAGTATTATTGACCTGTGTGGAACACAGTATCAGTTTTGCCAATGGCAATACCAACAAACACAAATCAATAACAGTAATAATCAAGCAATAATAACTAATAAAATAATAAAAATGGCAACAATAGTAAGTTGCGGGAGTTGCATTAAAGTGGGAATGGTTGTCACCTACTGTCTCTCCAGCAATGCCATAATGTTTTGTGTCTCTTTCTTCTTTTTCTGAGCATCACCGGAAGTGACAAGTTTACGGTTGGCTGTCAGTCAAACAAATGCATTAGGCAGTAAACAGGAAGTAACATTAGGATAAAGCACCCCAGCACTACTGCTAGTTGCCATGGAGATAGGTGGCATGTATTGCTGTTTCAGAGAATGATTTTTCCAGACTGCCTCTGGCTTTTTTTTTTCACCTGTTCAGCTGACTCTCAAATAACCTTTTACTCCAAATAGAGTTTGTCTTTTGTCTGTTTTTATTATGCATATTCATTGTCCTGTCTTGCCAATAACCTGTCATCAGCATCATCACATCTATAACAGTGGTTCATTATTCCCATTTTGATCTTGTGTTGAGAAGTCTGTCAATAAATGTTACATACTGTACATATTGTGACTTATTCCATTTACACTGCTGTAAAGTGAAAAGGTATCGTCAACTAATAAGTCATTGCTGCTAGTTGAATAACTTCTTCATATTACTTCTTCATAATCAGCCCTACAATTTGCTATACTAATCACATAACCTTGAGTTTGTTATCGTTACTATGCTACTATAATAATATATATCATTACTATTTACTTTATAGTTAATAATTGTATATAATTGTATATAATTGTATGTATTGTGCATAATTGTAACTGGTCATCTGGTAATTTGTAACTGGTAAGTTATTGTATTGTATTTAACGTGTACCTGACTCCAAAGAGCACATGAGTGCATATGAGAGTAACACAGCTGTAGGGGTGTTGGTGTTTAACATGGCTCTTTGTGGTCTGTAGGTCCAGGTGGATGAGTATAAGCAGCTGAAGGAGACTCTGAATAAAATGCCGAGTCTGAAGAAGCCTGAAGAACCTCAGCCTGCTGTGGCTCAGAGCAGACAAGCAGAGGAGCACAAGAATCCAGAGGTAACACACACACACACCAGAGTACAGCAAGCCCAGTGTTCAACAGCCAATATGAAACACAGACCCACCAGGAATCGGCAATAAAGTCCCAAATGTTCTACAATAAACATCAATAAAACCCAAAATTCCCCAACAAACACCAAATAAAACCCAACACTCTCCAAGAAACACCAATAACACACAACACTCTCCAACAAACATAAATAACCGAACACTTTCCAGCAAAGACCAAGAAAAACCCAACAAACACCAATTAAAAAGCCAACACACTCCAACAGACATCAGTAAGAACCTAACACTTTCCAACAAACACCAATGAAAACCCAAAACATTCCAAGAAACACCAGTCAAAAATCCAATACTCTCCAAAAACAAGTCAACATTCTGAAACAAATATAGTTTAAAATCCAACGTTCATATATTTTATGCTCTACATTCAGTGTTTATTTAATCGTGTGTGTGTGTGTGTGTGTGTGTGTGTGTGTGTGTGTGTGTGTGTGTATATATATATAATGTATATATTAGGTACATTTGCATTCCTGGCCATAATCAATCCATTTACATTTATACATATAATAGACTTCGGAGTTGGTGTCCTCTGACCATTAATGCTCTGCATATTTCGGAATGTTCCGTTTTCCTTATCATCATGGACCAGCAGGGGCAGAAACAAGATGAGGGAAGGGTGGAAGGAGCACAGGAAGAAGACAGGAGGCATGAAGGCATGGATCAGCCTCAAACAACAGAACAACGTGATCAGCTTCACCGTGAAGAAGAAGAAGAAGAAGAAGAAGGGAAAGAACCAGAACAAAACCTGCCTGATGAAAATGCATTAGAGAGGGAGAGTCACATTGCACAGCCGGTCAGCCGATTTTAGTTTCTGTCTCGTTATCTGTCCATTTGTTATTTCCACTTCCACCTGCCATCGAGACAAGTCCTGAGCAAGGAATTGGGTTTCAGGGCTCTGTTTCCATTAGGGTTCTTTATATGTTTCATCCCCTTTGACACTGAAGTTCTTGAGTATAAAATCTAACCTGATGGTCTGGCCAATGGGACAACAGGGTGGAAATGAATGTTGTAATGATGATGTTGTCTCTCTGTGTGTTTCCAGGTGAGTATTACTCAGGGAAACCACATCAAATCTGCCTACGAGCAGCAGCAGGATGAGCAGCGGCGTTTAGCTGCTCAGCTGGAGGAGGAACAGCGGCAGCTGCTTCAGAGACGGGAAGAACTGCAGAGAGAGAGGGAGGAGAGAGAACGAATGGAGAGAGAGAGGGAGGAGAAAGAGCTGCTGCAAAGGGAAAGGGAGGAGAGAGAACGGCTGGAGAGGGAGAAGGAGGAGAGAGAACAGATAGAAAGAGAAGAGGAGGAGAGAAGGCAGCGAGCAGAGCAGCAGCAGCGCAGAGAACTCCATGAACAGCAGCTCCAGGAGGAACAGCTCAGGTTCTGCACAATACACATGCATGCATATTTGGGATACATCGATACCAATACTTGCTCAAAAATAATGCTCATACATTTAATAATAATATAATAATACATTTTATTTATAAAGCACTTTACATTTTAAAGAAAATCTCAAAGTGCTACTTTATTTGATAGTACGTGGTATCACATGATGCTATGTGATGTAAAGCCAAGGGTTTTTGTTGCGCTAATGAATAGATGACATGAAATGACGGTGATCTGGACATACTTGATTTATAAAAGCACTTCATTTCTGTGAGCACTGAGCACTAAGACATGCACGGGATAAATGAGACATAATGAATGAATGCATGGAATGAATGAGACACGCCAGCGTCTACACATTGCTTGCAAGTCGAAGTGCAATTTGTGGCACCTTGTGGCAATTTGTGGAATAAAAAAATTGCTAACGAATGATTGTGTTATTTGTATGTCTCATTCAGGAAAAAACCGCCGCATGTAAACATGGAGCCTGGCGCTGTCCATCATGAGGAAGGTAAGTGATTGTGTTGTTGCACACTACGGATGTACATTTAAAAAGTGAAGTGACATGTAGCCAAGCATGGTGACCCATACTCGGAATTTGTGCTCTGCATTTAACCCATCCAAGTGCACACACACTGTCGTGAACACACACACACACACGGAGCAGTGGGCAGCCTTTTTTTTTTTTTTTTTCTTTCTCCTGTTTCTCTTACTGAAACAGCCTAAGGAGTTTTTTAATATTAAAAAAACCAAACATAGTTACATTAAACATCCTGTGAAGTTCAAGTAAAAAAAAAAACAAAACAATGTACGCCTCAAACATCAAACTAAACGCGCTGATCAGATCTGAGGACTGTCTGGGGCGTGGCCTAATATTCTAATTAGCACGTTTGATGGGAGGAGTCTCTTCGAGCCTGCTAAGCCCCTCAAACAGCTAATCTTAATGCAGGGACAAGCCGCACTGTTTAACTCCATATCTATAAACCTACCTAGTTCTACAGGGTGTCCCGAAAGACTCCATACCCAGGGAAAATTAACTCTTTTTTAGTAAAATGTAACCATTTATAAAACATCCTCTGCATCGTTGTAAACACATACGCAGTCGTCTCTCCCTTCTCCTCATGGTGAACTTGTGTGAACACATCTGGTGTTATGCATGTAATTGCATGTAACCTTGCAACAGCTTCCTGATCCGGCCATGAGAATGATTTCAATACGTTCTTCTTTTGTCAAAGGCGTTCTTAAAGGCTGAAAAAGTTATATAATATAAGTATTTTGCTAAAAAGTGTTAATTTCCCCTATGTATGGAGACTTTTGGGACACTCTGTAGAACGATCACAGCAGGCTGTGTTTGCTAGTAGGGTTGTTATGGCGTCACTGTGTATGATCAGCCATTAACCTTACTGCTGACTTCTTCAAAATACAGATTAAATCGTTTTTCTGTCTATTACCCTCTACCCATTCATGTAGAATGTCGTGCCTCCCCACATGCTTCCTCCCAAGTGTCAGGATTGAATTAAGTTCATTTCAGCCTCCCATTTCACCGTTATCTGTAAAGTGTTATTTGGATTCATAGACAGAAATATTAGGTATACATTGGAAATTATTTTCTTAACCTCATGTCCAGTTTGTAGTTCTTTAAAAAGAATTCAGTTGTGGAGTTTTTATGTTATTTATTTATTATTAAAACCATTTTCTAATTCTTTGTGCTGTCAGGAAATGTCTGTTGTTCATATCTAAAATATTCGGTCCTTGGGACTGTAAACTCATTTCTTATTTGTTCGAATGATTCGAGTTCTGGAATGTTTTTATGCAAATAGCTGAGTGTGTATTGAGACCACTTTTTAAAACCTGTGTCTCAATATGATGGTACAAAGTCTTTAAGATAGCCTATACTAGCTACTGATGAAATTTTTTTTAGACAGACCAAACGATGTTT
The DNA here is from genome assembly GCA_022985145.1 of Pangasius djambal. Taxonomy (NCBI): domain Eukaryota; kingdom Metazoa; phylum Chordata; class Actinopteri; order Siluriformes; family Pangasiidae; genus Pangasius; species Pangasius djambal. The sequence goes on from CM040980.1 coordinate 20,633,242, forward strand.
GTGTAGTTTTCCAAATTTTAATGTGACTTTAGTCCACTCTCCAATTTGAGCCTCTTTTAGGGACACCTAAAAAAGGTACTACCTTAAGATGTATCAAGCAACTTTTCTTTCTTTTTAAAGACAATAATGTCCACCACGAGGAGGCACAGGGGCAAGAGGAACACAAGCATGTTCATCATGGAGAGGTAGGGGTGTCTCTTTACTAAACACACACATAAAATACACAAATGAACGTCTGCGCACGTAGCTGCAAATTGTTGTAAAGTCAAACGCATATACAGTACAGTGTAGTGTGTTCTCACATGCTGGACGGTTGTGATTTCTAACCGCATCTAGCAGACCCTGGAGGCGGACATCGATCCAGCAGACGATCCCAACAATCAAGGAGAGGACGAGTTTGAGGAAGCTGAGCAGCAGGTCCATGAGGAAGAGGAGGAAGAAGAGCCGGTGCCTGCTGGACATGCTGATACACACTTAATCAAAGAGAATCAGCAGCAAGCTCCTGCTGATGAACAGCTGGTGGTGAGTCCAGTACAGCAGGGGTCATGGATTTCTTTCTTTTTTTTCTTTTTTTGAGCTAGCACACACACCTGCCCACAAACTGGGTTTTCGAACACCGTGTTTTGTTGCCTTCTACCAGCCTTATTACTATAATGCTAGTTTATAGCTTAGTCTGTTTACTAGGTTGGTAGTTTGTATTATCCATGTATTATAATGCTACATTGTGTGTTTGATTGTATTCTATATTGCAACTTCATAGATGTCTCATTTACTGTAATGCTAATTTTATGCTAATTCGTATTTTAGCCTGTTTACACTAAAGCTAGTTTGTGTGTTAGCCTGTTTACTATAATACTAATAGTAATACAGAGAGCATAAAGAATCATTTTCACACATGAATTGGCACCTCTGAGTCCTGAGCTTAACCTCAGTGAAAGTCTTTGGGTTGTGCTGGAGGAGACTTTACAGAGTGCGTCACAACATTTATTTCCATCAAGCGGTGCATCAGTTTTTGGTCAAGATCTTGTACTGACAGTGAAAGAGTTGAGCACTCTGTAAAGTCTCCTCCAGCACATCCCAAACACTTTCACTGAGGTTAAGGTCAGCACTCAGAGGTGCCGATTCATGTGTGAAAATGATTCTTTATGCTCTACACGCTTCATCTTTTAAGATTAAAAGAACTGTATATTACTACTATTAATATATTACTACTTTGTTTACATTAATGCTAAATTAATCCTGTTGGTGGTTTAGTATGTAAGTTTACTATAATACTAGTGTATGGTTCCTTTTTTTTAATAATAGTAGGTGTTTGAGCTTCTTTACCATAATGCTAGTTTACCGTGTTTAATGAGATGCTACCGTAATGAGATGGTTACCATGTTGAATGAGATGCTAATTTGTGCTTAGCCTGTTTGCTATGTAGTTAGCTCATGGATTAGTATAATGCTAGTTTACTGGGGTGAATAAACTGAAGTTTACAGTATGACCCAATATTAAGATACTAGATTACCACTTTTGTTCTCCTCAGTTCGTATAGAAGATTATTAGATTTAAAAAAATTTAAAACCTTTGCAAATATCAGCGAGCTCAGATTTGAGGCTGCTTGTCTTCCTTCAGTCTGAATGTTCATGAGACCTTACGTTCTAAAACGAGGCATTTTGTTATCTAGAAATGGAGATGAGTGAATTTTTGCAGGGGGATCCAGGAAGACTAAACTGTGTTGCGTGTTTGTGCAGATGGCAGGAAACCCAGACCAGCAGGAAGACAATTTGGAGGAGCAATATCAGGAAGAGGGAGAAGATGAGGTCTCTATCTATCTATCTTTCTTTCTTTCTCTCTCTCTCTCTCTCTCTTTTTCTCACACACATACACACACCTTATAAGCGACGCTATTTGAGCATTTGTGCCTTTCCTCTCAGGCTCAGGAAGATTTGGCTGTGGAGCAGAAACAGAACGAGAGAGGAGAGGAAGAGGCAGATCCTTACAACGAAGAGAACGGAGAACAGGTACCTTCTCTCTCATCCTTTCATTCATACGCTCTTTGCTTCAGCTGTTGTGACATCAGCTCTCTTTTGTAAGGTTAACCCTAATCTAACCCTAAATGAATGTTTTAACTGATTTATCTGACAGATTTAAAAATTATTTTAATCTTATATTATTATTCCTCCTGCCTTATCCTGAAAATATTTATCGTGTTATATCTTCAGTATACTGATACTGTGCAGTCTTTGCTTAAATAAAGCAAAAAAAAAAGTTCTCTGTATGAGTTTAGGTGAATTGTTCTTAACATTTCTTTTGGGATGACATAAGAGATAATAATTTGTTTTTAATTGTTGTTCTTACTCGGAAATTCATTCATAGTATTTTAGTGATATTCTTAGGGTACATGCGCACGTGCGTGCGTGTAACCATTTCAGCACTAATGTACCGTAAGTAATGCCTGTATGAATTAATGTGTTTGTTTGAAAGTTAACAAAAAATCTCCATTTACACTGTATTCTTTTCATGGCTTAAAATAAGTCCATAATAGCTAAATTTCCATCGACTTTATACACATAATGCACATAATGTAAGGTACATAAAATGAACATGCGTTTAAAAATGTTTGCAAATTTTTCTCGGTTCTGTTAAATGCGTGCTTTGATAAGAAATGTATTCATATACTGATGTCACTTCCTGCAGCAGCCTGCTGAGTAAGTTTTGTCTTCATTTGTCGGGAAAAAAAGGTTATGTTTTGACATGTTTCCGATAAGACTTTATATTAATTTTGGCCAGTTTCTTATCACGTTATCTTCTATAATTAAAGTAAGGAGTGCCGATGTTGTCTGCATGTCGTCCCACCTCTACGACAAAAACCTGTTTCTAATGGATAGCATATATTTGAAATAAATTGCATGTCAAATAGATTTCTGATATAACATAGGCTGTTACAGCCTTATATGAGCTTATGAGCTTGTTTCTTATGTATATCTCATTTCGTTTAAAGCAGATTGTGTGCGTGACTCCTCTCACACTGGAATGGTTCGACCTATAAATAATAAAGGTTAAGAATAGTTCAAGATTGCAGATTAATATTAGAAGGCATACTTCCTGTTAGAATATTATATTTCTGTAATAGGGTGGAGAGAGTGGAGACAGCTCATTATTTATGAAGAGGACATGACGCAAAATGCACAGAGAATTGCGCCATTTTTCCTCCATTTCGTTCCATTTCATGTATCAATAATTCATCCGTTAAAGGTAACTCTTACAAGTAAATGCCATCTCCATTGCTAACCTCGACAAACATGTCAGTTCACTAAAACATTTTTCACAAAAATTCACTAGAAAGGAAACCTAGCTAATGACTAACATAACATAAAAATAATTTTTCTTGTTTGTTCTTGGTAATTAATTGGTGAGCCCGAATGATGACTTCAGTTAAATATCAACATTTAATATCATGTCCTAAATTATATTAATAAATTTGAAGGTGTTTGTTATTTAATAGTGTTAATTGTGTTAAGCCAGTTTTAGAAGCCACAGCAATTTTTTTTTTTTTTTAACTGAGATTCTGTAGCTTGTGAACATCATTCAAAGCAAGTATATGAAGATTTGTGCTTGCAGACCAGACCACAGAAGACACATAACCTTCCAAGATTCTGAGACGATTTTAATTTATATTTATGGATAAAGAGTTTGGGTGAGAGACTAAACAAACTGACAAAGATCTATGGACAGATTGTTTGGTTTAAAATCTGAAGTATTAATACAGAATTCAGTTCTGTGATGGTAACAGTATCACACCACCCTGTTGTTAATTTTTTTCCCCCCAATATATTTTATTCCTTACTTATCTCTCTGAATTCTGATATCAAATGTACAAGGCAGACAAGTCTTTATCAATCTAAGATCTTTGTGTCGTCATTTTCATCCCTCTCTCTCTCCCTTTCTTTTTATTTAACCTTTAGTCTATTTAAGATGAATTATACTACAGTAGCTCTGGTTGTTTTCCCCTTTTTTTGTGGCTAGTAGATGCAGAAGTTGTTCTTTGGGTACATGTTCATACAGTGGATATAAAAAGTCTACACACCCCTGTTAAATTCGCAACCATGATAAATCATGTCAGATCATTTTTACCTTAAATGTGATATAGCAGCAAACAAAATTCAAGCGAAAAACAAATTGAAACATTTCGGGGGGGGGGGGGGGGGGGGGCTTAGAATAACCTGCTTGCTTAAGCGTGCACACCCTTTTATAGTGGGGCATGTGACTATGGTCAGAATTAACCAATCACATTCAAATGTAATTATCATGAACCTGCCATCAATAAAGTGATTCAGATTAACCCCAAATGAGGATGAGCTGTTTCTCTAGGATTTTCCTGACATCATCTTGGTTTCATCAGACTGCTGATGCCATGGTCTGCAAAAAGAGCTTAGAAAGAATGTACGGGATCTCACTGTTGAACGGTATTGATCAGGAGAGGGGTACAATAGAATTTCCAAAACATTACATGTACACACGGAACACTGTGAAAGCCATCATCAACAAGTAGGAGAAAATGGAGCACCACAGTGACATCACCAAGAACAGGACATCCCTCCAAAATAGATGAAAGAACAAGAAGAAAACTAATGTGCATGTGACAACAATATCATATATTCTTTACACCTCGCTTTGAGGTAGGGTGACTAAAAGGAAGCCCTTTCTCACAAAAAAAAAATAAAAAATCCAAGCCCTCCTAAGTCACCCAAAACTGTGTGTCAAAATGTGTTATGGTCTGATGAAACCAAGGTAGAACTTTTTGGACATAATTCTAAAAAGATATGTTCAGCATAAAAACAAGACAGCTTATCACCCAGAGAACACCATACCCACAGTGAAGCATGGTGGTGGCAGCATCATGCAATGCAGCTGCTTCTCTTCAGCTGGGACTGGGGGTCTAGTCATGATGGAGGGAATCGTAGGTAGCTTCAAATACCAATCTTTTTTTGGCACAAAAACAGCTGAAGATGAAGAAATATTTCACCTTCCAACACGATAACGACGCAAAGCACAAATCCAAGTCAACAGAGGAATGGCTTCAGAAGATGATGATGTGTTGGAATTTTGGCCCAGTCGTCTAAATCCTTTTGGAAACCTGTGGAACGGCTTGAAGTGGGCTGTACACAGGAGATCCGCTCACAACTGGAACATTTTTGCAAGGAAGAGTGGAATAAAACTGCCAAATCAAGACATGCCAAGTTGGTGGACTTTCACCTAAAAACACTGAGTGCTGTATTACAAGTAAGTATTACAACCCCTGGCAAAAATTATGGAATCGCCACACTTAGAGGATGTTCACCCAGCTTTTTTAACTTTATAGCAAACAAACAAATCACAGATATGACACAAAAAAGGTTTTGTTCAATAGCTTAACATTCTGGCTTTGTCAAACATACATCAAAAAAATTCACTGACATTTTTTTTATTAATGGCATGTCATTTTCCAAATCAAGTAGAGGAAAAAAGTATGGCATCACTCAATGTTGAGGAAAATATTATGGAATCATCAACAAAAAAACACGATTAGTACTTTGTTGCTCCTCCTCTGGCTTTTATGACAGCCTGAATTCTTTGAGGCATAGACTTCACTAATTAAAAACAATATTCCCCATCAATCTGGTTCCAGCTTTCTCAAATAGCAGTTGACAGATCAGCTTTGCAGGATGGAGCCTTATTATGGACCAGTTTTTTTTAATATCCACCATAAATTTTCAATTGGATTGAGATCCGGACTGTTTGCTGGCCATGTTAGCTATTATCTTCTATGGATGGAATGAGAAAAGTGTCCAGAATTTCAATGTGCACTGACTGCTGAGGTAATGACTGCCACCTCCCCTGGTCCTTTACCTGACATGTAATCCCATATCATAAATGAGTTGGGAAATTTGATTGTTTTCTTCAGGCAGTCATCTTCATATGTTTCGTTAGAAGGGCACCAGACAAAAGTTCCAGCATCATCTCCTAGGCCAATGCAGATTCGTGATTCATCACTGAATATCACTTTCATCCAATCATCCCCACTCCATGATTGCTTCTCCTTAGCCCACTGTAACCTTGTTTTCTTCTGTTTAGGTGTTAGTGCTGGTTTTCGTTCGGCTTTTCTATATGTAAATCCCATTTCATTCAGCCGGTTTCTTACAGTTCTGTCGCAGACACTGACTCCTGTTTCCGCCCATTGGTTTTTCATTTGTTTTCTTGTGCGTTTTCTATTTTCAAGGCATATTGCTTTGAGGTTCCTATCCTGATGCTTTGACGTCTTCCTTAGTCTGCCTGTATGTTTTCTTTTTATAACCTTCCCATTAAGTTTATATTTGCCCCAAATTTTAGACACAGCTGACTGGGAGCAACCAACTTCTTTGGCCACACTCCGTGTTGAAATTCCATGTTGAAGCCATGTTTCCTTTCAATTAGTCAAGTCCAACAGCTCGTTAAGGTGTGTAAGCACTCCCTTTTAACTGCTGACTAATTAGCATGTTTAAACGTGTCCCGGTATTTGTTTTAGAAATGGAAATTAAAAGATGATTCCATAATATTTTCCTCAACATTGAGTGATTCCATACTTTTTTCCTCTACTTGATTTGGAAAATGACATGCCATTAATAAAAAAAAATGTCAGTGAATTTTTTTGATGTATGTTTCACAAACCAGAATGTTAAGCTATTGAACAAAACCTTTTTTGTGTCATATCTGTGATTCGTTTGTTTGCTATAAAGTAAAAAAGCTGGGTGAACATCCTCTAAGTGTGGCGATTCCATAATTTTTGCCAGGGGTTGTAGTTAAGGGGTGTGCACACTTACGCAAGTTGTATTCTTTTTTTTTTTTTTCCTCGAAAACGTTTCTATTTGTTTTCACTTGAATTTTGTTGGTTGCAATTATCACATTAAAGTTGGAAAAAGATCTGACATGATTTGTCTTGGTTTCATTTTATTTAACATCTCAAAATCCTGCAATTTTAACAGGTGTGTGTGTCTTTTATATCTACTGTACATATATATGAAGATATACAGTACTTGATTCAGAAATTGCCCTGTACAACACGTCCAAATGTTTTTGTGCTTGTACTTCTACATTTACGTGTGTGTGTGTGTGTGTGTGTAGGATGACGCTAGAGAGCAGGAGGACACGGTGCCTGAGAAACAGCCTGCCAAAGAACCTAATGAGGAGGAGAACTATGAAGAGGAAGAGGAGGAGCCAGACGAAGAGGCCAATCACAGGGCAGAGATGTGAGCCTTTTCTTTGTGTCCTTTCGTTACTGTAGCAGGATTAAACTGTGTGAAGCAGCGATTCCACTGGAACGATCATCATCTTTTGCGATAAGACACCCTTGAGCTGGACATATTTAGACTGATCAAAATGTGCTGATCTGGTTAAATATATTTCTGTTCACTGTGCCTTTATTTTGCTAATTTGTAAATGGAGCACTGTTTAATGAGAAACCTGATAGTTCTGATTTTAGAACAACGCTATAGACCGAATGTTTATGATCAGAGTGCCATTTTTAAAATTGAAAATATTTAATGTTTACCTTTATATATGTAACTTTTCCTCTGTCTTTTTTAAGCTCGTTACTGTATATGGCTCGGATGTTTTTGAAAATGGACAGTGCTTTATGAGAATATTATTAGTGTCACTACATGAATGAATGTTTATGATTTGTTGGCAGACGGATGTTGCTAATGAGCATATTTTTATTTTATCTTTATAAATGTTGAATAATTTTTTTGCGGTGCATACACACAAAGAAAATATTTTTAGCTACTACAAACTAACGGAGAGCAACTTGGATCTGAGATATTTGAAATTTGGCTTGTGTGTCATATTTGAATGTCGTATTTCTGTTGGTTTTTCTTTCTTATTATTTCACATGGTGTTGTATGTCGGATTTGGCTATCATAGTGAACGTTTACTGCAGTTACTGTGCAATTAGCACAGTCACGTCTCTACTTGGGAACAAGCCCTCATAAATCTTGGATAGAAATGCGAACGCTAAACGTCCTGCTGTGTTAATTGTGCAGTTTAAACACTCAGACCCTGATTTATTAACATCCTAAATAACGCCTGCTAATTCCTGCGTGTTCTGTACATAAGTGTGTGTTTGAATGAAAACCTTTTCACACTCTCTGTTTAAATACAGATGCCATTGGAGGTGTGAATGTGTGGCGAAAAAATGTGATATGAAACCAACTTGCACCACTGCAGCAATATTTAGTCAACTTTTTTTTTTAATTTTTTTTTTTTATCTTTTTGGGATACTGAAGCATGATATTTCTCATTATTAACCTAGTAAAAAAAAAAAAAAAATGCTCGGCTTTATTAGAGTGCTCATGCAATCACCGCTCCCTAAGCGACTTACAGGTTTACTAAATCTATTTGCATTGACGCCGGCTATATTTTTGGATCCCTAAACTGCATATGAATATTCATATTCGTATGAAAGACGCAATCTTGCGTGGACCTGTTAGTAATTCAGCTCGTGCCTGTTTTTGCAGGTGTTATCAAGTTTGTTTTAGTAAATCAGGGCCTGAGGTTTTCTATTAAACCATAGCTTTATTTCTAGTCTCACGACGTAAGGTGTTAATGAACTGTATGTACTGAGAAAGACAAGAATTCCACTACGACTCTTCATGTTTTCACTGCTAAAGTGGAGGCCTGTGATGGACCGGTGTCCTGTCCAGGGTGCATTCCTGCCTTCTCAGTACAGGCTCTATGTCCAGAGTGTCCACGTTACTGGTTACTGAAGATGAATGAATAAATTAGAGACTGTAAGCTTTCACTACTTGTTAGCCATGTTAGGTTTGTAGCTACAGTGCAAACTTTAGACAGCCGACATATCTTGGCTCAAGGAATGTTTACATTTGAATTTTTTGGCCAAACTAGAGCTTTAAGTAACCTCAGCTTTCGCTCCAGTAAAATGACACTAATGACAGGCATGTGCCAACATTAATATTCACAATATCACAGTATAATACATTTGTTTATATATATATATATATATATATATATATATAAAAAGCATCACTAGAGAAGTATTCCTTAATCAGAGCGACAGTTCTGTCTGCCACATGCAGTGCTCCATTAAATCGGTCCAAAATAAGAAGCCTTGTCTTTATGCTGCTTTCTGAATGTGACAGAATTTATCTCTGGCCAATGGAACACAATACTGTGCACGTTAGATGATATTATGATCACACGCTTCGTCACAACAGCCGGCATGTCTGTGATGTAAATACCATTACTGCCATGCAAATTTCCTTGTGTAGATGATAACAGTTATGTAATAAGTAATATAACACTTAAGGTACGTGCCAGATAACTGTGCACGCATATTTGAAACTTATTTCGAACAAGATGCCAAATATCATCTTAACTTCTCTGTTTTTTTTTTTTTTTTTCTTTTCTGTAGTAAATTCAACTGAATACTGAACACAAGTTACTGGTTTGTGAAGACGTTATGTATTTGGGCTTTTGAATGTGTCACTACAAATTATTGTATTTATTTTGTCAGATATTATTGTTGTTGTTAGTATGAAGAACCCCCCCCCCCCCCCCTCCCCCCTTTGCTGACAAAATGGTCCTTTACTTTATGGTTATAATATTTTGCCCCATGAATTCACCACATTTGTTACAGTGATTGCAAGAACAATCTTTTAGGTAAAGGTTAATGTATTTAATACACTGTATTAAAGTAAGACACTTTATGTATAAAGTAGAAAGTGTACTTGTTTCTTTCCAAAGGTTTTGAGAAAACTTGGGCAGAGATCATTCATAAAACACACACACACACACACACACACACATACATATATATATATATGTCCATGTGGTTCCATCCCCAGTAATCTCATGGTGATCTTTAGGCTGTCCATGTGGGGCCATCCTTGGTAGCAGCGAGTGACAGGCCCCTAGAGGTTTTGCTTGTTACGTCTATAAAACTGACTACACAGATCGCTGTTTTGAGGAGGAAAATATACGTCACTCATCACAGTTAGCTGGCTAGCCTGTTGCTAATGAAAGACGAACATGGATGTGTCCATGTTTTTCCTACTTTGTAGCTCGAGTGCACGGAGGTCGAAAATGACATCATTCCAAGCTCCAACTTACTGTTTCCGAAGTAAGTCAAATGCAGCATAAGAGAAAACATTTCCATGCTGATGGGAGTGGTCTCTTCCAGGATGACCCTGCCTCCATCCACAGGGAAAGATGAATGGTTTGAGGAGAATGAAAATGACAGAAATATTATGGCCTTAAGTCACTAGATCTCAGTACAACTTCAGAACTGTGTGACGTGTTAGACAGCTCTTTTCATTACCATCATCTAAACACCAACTGAAGGATTTTTTTTTTTTGGAAGAACAGTATTCTTCCCTCCAGTACAGTTATAGAGACTATGTAGAATCTATGTCAAGGCACATTGAAGCCTCTCTGCTGCCTTAAGATGGCCGACACCTTACTAATACACTTTAAGTTGTTTTTATTCCCTTTGATTGTGTTTTATTCCCTTTGATTGTTACTAGTCTGTGCATGGTGGACCCAGTGTTAAAAAAAAACCACAGCACCACTTCTAGGCAATACAGTGCCTTGTGAAAGTATTCGGCCCCCTTGAACTTTGTGACCTTTTGCCACATTTCAGGCTTCAAACATAAAGATATAAGACTGTAATTTTTTGTGAAGAATCAACAACAAGTGGGACACAATCATGAAGTGGAACGAAATTTATTGGATATTTCAAACATTTTTAACAAATAAAAAACTGAAAAATTGGGCGTGCAAAATTATTCAGCCCCTTTACTTTCAGTGCAGCAAACTCTCCAGAAGTTCAGTGAGGATCTCTGAATGATCCAATGTTGACCCAAATGACTAATGATGATAAATAGAATCCACCTGTGTGTAATCAAGTCTCCGTATAAATGCACCTGCACTGTGATAGTCTC
>CM040980.1:20644302-20681413 GCA_022985145.1 Pangasius djambal
GAGCTCGAGCTGTTTTGCAAGGAGGAATGGGCAAAAATTTCAGTCTCTCAATGTGCAAAACTGATAGAGACATACCCCAAGCGACTTATAGCTGTAATCGCAGCAAAAGGTGGCGCTACAAAGTATTAACTTAAGGGGGCTGAATAATTTTGCATGCCCAATTTTTCAGTTTTTTATTTGTTAAAAAAGTTTGAAATATATATATATAAGTATATGGTTTTTGATTTTTTGCTTCATCTGTTGCCAAAGAAGTTCCAAACACCTCTGCTGCTTTATTACTAAATAAAATAAAATTCATTTGTCACCTTGGCCTTAGATTGTGCAGAGAAAGTAGTAGTGTGTGAATGTGTGTATCCTTTCTCTGTGTCTTCCGTGTCCTAAATTGTCCTGGGTCCTCGACTCATGTTTCAGTGGAACTGATATCGATGCCGAATTTTAGACTGAAACGCCGAAGTGCGTATGAATTAATGAAGCGCCGCTGAAAGGATGAAGCCACTGTCATGAAAGGCACGCTGCTCCATTGTGTGTTGTCTTTCAAACACATTCAAACAACAAGGATAAGCTACTGAGCTTCTTTCTCTGTGGTCTAACAAGATTGGAGACAAGAAATCTTGATCCACAGAACATTTTAAGTTCCTTTATATTCTTAGGTTTGTGCATGTTTTGAGTAGGACTCAAAACCTGATGGAGATGGAGACTGGGATGGGCATTGCAAAACACTGATGTTTTTTTTTTTTTTTTGTGACCATTTCTGTATTGATTTGAATGTACATTCAGGGTCATGGTTTATCTCTGCCCAAAGATGGTGATGGAGAACCGAAAGATCAGTTTCAGAATGTACTGTTAGACACCACCTTAGAGCAAGATGTTTGGAAGCGTTGTGTATAAACCACTCACAAAATGATGTGTTCAGTTGACCACTTCTTGACTGTGCACACAATCAGCAGAGAAAAATACCAGCACACAAAGAAAAGCACCAATGATGACGTCATGAAGCTCCCGCTCAGGATGCACTACTAATGTTTTCAGGTTCTCTGTCCATCCGAGATTCTCATTAGTGCATGAATGAGTGGTTAAAGGTTTGTAGGATTTATATGGAATTATCATTGTCATTAACAGTAGATACACTGATTAGATTTTGGAATTGATCCAAACAGTTTCAAAGTCACATCAAGGTCAGATATCTGTTTTTCCTGCTGGAGTATATTTTCACGGTAATTCTGGCATACAATTCAGCATTGTGGTTTAGGCATCCCCGGTGGCGCCATAGGCATCTAGTTCTACTTGTTAGTGCAGTCAGACCTGACTGTAGGAGTATCAAGTACCCTTTTTAGTTCATCAATACATCCTAGCATCTTAGTGTAAGATTGTCAGCATTGGCTTGCACTCAGAGCTCTGATATGGGTATTTATGACTTAAATGTAAAGCAGAATCAAAGAATGGATTATCAAAAAAACGAGAGATTCATGGCTTAGCTGTTTGAAAAATCTGTTTTAAACCATAATCTATCTGAACATTGTGTTCACACTTGATTCTTAAATGCTTGATATTGATGCAGTTAGTGTAGTAAGCTTGCAGTTATGATGTTCTCTTTAGCCAATACTAACACACGGTTTGGACTTCTATTACTGCAAGGATGGAATCTCTGATAAATATACTAAACTCTGAACTGGAATATGACAGGATGCAGACAATAACAAAAAAAAAAATAGACTGCTTTAATTTGTAATACAAACTGACAAATTATATACAAACAGTGCATTTTAGAAACGGGACATTCTCATTTCTGGTAGAAGAGATCATGGCTTTTGCTGCTTCCTGTCCATTAGGCTGGACATCCTGTCCAAGATCTGCCAACATCACAGAATGATACAAATCCTGGAGGATTCTGGGAAACAGGGAGGCACCGAATCTTCTGGCAGCTTTGGGATGCCGTCCAGGACTTTGAGTTTTGGCAAATAGGAGAATACACTGTGGAAGGACAAAAAATAAAATCAAGGTGGTTCTCATTGAGTCAGATTATACTATTAACTCAGTTTTAAAGGAACCATTTGAGAAAAAAAATTAAATGTACACAATGCTGCCCCTTGACCCAATGCTAGCCAACACATGTTCGGGGTGGCTGAAGTGAGCTATGAGACTAATCTTAACAAGTAAAGGAAGCTTTAACTTCCAGTTTAGTTTGAATAACACTGCAGAGTCTAATCTGTATATTTCCAATTTGATTTAATATTGACTTCTGCTATTGAGGTAAGTATGTGAAGATTTAGGCATGAGCTTATGTTATGAGCTTCCCTTATACCACAGTGCTGTTGAATTCTCAAATCTGTTTGGTCAGAAGGCGTTGATGAATTTCTATAACGGCAGTTCTGACAGAAGTTCTGGCTGCATGGCAAACCACAGGTTTATACACTACATGGCCAAAAGTTTGTAGACACCTGACCATCACACCAGTATGTGCTTGTTTAACATCCCATTCCAGATTTAGTCTCCCTTTGCTGTTATAATAACCTCCACTCTTCAGCCATAGGAGCATTAGTGAGGTTGGAGACTGATGTTGGGTGCAGCCTGGGTTCCAGTTCATCCCAAAGGTGCTCAGTGGGGTTGAGGTCAGGGCTCTGTGCAGACCACTGAAGTTCTTCCACTCCAACCTTGTCAACAAACCATGTCTCTATGGACCCCGCTTCGTGCACAGGGGCACTGTCATGCTGGAACAGGTTTGGGCCTCTTAGTTCCAGTGAAGGGAAATTATAATGCTAAAACATACAAAGACATTCTATACAACTGTGTGCTTCCAACTCACATATGGGTGTTTTGGTTAGGTGTCCACATACTTTCGGCTGCACAGTGTATTAATGCACTCATTTTAATAAGTTATCATTTCTGTAGTAACTAACACTTGTATAAGTCCCAGTACAAACACAGACATGTATGGTGAAGGTTCCACATAAACAGATTTTTAAAAAATGTATGTAATCATTGATGTGTTGATGCGTTTTCTGTGAGGGGATGTTTATTTAACTTTTTATTTAAGTTTTGGAAGAAGTCTCCAGTGTCAGGGCTTTGTAACAGTCGTAGGTAAAGCTCTAACTGTTTTCTGACACAGGAACGTCTTTGGGAAAGGAGCACTTTCCAGTTTCACAATAATGTTTTTGTCTTATTAACTTCAAGAGAGTAAAAAAGTGAGGAGTGCGAGTGAACGACTAGGTGCTAGTGATTCTAGCTGCTATAATGTAAGTCATAACGGGCACAGACAAGTTTTGCAGATGTCCCATGACATCAAATAGAAATATAAATTCATAAAAATGTTATGTCATTCTTTACTTAATTAAGAATGTAATTTAGGACATACTGTTATAGGAAAATAATCACGTTTTGGGTGGTATCAGTAACTCCGCTTCACTTTGGGACCCCTCACAACACCCCGTGGTTGATTATTTTCCTATAACAGCATGCCACGGTGTGTTTTAGTCCTTACTTACACTAGCCTCGCAGTGCCAATGCAAAAGTAAAGAATCAAACTTCTGACATCAAACGCGAGGAAACAGAATTAACGAGAGTTCCCTATCTCTCGCTCTTACCGTGAGCGGTAGTCCTCCGAGAACTCACAGGGGTTATGTCTGAGTGTGAGTGTGTGCAGCGGTGTGTGTTCCAGCAGCTTCAGCTCTGCCAGACTGCTGATGTTGTTCTCAGACACACACAGTTGTTCAATTGCAGGGATCTTTGGCAGCTGAGTGAGAGACTTCAAGTGATTCTGGTGCAGGTTCAGGCTTTTACATCTACAGAACACAAAATGATCACTGAAACTTAGTGTGGGCACAAGTACTGTATATTTTCATTCAAATCCATTTTTCCTTTATTTTATTTTTAATTGTTTTTCTTGTGTTCTTTCTTTATTTACAACATTTTTATTCTTTCTCCCTCTCTTCTTACTTCCTTCATTTCTCTTTCAAATCTTCTGATTTCTTTCATTTTCCTTCGTTCATTCTTTCTTTGTCATTTATTCTCTTCTTCTTCTACTGATTCTATTTTCCTCCTTTATAAATGTCACCCTTCTGTAACTTCTTTCCATGTTTTTTTTTGTTCAGTTATCCCTTATATTATTAATTCTCAAGTTTTTGCCCTGAACCCAATTAGTTGTGTGTGGTATTGTTTTACACGGTTGTCCTCTTTGCACTAATATGTATTCATATATTGTGTGTTTAACTGTGAGTCTAGAGACAGGATATACACTATCCCCCTGCTGAATTGCTGACTGAGTTAACCCCACACACAAACATATGCTGCATTTGACTAGAGGGCATAACTCGTAATTCCCGACCTCTGAGCAGGAAAAAAACAAAGCAATTTAGAAAATGACATAATTCTGTGCTCCGACTTCCCACTTCCGAGGTGAGTCGAATGCAGCATTACACACACACCTTGGCAGTCGGATGGAGCTGAGGTCACACAGTGCATTGTCCACCAGCTGCAGACGCTCCACTCTGATCAGCCTTCTCAGGATTCGCCTGAAATTTTCCAGCTGATACGCATCTCCCAGATCCTGGTAGGACAGATTCAGTTCCTACAGACAAAATCAAATTGAACCGAACTTTATTCACCGCTCAGAGGAGAACTGGCTACAAAAATCTCATAATAATAATAATAATAATAATAAAACAGGAATTCAGTGAAAAGACAAAGTAAACATACATAAAATAGAGCACATATAAATGATTTGGTTTACTGTGTCAGATATTGAAGAGGGCTGTTCACATGTTGGAGAATTTCTTAGGCTCTGTTCGTTTACTGTTTGGGCAAGTCATCAATAACCAGAGCAGAGGAATCGATCACAAAGTCAGCAAGACACACTGAGTCCAAATATGCAGCGTTATTACTCATTTGGCCAATCAGCAATTGTGCAGTGGATGAACTCCTGAGCTGTGCAACCAAAATGTATACAATAATTGTGGTGTGTATGTGTATGTGTTATACATGTTATATAATATGAGTCATATGATTTCAAACCAGGTAGACTCAGTAAAAGACCTGAGGAAGTTCATCAGTGAGTGTTTTTATATAAAATGATAAATGATAAGGCTGTGTACTCCCAGTTATAGTTATCAGTGGACTCTACATACATAATAATGAAACAGAAATTAGACAGCACCAAGGCAGCCAGTGGTATTGCATGATAAGGAAATATGTAATACTTTAGGTCATTTTAGGCTAGTGTTAGGGCTGCACAGCTGCAACGACACAGAGCAGTTAATGCTACCCTCTTGGGAAAAAAAGTGATGATGTAAGCATACTGCAGATGGATCTGCTACATGGAGATATGGAGGGACTAAAACTCTCGTATCTCTGTGCATGTCACCTAACATTTTCATCAGACTTTCCTTTTTCATTTTTCATACCACCCCCGCACTAATACAGACCTGCCAACCCTGAAGAGGAGTAATGCGTAGTACCTGGAGGGGGGAAGGGGGTATGAAAGTAAAAATGCAGCAAACAGTAAAAACATAACAGTACATTTGTGATATTTAACTGATTTATTGGTCACTGATCAGTCAATTGACCTTCAGTCTTTCTATCACTGATAAAGACAATCCTTTTTACAAATTGCTTGTATAATGTCCCTCGTGAAAAAGTGAAATGGTTTCATACAGTGGATATATTTCACTGTAGACCAACCTTCTCAAAAAGTTTGAGTGTGCCAGTGCTGACTGGTGCAGGACAGCAAACAACATATTAGTCACTTTCTATTGTTTTGACACTTCGTTGTTTTTTTTCTCCTCTCTATTTCAACCGGGGAAAAAAACAGTGGCGTCCCTATATAGTTATAAATGTATAAATAGTATAAATGATGTTAACTATATACTTGTCGCATGTTAGCAAAGTTGAACACACATTGATAGATTTCATTTCACATTAATGAACTCAAAACATTCTCCATTTCTCTTGACAGAAAGCAAGGACGCTGCATCTTTCAAGCGGGACAATTGAGTTGAGATGAGAGCACAGGCTGGTAGAGTATTAATGTGAGACGGCTGGAAGGGGCGGGGCTTCCAGTAGGTGTCTGTTGCAGAGTACAAAACCTAAGCAACTGTCACTCATTCCAGATTCATATGCTGAGTGGCTCATCTGCCATTTTTACTGGGGGGGAAAAGAAGACTTTAGGCATTTGATTGCGTGATAACGTAGCAGTGTAATCCACTGTTAAAATGCTCCTACACAAACGGTATGAAGGTTGGCTGGTCTGCTAATAGCACCAAGTAAATAAAATGAATGAAAGCTCGAGAATAAAAATAAGGTTTCAAATAAAACAAAACAAAAAAATTCACATATAAATAATACGATTATTATAGCTAAAACTATATGAGTGCTGAATAAATAAATGAGTTTTTAGTATGAATTTATAAATATAAAATAAATATAATATATAGTGTTTCTGCACATTCAGTCATGGGAAAAAGAAAGTACACCCTCCTTCAATTCTATGTTTTTATTTATCGGGCCTAAATAACAATTGTTATTAATACTGTGTTCTCAATACTGTATGTATACTGTATGTAGTCTTTTTTTGAGAAACGACTACAGAATATACTTGAAGGAGGGTGTACTTTCCCATGTATTTTTTTCCCATGACTGTATTCTTGTTTTTTTAATACTGCTGATCTATAGAGCCATAGAGCATATTCAGAGTGGCACAGGCTTTAGAGAATGCAATGTGCCTCTGTGTGTGTGTGTGTGTGTGTGTGTGAGTGTGAGTGAGTATGTTGTACATCTCACCATACAGTTCTCCCAATTTTCCTGCAGCCTTTCCTCCCACGTTTGCTCGTCATTTTCTCTCCTCTTCCTCCTGCTATTCTTGTTAAAGATCTGCCCGCCCCTAAGAGCATGGTCATCTTCTACAGGGCCTGTTTGATAAGGTCATAGACTGATTTCACATATTAAATATTTCTTACATACAGTATAATACTGTATAAGACTGTATTATACTGTAAGAAATCACATATTTAATATGTATAAAAACGTAATATTGGTATTGCTTTTAACTTCATGAACTGCACAGAACAAAAAATTCTAACTACGAAGAGTGAGGAGGAACCGAAATTGTGTGTGGCAGCTTGGGAAAAATCCTTCCCATTTTCTTCTATTGTATAGAGAGTTCTGAAAATTGTGGCTTTCTAGAGCTGCAGTATCTTTCTCTTTTGTATGCATCATAACCAGAAGTAAAGTTTATAGCATTTTAAAGACAGGTTAACCACAAAAGAAAGGAGAAAATTGCACTTAAGGATTCCAATTCCACTGAAACACGCCATTAAATGTGCATCTAATGTGTAATAAATATGATTACAAATTATAAATATGACCACAGAAGCTGTCTGGTCATAGCCTATAGACAGGCTATTCAGACGACCCACCCATGCAGCACTCATTCCATGTTTAATAATAATAGCATTTATTTTACATAAAAAAGATTAAACAACATTTGTAATTTATTAGAAGTTATTATATTTGCCACATAAATGATTTTTCTGAGTCCTTACTAATGTTGCCATCTCTATATTATAACAGTTGGAATGATCTTAATCTGATTTAATATTATCCTGAGATACTATCAGGCTATCGTAAGCAAATACCCTGTCTACCTCTACATTCGTAACCTAATCTATTTATGGAAAAACAACACAATGTTAGTGACACTTTAATGAAACCATTCTCATGTAGAGCTTCTGTCTGTACCACTGTTCAGGAGGGTGTAAAATCTCTTCTACGTTTCGATGATGACGTGATGGTGCAGGAGCAACTGCAGACATCTTGACAGCCGGCACCTGATTACAAACTGTATATTGTGTGTGAGGAAAGCACACTGTGCTAGCAAGATTTTAGACATCTTTAGGCAAACTGACTCTTCTCATTTGTAAACCGGCTCCTTACCAGGATGATAGTTTAGGCAAGATTAAAAAGTAAATAAATAAAAGTATTTAAATTAACATTTACATTAACATTTTAAAAAAAAGGTCAAATGAAAGGAAGCAAAGAACAAGTCAATAAAAAATCTATTCTGGTGAAATATATTTATGTTGTTGTCAACAATTTCTTAAATCCTGAAGTAGAGGTGTCAAAGTATGTTACAGACACAAAAAACTTTAATATTTAATATTTAATATAAATAAGTACTGCATGGCTGTTTGAAAATAGAATGTACTATACTGTACATTTTCCCATCATTTTTGTTTGCCACCTAATAACAAGTATAAAAAAACAAGTACTGAATGTTTCGATTTGACAGAAGGGTGGTATCTGACTTTTGCACAGTACTATATATATACAGTCAGGTCCATGAATATTTGAACACTGACAAAGTTATGGTTATTTTAGCTGTCTACCACAGTGTACTGGAGTTGAGATTAAATAATTAATATGAGCTCCAAGTGCAGACATGGGCATGTATGGCTGCCAGTGGAGCTGTTTCTCTTGTATTTATTGATTATGTGACTGCTGACAAAAGCAGCAGGATGAAAACTGAAGTGTGTAGTTCAATATTATCTGCTCGGATTCAGCTAAATTGCCAGATGAACAATGAGCCGGAGCATACTTCTAAAGCAACCTAAGACTTATTTAAGGCAGGTATTGAGCTGGCATTTGGCACCTGTTCGACTGGAGCTGTTGATTTGGCCACACCTAAGGTTTTTGCCATCTCTCTCATAGATTTATGTTGTTTTTCCAGCCTAATGATTCAGCCTCCTTCACTTGCACTGAGATCTCCTTGGACTTCATATTGGTAGCTTCAGTCAAACAGCTGCCAAATGCCAACTCAATACCTGATATCAACTCCAGACCTTTTATCTGCTTCATTTGTCTTGAAGTAATGAGGGAATGGACCGCAACTGGTCAATTAACTTCTTGTCAGTCAATTGTCCAAATACCTTTGAGCCCCTGAAAATGGAGGTACTTTGCTTAAAATGGCTGTAATTCCTAAACGGTAAATGTCATATTTTTGTGGAACCTCTTAAAATAAAGCTGAAAGTCTACACTTCAATCACATCTTGACTGTTTTATTTCAAATCCATTGTGGTGGTGGTGTATAAAGGCAAAATCACAAAAACCTCTGTCATTGTCCAAATACTTCTGGACCTAACTGTGTGTGTGTGTGTGTGTGTGTGTGTGTGTGTGTGTGTGTGTGTGTGTGTGAGATATATATATATATATATATATATACACACACATTAGACTTTACCTTCTCTGACTCTTGGACAGGCCAGCTGGTCTCCACGAACATCGGTTTCCTCGATCTGAAGCCATGAGGTGAATCGGAATCGACTGGATGGCAGCTGAATTAAATCAAATGAAATAAAGACAGAACGTGACAGCAAGCAGGAGTGAAAATCTTACAATGTGCTTGAGTACTGTTTGCAGTGTGCCTTTGCTGACACTGTTGTGTCCTTGCTGCCCAAAACTGTTGCTGAAGTGATCCCTGTGGCAGTTTATATAAATTTAAAAAAAAAAAAAAAAAAAAAAGGGGATCCCTGTGGCAGTTTATATACTCAGGACAGTATAAAATGTGACTTGATGTACTCAATGCATTTATAATTAATGTTCTTGTAAACTGTGTCTGGTATCCTGACTAACTGTATAAAAAGATACTGTGAAATGGGGTATAGTATTAACCATAGCGCTACACAATTTAACTGTAAGTGGATGAGGGAGTGTTATAAAAGGGATTATAAAGCAGGACCATTCAGCCTGTCAATTTGCTACCTTTGATTATTAATGATAAAATGGCCATGCACTGGGTGAACCCATTCTAGGGAGGGATCACCTTCACATTCGCGGTGAGTCTGTATTCATGGATCCACTGTGTCCAGTAACCTGATCCACATGGACGACCCTTTACACTAACCCTTACTGTAGCGTGACACTGTACTCAAACTAAACAAACGTGCATGAGGGCTCTTAGATAACCATTAAATAATCAACTACAGCTAAATATGTGCTTTTACGCATTATATTTTCTCTGGAAATAAAATAGTAAAAAAAAAAGGTAATTGTTTTACATGTTAATACTCTCTGTGTTTAACTTTTTCACTTGGTATTCACGACTTCGGAGGTCAAAGATTTCTGAGAGCTCCGAGATGTGATGCAATGATGAAATTCCTTAATATTCCACATCCCATGAAAGTTCAGTTGACCATCTCTAAGTCAGTGCTGATGAATTCTCAGATCAGAAGGTGTGGATTTCATTTCTGTAACAGCAGCTCTGACAGTAGTTCTGGCTGTAACATAAGTTACAGGTTTGTTTTGATAAGCTCTTTCTAATATGTTATCAGTTCTATAGTAACAGCCCATTCACAGGGACCTGTATGCTGGATGCTCTATGTAATCTAAGCCTAAAAATAATACATTAAGTAAATGTCATAATTTAACAAAGAAAAATGTATGTTTGATGTGCTGAAGTTATCTGTTAAAAGACGTTTATTTAACATTTATGGAAGGAGTCTTGAGTGTCAGCGCTTTGTAACAGTCAGCAAGTTTCCAACATGGGAGAGAAATCTTGATATCCGGTGAGGTCCTGTCATGTTTCTACTGTCACTGTGATTTTACACTGTTCATATAAAAGCCATTAACTAGTTCTATTAGCTAGCTTATTCTCAGTGTCCATATTTACCATATACCTAAAGGCTCTCACAACTTGGCAAACGCAACAACTTGTAATCTCTTTTATTGTGTCAAAAGCACAAATTTACAAGTTCTACACATTCTAACTCACCATTAGGTCCTGGATTGTTTGGACTGTACATGCTTTTTAACAAATGATTTGAGCTGCATCACTTGGACTAAAATGTTTTATGTGAATGGTATATTTCATCCAAACACACAGTACCAATCATGTGGAGAAGTGACTGATTAGAGGGCTCGGTTACATATTGCATAAGTATCACAGTAGCTGACAGTAACACAATGACAGTTAACAAGTGATATTTTGTGCAGCCCCTATGTGTGGTGGCTTACTGGAGTGGCGACGATGCCGGAGTCTGTTGTGTGCTCCACTGAGAGAGGAGTGTGTGTATCACTGACTTCAGAGTAATGGGAAGAATGCGATTTGGGGAAACTTGCACTGCTGGTGTTCACACCTGATGAACTGAATTGGTGGAGAGAGAAAAAAAAAAAACATAGCTGAATATGAATGAAACAGCTGAGCAAACATAACACAAACTTTTTTCTCTCTCAAATGCAAATTTTTCACCTTAATGCAACCTGAAAAATACATCATACACTCCAATTACTTGCACTTATACTTTCACCTGTATTAATGAAGTGCTATTTTAGAACTCTTTTAACTAGGGATGTGTAAGCAGTGTTGCTAAATTAGTGACTTTATTGCTAGATTTGGTGATTTTATATTAAAAAAAAAAAAAAAAAAAAAAAAAAGAACCTAGTGACAAATCTAGTCTTTTTGTGCAAGTGTTAGTGACTGTCCTGCACTCGATAAGGCTCTCCAGCTCATATCACAGCTGCTGGTTATATGAGTTGTGAGAGCAGCTTCGATCAGTGTGTAATGTAGCGCTTGCCTATGTTCCCAATGTCCAATCACTGATCACAACTGTTCCCCTTGACCAATCGCTGATCACTATTTTTCTTACAGACCAATCATTGATCACCACTGTTCGCAGCAGCCGAAACACACAGCCGGTTACACTTGGAATTTTGAAGGTGTCTCCAGTGACCACATGTGATCAGATTTCACACATGGTTTTGGCTGGAGGAAGGGTGTCACACACATTTATCTAGGTACACGAGACTCCTATCTTATGTACTGGTGTGGGCTGTTTCAAATGTTTCGATCATGTGATCTGCTAATGAATCGTATAAATAAACAGGAGATATGTGATGCACTACAATATGTCAATTTCTGATAAAACTCAATCTATCTATCTATCTATCTATCTATCTATCTAACTCTGTTCTTTTCTAATATTTACTTCTCTGATAAAATTTTTATTCTAATATTTAATATTTTATATTCTGGTAAATCTCTATTTTAATATTCAATATTTACTATTCTATTAAAACTCAATTCTATTCTAATATTTAATATTTTATACTATTCTAATATTTTATATATATATATTTTTTTTAATCAAACTCTGTTGTATTCAAAAGTTTAGTATTTTCTTTTGTGATAAAACTGTTCTATTCTAATATTTAATATTTTCTACTCTGATAAAACTCAGTTCTGTACTTTTTGCTTCTTTAGAAGTGTCCTTAGAAGATGATCCTTTTTCATGTAACACATTTTGAAATGCCAATGATAATGAAATGATAATGATTCAGTAAAATACACGGTAGTCAATGATGTCCTCTGGTGACTTCCAGCCACTTTTTGAGCATGCATTAACTTCTGTAAGCTGTTAATATTCTGTATGCTAGTGATTTACATTTCTGAAATGAAATAAACTGTAATTTAAGGAATCGTGAATTTAAGTTCATGAATCAATCCATGAATAAATCAAAGAATGCATGCTTGCATGCATGCATTATTGAAATGAAAATTGTCTTGTTACATCTTGTCTGCGATGTTGACTTTGTCTTCAGGGAGATAATTAATGAAGTAAACTTAAACTTAAATTAATGAAACGTTCCTGCTTGCATGCTGGGATGAAGTTGGCATCTTGAAGACCTGAATATTCGAATCCTTGTTCTTCCTCTGGGAGATAATAAATGATGAAATTCTTAACATGACATCTGCAGGAAGCTCCAGTGAATACAGTGTGATAATAAGTCATTACAGTGTATACGCAGCGTGCAACATGTAGTATATCTTCAGCAGGGTTCCTGCAGGTGTGATCCGTGTGTAACAAGATGCCACTAGATTGAAATTCTGACCTCCTTCTTTAAGGTTTAGGTTACCCTGACCTCTGACCTCTTCACCTGATTAAAGCCATATAGCCCCTATCAGCAATAAGACAGGAGCCATCATTCTGAATTAGATACAACAACAATTCAATACAACATCCACTATTCCTACAAAATGCCATTGTTTTCACTTGACTCATAGACATGTGTAACTCCCATATAAACTTATGACCTAACACTTTAGCCACAATAGCTGGTTAAGTGAAATGAACTCTAACGCTCTAAAAAAAAAAGCAGAATATTATCCCAAAACACACAAGAATTAAATGACCCACCTTTCTGACATGTCCTCCAGTAGTATTGAATCCCTTTGGCATTTAAAACGCGCAGAAAAGCTTTATTTAACGCGGAGACTCTTTGCTTTCCCATTGGGACCGAAGAGCTGCTCAAACCGCGAAATGGCGCCTGGAGCGCGTGCGTGCTCGTTGCTAGGCGACTCTTCGTTCTGTGCGTTCACGAGATTCGGGTCATGTGACCCCGGCTGCGCGTGCTAGATTACCTGTTTGCGATTATAGCAGATTATGGTAGTATGATTTCCGGGTACTTCTCCTCCACAGTTCAGTACAATAACTAACTAACAAATAAACATATAAACAGCTCAGCTCTCTTTTTGTCTGAAATACCTTACTCTCGCTCCAAGTACGGAGGTATGGAGTTAGAATCATGTCATTAGAAATTAAATTTAGAAAACAAGGAAGCATCTTTTTATTTATTTATTTTTATTATTTTTTTTATTATTTTGCCGCACACTAAACTATGAAATGAATTGACTCGTTTATGATTGGTTCTACTTTAACCGCACAAAGTCTAGAAATCAAATGTTCATAAATCCAAATATGAATGAATGAATGAATGAATGAATGAATGAATGAATAGTCCACTGTTCAGCATGAACAGAGTTCATTCTCTGGTGAAGATGTGCAGGCTACTCTGGAACCTTATTCTGTTTCAGAAGAGATATGATAAAAGGAAGGGATCAGCATGTGCAGAAACATAATATGCATGATTAAAATATTTTAAACACTTGTCAAAAAAAAAAAAAAAAAAATCCTATTGGAATTTCTGTAGGATCTTATTAGATTTTTAGAATCTTTTCTGAAAATCTAATTTTTATCTGAAACATAATGCAGATCAAATGTTTGAAACTCAAAATGAAGTTTGTTCATTTTCGGTTTCTAATAAGAATTCTGTCTCTCTGTTTATTCACGTTTTTAGATTTGCTTTCACAATCACACCCAGGTAACTTGTAAGTTGTAAGAAATTAAATTCAGAGACTGAATGATTTTTAGAAACTGATTGTAGACTTAATTTTGAATTTCAAACATTCTTATACCCAAAGCATGAAATTCAGGCTCAGATTTCAGATTGCTCTTTTGCAAAGCACACAAAAGCCCATTTCAGTTCAAAATTCAATTTCAGATGGCATTCATTCATTCATCTTTAGTAATCACTTTATCCTGATCAGGGTCAGTGTGAATCCAGAGTCTATCTGGGAACACTGGGTACATGGCAGGAATACACACTGGATGGGATACACAGTCACATGCACACACAAATTCACATAGAACCAGGGTCCCTGGTGCTGTGATTCAAAATTAAAACTTACATTCAATTCAAGATAATTATATTCAAATTTTTGTATTTACATTTTATTTTCTAATGACTAGTTAGTAATAGTAATAGTAAACAAACCTTGTAAGAGATTAAACATATTCTAGTTATAATCTTATACTGTTATAATCTTATAATTCATATTCTAGTTATAATCTTGCAATAGAGAGATATTTAGTGACACTGGGTCCTGCATTTTCCGGATGTTTTGCAAAATGTAATTAGAACAGCGTGACATGCTTTTAAACTATGGTGTTCTGATCAGATCAGGATGATGATGTTAGAACGACTCATGTAACATCTTACTAAGAGTGTGTGCATGGCTTAGTTCTTTAATAAACTTGAAAGAGCAATCAATAAAGAACAACCACAATCTTGCTTGTATTACAGAGATGATGTTCAGGTTCTTCTGGAGCTGAAAATAACAAAGTGAAATATGTGTTATTTAAAAAATGACTGGTGTTTTGAAAAGTGAAGCCGAAAGTTGATCTTTTTGGTGGTGTCCCATTTCCTTCTTCTCTTATTTCTGCTCCCACCTGTACACGTAGCTGCTGTTAGCAAGAGCCCAGAGCATGTGAAGGGCTTTGGGGGATATGTATCTATCAGTATTATTTACACTGATCATCACTGTGAAAAAGAGACGATAGACTTGTAGAAGAGTTGTATTGCTATAGAATATATACTTCCTGTTTCCTGTTTCACTGGGATATATATATATCCCTCTTTCACTTGATTGATTTTATATATATATATATATGTATATGTATATGTAGTTAATCATCACCATGGATCAGATATTAGAGAATATACAATTGAAATGAGACAAAAGTGTGTTGACCTTCATAATTCAGGCAATAGCTATGAAAATAGCTACAGGTCTGTAACAGGACAGCACATCCACTGTTAGAGCAAAAATTAAGACAACTTGTGGTGTAATGCACCTTTCTGGAAGAGGACGCAAGTGTATTTTGCCCCCATGCACAGTGACATGGACAGTGATTACATTTTATCAAAGAACCACGGTTGGAGATTTGCAGAAGATGGTAGCATTTTGGGGTCAGCAAGTCTCCAAATCTACAATTAGAATACCACCTTCATGTCAGCAAACTATTTGGAAGGTGTGTCAGAATAAAGCCTTTCATTTTATTTAACCACAAATATAAGCACTAGTTTACTAGAGTTTACTGGAGTTTACTAGTAGAGTAAAAAAAAAAAATTAAATAAAATGATGATGTAGGCTGTTTTTTCAGGAAAACAGTTCATGGTTAGGATACATAGCATCATAGAGAGTCTAAATGAAAATCAGTCTGCTTCTGTCAAGAAACTGGGCCATGGTTGAATCTTATACAATAATCCAATCTACAATAATCCAAAACATGTTCAAATCCACACAAAAGTGGTTCAATGCCCACAGAATCAAGCTTTTGACAAGTCCATTCTGGTCCCTTAACCTAAACCCTATTGAAAACCTGTGGGCTAAACTAAAAACGAGAAACCATAACAAAGAACCTAGGACTCTGGAAGATCTGGAGAGATTCTGTCTTGAGAAGTAATCTCAGATACTCTGAGTGTATTCTCCAATCCCATCACGCATTATAGGAGAAGACTCAGCGCTGTTACGTTGACACAGCAAGCTTACAATAAGTACAAAATGGAGGGTTGCCAATAATTGTGACACATATAGCTGTGCCACAAAAATATATCTAAATTTATAAAACTTGGAATAAATTTACTCCTGTTAAAGGTTAAGCATCCCTCTTCTTTTCAATTTTAGATTAACCATTATTATTATTTTTTTTTTATTAGATGAGATTTTCCAATAATTCTGGCACTGACTGTAAATAGATGGCTTGCAGCAACATGACACAGCATAGCTATTGAACAGAAGACTAGAGTTAATTAAAGAGTGCTTTTTTCTGAAAAAAAAAAAAAAAAAACTATAAGAGTGACCCTTTAACCAAGTCAGAGTTTCCCTAACCACATAATACCTGGAATAAACTGGAGTGTTATGGTTTTTAATGTCATCCTTTTAGAATATGGGAAGCTGAATGCAGATATCTTATAGTTCCAGATAGATGTTAATCTCTTTCTCTTCCCCTGCCAAATGGAGATCAGTTCATTCCGAATAACGCTGTGGTTTCCCAAGTTAATGTGTGCTGCCTGCATTGTGTGTTACTTGGCTAATTGAAGATAAGCAAAGTCAAGTCATGTTTGGTATCTTTTTTAAGTTTTGCAATGGAGCTATGAGGCTAATATAGCCAACAGCTTATATCCATTAGTACAGCATCAACCAAATTTCCTTCATCCTTCAATCACACGTCATCTTTAAAAAAAAAAAAAAAAAAAAACTCACACACTTTATCTTCATCCTTAAACATATCATGCTTCACTCTTCAAGCTTGTGCACATCATCCTTCTTTCTTTGACCTTGCATAATTTCAGTCTATTTCATTGGTTAAACAATACCTTAAAAGCAGTGTCAAATACAGCTCCTCACTTTCCCGTGAGCCTTAGTGACTCTCTGATAACAGATGGCTCTGTGTCTTATGATGTGTGATTAGAAATATTAAATTCTCTGATCTTTAAATATAAATGATTAAAAAAGAGAGAGAAGGATTACGCCATTAGGTGCCACTGAATTTAATACAATGTTATATGCGATTCTGCCAATGTTTTATTGATGTACTGACTTATTCATGCCTTTAAAATCAATGATAATGAAAATGTAGCATTATCTGCATGTTCGTATCTGCTAAGCATGACAATGTCATCAGAGATCAGACTTCATCGCACGTCCTTCAGCCTTCACGACACACAAAATCTCATGTCCTCAGCCTTTAATCTTGCTCACTTTCACTAATCATCTACATTTATTTTAAGAGGAAAATTGTGTGTTTCATTTTTGGCCAGACTATTCCTTAAAAGCTGCCTTGACATCCTGCAGCATATCAGAGCCAAAAAGAGCATTTCGGTTATCAGTGAGCTTTAGTGATGCTCCCTGATAACAGATGGTGCTGTTTCTTATGATGTCTCCCTAGAAATATTAAATCCTCTGACCTTCAAATATAAGAATCGAAGGCAGGATAAGGCACGGTTCTGCCATCGCGCAATATTTTATAAATGTAATGAATTATTTGGGTAGCTTTAAAGTGAGTAATGAGGAAATGTGTGCATAATCTGCATGTTCCTATACACGAAACACAATCTTCCTTTTCTCACACACGTCATATAGAATGGCACTGTGGTTATTTCTGAAATCGAAAACACCACAACAGTGTGACTTAATGATGTGTCACTGTCTTGCTACAGCTGACTGGCAATGCATAGCCAAATGTCTCTCATTAGGCATCACTGATTAAATTAGCAGGCATTTATACAGGCTATGTTTCATTAAATTAAGCATCTGGGACATACATTAATGTTTCATTTTTACTGCATTACCAGTATCAGAGCTCTGAGTACTGGCGGATACAGGATGCAGACCAGACAGTTATGAGATAATGGCCAACAAAGTGTGCAAATGTTAAAAAAATGGATGTGGTGAAGGTGAGGAACAACACAACACAAAGTGCGGATACGTGGCATGCTTTGGTGGGCACTGCTTACAGCAAGGCTGCTAACTAACATTTAAACAAACCAAGGTTTTGGATATTTTTCTAACTCAATGGTATGATATAAAAAATAATAGCTACTCTCATTTTATTTAGCCAGGTTTAGTCTTAGGCTACCATTATATGATTATTGTGTTTTAGGAGGGTATTATCTTGTTCTGTTCTTGTCATTTTTAATTAATTGTCCTCTC
Source organism: Pangasius djambal (assembly GCA_022985145.1). NCBI lineage: Eukaryota > Metazoa > Chordata > Actinopteri > Siluriformes > Pangasiidae > Pangasius > Pangasius djambal. The sequence goes on from CM040980.1 coordinate 20,662,619, forward strand.
CACTGACTGTCACATATATTTTATACTATATTCAAATGTCATGTTCACAGTGAACGGCCCACTCTCGAGGTATACATGACTTTAATATATGTCATGACGCATCAATACCCATAGTCATACTGGATTAGTTTTACATGGGCAGGTGGATGCAATTATTACTAGCATATCTTTGGGATTTTAGTTGCATCCACATGTCATGTTAGTGTTCTCATGTCTGGAAAGACTACACTGTTTTTGCATACTATAAAAGAAAAAATAACCCCATGTAATATACACATATCCAAGTTGACATGCTGAAAAGTATGGATATACTCCATAATGCTGCTCTTTTCTTTTCTCTCCCACTGAAACCAAAACCAAGTTCTAGCTGAGTTTCAAATGAAGAACAAAAAAGCAAATGATGTTTAAAAGGACTTGTCAGAGAAGCTGCACTTCTGTTGGTTTAAGGTATGTGTTTGAGTTCCTAGCACAGGTTCATACATGTTATGTTTGTATTAAAAATATGTGCCCAGTATGCATAGGACTTGTTTTGTGACAACCATGTGCACATCACAAAGACGCTCCCATCATTGTGATTTATACACTTATCCTGTGCAAATTGATCATAATTACCTCAGACCTTCTCTGTCAACATTTTGCCTAGTTAAGAAAAATGTTTATAATCCCAGTGGTTTTGTCTCATTTCCACTTTCAATGTGCTTTTACATTGTGCATGAAAAAAAAATCTGTGGCTATGTGGTATCTAGCTAAATCATTAGCCTAAGTAATTAGCTAGCTTATACTCGGTTTTCATGCTGACTAATACAGTGTTATTATGCCCTGAATTCTGACCATAGTTACATAGTATCAGGAATGTTGATGTAGAGCTGTGAGCTTTAATTTTGGACTAACAGCTTCTGAAAAAAATGTGAATAGACTATACTTTATCGCTGCATTAAATCTGCACTCCAAATTCTAATGGTATTAATGTATAGTCATTTCTGTTACACAGGGTGCCCCAAAAGTCTCCATACACAAGGAAAATGAACACTTTTTAGCAAAATGGAACTTCATTTACAAAACATCCTTTACATGATTGCCATTTCTTCGTAAACACACACAGGGTCATCTCTCCCAACTTTGACTCCTAGTTTGGCAACACTGCTGTGTGTGATGTGCTTGCCATGTTTCCTGCAAAAGTCCATCGCAACCTTGCAACAGCTTTGTGATCCAGCCATGAGAATACGTTCTTCTTTTGTCAAAAGGCATTCTTAAAGGCTATCTGAAAAAAATATATAAACTAAGTATAAAAAATTTTGGAAGACATTTCACTATGTATGGAGACTTTTGGGACACTCTGTACAATGATGATCATACAGTAATATTATACAGTAATGACTACTGCTGCTACAGGCTTCAGTCTGTCTGTACTACTGCAACATTTGCACATACTCTTCTGCTACGTTTTCACTCACTGACTCAGTATTAATGCACACTTCTTGCATGTGCTGCCTAGTCTTGCTGTCTTGCCCTGTACTTTAACGCATAGTGTGTTGTTTACTGATTGATGGACTTTACGGAACTCAATTACTATCAGTAAAAGAATCGTGAATCTATGCTAGAAGCCAATGATAGAATTATTTCAATGGCCATAGTATAAGAAAAAGGTGATCCTGATGAACCTAGCTGACTTTGTCACAAGAAACCAACCAGAAGGTTATTAGTCATCATACACATCCACAGCATAGCTACATAATGACAGTCCAGCTTTTCAGTATTCAGTCATGCAGTATCTGATCAGGACATTCCTATATGAAATGTATATATTACATGCAGCACACACGTTCATTACAACCGAATGAAAGACAGCTTTTCCACATTCATATTTATTTCTGAAATCAAGAATACAGCTGGTGTGTCTCTTATTCAAATCCCTGTACACCAAACAGATGGTCTGCAAACTGAGTCACCATGGTAACCCTGCTTCCGTAACTGTACATTCATGAAATTGAAAACTCATTTATAAGGCATGTCAATATTTCAGCAGTACTTCAGCCACGTTGAAGATTAAAAATACTAAGATTCAGAATAGTGAGGAAAAAGACAGAAAGCAAGAGAGAGAGAGAAGTAAGAGAAAACTGCACGTATATATTCAATAAATATCTACTTTGTAAACACAACAGCAAATTTACAGTAATGAAGAGTGCATACTCTGAGGCTGGTGAAAAAGAAATGCAGTTAATTAGCTCAATAAATACGTATAAATGCATGTGCTGCTTTTACCATCATGGCCACGGAGAGCGTTATTTCAGATATATTTACAACATCTGCTCCTGTGGTTAAAGCTGAGAGTATCAAAATACAATCACATATGATGTAGAGTATAATTTGCGTATGCAGGGTTCTCCCTGTAGAAAACCATGAAGGGGAAAATACATGGCATTGGCGCTCTTTGGGCCTCGTTACTTTCTATTTATGGTGCATTAAACAGAATCAAAGTCAGGATCGAAGGGATCGACGACCTCTGGGTTCATGACTCGACCCATGAAAAGGATGGACCCTACAAGAAAACACACATATTAACATTAAAAGAACAGTTTAGTCAAAAATGAAATAGACAGGGTTTTTTCCCCTTACCCTTAATATAAATGTCAGACAACCAAGACATGGACAGTGTCTTAAATTTCCTTTTTTTTTTGTCAGAGAAAAGATGCGTCTTTCGGTTTTTCACAATATGACAGAATTGGATGAACACAAATTGATTTGCATATTGCATTTTAATACAGACTTACTCTGCTACTATATGAATCTGTTTATATTAAATTATTAATTACTGAGCCAAACAAAGTTTGACACTTTGCTAAACTGGAGGCTGTGAGCTTCCATTATTTGTATAGTTTGCAGGTACGTTGTACCTGTCTTCCTGTTCCGGATGATGAAGAAGAAGGGATGATCTGCCATAACCTGAGGGTATAACACCATGGTCCTTGTCAGAGCAATCATTCCTGTGGAAGAAAACAGATCCCATCAAGTCATTTGAACTGATGCACCTATGGCAATAACTGATTTAACAGCATGTATTGCATAAATGTTTGATGACCAAACAAATCTGGGTGTCTTTCTATTGATAAAGTAGTCTAACACCAGTCAGTCTCAGTAAAGAAGGCATAGCTTATACCAGTCTGTCCCCGTAAAGCTGTGGCCTCTGTTCAAATCTATCCCATTGAAGGAGTTGTGGCCGCTGTGCTAGTCTGTCCCAGAAAAAGAGGCGTGGCCTCTGTGCCAGTCTGTCTGAGAAAGAGGTGTGGCCTCTGTGCTAGTCTGTCTCAGAGAAAGGCATGCAGCTTCTGTGCCAGTCTGTCCCAGTAAAGGTGTGGTCTTTGTGCCAGTCCATCCCACAGAAAGAGACACGGCCTCTGTGCCAGTCTATCCCATTGAAGGAGGCATGGCCGCTGTGCTAGTCTGTCTCAGAGAAAGAGGCACAGCCTCTGTCACTGTCTGTCCCAGAGAAAGAGGCATGGCCTCTGTGCTAGTCTGTCTCAGAGAAAGACGTGCAGCTTCTGTGCTAGTCTGTCTCAGAGAAAGAGGCATGGCCTCTGTGCCAGTCTGTCTGAGAAAGAGGCATGGCCTCTGTGCTAGTCTGTCCCAGAGAAAGAGGCATGGCCTCTGTGCTAGTCTGTCTCAGAGAAAGAGGCATGGCCTCTGTGCCAGTCTGTCAGAGAAAGAGGTGTGGCCTCTGTGCTAGTCTGTCTCAGAGAAAGACGTGCAGCTTCTGTGCCAGTCTGTCCCAGAGAAAGAGGCACGGCCTCTGTGCCAGTCTATCCCATTGAAGGAGGCATAGCCTCTGTGCTAGTCTGTCCCAGAGAAACAGGCATGGCCTTTGTCCATGTCTGTCCCAGAGAAAGAGGCACGGCCTCTGTGTCAGTCTATCCCATTGAAGGAGGCATAGCCTCTGTGCTACTCTGTCCCAGAGAAACAGGCATGGCCTTTGTCCATGTCTGTCCCAGAGAAAGAGGTGTGGCCTCTGTGCCAGTCCCAGAGAAGGAAGTGTAGACTCTTTCTGTCAGTCCCAGTACAGAAGATGTGGGCTCTGGTTCCTGTCAGTTCTAATGATGGAAGCTTGGTCTTGTTAATCACATATTGAGATGATGTAGTCTTGGAAGCAGATATGTACACACATATTAATATATATAAACTGAACTCTTGGTCCTGTGAGAAAATGAGTATTCCTCAATACAGGAACACTGACTGAACACCAGAGGGAGCTCTTACAAAAATGAATATGTAAAAGCTTAAAGTGATAGGAATAATAAAGTGTGGAGAGGAAGAGGTGAACTGTAGGAGGATGTAGGGTAAAACTATTATACAGTGGGTTCACCCTGACAGCAACATGATGCTACTGTATGTTTTGTGTTGTAAAAATGATACACACCTCTCAACACATAGGTGTAACGACGGCCTATCGGCACTATCTGCATTATCGAGGCACTACCACTGAAACCATGGCATTCAGCAATAAATTCAATCATGGAACACCTACTATCTTCAAACTTAATGTGATTTGGTTGATGTTGAGACAAATGTATGATGGAGAAAGTAAAAAAAGGAAGCAGAGAAATGAAAAAAAAGGGATTTAAGAAATGAGAAATGAAGTAAGATTGTCTGTTCGTCACTGTTGTGTGTAATTACATTAGAGAATCTAATAATGACATAAAGAGAGAGAGGGATAAAATGAATGAGTGCACCTGATCCGGCAGCTCCCTCTGCCCCCTCTTCTGTCACCTCCAGGTAAGACTTCTGTACGGCTTTCCCAATGAACAGATCCTTCCCTTCTGCAGATCAGAAAAGAGGGAGAGGTGTGAAAGGAAGGAGGAAAAAGGGACAGAGGATAGGCCAAATGAAATGGAATGAAATGAAGGAGACAATATAGGAATGGCAGAAGGAAGGAGAGATGTAAAGGGGAATGGATAGAGTGAAATGGAAAGCACAAAGGATGAAAAGAAGTCATGAAAAAATTGATGGATAGGGAGAGGGATGCAAGGATTATACAACAGTTAGAGGGAAAATATAGAAGAAAGGAGAGAGATGGATGAATAAATGAAATGCAGGAACAGGGAAAGGAAAAGGATGATTGTGAATAGAGAGATAAAGTCAAGGAAACACTACTGTAATAATAATAGTAATAATAATAATAATAATAATAATAATAATAATAATGATAATATTCAAGCAACACTCAAGCAAGACTCAGAAGTATGACACTTCCTGTATGTGCTTGTAATCTCTGAGAGATGTTAACACACACACACACACACACACACACACACACACACACACACACACACACACCTTCTGTCTCAGCTGTCATGGCCGACAGGTCGGCTTCTTTGGTGAAGATGTTCTTGATGCCGAGCTGCTGTAATGCGTCTCTCAGGTCAATCTTCTGCTCCACTTTAAACCTGCATCATTATCCAAATAAATCAAAAGAATATAATCTTGCACAGCGTTAAGAACGAGGTGGCAGTTTTTCATCCTTAACACAAAATGTACATACTGTATGAGACATCAGACAGATTAAGAATCAATTATTTCATTTAGTGCCTCATCAATGGGCACAGAGGTGTTAAAACTGATTCCAGAAACATGAAGATACGTTTTCGAATGATAAAATAGTGTAAGACTGTACAACTGTACAATTTGCTGCACACTGCAACACGGTCCATCATAAATTCATTAGCTAGACCACTGGGCAAGTCAAAACCCCGATGTGCTTCCCACACTCATGTGTTGGTTGTCCAGAAACCAGCTTAACTATGGTAAAAATAGCTTAAAACTTAATTTAACCCCCCAAGTATGACGATCTGGTCATATCTAGTCAAATGCAATAATACTGTCTATATATAATAAGTGAATTCAAATTCCTGGTGAGGGAAAGATTCTGTGTAGCCATACTCCTTTGTCCACTCCTGATAATATCAATAAAAAGTCGCATCTATTTTTGCTCGACACGCTGTGAGAAACATGGTATGACATTTGAATCACTGTTCTGTGTTTTGCTCTGGTTCGTCACCATTTGCACGTCTCTGCTTGTTGCAGAGACCAGTGACCAGAAAGCATTCCTGATTGATGTGTGTAATGCAGCAGATGGCAAGGCAGTGCATGCTAATAGTGTGCTGCTCAATTATAAACCATATGAGCTAACGAACATTTCAGTTATTTTCAACAGGGTGTTTTTCTGTGGACAGGGGAAAAAAGGTGCTGGCAACTACTTACTACTAACCTACTAAATGTACTTGTCAGCTGGGCAACTATGAATAGAACACTAATAGCCCAGACACACAATCTGCTTGTCCCGAGCACCCAGGCTAATCATTAGACCTCATTGCTGGGTGATATCTAAAAATAATGATTGCAGTATTTCCTTATTGAAATACAGTGATAATCAATAATATTGCTTCATTCCCCTTACCCTCCATTTGGCAGAATTTTGGTTTTAAACCAAATGAAAGAGGAGAACACGAGGATCCACCCAAAGCTACTTGTATTGATAGCTAAAAAAGATAGCTAAAAAAACAAAAAAGGCAAAAGCCTGAAATTCTCAAACATCAATCTCTGCTCTCTGCTCCCAAATCTAAGTACACCATTTTAGAGAATCTGTGGCTCTTGGACCTAGCTTTGCAGCCATGTTGAGGCGTGAACATTTGCAAGTGCTAAAAAAATTTGCCAGAACAAAAGCAAGTAGAGCTCGACGCCAAGGATGCCCCTGCCACAAGGATGCCCCTGCCACAAGTCTAGTCCTTCCTGTTACTAATTTGTATGCCAGAAATACCCTTAAAATATACTTCCAACAGAAAAACAGAAAAAATATTTCAGACATTTGACCTTGCTGTGAACTTGATCCTGTTTGGATCAGTTCCAAAATCTAATCAGTTCGTCTGCTGGTTACAGTGATAATTCTGAATAAATCCTACAATCATTCAACCACTTGTTCTTGAGATATCGCACTAATGAGAATCTTGGACGGACAACCCGAAAATATAATGCCTACACTACACAATATAACGCCCATGAGATTACAATGCACTCACTGGGAATATTATATTCTCCTAATTTTACAACCCAAACAGCTTCCAAACCATCCAAACTCTCTGAATACTTAAGTTAGAAAGATAATGCTAAGAATTTTCCTCAGTAATATCACAGAAGGGTAAAGTTGCCACGGTAAAAAAGAAATTATTTGCCTGATGGCTCACCCAGTCGCAATTCACCCTTTTAAATATCCTTGGTTAATAACAGCCATAGGAAATATATTACTCTTAAAGATATTATATATATCTCCTCATTTAATCAATGCCAATTCCCACTCCATCATCTAGGTCTCTCACCTGGGCAGGTAAACCTCCACCTTCTGCTTCTTGACGTTACTGGCCCAGTCCTCAATCAGCGAGGCCTTGATGATCGGTTCTAATGAGGCCAGAGGAACTTCCTGTCTTGGCAAAACAATCATCATGCTCATGTCTTCACCTTCATATGGCATCTCCAACACCTGATACACTCCTCCTGCCTCTGAGCTGCCATCACTGAACTCACCTGCACAAGTGGTGAAAAGAAATTGTGCTGACATTTTGAAAAGGTGCAACACAGTGACATGTGAACTGTACAGGGGTCCCCTTCTGTATCTTCCTCTAGTATGCCTGCTTTAATTTAAAACATCTGCACACATTATAGAAGTAAACAATTCCTTTAATTAATTAATTCATGTAATTATTAGTTTAATTATGTCATAAAATATAAGATTTCTTGTTTACTGGTGTGATAGTCAAGGCAATAGTAAAACTTAAATATAAGCCTAAATGTTTATTTATGCCTGCTGGCCTGGATACATTCTGATATGGCGACATGAGCACTGTTGTACTAAGAGCATTGATTAAGAACTTTGATGAATGATTTTATTATATCTTCTTTAGAGACATGCCTGTTTATCACTGTGTACACTTTCTTTATCAAGGCAGACAATGATCAAACCAGTCACGCAAGCTTACAAGCTCATCTACTGTACTTGCTGCGGTTTAACACTGGCCACTGCATACGAGTGCTCCAATACTGTAGATGGCACCATTAAAATTTCATTCACAGAAAAAGATTGCCTTTTACAATGTGCAGACAGCATGGGTTCACCCAGCTGCCATGTGATCCGCAATTATGTCATATTGTTTGCGGAAGCCAGATGAACATCATATCTGCATTACGCATGCTAAGGCCTTTAGACAGCACCCAAGTTGCTGGTGCACCTTGTAGGTGTAGAGTTAATTAGAGTTAGTGGTGTTAATCATCTTCTACTGGTTCAGCAGTGTTTGGTTTCTAATTGTTCGTAGTATGTGAACGGCTGTGTGAGTGTGTGTGATTGGGCCCTACAATGGGTCCCAAGGTCAAGTCCCCTGGGATAGGCTCAGATGACTGTTTTTACATGCTATAGCACAGGAACTAACCCCCCCCAAACATTCATGTTGTTATTCCTCTTTTGGCTGCTCCCACTAGGTGTCACCACCATGGATCGTTGGTCTGCATATTTGATTTGGGACAGTTTTTACACCGGATGCCCTTCCTGATGCAACCCTCCCCAATTTTATCCAGGCTTGGGACTGGCACTGAGAGTGCACTGTTGCATGCAACCCCAGTGGCCAGGGTTGGCTTCCTAGCTGGGAATCGAACCCCGGCTGTAGCGGTGAGAGCACTGTGGCCTAACCACTAGTCCCTATTAAGCATAGCTTAGTAAACAGTTAAAAAATATGATGTGTCACTCATAAATAAAGAAAAAAAATTTTAGTGTTGGTAAATTGCTGTGGTGTAAGAGGAATAAATCACTTTTCCTATAGCAGCGTGCACCAAGGACAGGAATGCCCTTTGAGGAAATATCGTTACAAAATTATATTACTGGTTTATAACTGATAAAATAAAAAAAAAATTACTGTTAGTGCATTCAGACCTGCCTGTATTCCTCACCATAGTAAAAGTCACCCTGTTGGTACATCATCAGCGTTTGCACTTCACTGCCATCATCTTTACTGAAGGAAAATGTTCTTGTGTTTTCGGGTCGAAACTGATTCTTCCAGCTGCCTCGGAAGTACACCGCGTTAATCAGTGTTACTCTTGTCAAGCTGCTGAAATCCTCTGCCGAAACCAGGTCATGAATCTTATCTGCACCGGACATAAAAGGGGAAAAAATGCAAAATATGAAAACCTTTAGACTCAATGTTCTGTATTGTCTTGTGTTTTCAACTTAAGGCCTCTCTGGATATGAGACATTTGGCTCTGAAGAGCTTTCCTGCTTACTTTAAATGATCTGAACTGAAATAAACTCAGTGGCTGTGCACTTACTTGCAGTGTGGTTCTGGACCCAGGCATTGATGTGTTGAGCCACAGCAGCTGACTCGTTGAAGTCCACTGTTTCTGCTTCAGCATGGAAATAATGCTTAATGAGCTTCAGGAACTCAGGGCTAAAGTGAACGCCGGTCTGCAGGAAGAGTGAGTTTGCCAAATGCACCACGTACTGGGCCTCATCTCCAATCAGAGCCTGGGTTAGGTTCTTGAGGACAGCGAACTCCTCATCTGTGGGAGTACACAGACACACACACACGCCCCTCTACAATAACACTTCTTAGAGGTTCTTAATCCTGAACGATTTGCTCATTACATTATACTTACCTAATTGTGTAGTTATCCATGCACTTGATTTTCTAATTCTGTAATTATATTTTGATAAATGATGATAAATTTCAGATTTTAGGCCCTTTCTTTACCTTCTCTGTACTGGGTGTAACCCACAGCCTGTCTGATCTGCTGCAGTGAGGACCCTCGAGCTCCGAGCTCCACCATGCCCAGTGCCATCGCCACGCTCAGCGGAGAGAAGATGATGTTGTCATCGGTCCCTGCCATCTGGAGCTGATGGTACAGTCTGACCCAGAACTCGGCACTTGCATCCTCTGGAACTTCGGTCGCCCGGCAACAGCCCACCCGTAGCAACAGAAGGGGCACGAAGAGTCCGACAGCCAACATGTTGGACGACAGAGGACTAGAGCTGGAGAGAGAAATGATAAGGAAGAATGATGTGGGAGAGGAACAAAACAGACAAGGGGAGACAAGAGTCTCAAAAAAGTGAGAGCGACAGGACAGGAAGAGGTGGGAAGAAAGATAGGACAAGGAAAGAAAATTAAAATGTAATGAATGGTTTTTGGTGGGATGTTGGACCATTCTTCAAGAAGAAAATGTCTCTTGATCTTTTTGAGGGGTGGCATAGTTATCTATTTCTAGACTAGTGATTCTTCTAGGCTTTGGAGAGTACTTCACTTCATCCTGCTGTTCATCAAATCACTCTTGAATAATTGTAGCAGCATGGGAACATCATCAGGGAAGAGTGTGTACACTATATGGTGCACCTTGTTCTGTAAAGCTGCCTTATATTTGTTGGCAGTTATGCAAGGCATGACGATACAAGGCAATCACTGGACCTAATGATTTCCATGAGTAGGCTGCCCATACCATTATGATCCTCCACTGTATTTAACAGTTGGCAACCGATACTGTGGCATCCCTTGATTTTCCTCCAAACAGAAATTTGTCCAGATTTGAGATTTTGTGCTCCCTACACCAAATTATTTAGACTGATATTCCTTAGAATTCTGTAGATAGTTTTGCAAATATCCTGTAATGTGTCCATCTATCCCTGTTGTGACCATTGCTCCTTTTGGATGATGTCAATTGTCCATCTTTTAAACATTAAGTAATTCTAATTCTAGTTTTCCTAACAGCAATTTAGGCAGCCATTAGGCATTCCAAAGGTGTTCAGTGGGGTTGAGGTCAGGGCTCTGTGCAGGCCACTTGATTTCTTCCACTCCAACCAAATTCTGTAACATGTCTGGGTTCCTTAGTGCCAGTGAAGAGAAATTGTAATGCTACACAGTAAAATACACTATATGGCCAAACATTTGTGGACACCTGACCATCACACCCATATGTGCTTGTTTAACATCCCATTCCAGATTTATTCCCCTTTGCTGTTATAATAATCTCCACTCTTCTAGGAAGGCTTTCCACTAGATTTTGGAGCGTGGCTGTTGGGGATTTGTGCTCATTCGGCTACAAGAGCATTAGTGAGGTCAGGCACTGATGCTGGGTGAGGAAGCCTGGGTTGCAGTCAGCATTGAAATTCATTCCAAAGGTGTTCAGTGGGGTTGAGGTCAGGGCTTTGGCAGGCCACTTGATTTCTTCCACTCCAACCTTGGCAAAGCATGTCTTTATGGACTTTGCTTTGTGCACAGGGGCATTATCATGCAGGAACATGTCTGGGTTCTTTAGTGCCAGTGAAGAGAAATTGTAATGCTACAGCATACAAATACATTCTATAGAATTGTGTGCTTCCAACTTTGTGGCAACATTTTGGGGAAAGACTTTTGGCCATACAGTGTATTTGTAAATTTTAAGAAAGCATTCAATTCTGTTAGGCAAAATGGACTATTCTACCAGGTTTTATACTGGTATAGTGGGTAAATATTACAATATCTTCAAATCTACGTGAACAATAAATGTAATATTAAAAGACATAATACCTCACTCAAGGGTAAGGAGTGAGTTCTCGTGCCATAGAAAACTAAAAAGTAAGAAATGTATTTTTTCTTCATATTGTTATTTATTCTTTTTTGGACCCAATTAAAGTTTGGTGCAGACTTTTGGACTGCATTAATACACTTATTGAGCTATACGTATGTGAGGTCTGGAGTCCACAATATGGAGGACTACACTAGGTGGGACAAGCATGGGAATCCTGCATAAATATAAAACGTGTAAAGAAGAACGTCCAGCAGGCTTATTCCAGCACTGCTTACCAAAGTCTAATCATAGTAAACCAAATTACCAGACTGATCCAAACAACCGATTTGGAACTGAGACAGCTCCCACACCTGGTCCAGATTACAGCGCTATCAGGCCCTAAACAGAGAGTATAAACTGGCAGAGTATCTGTTCACTCTCCGAGATAAACCCTGACCAAGTACAGGCTCAGTGCCCAGAGTCTTCCTATTGAAAAGAGACAACAGTAGAGTTGACTGCCCAGAGAAGAGAGGCAGTGTGGGCACTGAGGCAGAGGTGCACTTTTTCCTTCACTATGAAAAATTTCAAGACAAAAGGAGACATTTTTATTTTGATGAAATAACAAACACGTTTCCAAATTTTTGCTTCACCTATCACAGGGTGTCAAGTTATTTTCCTTTTGTTGTATATTGTAGGCTTATGATATTGTGTGCAATATACCATTGTCTATGTACACCCTTTTACCATTTAGATTTTAGCCATCTCACTCTACCAGGCTTACGTAGTGTTGTTTTTGGGTCTAATTTTTTTCCCCTTGATTATTCCTCCAGGGTTGTGGGTTGGCGGAAGCCCGCCTCCACCCTGTGTGTGCGGAGTTTGCATGTTCTCCCCGTGCTTCGGGGGTTTTCTCCAGGTACTCCTGCTTTCTCCCCTTGTCCAAAGACATGCGGTGTAGGCTTAGCGGTGTTTCCAAATTGTCTGTAGTGTGTGAATTTGTGTGTGCATGACTATGCCCTGCAAAGGGTTGGCACCCCATTCACGGTGTGCCCCAAGTCCCCTGGGATAGGCTCCAGGCTCCTCCATGTTCCTGTGCAGGATAAGTGGTAAAGAGGATAGATGGATGATTATTATTGCTGTGTAACGATGCAGACACAGCAATTCGACACACATTCAAAACAGACACTCCTCCTAGGGCTCTCCAGTGAAAGCTAGAAGTCTGGCTGATGCCTGGTTTTCTTTTTTTTTGGTGTGTCAGTGCAGTGAAGTGTGCTTACAGGTGCACAATGACAGAGAGAGAAAGGGAGAAAGACAGAGAAAGGTATAGATGATAGAGATTTCCACATAAGAGGAAAGACAATACTAGACTATTGGATTCAGCTAGACAATATTCTAGTGGATTCATTCATTTATTTTCAGGAAGCCGCGTGTGTGAGTGTGTGTGTGTGTGTGTGTGTGTGTGTGGCACGTCTGTACGAAAGAGCACACATGGCTGACTGCAGCCTCTGCGCAGTGTGTATGTGTAATGAATGATTGATTATTCACCACTCTGTGCATACTCTCTTGCCTACAAACACACACACACACACACACGAAGATATGTTACATATAATGTTCAGAGAATCACATTCACGCAAGCATACAGATGAATATAGAGGAATGTGTACACACACACACACACACACACACACACACACACACACACACACACACACGCACAAATCCATATCCTAATCCTCTCTTCAATTCTGATTTTCCCGTTGCCTGGCAACGTTGTTTATCATGCGGGGAAAGAAACAAATATTTTTTTGGATGAGCAGAAATGTGCACAAGTCTGAGTGTGTGTATGTCTCTTGTCTCTAATCCATGTCCCATTTGTGAGATCAAATCACAGAAATGCCAATCTGTCATTGCTGGCCCTTGAGTAAGGCCCTTAACCTTCAATTTCTCAGTTGTATAAATGAGTTAAATGTAAATGTAAAACCTTTCACTTCTATAATTTGCTATGGATAAGTGGCGTCTGCCAAATACCATAACTGTAAATGTAATGTAGCGCAAAACCTGTGTATGTGTGTGAGAAAGAGAAAGTAATGTGTGTGTGTGTGTACCCTGAATTTCAATCAAATACATGGTGTCAACAACTTGAAAAATAGATTTCATTTCAAACTGATAAACATGGGAGCTGTCTCGTTGTTAAATAAATAAATATTGTTATTATTATTAATACCAGATTTAAAGTGAAGCACTGGATCATAGATTCACATTTTTGTCCAGGTCAGGATAACTGATTTCTCTATCTACTGTGTAGTGCTATTTCAATGAGCAATAATTTACCTGAAATGGGGAAAGAAATTACATTTGCATTTGGCTGATGATTTTATCCAAAGCGACTTATGATTGAGACATAATACAACTGAATAGATGAGGGTCAAGAGTCTTGCTCAAGGACCCAAAAGAAGCAGCTTGGTGTTGCTGGGATTTGAACTCACGACCTTCTGATAGGCTAAGTAGCCCAAAAGCCTTAACCACTGACCCTGTGTAAAATAAAATTCATATTTATGAAAAGATATTTTTATTATACATTATATGTTTTCATGATTTTTTTTGTCAGTTAGGTTTTTATAAATTAAGATCTAAATTTGCATCGATAAAAGAATTTCTGGTTATGCATTACCAACAGATCTCAACATTCTAAACCTAAAGGAAAGTGCAAGTGGAAGTCTCAAAGTAAGCTCTGATTATTTTTACCTAATAGTCAGTAAATGTGACAATATAGTCTTTTCATAACACTTCTGTAATACCATAATGGCAACATTTATTTATAGCCTCAGCATCATGAATACCTGGACTGCATAACTGTCATACTAAATAGTATTTCAGTACACGTTTGGTGTCATTACTATATAGGCATCCTACTTAGTGAACATTATGTGGTTTGGGATGCAGCCTTGAATTCTCTCTGGGTGTGTATCGACTTGATACTGGCAACCATGAGATTAATCCATGCAGCAGAAAAGGTGTAGCACAAACCAATTTTTTTTGCCACAAAGGGACAAAATCTTCATTTCAGCATCTTACACACTGCAGCTTTTAAAATCTATTACAAAAAAGAAGTTTATCCCATGGAGAGATACTCATCCCAGCAGCAATAAGACACAACATAAAAACATAACTCTCTTCTCACACATTAGTTAAATATGCACCTAGGTATAATCTGAACATTTTTGGATACCTTTTAGAGGAGGAGTTTGCTCCAGGAGCCATGAGACGCCCGAGTTTCGTACAGCGCAAAGGCCTAACTGGAGCTGCGATGAAAACAGACACTCGCTTGTGAACGGAGGAGAAAAGACGCCTGAAAACAGCAGATCCAGTGACCTTTTTTCCTTCAGTAAGGCTGAGCTGTGAATAAAAGCCATCCAGCCACCAGGGAGAAACTGAACGAGCCAAATGGGGAACTCCAGACGACGCTGGAACTCGGTTAAACTCGGTGGCTTTAGGTTCAAAGTCAGCTCGGTTTCTCAACACTGTGTGTCAGAAAATCTTACACTGATCTATATTAGTAACCAGGCCCATTTATTTATTTAAAGGTTGGAGCTTGAGTTAATTCGATCCATCCAGTAAAAACCTGTTACAAGATTACATTTTTTTCAGTCCCTTGACATGACACACTGCTCAGCATAAAATACTGGCTTTATTTTCACATCATACTATTAATAGCAAAATTACCTAAGCTATCATCTTCCAAAATGCAGAACTACACTAACATCTTTAGCAGTGGTTTTCAGTGATCTTACTTTTGATAAACTACTTTATGCCACAGAGCTGTTGCATTCTCAAATCTGACTGGTCAGAGGGGGTTAGTTAATTTTCTGTAACAACATGGGTCTGGCAGTAGTGCCAGGTGTAATTCAAATGATTGGTTTAAGTTAATGTGCTCATTTTAAGATGCTATCATTTCTATAGTAACAGCTAATTCATTGAGACTTACAGTATATGGCGGACGATCCACATAATCCAAGTATAATAATAAACAGAGTTAAAAACGTTGCAATTGAACAAATGCAGAATGCAAAATGATATGGTGAAGCTTTCTGTAAGAAGACATTTGTTTAATATCTATGGAAAGAGTCTCGAGTGTCAGCACTTTGTAACAGTCAGGAGGTTTTCCTCCACAGGAGAGTCTTCAGGAAAGAGGACTTTTTGGTTTCCTGGGAACATGACAATCTTTTCTGGTCTTAATAACATTAAGAGAGTGAATAAAAGAAGAGGCTAGTGAGTGAATGACTATTTATAGCTGCTTTAATTTATAGCTTTTCCTATGTTAGAACAGGGACACCTGTAACTTAGCAACATCAGGGTGGGATAGATAAAACATGACATTACAGTGTATTTACACAGAACACAATATCATTATGGTCGTTTTGTATTTATAAATTCATGATCATGTAATCATATGAGTATGCATGCCAAAAACCATCTGGGATTGTAGGAAAGTAAACTTGCTCTGCTTTTTAAAGGAATATAGGGGTTACATTAGCTATCTAGCTAATTTGCTAGATAGAAAGTAACTGCCACCACAAACAAATAAATTCTCACATTATTTCCCATTTCAAGTGAATTGGCTTGTGTTTGATCTGACTGTTGCTCTAGCTGAGAAAGCAAAAAAGCATAGTTTTCAAGTAACTCCCATATCACCATATAAAGGTAAAACTCTGCTTACAATTTCTACTTTTTATCCTGTCATAAATACACCCTTGCTTTTTCTCCCTGGTAGTTTGCTGTCATCATTCTCCTAAGTGGCTTCAAATTGTACAAATTGTAAAGACAGTTATTTTTAACATTAGAGCATGAAGGCGCCCTGTGAAGCTCTGACTGTGTGCACCTACGCAACCACCTCCTCCATATGTACCTCCATCTGGAGTGAAGACACACTTCAAAAATAACACACTTTTTTTTGCCAGGTGAACCATATTGTGTGCAAGTTTTAAATGGTCAGACTATTTAAAATTTGTATCTGATTAAATTGCGTTTTCACATTCCAACCATAACTGGCATAAAGTCTTTTACTACTCTGGAACTAAAGACACCAAACAGCAGTTACGGCAATTACTCAACAGCAGAGGCTTAAATGATATTTTGAGCATGTGCATGAGGTTTAGCTTCTCTTGCACAAGTGAAATAGCACTCTCTGTTTACAGCCAGAGATTTCAATAACACTAGTTACATATGTTGCATCCTGACTAACCCTTTATGCATGTGCGCACGCATGCCAAGATACTGCAGACATCTCCACCTTGGTCTCATCAGTCCAACGGATATTGTTCCAGAACTTCTGTGGTTTGTTCAGATGCAATTTTGTCATGCTGCCATATTCTTTTTGGAGAGAAGGGCTTTCTCCTAGTCACCCTTCCATGAAAACCATACTTCAGTCCTTTCCTGATTGTTCTGTCATGAACATACACATTTAATATGCTTACAGAGGCCCATAAGTCACATGATGTAACTCTTGGGGTTTTCATTATATCTCTGAGTATTAAATGGTCTGACCTTGGACTGACTTTGTGGAGACGCCCACTCCTGGGAAGATTGGCAACTGTCTTGAAGTCTCTCCATTTATAAACAATCCTTCTCACTGTAGAATGGGGAATTTCAAATTGTTGAAATGGAAATGCAATGGGAGCATTAAAATTGATCATTACATTAGCCAGGGTCTTCAGGACTAAAATAACTGGTCAGTATATTTTATAAAAATGTATATGTTTACCTGTTATTCTGTGGATACAGACATCAGTAGCCTATATTCTAATGACTAGCTCTGAGTATCATTAAAAGGGATAATAGCCAATGTATTGCATATGCCCATGACTGGCCTGCTCATGATTCATCGTATTAGCTATAACACATGCCAAGGAGCCCAGGAAAAGATGAGCTGCGGCCTGCCAAGACTGGCGGAGCCAAGACAGTTATGCTCAGGATGACTGGCCACTGAGCTCTAAAGAGGGATATGCTGTGGAATGAGAGCCTCTAAGTTACTCTGTGCTCACACTAGAAATCAAAAAGCTTCTAGTGTCCTTGCAGTTTGCCTCTTGTGGGCATACTACCATTGTCACTTGTGGGTGCGCACTGTCTGGCTTTTTAAGTTCTGATATGAGATGGCAGTAGCCATTTATACATTCTACTGCAAATTTATCCGCATCAGGGTAGTACCTTTGTTTGAAAATATTTTATATTGTATTTAAATGGCAAATGCATTTTCATGGGCAGGAATTTTCATGGGTGCCTGGAATCGTGGCTCTACGATATGCACTTACATAGAAAATAAACGGCCACAGTTGTTGGTACGTCACTTGGCAATGTGAACGCATGTTCCATGGACTCAGCTCCAGGACCACTGAATCCAACTAGGCCATGTCTTATATCTGCTGCCAAGTGGTTTATTTGTCTAGACAAGTTTCTTGGCTTGTTGCAATACTTACGTGTTGTTACCGGGCCTGGCATTTTCAAACTACAAACAGGCTGTTTAGACTAAGATGCTTGGGCAGATTAGCTCTGAACAAGGGTTCAAATCTGCTAGCCAAGCATGTGTGCCAGCACTGGAATTAATGCAAAGCCAATGCAGGAGATGTCAGAGCCAGACACAGCATCAGTAATATCAGTTCAGTGCCAAGGAAGTGGACACTGTTGAGTCTCATTGTTTTCCAAGACGTTCAGAGATGCCTGCCTGAGCGCTAGCACTGTAGCATGCTTAGCGGTACAAAGTGAACTATGGGGAAAAAACAACTAAGATGTAGGAACGCCGACATTTGTGTGGGATGAATACACACTCCAAAACAAAGAGCTGTGAATTAGCAGGAATTCCAGTTGAGAATAGCTGACTCAGAAGTTAACAGTGCAGGATGTGTTGAAGCACCAACTCCTGTTTGCCCAAGAGGTTCAGACATTGGCTGAGTGCTGGTTTGAGCAAAATATACCAACATGTATAATGTACAACCTAAATGGTGACTCAGCTTCAGTTGCATGGTCACAATGTCTCTTGCATGCAAATTTTGACTGATGCAATACTAAGCTGATGAAGATCCACGTCTGTGCATTCTGATTCAAATTTAAATAAGCAAATATATATCTTCTGATGCTTCTGGACATATTTTCAGTGATGTTCCTGGAATCACTGGATGTTTCAGGTCTTTCAACATCATACACCCCCCCCCCCCCCCCCCCCCCCCCCCCCCCCCC
>CM040980.1:20685420-20764123 GCA_022985145.1 Pangasius djambal
TATATATACACACACATACACTGTTGTACCTGTGTTATTATTTCCTTATACCAAAGCATTGTTTCTGATTGGTCAGAAGGTGTTGATTAATTTTCTGTAAAGGCATATTAATGTATATTAAGCATATACATATTAATATGCAATATTAATGCACTGATTATAAATTGTTATATTGTTATATGCATGTTAGATGTATGTTATAAATTGTTGTTGAGGTTTTTCAGTAACCTCAGTAACATGGCCAGCTGTAAACTATTTTTTTTTTAATTAACTTCCTTATTAAAGTAATGTTAGTGACAACAGGAACTATTTTTTTTTTTTTTTTTTGCGGATGTTCCACAACATTAACCGTAACTATAAATGGATAAAAAAAAAGTATGGCATCATTCTTTAACACATAAAAATTTGTAATGTTTGCAAATTGCAGTGGTATAAGAGGAATAAAACACTTTGGGATGTGCGGTTAAAGGAAAATAATTAGCTTTGGGATCGTCAGTGATTATTTTCCTAGGAACAGCATGCCCCATTGTGTTTTATTCCTTCCATGAGGAACCCTGTTCGTGCGTTAATATTTCCGTGATGAACTGAACTGCTTGAACTATAAATTATAAATGTTATACAAATTTTCTTTATCTCACTTTTACAGTTTCTCCCACTCTCTCTCTTTCTGATTTTCTTATCTTCATTCTCTTTTTCACGGCCTCATTTATTGTTCTATTTTTTTTTTCTGCCTCTTTTCCCCCTCTCACTATCTCTCTCTACCCTGTTTTCAACATTTCCTACTGTCTATCCTCCATTCTGTTTCTCTCTTTCTTTCTCTCTTTCTCATTCTTGTCTTTGTTTTCCTTCCATTCCTTTCTTTCTTTCTTTCCCACCCATCCCTTCCTTCCTTCTTTCCTTCCTTTCTTTCACATTCTCATTTTTAAATATTAAAATATTCACACTTAAGTCTTTTGAAAACATTTCATCTTTTAAAAAAAAAACTTTTTTCATCCCTCCATCACTTTTGGTTTCTTATAACTGCAGAAGATTTCCTACAGGAAAAGCAAACCGAGTTATCATTTGTTAGATTGTGTGCATGTTGTGTTTTACTGTGCAGAACAGAATAAAACTATTTAGTGAACGCTTTGAGGACCTGTTTTCACACTGCAGTCTGATGTGATATATGATGAATTTGAGGACCAATTATCACAATTAGCCAGTGATATAATGTACATTGCCCATCTCTCTCTCTCTCTCTCTCTCTCTCTCGTATATATTGTTCTTGTCTCTCTTTACCTCGATTCCAATCTCGCTGTAATCCTTTTCATTTTATTCTCTTCCTGTCTCTCTCTCCATCTCCTTATTGTCTCACTTTTTTCCATCCCCCTCTGTCCCTCTATCCCCCACCTCCACGTCTCTTACTCCCTCTTCCTCTCTCTCGCTCTCTGAGCTGATCCCTGGGTTTCTCTGTCTTAAGCAGAAGAAACACAAACCTGTCATTTCAAATAGCCACACTAACTGAAGACAGGACATTTTTACAAATCTTATTTACAGAAGCATGAAACAAGATTTTCTGGAGCAACACGTTCACGCCTGTGTCCACTTAAATCACCTTCCTCTCATCCACAATGATGTTATCCGCACAGCCAATGCCAGAAATATAACATCATTACACCATCACTTTCTCTGCTCCCTTGGCTTCAAGAAAATAAATTACTTTATGCGATAGAAACTTTACTGATGCACTGTTAGAAGTAACACTAGTAGCAGTTTGTATTAGCCAGTGTGCAATAGACAAATGTAATTTTAGTAAATAAAAAATAAAGTAATTAATGTGACATTGCCATAAATGATATGTAATGCCACGTCACTTCTATGCTATATATAATTGGGGTCCAAAAGTCTGAGATCACTTTGAAAATCTGTGATTATTTTTTTAAATTTAGAATTTTGAAATATTTAAAACAAAGAAAGTAAATGTTTAATATCTTGAATTATTTAATAATCAAGATTCTGCACTATTTCCAGGTCCCTATTTAAATGTAAGCAAATTTGTGATATTGACCATCTTCACTGCTGTGTACAAAAGATCAGACGTGCGTTCAGGTCAGATGTGTTCAGAAGACATTCAGATGGATTTGATCTAAAATGGATCGTAAGGTTTTACACAAACTTGTGGAGTCCATGCCAGCACTGTCATTAAAGCAAAAAGGAGAGGTACCAAATACTAAGAAAGTCTGAAATTCATGTAAATATTTCAAAGATTCTACTTTTCACTCAAGTTGTTAAATAGCACTCAGTTTTGTAATGAAAATTTGTAATGAAAATTGTTGTATTAAATTAGAAAAGATTAAAAAATAGAAGTATTTTCACTAGTGCTCTCAAAATTTTGGACCCCACTGTTTGTGTGTTTGTGTATGTATGTATCTATCTTTCTATCATTCTTTATATATATATATATATATATATATATATAGATACACACACACACACACACATACACCTTGCTTGTATCTCTCTCTCTCTCTCTCTCTCTCTCTATATATATATATATATATATATATATATATATATATATATATATATATATATAAACACATCTTGCTTTCAGTAAATTCATACATTTGCATATACTTATGTATATTTATGTATGAAATATATAAATGCCTGGTATTTCAAATGAAGTAAAGATCCTAATCCTGATCTTATGTAAAGGCATTGCCATGTTGTTTTTCCTCTAATGACCATGGTGAGATTAAAAAAAGCCCATCAGGTTAGATCTGTTTTATATTATAGTTATATTTTAGTTTCTTACCGTCTGATGATGAAGCCGAAATGGATGCAAATATCCTGCTCTCTCTCTCTCTCTCTCTCTCTCTCTCTCTCTCTCTCTCTCTCACACACACGTTCGCCCTTCACTACACGGAGGCAGGTGCCTCTGACTGCTGTATATATATATAAATATAAATAAATATATATATCTATCCAGAGGCTCCACCCCCTCTCGTCCACCATTGGTCAATCCTATACCACCATAGAAACACCTTTTTTCATCAAATTATATATATTTATAATAACTGTATGATATTATATAATACCTCACGGTGCCACGCTGTTAATATACAGAAAGAAAGGCGACAATAATAAAAATGTTGGTAGTTATTTGGAAAACCGGAAGACAGTCCCCTGAGTTCCGAACTGGCGACAGCCAATCAGACGAGCTCACTGGGAACTGTAGTTCTACTGGTGACACGCGGCGCACCTTCTCAATTAGCTTGACGCTTTGAAAAGACTACAAATTCTGTGTCCACACCTTTGCGAATCGTCTGCAGTTCAAAGCAGAAAACCTCACCTATATTTTGTGGATTTTGGGCTAAAAAACTTCCGTCTTTTAGCCTGAACATTTCGGGAGATTATTTAGCGGACAAGCATCGGGGAGAGACAACTTTAAATTACGCAAACCAACTCTTTATTTTTAACACAACAGGTATGGGATTAACGTCACTAAACTTAACATAAATAACTCAGTTCTTATATTAGCGTGTGTAAAAGTACGGCTTAGTGGCGACTTAAATGACTGAATTACAAATATATCATTGTTGGACATAGAGTGTACTACCTAGGCTGTAAAAACTATTATTTCAAACCCTATCAAGTGCACATATCAAGGGAGTAGAGATACATTTTTACTCAGCCCTAACTAGCTCAAAACTGTTAGCTTAGCTAGCTCGCAGGTGCGGTACCATATCCTGCACTTCCTGCACATCCTGCGTGCCTGGGTTTTCCGGTCACAATCTCATTGGATGAATCTGAGGACCCAGCGCTTTCTGCCAACATTTTAGGTAGATGTTTGATGTGCCTGATACAAAGTATATTTATTTCGTGAAATTGCCGGGTTGCTTAATATTTGTAACGCTACTAGTAATTTTTTTGTGTTTCACAGTTAAATTTATGTAATACTTAGCTAACGAAACATTTGCTAGCATACTGACATATCAAAAGAAACCCTTAATTTTAACTTTCTTAAGGTTAAATTTAACTTAACTGTTTAAAATTTAACTTGCCTGTTTACGTAGTCAATGCCTGGGGGATGAGAATGATCTTTCTGTTACCTAAAATAGTTTAGTCGAAGTAGTGCTTACGAGTTAATATGATTTCGAGCAGGCGCACGCGAAGCTACCATTGGGTCCTTGGGATGCAGGCTGCGCGGGGAGCTGCAGGATACGGCACACCACCGGCTACATAGTTAGCTTGCTAGCGTTTACATAGCTTTGTTTAGCAAGCTATTTAGTTTCACCAACGCAGTGTGTTGTATACCGTAAAGTAATGAATGCATAAACTTAAGAAGCTTAAAAAAAACTTGGCTGTACCTTTTTTTTATTTTAATTTTTAATTTTTTATTTTTTAATTATCACAGCTGTACAGATAGTTTAATCTGAATAAACACCAAACTCTAAAAGAAACTAAATTAAAGCCAAGGACGGTAAGAGAGTGAGGTAGGTATTAGTTGCCATTTAAACAAAAATTATTGTTATTATATAAATATAATTATATATAATACTTATTATTACTTATTAATACTTATTATATTTATACATTTTATTTATTTATTTATTTATTTATTTATTTATTTATCTATTTATCTATCTATCTATCTATCTATCTTGTTTTATTCATTGAATGTTATTTTATATAACTAATTTTATGAAATTTGGCTTCTACCCATGTGGCGTAAATGTTTGTCTGAGTCATCAGGAGATATTTTCATTTTAACTTTATAGTTCGTCACTTCTGTGAAAACGGTTACCATTTTTTTGATGCTCATGCTGTACTAGTCCCATGTTCGACCAATTAAATGCTCTCTAGAAAGTATATGTCCCGCCCCCAGGGGTGTGTCTTGTTCTATAGGGTGTCCAAAAAGTCTCCATCTATAGGGGACTGTGTAAACCAGCACCATGTCGGTTGTGTCTTCGTGAGTGGATGTTCGTAGACGTCTATTTCTCGGTTTGGTCCTCGACACTTCCAGTCTTTTTGAATTTGTTAATAAGTTTGGCAGCAGTGTCGTGTGTGACGTGCTCGCCATGTTTCCTGTTAAAGTCCATCGCAACCTTGCGACAGCTTCCCGATCCAGCCGTGAGAATGATTTCAATGCGTTCTTCTTTTGTCAAAGGCGTTCTTAAAGGATATCTGAAAATATATATAATATAAGCTGAGTATGATAAGTTTTGGAAGACGTTTTGATAAAAAGTGTTGATTTCTCGTATGTGTAAAGATGTTTGGGACCCTCTGTAGTAGTACTCGTTGAGTAGTTGACTATCTTTCTGAACACTATTCCCTTTGGTTGAGAGAAAATGGTTGGAGTTTCTTGTTTAGAAGAGAGTGGAATTTGTTCACGTTTTCACTTTTCTGACGAGTGTTGTACCAGCTTGGGGCTGTTCAGTGCCGTAATGTCTCTACATCAGACTGAGAACGTGAATCCGTCTTTATAGGCTGTCAGATTGTAACTCAAAAACACGTACGGCATAATTCTCGTCACCTAGTATATCATCCTCATTAAAGTTGACAAACGTGGGTGAAGGTGGTAATGAGAACTCCTCCACCGTTGAAAAAAGGTTTCTTGTTAAACTCCTCACTTTTTGCCAGTTTTAGCTAGTTCACTAAGTACTGCTAACTTTGAGTAGATTCGGTGGGGGTGTGGCATATCTCAAACGCTATTGGCTATTGAGTAATCAGTCAAGCAGGTCAACACACCTGACTTTTCAAATTCCTGTCCAAAAGGAAATTTGTCAACGTAAGGAACCAAGTCTTGACTCTTGCGCCATTTCATGGAGACTTTGTTTTAGCAAAGTGAAATTTCTACAACTCTCCCCTTGCTGTAATTTTTGCCCATTCCTCCTGACAGAACTGGTGTAACTCCGTCAGGTTTGTGGGTTTCCTTGCTCAGATGTGCTTTTTCAGTTCAGTCCTCGTTTTCTATGAGATCCAGATCAGGGCTTTGCGATGGCCAATCCAATACTTTGACTTTATTGTCTTTAAGCCATTTTGTTAGAACTTTGGAGTTATGCTTAGGATCACTGTCCTACTGGAAGACCCAGTTGCGACCAAGTTTCTGGGTGTTGCTTCAGTAATTCTAGATAATTCCTAGAATTCTCCTTCCTCATGATGTGATGTATATTCTTAAGTGCTCCAGTCCCTTTTCCAGCAAAACAGCTCCACGACATGATGCTGCCACCCCCATGCTTCACAGTTGGGATCATATTCTTAAATTTCCTAAATTTGCATTGGATCTAAGAAGCTAATGAAGCTGAGATCTAAGTTTACTATTGTGCAAACTGCATACAAAAGTCATCACTCACTCACTCACTCACTCAATCCAAAGTGTTGGCTCATTAAAACCGTTTTAACATGAACAGCTTTAGAAAATTGCATAATAGTTTTGGTTTAAAAAAAATACATATACGAATTAAATTAGGACTATATCTGTATCCAAGTTTGTTCTAACACGTAACTTTTCTCGGTTCCAGGATGGTGTCCATTTTTCTAGGTAACACTGTGTCATACAATGTCAGAAAGCAAATCTGTTGAAGATTCTGAGTTTAGCATCGTGTGGTTCTGTCACGATGCTCTATTGGTAGCAGTATTCTTCTCTAACTTGTGAGCAGCATTAGTTTTGTAGCTCCAGCGCAAAATTAAAAAGAAGCAAACATTCGGACTTGGCCTTGGTTGATTAACTACATTAGAACACTGTGTACAATTTATTCTCAGCAAAACCTCTTCCTCTACAGTAGATAATTGTGTATTCGAAAGAGATTTTTTTTTAGTTTTAAAATCCAAACCAGAATGGTGGTCGAACCAACGGTATAATAATACCCTTTCACAGGTATTTGAGATGTGACATACCTGAATACTGAATACTACACTTTTCTGCTTTTTCAGCTAAAGCAGTGGTCAGACTAAATGTGAATTTAAAAAAAAAACGCCCTTTAAATTGTTTCTGGTAGCGGTTACTTTCACTCTGCGCTGACTTTATCTAGGTGAACTTTGACCCGTGAATTCACAAGCCATAGAAAACAAGAAGATGGGACTGTGGTGTTTTTTGGTCGGTTAAAAAAAAAAAAAATGGAATAGCTGCTAATTTTTAAGTAGCGTTCACCCTGGACTGTTGACTTGTGCAGACTGGACATGTTCTTATATTCATTTTAAGATTTATTTAACTTAATCTTGGCTCAGCTGCTTGCTTATAAATCGACATATTTCAGTTAAATATCAGTTCAAAGAAACCAGTTCAACCACTACATTGGTTTGTTTTTTTTTTTCTTTCATGATGCTGGCATCGAGCTGACCCATCCACCGATACGCACAAGTGCTTTTATGCCTCCGTCACCATCACGAAGGCTGACACACGCTTCCTCTGAGACACCTGAAACCAGCCATGGTTCGAGCTGCTCTTGTTCTTTTGCTGCATCACAGGGCAGCATAACACACTCTCAGGAAAGCACTTGTCTACCCTCTTCCGCATACATGCAGATACCCACAGATAGCCACGATTGGCTAGTGTCTCTGTGATTGACAGGAGAGAGAGTATACCATCCCTCCCACCCAGAGAACACAGCCAAGAGCTTCAAACTTGTGATCTCCTCATGGGGCGACGGACGGACCTTTTTTCTCCTTTATGGTTAAATTCTGTTTTTTTCCCCTGTCTGACTGCATTTATAACGAACAGGCTCATGATGAACTACCTCTATAGTATACAGACCAAACCACGGACCTGCATGATAGTAACTGAAACAAACTCCTAGATGGTAATTAACTGGCACGGCTGGTTTGACTCACGACAGCAACATCAATAATAAATTAGCCTAAATGTCCCTAACAGGTTTGTTCCCTTGGTCCTGAGATATTTATGTCCATTTCTGTCACTGTCTTGTAGACTAATGAAGTATGCAAATAAAAGAAGGCTGCGTTGCGGAGACTCTGCCGTTCCCTGAGACGTTTCATTCCAAAGCTTTTTGTGTGTTTATGGCATCAAGGCATCAAGCCAACCAAGTCCTCACTCCTCATTTATAATTAATGTGAGTTATGAAATCCTGAGAGGACATAAAATGAGAATTAACGGTTTGCAACAGGCCACTTAATTTAAACAATGTAATAAAGGATTTTCGACTGCGTGAAACAGCCCGGCGCTTAATGAAATGGCTCCTTGCAGACAAGTGGATATAATTTAACAGCGTCATAATGTCTCTGTTTTTAATTTTTGGAGTCTCGTTCCCTGCTTTCGGTCCTCACACATTAGCGTGATCACTTTGGCAGGCAGCTGAATTGGTTTATATTAAAATGGTGCTGGATCTTTAATGTTGGATAAAAAAAAAAAACAAGATGCTGATACTAAGTTGTGGTCAATGTGGCGAAAATATTATATATTGGAGACGTTATCATGATGCATCATGCTGAAGTTTTTCTAACAAGGAAAATAGTTTTATCACATCCAAGACTTCAGTAATTTTTCTCAGTTTCATGAAAGGAGGAAATTTCCATATTTAACATGAGCACTGAAGCATGAAGCATTCATTTCTGTGTCTTCGTTAATTTCAGTAAATATAATGTGGAAATACACTCACCAACCACTTTATTAAGCATGCCTGTACACCTGCTCATTCCTGTCATTAAGCACTCAGCCAATACTGTGTCTCTTGAGTCTCTAGAATTTGCAGAGAACAGTGAAAAACGAAAAACACCCAGTGAGTAATAGTTCGGCAGGCCGAAACGCCTCGTTGATGAGAGAGGTTAGAGGCGATTCAGCTGACAGGAAGGCTAAGTAACAGAAATAATCACTCTTTACAACGTGGTAAGCAGAAAAGCATCTCTGAAAGCGCACCATGATAAACCTTGACATGAACGGGCTACAACAAGAGAAGACCACATCAGGCTCCACTCCTGTCAGACAAGAACAGGAGTATGAGGCTGAAGAGGGCACAGAGACACCGAAACTAGACAGCTGAAGATTGGGAAAATGTCACCTGGTCTTTTTCCAGTCTGTCCAGTTTTAGTGAGCTGACAAGGTTTTTTTATACGTTATTTCTCTGTATTGTACCTATAGCGTCAGACACCTAAACGCGTGCGCCGCCACCGACAGGAGAGACGTTTAATTGCAGTTGAAAATGATACATGATTACACCATTTTAAATACGCTTTTTTCACCTCTGTCCTTTCTATGGATATCTAAGTAGTAATTTTAGGCAGGAAGCACTAATAACGACTGTTTTTCCTGTCCTTCAGTTGCAGACGTGGTTTTGGCTTGAACTGAGCACACTCCGGAGTGAATGAATCCCCGCCCATCCTCACATTGCCACGACAACGATGACAATGGAAGAGAAGAACGAAGCAGAGACGGCCCCAATGGTTTCCATGTCGCTCTACGCCGTGATGTACCCCGTGTTCAATGAGGTACAAAGGGAGGCAGACGGATACATGCTAACTCGCTTACTTGCATCCATGCACTCGGGGGCCACTTTATTAGACATGCCTGCCTTGTTGGTATGGGTTAGAGATAGGGACTATAGCTCATCATCATCATTTTTTTTTTTTTTTCTTCCCCCCAAGCATTTTGTGTTACTCCCAGCAAAAGCAAAATCTTATGCAAATGAGCGCAGCTGCCACTTGCGTTTAGCCACTCGGGCGTTTAACCAAATCCATCAAAACGCCATAGGAACACCCTCTAACAGAGTAGAGGAAGGCTGGCCACAAAATTTGCAAGTGGACATGTAGTGTAAGGCGTTTTAAAAAAAACTACACTCGTACTACTGCAGCATCCACTAACATGCCACTACCATATCAGTGGTCCACCATCCAGGTGATATCAGCATTAGTCTTAGGTGGCTCCTCTCCAATGATGGACAGGGAAGAGCAACAGTAAGTAATTGTATACCTACAAAGTGACCTGTAAGTGTAAGTTCAAGGTAGGTGTATCTAATAAAGTGCTCATTGAATGTGTTTACACGCTCCCTGACTCACATACATATATACAGATCACGTATAGTACACTATCTGGCCAAACGTGTGTGGACACCTGATCAGCGCACTGGAATGTCTTTGTATGCTGTAGTGTTAAGATCTTTCTTCGCTGGAACTAAGGGGTCCAAACCTGTTCCAGCACGACGGTGCCCCTGTGCACAAAGCAAGGTCCGTGGACATAGTTTGCCAAGTTTGGCATCAAAGAACTTAAGTGGCCTGCACAGAGCCCTAACCTCAACCCCACTAAACACCTTTGCGATGAATTGGAATGCTGACTACGCACCAGGCCTCCTCGCCCGACATCAGTGCCTGACCTCACTAATGCTTTTGTGGCTGAATGAGCAAATCCCCACAGCCACGCTCCAAATTCTAGTGGAAAGCCATCCCAGAAGAGTAGAGGTTATTACAGCAGCAAAGTGGGAGCCAACTCCATATTAATGCCCATGGTTTTGGAAGGAGATGTTCAATCAGCATGTATGGGTGTGATTGTCAGGTGTCATATGGTCGTACTTGCATACCAGATCATTTACATACACACTCACTTGTGTGCGTACACGGTTACACTGGCTCATAATTTATACAGCTCATTACAAGCCACACTCCTTTCATACAGCCCTGCAGGTCATCCTTCCAGCCTCCTTTGCTGCCTCTTAGCTTTATTTTTTTTTCTCTTAATCTTGCCTTCTTTCCTTCAGCCCTAGTAAGTCAAGGCCATTTGATGCTAATCTTTTCAACTCAGAACTGATTATACTTAAGTCACCTTGACAAAGACAGAAAGGAAGAGAACTAATATACTCCCTCAGATGAGTGGAGAGATGTCAATATTATGAGAAGTTCAAAAGATGGAACTGACTGTTACTAGATAAATTAGTAACAGACACTTGGGCAAGAACAGGATTTTTCTCTAATTATTCTACAAATCTCCAAAGACTCAGTGGCTGTGTTAACAGACTTCCACCAGTTCGAATGAATTCATTCCAGCTGCAGATTTATAACGAACTGTTTATGTTGCTCCCTTGGCTCTTGGCCACGGATGGCTTTGAGGTAGTCAGGATTCAAATTCTCGATTTCCTGACGATGGAACGAACGCTTTTCGGTTACGCCATGCTGGAGCTTTAAAGCAAATTATTTCCGTTTCAGCTAAAAGTTTGATTATTAAACGGACAGCGCGAAGAAGAGAGAAGAAACCTCGATCAGTTTACTTTGTTCTGTGAGAATGAGGTGTTTACATGAACGTTTTCCGTTCAGATCAAACGATCAGGTCATGAGGCAGCATGTAAACGTAGCTCTTACACTCTTTACTGTATAACCAGGAACAGGTTTACCGAGAATCTTTGTTTGCTATTGCAGTTGGAGAGAGTGAATCTGTCTGCAGCACAAACCCTAAGGGCTGCTTTCATAAAGGTAAGAAAAGGCTTGTGATGCCCTGCTGTAGTTTTACAAGTTCTACATCTTTTTCTGTGCTTAAAAAGTGCTAGCATTCCTTGCTATAACGAGGCCAAATTTTTTGTCATCCATGCTGATCCTTAACATTAAACCGCACACAGGCGGAGAAGGAGAACCCGGGTCTCACACAGGACATCATCATGAAGATCTTGGAGAAGAAGAACGTAGAGATCAACTTCTCCGAGTCTTTATTACGCATGGCTGCAGACGACGTCAAAGGTGTGTTTGACTGTTATGTGCGCATGTTCCTGACTGCTTCAAGTTCATTGTGTCTCCCCTAGGTGGAGCTGTTTCCCTACAAATGGCACACACACAAACGCCATGTTTTATGGTAATATTTTCCCCCTCGTCATAATTTAATTTCCTGCTCTCTGCGACACATTTTTGTCACATCTTCAGATTCATGCCAGTAATGAATTCACAGGCACACTTGTGTTTGAATGTGAAATTTCCCTCCATCTTTAAGCCAGGCCCGTTTTCATACTTTAATCCCATTTTTATAATCCGTTTCTACACTTTGTGTGTGTGTTCTAGCGTTGATGGTTTTTTACAATTTGGATGCCTCCGCTGATGAACCTGTCACGTGTATTCTTTATACTTTGCGGTACTGTATTCTCATTGCCAAAATCAGCCTAGAAAGTCCGTCCTGAAACACTTTCTCCCCAAGTGAGACCTCTTTCTCCAGCTGTGTTTTTATTTATTTATTTATTTATTTTTCAATCGGACCAATCATCTCATTCGCAAAGCTACAGGGAGGATGCAGTTTAGGACTGAGAATAAACATGCTTATACGGGGCATGGAAAATAATAAAGCAGCCATAACAATAGCTGAAGCTCTAGAGGGTATTTACTCTCCTGTGTGCATTTGAAGACAGACACACACACACACACACACACACACACACACACACAGGATTGCTCTCCACTCTGTATACATTCTGCACAGTGCTGGTAATCCAACAATATTGGAGACTCATTTTCTTTGGCTTGGTTTTCTCACCTAGCCGTCCAAGGGTACAGACTTACAGTCGTCACTCTAATGCCTTTATTAGTTTTACTGTATGTACACAATAATATGCTTTAATATAAAGAACATGTGCAGCTGAGAATCTTAACAGACCCAATTCATAGTCTTCGTCAAGCTATATTTGCAATGGTTATATGCTAAAATGGCAAGTTCTTGTGATGTATTAAAATGAAACCAAGATAAATCATGTCTGAACTTGTTCCACCCTCAATGTGAAATTACAACGTATAAAAATTAAGTGAAAAACAATCAGAAACGTTTTAGGGAAATTATGAAAAATAAAAAGTTACAATAACCTAGTGTGCACACCCCTAAACTAATACTTTTGTTGAAGCACCTTTTGGTTTTATCACACCACTCAGGGGAGCTAGTTTCTTTTATTTATTTATTTTATTTTATTTTTTTTAAACACAAAAACGGCAATCCGAATGAATTCATACTGATTGCAGAATTCTGACGAACTGTTTACGTGTATCCTAATCCAGACACTCTGTAGACAATCTTCATCTATATGCACGTTGCATCTGAGCCAAAGTTATGTGCATGTAGTGAGCGCGGCTTAGGGTCAACATTATCATAACAATGAGGAGCACGTGAGTCCGGTCAGCTCGTTCAGCTTTTTAATCACCCTGTTTTTTTTTTTGTTGTTTTTTTTTCACAAGTTTCAAATTATTTCCATCACGGCAAAACCTCATGCATGCGTAATTTTTTTTTTTTTTTTTTTGAATGTACAGCGATAAGAAGAGTCTGCAGGAAAGGTGCTTAACATTTCAACCTTGCTATGAAACTGCAAATAGTAGGAACTTTCAGTGAACATCGGTGAAATAGGGACAAAACTTGACATGACAATAGAACAATTTGAGAGTTTATGCCACCTATGAAAAATGTCATTTCAAACAAGAAAATAACAGCTTCATGAATTAAGCAGCATTTGTGTCTGAATTTATTTATTTATTTTTTTCTTCACCGAAGTGCAACCAAAATGAGCTATTTATGTGTGTTCGTGTTTTGATGTGATATTGGAACAAACATAGTGGCTCAGTAAATATCTGATGTTGGTTGCAAAAAAAAAACAGCTAAAAACAAAAGCATTAACTTGTGAGCAACAAGCAGGATTGTGTTTACTCGGGAGCAGTAGTTTTGCATCCTTATTTAAAGTCGTAATTATTTAATTCAGCACACAAACAAAAACATAAAATTAACTTGCCTAACCCTCACAATGTGCCAACCGCACCAAACTGGAGTTTTTGGCATAGAAGCGAGAGAGGATATGAATACAGGAGGCAAAAAAAAGTCAAATTCATGCATGGGCAAAATAGCACTGGTTTATTTCCTGTTCCTGTTCATGCATTACGTACCTACTGTTTTTAATCAGAAATCGTGATGGATGTCTGACAGCTACCAGTCTGTGGAGAAACAAGGCGAAAAGTAGAGAGAATTTTTCTAGCAAGGCACAAATCAGTCTCATTTTTCACTGCCTCTAAAAAGGGCTGTCAGAAATAGTTTTTGAGTTTAGTGCAAAGTTATGATGTTATGTCAGGTGTTATTAAAGTGATGTATAGGTGTGTTTTGTGTCCTCAGAGTACATGATTGACAGGCCGGAGCGAGAGTTTCAAGAGCTGAACGAGAGAGCTCGAGCACTGAAACAGATCCTCAGCAAAATCCCGGACGAGATTAACGACAGAGTGCGCTTCCTGCAGACTATCAAGTACGCACGCACGCACGCACGCGCGCACACACACACACACACACGTACACACACACACACAATATATGGGCTTTTGACAGACTTATTTTCCAATATTGAGTCACATCTTTTGTGATTTGTTGAAATAGTCAATAAATCTGTCAGAACTTTTGTTCCTCATAGGAATGTGTATTGAGTTTTCAGGCTGCAGTTCTGTTTGGAGAAGGATAGTCTGTCTGTCAGTTTATTAAGTTTACAGTAGTTTTAGGTTGCATCATAGCAGTAGTGGGTGGTATGGCTAAAAATTCTGGCACATTATAACTTCAAATTCTGTCTGTCAACATGGATCACGGTGTAATATGATGTCTCTTCAACCTCACAAGGACCAAATTAATTGCCAAAAAATTGCGTTGCTCTTCGACTCCTGATGAAACAAATAACAAACCCAAACTCCCACATTGTGCCATAACTTCTAAAAACCTTATTCAAATGGGAGAGCCATTCACAAGTTAGAGTGCAGCTACAGCGCTGTGCAATTTTTCCTTTTTCTGAATCACTCTAAATCTTTTATAACCACATTAACAATATAATGTAAACAATCTAACAGTATGCTCATAAAAATACAAATGTATATATTGAAAGTGATTAAAGTATTAGGACTGTTACCTGTTTTCTTCAGAAGACTTAACAATTCCCAGATTAAAGTCTGATGAAGTCTGATATGATAACTGTTAAAATGAACCTGTGTGGATTACGGGTAGTATGTTGTTGTTTCAAAGAAAAATGTTCTGTACCAAAATAACGGTATGCACAAAGTCCTAATTACAACAGTTACATCCTGATATAAGCCCTGCCACCCCTATACTCTGACTGAGAAAAATACACACTGCTTTGTTGGAAAATGTGTCTAAGCCCAGCTTTACCAAAACATCATCACAGTGCAATGTTTGATTGTGAACCATTGTCATTTAAGAGGCTTTTGTTTATCCAGACACTGCCACTATGATTATGCTAATTCCTTCTGGGATGGCTGGAGGATTTGTAATGTTATGTTAGCACCAGGCTGATAACAGAGTGAATTTACCACTTGGGCAGGCAAAGTACCATAACTGTTGGAATTACACACATACTGTAAAGTCAGTAACACCCAGACATTTACAGGTAGACTGCATCAGAATTTTAAACTCACAGGCTACATATCAAGGATGGAATACATTTGACCGTAAATAAAATGACAATAACAAAAAGAAAAAAAAAACATATGCCAGTAAAATATAAACATATCTATGGGGGCAGTTAAACGGGTCAAATACAGAGTCGATCAGTGCTTGCTAAAAGGTGTGACTGGGAGATAGTGTATATTACAAGCACAAGTATGCTGTTTCACAGATCTATTTCACAAGCTAAGTACCTATTGTGTATCGCGGTTGCCACGAGCAGCTTCGTACTCAGGACTCCATCAGTGGACAGTGGATAGATTTTAGCCAACCGGACTTCTTGCGAAAACTGTGATGAATTTATTGGTTGCACAATTGCACTATTTATCCATATAGCGCACAATAATAGAAGGGATTTATTTATAATCGCACTATCCATTGCACCCAGATGAGGATGGGTTCCCTTTTGAGTCTGGTTCCGCTCAAGGTTTCTTCCTCATATCATCTCAGGGAGTTTTTCCTTTCCACCGTCGCCTCTGGCTCACTCATTAGGGACAAATTCACATATTTACAATATATTTTTTGTGAATCCATTCATTTCTGTAAAGCTGCTTTGTGACAATGTCCATTGTTAAAAGCGCTATACAAATAAAATTGAATTGAATAATCCAACTTTTTTTTTTTTTTTTTTTGCCACACACAGAGACATAGCCAGTGCCATTAAAGAGCTGCTGGATACAGTCAACAATGTCTTTAAGAAATACCAGTATCAGAACCGAAGGGTGAGTTGATGGAAATTTACACTATTTATTGAATGGGTCCAAGGTTCTTTTTTACCACCGACGTGTTGCAGATCCTTCAGAGTTAGGACCCGTTTCATGTTAATACACCTAGCACAGCATTTTTACAGCCTGTCATCATCTGTGGAAGGCTGGTGGAAAAACCTTTGGGAAATGCTGTCTGCACCTTTAAGACTTTCTTATTTGGAAAAAAGCGAAAGGAAAAGCTATTCTGTATGTGTTGCATGTTGCTTCTTAACTTTTTATTCATTGCTAAATTAAAAAATTGCCAAATTTCACTTTAGCATTCCCCCGCCCCCGACTTTTTCTTGGCCTGTTTTGCCCCCTGCGTGTAATTCCGTCTGTGTGGTTTGGGACTGTTCATTAAGAAAAGTTGCTGTGTGCTTTGCAGGCACTGGAGAACCAGAAGAAAGAGTTTGTGAAATACTCCAAAAGCTTCAGCGACACTCTGAAAACATACTTCAAAGATGGAAAGTAAGCACGTCGCCTGGTTTAAATATGAATTCTGCCATTTTCTAGCCAAAGCAGAAACAGCACAGAATTAACAGCTGATTCATTTGGTGCTTTGTATTAACAGTGCTCTAATAGTTAATGTTAACTAGAGGGTCAATGTGAGAATATTCAATCACCATATAATAGAGGGTACAGCGTGATGATATATTTTTTTTAAATTATCTTGTCGAATAAAACATTAGAGGGGATTTTAAAGCTGACTTGCTTCGGCTGATGAACGACCTTTTGTTGTCTGAACGACCTAACAGCCCACTGCAGGCTAAGCACTAGATTGCATCTTATTTGCATTACAATGAATATAAAATAATCTGTCAGAAAGAAATGTCCTAAAATAGTGCAAATCATGCAGCCAATACTGTGCTCATCATCTATTACATCACATCATCTATTACAAGCACAGTCTTACTTATGCCATCAAATCCACAAGCGCTGTTATGCAACCTCATAAAAAGCAAACAAGCAGCAGCAGACAATACCAAGACGTTTTAGCAGACAGGCAAAATAATAGGCTGCTAAATGAGAGGGGCCTAAAATTTAAATAATGGGAATATAAAGGGTATTGAAATGTCAGACAACACACTCCAGATTTTTGTTTTGGGCTGCTTGAAAGTCACTGCACTGTACTAAGACAAATGCTTGTTATGAAAGTGTTTTCATGGAATTTTTTTTTTTTTTTTTACCAGTAGAGGAATGCTTGCACTAAAATGGGTAATATAAACTCAGCGTTCATTAGGAACGCATCATTTATTAGGTTCACCTGTACACCTGCAATTATCTAGTCATGTGGCAGCAGCACAATGCATAAAGTCATGCAGATACAGGTCAACAGCTTCAGTTCATTTTCACGTCAAGCATCAGAGTGAGGGAAAAAATGTGATCTCGGTGTCCTTGACTGCGGTATGGTTGTTGTCAGATGGGCTGATTTGAGTATTTCAGAAACTGCTAATCGCCTGGGACAGAACAGGAATCCGAGGCTACAGTGGGCACAGGTTCTCGGTTGACAGCAGTGGACCCCGGTGTGGTCTTCTGCTGTTGTAGCCCATCTGCCTCAAGGTTTGACACATTGTGTTCAGAGATGCTTTTTTGTGCACCACGGTTGTAAAGAGTGGTGATTTTAGTTGCCTTAGACTTCCTGTCAGCTGGAACCAGTCTGGCCATTCTCCTGTCATTACCCCTCCACACACTCACTCACACACACACACACGCACACACACACACGCACACACACACACACACACACACACACACACACACACACACACACACCACCCCAACCTCTAGGGAATCCCAGGAGGTCAGTAGGTTCTGAAATACTCAAAACAGCTCGTGTGACAGCAACAACCATGCCACAGTCAGAGTCACTGAGATCACTGATATATTTTCCCCCATTCTGATGTTTGGTGTGAACATTAACCGAAGCTCTTGTCGTGTATCTGCATCCTGTCCTGATTTTACGCATCGTGTTGCTGCCACATGATCGGCTGGCTGCATAATTGCATGGCTGTGTGGGTGTACACTTGTTCCTAATTAAGTCGGTGATTGTAGATGTACACAATAAGGACTTAGATAGCTGATGATGTCTATCTAAACACAGCCCTGTCAGACCATTTGGCCTCCATATTGATCCTCCCTCTCCACACTGTAAAATAAACAGTTGTCTATGGACGGAATCTACACTAGTATTAGGGAATATTACCAGTACAAATAGATTTAAAATGCAGTAGTAAGGCATTCCTTGTATAAGTATCTCTTTAAAATTGTATTTCAAAGCATTCAAGAGTTAGAAAGTTAGCATTACTCAAAGGACAATTTAACTAACCAGTTTGCTCTGCAAACATTATTGAACTATTTTGACTCAATTTATTTTTTTATTGTCAAATAAAAATACATTTATTTTAAGAAGAATCAGATGTTAATAAAAGCGAATCACCCATAAATGTCCATGTGCACAGCTAACTTGCATTTAGCGCCGGCCACAAATTTTTCCATGGCAACGCTTACAGAGCTGAAAATGACAAAATGACGACTAAATGGGGAAAGCATGGAGTGCAGTAAATCTTCTAGTAATGCAGATCAGCCATTGCAGCATGTCAGCTGTCATATACACACACTAACTCTTCCTCATTTTATAGGATAGAATAAATCTGTTCATATCCAGCTTGATAAATGAGGCCCAATATCCCCATCCACAGGGATAAGGATACACTGAGTAGTTTGAGTTGAAAATGATGTAAATCTTCGAATGGCTTACGCAGTCACCAGATCTCAACCCAATGTACACACACACATTGGGTTGAGTATGAACTTGAGCTTGTTCGAGCCTGAATAAAGGACGTCTACTGACCCTGTTCACACCTGATGTTTCATGTGCCTTATATCTGGATTAAACCCTCTATGATTACTATTTAAAAAAAAAAAAAAAAAAAAAGGTTGAATTTGTGTGCCATTACAAAAATATTACTTTAAAGGTACCAACTTTGCCAGCAGTAGAGCATGAGTATTATCATGTAGTATTTATTACTTTTGGTTATACAGTGCGGCATGAATAAATATATTTGTATAGCATGAATAAAATACATCTTAGGTTTTTCTTAAATCAGAAATGGGGTCATAATGTTTCCCTTTTCTCTCCGTCTCTGTCTCTCAGGGCAATAAACGTGTTTATCAGTGCCAACCGGCTCATCCACCAAACCAACCTGATCCTCCAGACCTTCAAGACAGTTGCATAGGAGATTGATTCTGCCTTCAGTTTTTTTTTTTTTTAAACTACAATATAACCTTCAAATGGAAAAATGTTGGGGACTGTGTAATTTATTAATCTTGGGCCAATTACTTTGGGATATTCATTCCTTTCTTCTTGTCTGATTTCTAATTTCCTTTAATAGCTGGGTTAAGAGCCAAGAATTTTTTTCATGCCATTTTTGCCTCTTTCTTTCTTTCTTTCTTTCTCTCCCACCATCATCCTTCACTCCGAGTCTCCATTCTGTTGTTTTAAAGGAAAACATTTCCAGACATTAGTGGAACGAACAGCTGATGTTCTCTCTCTACATACTGGACTTTTCCTGTCCTGTCTAACACTCTGTGGAGCAAGAGAACTGGCAGACGGGAGATTGTATATTTAATAAATATTTGGTAGCAGAAATATTCAAAGAAATTGACTGCATCTTGTCTACTATTCTTCTGTCCCGTAAATATTTATTGTATTATTTGGATTTTATGGCGTTTATAGACTTCTAGCATCGCTGCATGTTATATAGGAAATTCTGTTCATTCATTCATTCATTGTCAGTAACAGCTTTATCCTCCTCTGGGTTGTGGGGGATATGGAGCCTGTCTATAGAACCTATTCACGACAGACAGTTATGCTGTTTATCGCCAAATTGAGCATTTACAGTCACTGCCATAGTGAACGCCTGTCATCACTACCTTCCATTTAAGAGTTTGCTCCCTAGGTATTCAGCATTTTTCTGTGTTTGGGACAGGTTTTTATCTTGCAAGCGCATTGAATACAATTCAAATGAATTTTGTTTGTGTAGCGCAG
The DNA here is from genome assembly GCA_022985145.1 of Pangasius djambal. Taxonomy (NCBI): domain Eukaryota; kingdom Metazoa; phylum Chordata; class Actinopteri; order Siluriformes; family Pangasiidae; genus Pangasius; species Pangasius djambal. Next base: position 20,705,585 of record CM040980.1, read on the forward strand.
ATGGTTCTCAGATACATTATCCACTGAGCAAGGAATGAGTGCTTATGGGAATTGCAAATATTTAGGGTATTTTCATATTTCTTAGCCCTCCTGTTTCCTAGAATCATCCTGTTCTACTGTCAGATCCTAGGTTGGTGTTAAATGGTAGAATTGATAATGTGTTTAAAAAAAAATGAATACATTATGACCCTTAAATGGCTCACAAAAATGCTGATGTAACCCAGAATTTGAGTTTGACACCCCTGACCTCGCTTAGGATAATGTGTGCTAATCTTTGCGAGCATCTTTGCAGGACAACATTAATAGTGACATTACCTCAAACAAAATTTAACAGTCTATCACATTTTAACTTATGCTGTAGTGGACTATCTAGTGAATTTTTAGAGTAACCCCATAACAGGCAGTGGAGAGTCGATAACATACAGTCATCCAGCATACAGTCTAGCAGCTTATTTTGAGTGGTTTTAGACATACCATTGTGACGTACCAACTGTATTTGATACAGCAAGGAAGGAAGGTTAGGGAGGTTAGGAAATCCTAAAGTAGTAGATAATCAGTTTTCATCTGTTCCGTAGCAGTCCGTGAATTCATGAACAGCTGCAAACTGAACAACACAAATTGTTATGGTTAATCTGAAATGGCTCCCAAGTTGATATATTTTCTACTATAAATGATGTCAATTCCATTGTGCAGTAGTGCGCAATTTCAGATTCAGCCGTAGTTGTATTTTTATTTCAATTATTGTCGTAAAAACGCTTCATTGGTCTCTCCTTTCAAAAGCTGTTTGAAGCGAATAGTGGAGTTGCCAGTAAACATTCACATCATTTTAGTCAGCCTTTACAAACGTTTCGATCATTACGTTTCTACTTTAAGTCTTGCAGTATAAAAATGTAACACTATTGCTAGTTGATGTCAGTAAGCAAGCTGATGTTTTGCTACACAGTCGTCCTACAAGCAATGAAACGGTGAAAACTTGAAAAATAGAAGTTAAGTCAACATAAGGGATTTTGAGTTGAGTATACTTCTTTAATCTTCTTTTCCTATCCGGAGTTAAGATAAGAAAGCATTTCTTTTAAGTCACTCTAGATAATGGGCATCTGCTAAATACTGTACTTTTTTTTAAAATTATGAATTGATATTCTGTACATGTGTTGTCCTAAACCTTTAGTCATGGTTAATAATCAGATATAATAGGATAATATGGCTCCAGGACCATGAGGCTTTGGCTCAGGTAACCCACTCCAAAGACAATAATAGGACAAATCCTAACCTAGACTACATCAGTAGGTGTTTTAGAGCCAGTAAAAAAACGCTCTAGGAAAATGTAATTGCCTGCTACATGAATGCAACTTATACAACAAAGCAATGTACAAAATGGAGAATTTAAAGAGGTGCATCTCATTGTCTGGAATGACTTCTAGCCTGAAGAAATATGGTGGACAACTTATCCTTTTACCCAAAGGATTTGATAGGGAACTCCTTGAGGGATTACTATCACTTAACATTTTTTAATTGCTAAAAAGCTTCTGTTTTTCAAACGAATATTGAATTAAATGACTGTGACCTGATTTAAAACCTTTCATCTTCACGTATGAAAGCGCCGATCAGCTAATTATTATTATCTTGGGCCATTAAATAATGTGTAGAAATCAGAATCACAAATGATCCCTGAGGGTTTGAGCCATGAGAAAATGAATTATTTCAGCTCTGCTGCTCTCCTTGTAATATAGCTTTGTTAAGAAGATACACTTGAGTCCAGAAGACCGAGTCCACGCCTGTCCAACAAGACTTCATCATTGGCCAAATTGTTGACCGAGTCAGTATCAGGTGCTGTTAAATGAAAAGGACAATTAAAAATAGCTTTGTAAATGCATGTTCAGTCAAAGGTAGGATCATTTTCCAACCCGTTTTGAGAGTTTTTAATGCTTCCTGGTATGTGTATAGAGCTTCATTTTCTAAATACCACATAACATTATCACATAATGACAACATAAATCACATTCCTACCGCAGGAATGTGAGTGTTTAGTCAGTGAGGATGGTTAATGAATAGTGAATATTTTTTTAGAGGACTCTTTAGTATCGAATCAATATAAAAACACCATTCCCTGTTGTTTTTCTCTGATTTTAGCCCCTTTGAAAAGCACTTTGAAAATCTTTTAGCACAAGTAAAGTGCCTCACCAGGGAATAATAGTTTATTATGACAGTTTGTGTATTCCCTTTCTTTGGCAATTAGGCTAAAAAAAAAATCTACTGAGTAATTTTGAATCTCTGCAGGGAATAAGACACTAAACTGCTAGTATATATATGAAATGTACAGCAAATTACTTAAAAAAAAAAAAAAGACAGGACTAGGAAGACACAAACTATTCATTTATTAAAAAATGTGAAATATTCAAAGATAAAAAAAATAGTCATCTTTTAATATCTTTCAGGTTTAGTGCAGCTGGATGTAAGATTTGGAAATTTTGTCTTCTCTGGTAGAAAAAATCTATTTTCTATTTACAAGCTACCTGTGGAAGAACATTTTATAAAGTGGGATGTGCTGCATCGTTCTCTGCCCCTCACATTAATCTCACTGCCGTGAGTACACACATTTAGACAGACAGTAATGACACAAATGTTGTACAGACAAACATGGCACTATATAATATGGTAATATACACGGCCCGGCCAAAAAAAAAAGTCGCTGTTTAGATTTTAATAGGCAAATACATAAGAGTCTATGAACGGATGATTATTGGAGTGATTATAATGTTTCTAGCATGTTATATGTTCGGCAACAGTTTGTTTATTCTTAAAAGATGAAGCGTGTAGCTTTTTAGTTCTTTAATAACCGTGTAGAAAGACGTCTCATGGCCATATTCCAGGACGACACTGCCAAGATTCATCAGGGTTAAAATTATGGTTCAGAGAGCATAAAGAATCATTTTCACACATGAATTGGCACCTCTGAGTGCTGACCTTAACCTCAGTGAAAGTGTTTGGGATGTGCTGGAGACTTTACAGAGTGCTCACCTCTTTCCCTGTCAGTACAAGATCTTGACCAAAAATTGATACACCTCTTGATGGAAATAACATCACAACATTTATTTCCATCAAGCCCCATTCAATCAATGTCCATCGTTAAAAGCGCTATACAAATAAAATTGAATTGAATTGAATACGCTCTATGGCCAAAAGTTTGTGGACACCTGACCATAACAATCGTATGTGCTTTTTGGAACATCCGGCTCCAGATTTAGTCCCGTTTTGCTGTTATAATAACCACCAATTGAGGTCAGGGGTCTGTGCAGGACACTCAAGTTCTGCTACTTCAACCTCAACAAAACATGTCTTCATGGATCTCGCTTTCTGCACAGGGACATTGTCATGCTGGGACAGGTTTGGGCGTCTTAGTTCCAGTGAAGGGAAACTGTAATGCTACGGCATATAAAGACATTCTATAAAGTTGTGTGCTTCCAACTTTGTGGCAACAGTTTGGGGAAGACACACATGTGGGTGGGATGGTCAGGTGTCCACAAACTTTTGGCCAAACAGTGTATGTACCTGTGAGGATGAGATATATGGTGTGACAAAGAAGTGAACCGTGTATGAACAGGATACACAGATCTCAGTTTTTCACACAGCTAAACACTGGATGTGTCAGCTTTAAAAACGCGATTTATGTATAATAAAGCTCAACTTAGGGAATCTTTAAGTCAGTGTTTAATAGATGATCAAGGAAATACACCTGACTGTATGACTGGAAACTGTGTGTAAGCTACAAGGAATTCTAAAGATTGCTTTGCACATTAATTGAGAGTGTTTAAACAAAATACAGTTCTGAGCTTTCTGGGCGTAAATGCAGCATTACTGGGTTCCCAGGGTGATGTTTTGTTGTGTGTGTGTGTTTGTGTGTGTGTGTGTGTGTGTGTGTGTTAGCGAGAGAAAGAAAATAAAGCTTTTGTTCTCGTTGAAGCCCTGGACAACAATTGTTTAAAGCCCTCGAGAGCTGTGGAAGCGAGGGATGTGGAAACTGTAATAAAACTCTTTCCCCCATTGCTTCTCTCCACTGTGTGTGAGTGTGTGTGTGTGTTGGGGAAAAATGTGCCCCAGGCTCAGATAAGCTTTTCTCTAGTGTCCAATCTGTGAAAAGAGGAATGGCTTGGACGCATAAACACGTCCTCTTCTCGCTCCCTTGTTGCCTGGAGACCTGGACGGGCTTTAAAAGACTGGGATCATAAAAGAAAAGTGTTGTGCAATTGTGTGTATGTGTGTGGTGTGTGTTTGGATTCACCACCAACAGCGCTACAACTGGTGGCTACTTCTCTTGCTCTTTGAGGACTTTTTTCTCTGTCTGTTTCTTAGAACTGCACTTAGCATTGTGAGAATGTAGAGGAGTTTATATTCCCATCTGCCCAACACTCAAACTTTTTTTGAGCTTCGTCGCTAAAGATCCTTGCGAGAAGCTTTCATTTCCTGGACGCACTTCACACAAAGAGTGATAGGTAGGGAATTTTTTCTAGTCTTCTTATGTCACTTTAGACTTCATTGATTTCTACTGAAATCTAATCTTCAACCTCTCTTCAAATGAAGCGTATAACACATGAACATTTAGCTATTCTGTGACAGTAGCTGATTATTTGTTGTTTAGAATTTTACAACAGTGAACAAAATGTATAATTTATTAATGCTTTTAGAAAAACTTGTGTGGCCCTTTACTTTATGACCCTGATGCTGTGGTGATATTTGTTGTGTAATCCTATACGGCGGTGTTTTTTATTTTTTTTCAAAATTTTTTTTAGACATTCACTGTTCCTCTAGTCCCCTTTTGTTGATTAAACTCAATATTAACATATTATAAATTGGGCATGTTGATGTGTTAGTATTTTCCAGCTCTTTTATTGATCTCAGTTTGGCTTTTAACACTGTGTATCTAAGATCATAGGTTTAACTTTGTTTTGAAACGTCCTGGGGAAAATGAACGAAACACCAGCTTAAGAAACAAAAGCATTTCAAGTTGTCTGTATGAGCAGGGATCCCAGAAAATCCATATCAGCTTTATAAACACTCCCAGTAATCAAAGAACGATGGATGGTTTGGAGGTATTTTAACATGTACCTTACAGCCTGTTATAAGGAAGCGGAAAGTAAACCAAAAAGCATGAGCCTGCAGGCTGATTTAAATGACACCTACAACTTTTATAAAAGTTCACTTTATGTTCGCATATGCCACAATATCATTTTCTGTAAATAAAATTTCATATCGTCATGTGTAATGCAAGCATCCGGGCTCTCGGGAAAAGAAACATTTTAGAAACTAGCTAGAGCTATTTAATTTCTAGTTGCTGGGATGTGAGAGTTATATCACAGAGGAGACATTTTGAGAAATTTAAGAGTGTGAATAGGGCTTAAAAATGATATTTTTTAGAAAATGTTTGGATCAGTTTCTGTAGCAAGCTTACATTTAAGACTACACTTTCAAAACATGGTGGGGATTAAATCACACATATCAAAATGTGTTAGGGACCCCGTCCCAAGCATCAAATATGCCTGTTTAATATACACCAATCAGCCATAACATTAAAACCACCGACTGGTGAAGTGAATAACATTGATTATCTCATATACAATGGCACCTGTCAAGGGATGGGATGTATATAAGGCAATACATTAGACAAGTGAACAGTCAGTTCTCGAAGTTGATGTGCTGGAAGCAGGAAAAATGGGCAAATATAAGGATCTGAGTGACTTTGACGAGGGCCAAATTGTGATGGCCGGACGACTGGGTCAGAGCATCTCCAAAATGGCAGGTCTTGTGGGGTGTTCGTGGTATGCAGTGGCTAGTACCTACCAAAAGTGGTCCAAGGAAGGACAACTGGTGAACCGATGACAGGGTCACGGGCACCCAAGGCTCATTAACACACATGGGGATTGAAGGCTAGCTTGTCTGCTCTGATCCAACAGAGGAGCTACTGCTGGAAAAGTTAATGCTGGTTATGTTAGAAAGGTGTCAGATCACACAGTGCATCACAGTTTGCTGCGTATGGGGCTGCCTAGCTGCAGACCGGTCAGAGTGCCCATGCTGAACCCTGTCCACAGCCGAAAACACCTACAATGGGCACGTGACTGTCAAAACTGGAGCAATGGAAGAAGATGGCCTGGTCTGATGAATCATGTTTTTTCTGACATCATGTGTATGGCCAGGTGTGTATGTGTCGCGTACCTGGGGAAGAGATGGCACCGGGATGCACTATGGGAAGAAGGCAAGCTGGCAGAGGCAGTGCGATGTACAGAGAATACCACTACCAAGTACACCCCTTCATGGCAATGATAACAAAGCACACCTTCAGAGGTCTTGTTGAGTCCATGCCTTGATGGGTCAGAGCTGTTTTGGCTCTGGGGGAACTACACAATATTAGGCAGGTGGTTTTAATGTTATAGCTGATAGGTGTAAATATTCTTATATAAACAAGCGTATACAGCCATCTATGGCAAAAAAAACTTAAAAAAAAAAAAAAAAATTTAAAACCTACTACACATACAGTTTCTTTGTTTCTACAGAAACAAAAATTAGCCATTTATGCTAGTTGTGCTAGTACATTACTGTACTTGCATTGCACTCCTGTTCCGAAATTCCTAAATCTTTTTCTTTGCCACCTCGGTGCATAGTTTCTGGCCACATTTGAACACATTTCGAGCTACAGTAACTCAATATTCTTTCCACTAAATCAAACAGTATTAGGTAATTCTGATGTAGCTGCATCTACAAGTGAACTTCACTGACAGAAAGTCACATGAAATGATAATTCTTGCATAATACATACCATACTGCATACTATTTCTAAGAATAGTATGCAGTATACAAGTATTACATTTTGAACACAACCTCAGTGATTCCTGATATATCTCCCAGAATGACAACTTCATGGATTTATGGGTATTAAAACAAAATTAAAACTAATATGTGTGTCTAAGGCAAATATTCTTACTTTTGAGAACATCTTTGATGACAAGGGACAATTTAATGAATTGAAAGACTCTTATAACTTTCCTGGTTCTTCTTACTTTTTCTACCTCAGACTGTGAGCCGGCGGTGCTCCATAGCACACGCCCACAGGAATTCCCTTGTTGGTTGATCTTTTTAAATCTGCTAATGTTTCCTGGGGTTTTGTGTCCAATCTTTATAATAAGTTTATCTCTAATGCTCCCCCTTGAGATAGCGGAAGTATGATCTAAGGATTTGTATGAAGCTAATGGGCAACTGGATTGGGATCTTATTTGGAAGAATGTATTTGTTTCATCTAAAAATTTTGCAGTTCATTCATTATAAATTTGTACATAGATTTTATACAACTCCTCAGTTTCAAATGAAATGGACGTACTGCTGAAAATTCGTGTTCCAAATGTTCCTCCAATGCTATTGGTGCATTTGTCCATGTATTCAGACATCTTTGGGAAATTGCTCCAGACCTGCTGTCTTCTCTTTTAGAAAAACATATTCTTTTATCTCCAGTATTCTTACTCAGAAATGACTCATCTTTAAATCTAAAACCTCTTCACAAGAAAATACTACTGGCTTGCTCAACTGCAGTTAAAAAGACAATTCTCAAATGTCATATTAAGCCTATTCCTTCTCTGAAGTCAGTCTTTTTAAGTTTCTTTGTAGATATTCTTTTGCTGGAAAGGGCCACTGCCAGGCTACATCATGGAAACGCTACCACTGTGGAATTTTTGTCTAAGCTTATTGATTTTATCGTGTGCATCTCTTTTTTTTGTTGTTATTTGGTATGTTAAAAAAATCTGAATAAAAATATATTCACAAAAAAAAAAAACTAATATGTGTAGATAATTTATAGGTTTATGTTTAACATTAGTCAAGGCATCATAGCAGTGTTGATTTATTAACTCTCACCTCAGTGTTTTATCTCTGTCTAATCTGATGCTGGGCAGCAGAGTTGGTTTCTTTGTGAACTTTGCCATTTTGCCCCAAAGGAATTGCATGATTGTGTCCTCTGGGCCTTGATTGACAGCTGAAACCATGGCAACAGTGAGGGAGGTGGAGATGCTTGAGAGTCGGCTGAGCATAGAGGACTTCATCAAGATGCAGAGTCTGTTTCAGGTGAGATCAGTGAGCTTTAGAGGGGAAGACGAGACAGTGTTTTAATGTGTGTGCGTGTGTGTGTATTTTATAGGATGTGTGTGTTTTAGGAAGTTCTTAATCTTTCAATTTAATTTTTTTTCATCATACGTTTCGGAAAGCAAGTATGGAATTTCAGTTGTGACTAAATTAGATAAATAAAAGATGACCCTCAAATAAGTAATTACTTGCAAAAATTCAGAAGTAAGCAATATTAATTCAATAAATAATGAAAATGGCATAATTAAACACTTTAACAATTTGTCATCATTATAATTAACATTATAGGTAAGGTAAGAGAAGGAGGTGTTGTACATTGTCCCAACTGGAAAACTCTCATAACTCTCAGAAAGGCTGTTTTGAAATCAAGTCAATAAGTCAAAAAAAATTTTTTTTTAAATAAAAATTAAATTTAATGATTTGAAAAAATCCTTGCCAGTAGTATACTTTTATTTAATTATGCATTTTTATCAGTTTATAGCAAATGGCTACACTTTTTTAGGTGATTATTTATTTCTTAATTTTTGTTGACTTAATTTAAGCACAAGTGGTATTCCATAAAAGCCAGGACCCAATGGTGCAACGATAAACAGGTATATAGTGGCTATCGGCATCAACATTATGCTATATGATGAGAATTATGCTTTAGCATATACGTAAGAACCTTACATTGAAATTTTATTTGTAGATACATGGTGTCACATGATCATCTAAACAAATTCCATTTTTAACCACCACTTTCTGAACTTTTGCACTTGGCAAAACACTGACAACAATAATAATTAGTAATTAGCAATAACAATATTTAAATTAAGGCAGCATGGTGGAACAGAAGGAACTATTATTGCCTCACAGCTTCATTGTCTGGAATTCAATTCTGAGCTCAGATTATTGTTTTACATGTATTCCCTGAGTAAAACAACAACCTTCTGAAACAGAAACTGTTCTTTGACATTCAGTCTTCATATCCTGCTGGAGTTATTCTTATGTTTCATTACTCCAATTGCAGTATCAGAACCACTTTGACCATTTTATTTGAATTACAGTCATGTAATGGCTCTGGTGATTCAGTGCCCATGCAGCGGGAGGAGTTTATAGACCAGTTCTACTCTGTGATTGGCCGTGGCTCACAGGAGGAATATGAGCGTTTATTCGACAGTGTGGACGTGTCCAGGGAGGGCTGGGTGGACTGGCATCGCCTAGCATCTTACCTTCTTCTGGGACTTTCAGAGAAACAAGAACAAGCTACAATGTCTGCAGTGCCACGTTGGTGCCCGCCTCGCCTTCTACCTACCCCTCACAGAGGGCAAATCCAGAGCCTGCTAGACTTGGGCAATGGCCGCTACCTGAGTGTGAGTAAAGAGGGCATGATGGCTGTGTGGGCTGAGAATCTAACACTGCTCAAGAGCCACAAGCTCCACAATGATTCAGTCAAACCTAAAGATCTCTGGGTTACGGGTATGGTGCTGCTACCCAACGTCCACAAGGTAAATCCATAGAGAAAGACATATTCTGCTTGTTAACTACATACTGCATATTAAAGCGTAAGGTTCTAATTATTAAAGGTTAATGGAATATCTGACTATTACTTTGCAAATTCTCGCTCCAGCATTGATCAACTGATCACTTGTCAGCCTCCGGTAAAATATAAATAATAAAGGACCAAGTCGTGCTCTCAGAAAGCCTGCCTCCTGTTTCCTCATTCTCCTTGTTAACTACCAGGGCATCACAGTGGTGCCGAAACCTGGGAGTGAGGAATATACATGTATGTTGCTATAAAGATCTCACTGAAATAAAGCAATGAGACATGACCCTTGACCCTTTATACATACATATATATAAATACATTTGCCCACTTAACCACACACAGGTGCACCCATTCATTCATTACGCGCTCATTCTCCGCAACTCCTCCCCTCATTCTCAATCAGTGCTTGGCAATGCCTTGCTGCTGTTACAATTGTTTTTTAATAAAAACAGAAATCTTCTACTCATTAGCCAATCTCTGTCCATGGTGCACAAGGTAAACAAGCAATAATAATAGACTAGTTCTCGTTAGTGTTAATATACATATTAACTGTCCAGTTTCATATTTAAAGTGATTTTTCTTTTTGCTTTAATAGTGAGAAAGTTGTTCTGATTAGCAATGTATGCATTTGCTATTATGAAATTTTAAGAGAGGCAGTGCTTTTGCTTCTTCTATTTGTGTGTATTTATGCCCGCTGTGCACAAGATAAATAGAAAACGAAGAATCCTGTTCTTATTAACTCTACATATGGTGGCTTTCCTTTTTGCATATCAGTATGGGTTATTTTGTGTGTGTATATGAAATATGCAATTTTGTCTATCTGTCTCATCTTCCCTCCATTAGCTCGCTGTTTCCTTCACCAGTAAGGAGATATGCTTTTATGATCTGCTCTCTAAGCAAGAGTTCAGCTGTCAGTATAAAATTCATAGCCTGAGTCACACTCCCATCTGCCTCCATTATTGGCATCATCCTGAGAGACCTGAACATGCCGTGCTCAGCTTCGGAGATGTAGCAGGACAGGTGAGCTTTGAAATTATTTTTCCAACAGGATGATTTATGTGCTTGGATTTATTGCTGTTCAATTCCTTTCATCTCTTATTTCTACTCTGCCTGTGTGCCCAAACCTGCTATGAGGAGAGGTCCTGAGCATGGAGACTCTACTTGGGGCTCTGTTTTCATCAGTATTATTCATACTGAGAGGCAGAGAACATAGAGTGGGTTGTATAATGTTATAGTTGTAAGTTATAAAGAGATTGAATGGCTTTTTTTTTTTCAAATTAGCTGACTATGATTAAATTAGCTGACAGATGTCTATATATTTTTTTTTTATAACCAAGATCCCTCTAACAAGAATCAGGTCAAAATATGTAATATATCTCAGTTCTCAAAATATATCTCAGTTCTGAATCAACCTTCATCAAACTCATGTAGTAATATAAACCTAGGTTACCCTAGACATATTTATTTTTCACTATTGTCTTTGAATTACTACATGCCAAACATATTTAATCGGTCATCAAAAAGGAATGACCAGTTTTATTCAGTTGATTGTTATTTTACAAGAATGATTTTACTGTATCCTAAATCCTCACGCATAAACAAAATCAATCTGAATATCCTGTTCACGCACCTTTTGTTTAAATTCCATATATTTCATTCAAAAAAGGAACATGATACAGGTGTGTACAGATGAGTACAGGTGAGATAGGTGACAAGTGGGGAAGACACATGGTGGGGGGGGGGGGGGGGGGGGGGGGGGGGGGGGGGGGGGGGGTATTGGGGGGAAGAGGGTCAGAGGTGAGACATAAGTACAGTGGGAAGACAGATGTGACCGTCAGTACAGGGAAGAACATGTGTGGACAGGTTTCTACAGTTTAGGATTGTGGGAGGACAGATGTGTACATCTCACGAGTAGTGTAAATGACAGTAGAGGTAAGAACATGTGTGGACAGCTGTGTAAAGGACAGGCCAAGGAATCCCACTACAGAACAGATGAGGATAGATGAAAGCAGGCACACTTCCATATTGACTCTGTCCTTCCATATCTTCACATGTCCATACTTGTAATCACCTACAAACTCTTGTCCTCTCTTGTACTCAATTGTATACATCTGTCTTCTTCTATACCTATTTTCACCTGTAGCAGGAGAAGCATTATGTTGCGTGAGTGATGATCCCCATCGGTGGGGTGTTTGTGGATGAGCTAGAGAGGTAATGACTAGCGAGGCGTACTTGAGCCTTGATGTCCCATATATATTTATGTGATATGTCTCTCTTTCTCTCTCTCTACCTCAGCAGTGAGCCGGAAAGCATGATTTGAAAAGTTTTGTTAGACTATACCAAGGCCAAAAGCATCAATAAAAAAGCTCATGTGTGCTCTTGCTCTAGTTCTACTGTGTTCTCAGAGTGGCATATGGCCAAGATTGTTGCATCACTTTGACTTTTTAACACTTAATCATTAGCTATTTTAGGTGTTTTAAGTTGCTTTTGGTACAAGTACAGGATATATGAGTGGTATTATGCTTAAGCTTTTACTGTACATCTCTTGTCCTCAGTCACATATACACACCTTTCCTCACCTGTATTCACTTTTAAAAAGATCTTTTAAAAGCTTCAAGCCTACGGTACAAACATTGACGTGTGGTGTTGTCTGCCTTTGGCCCTCATGTTTTAGTTTTACAACGTGTGTATTTTGTGTGTGTTTGAGGTGAATGCGATGTGTTTTAGGTCAGCAGTGATCTCTCTGTTCGAGAAGCCAAGTGCAGGTGTTGAACAAAATGCTGCCATCAATATCCGGTGGAGGGAGTTACAGCAGAACCGCCATCGCTGCTGTTACACCGTCACACACAGCGCACATGCAACACACTGGGTCACGAGCGGTAAGAACCACATTGTCTGTTTGTCCTGTCTGTCGGTGACAAAGTAAACCTGCGCCAGCATTTTGCTCGCTAGTGTGAATGCAAGGTAGTAAAAACATATAGGTACAGGACACATTCAGAGACAAACAGTGTTCAGAATGACAGTGTTCCTAGTATGTTTTAATTTATTTACCTTATATGGACCATGGAGGACTAGTGGTTAGGCCACAGCGGTGAGAGCTGGGTTTGATTCCAGGCCAGGGAACCAACCACATGCAACAGTCCGCTCTCAGTGCCGCTCCCAAGCCTGGATAATATTGGGGTAGGTTGTGTCTGGAAGGGAATCCAGCGTAAAAACTGTGCTAAATTAAATACGTGGACCAGTGATCTGCTGTGGCAACCACTAATGGGAGCAGCCGAAAGAGGAACAACATTGGGTAGAGTTGGGTAGAGTTAAGGTTCTTAAATTGTATCTTATGCATAAACTTTTTAATTTTATATAAGTTTTGTATGGACAATACAATTGGGATTCTTCAAATGTGCTTACAGATATCATGCAAACAAATGCATGCACTGAAGCTTAACATTTTGAGTCTGATGAACGCATTTGTGGGCATTTTTGCAATTAGTCTTCGAGGTTTCATAACTCAGGAACTGTTTATTGCTCAGAGACACACATTGACATAAGACACACATTGCTGGAAAAACAGAAGGACTTACCCTTTATGGTGGCTTTGTTGTATCAGTATCAGTTGTACCGGTGATCTGGTTTTAAAAATTCATAAATCAACGTTGTGTTCAAAATGCATTCCTTACACTTCCAGTTTTATTCACAGAGAGACTTTTTGTTTTTCACATCCATCGTCTGGATCTTACTTCCATGTTTTGTGTCTATCTGCAAGTGAGTTTAGTGATGTCATCAGCATCATATCCAAAATAAAGGGGTTGACTGATTTACTAAAAAATGCACAGCACATTATTCTCACTGTCCTTATTTCCATTATTTCTAGATAAAGTGTGAATCTACCAAGTCATTGAAAATGCAATCCAACAATGATTTATGTGGTAGCTCTACTATCTTTATAGTGCATAAGGACACAGGAGACTTCAGTTGGTCACCTGCAGGAGTGACACACATAATACTCAAGAAGACAGAAATGGATCAAATGGATATTTCTTCTGGTGCAGAGAGCGCAATATTGAACCTAACACATGACGTAACCTAAATAATGCTCATGTTTAGCTAGCAATGTCAACTCAGTTCAAGTAGTCTTAACAGAAGATTAAATTCCCGTTCAAAATGATACAAAAAGGTAAGAATTATTCATATTAGCCCTAAGCAAAAAAGTATAAGATGTACCTTGCTGGCTCTCAAAGAACTATCAAAGGACATTCAGTGGCTTACTGCTGTGAAAGAATGATGATTTGATTATTCATGTAAGAAAATATTTTATCAAACCATCATTCTTTCACAGCAGTAAGCCACTGAATGTCCCTTCATCAAAGTTATTGTTTTTTCCAGATCACAGAAAATCTACTCTTACCATTTCTAAAAGGATATCGCCACTGAAATCCTTTTTTGATCTACATGCAAAAATGCAGTAGTTTAACACTAATTACATACAGAGATCTGTGACACAGTGGAGCCTCACAGCTCCAGGGTCCCTGGTTTAATCCTGAGCTCGAGTTATTAACTGTGGGGAGTTTTGCATGTTCTCTGGTTTCCTCCCACTACTGGCTATGCTAGATTGCCCCTAGGTGTGAATAAGTGTGTGTGTGTGTGTGTGTGTGTCTGTGTGTGTGCACGGTCCCCTTCAATGGACTGGGGTACCATTCAGGGAGAATTCTCTTACCTTGTGCTGTATTTCCATGATAGATTCCCAATCAACCGCGACCCTGGTCAGACTAAGATAAAATGGCTACTGAGGCTGAATGAATGAAAGAATACATTCAGAAATAATCTGATGTATTAGCTGTCCAGATGAGCGTAAATATATGCATAAATGTAAGCAAATATTTGTGTTGATCAATTAAACTCTTTGTACTGAAAATTTGTATACATAATCTACACATAGATTCATGTGCACCCACCTTTGATAAATGAGGGCCCAAGATTCTTGGCTCCACAATGGACCTAATATATCAAGCTGCATATGAACTAATTTATTCATAAATAATTTACAGGAATATTTACACAGGAAATGTGATATTCATAAAAACCCAGTTAGTTTGGAAGTACATTTGTATCTCATGAGAGTGCCTGAGTTTGTTTCAAATTTACATATAAGGAGACTTTAATGTGACCCTTGACTGACAGTTACTGCAATTTTATGTACAGATCACATTGTCAAGTTTAAATAGTGTATTTATTTAAGTTGCACACACACATTTAATGAAAGTTGTGTGAAACGTGCTGAAGTGGCTAAACTGGCATTACTAGTAGAAGTAGCGCATACTGTGCTTATGAGGCGCTGTTTTACCTTTTAGTTGTAATTTTGTTGTTTTCAGCTCTCTCTGAGGTTTGCCTTTTATGTAGGTCTTTGTGGGAGTCACTTAATGTAAATCAGCTGTGCCATGAATGTGCTTGATAATTTATGTGTGATTGGCAGGTATAAACATATGTGCATTGAGTTTGAAGAAAATTGGCGTTACTGAAACCTTTGTAAATGTGGCAGTAAACCTTTAATTTGGTTTGGCCTGCAAAAATATTTATACACAAATTTATACAAGATTGATAAAGGAGGCCCAATATCTTTATTACCCAAGAGGTTGGTATGGGAACAGGATACTGCCCCCATAAAGAGATGAATACACACCTGTACACACCTGTCTGCTTTTGTCATTGCATGTGCGTACTTAACTTCATCATTAGACACCTGTCCCCACCTGTACATACCAGCCTGTCATCACTCGTACTGTACTGTACATGTCTGCCCAGCTCCTGTACTCTCCTGTACACACCTGTCCTTTCTGTACATTGATTTACACACACATTCACACCTAGGAGCAATTCAGTGTCGCCAGTCCATCTATCTGAATGCTTTGGGAGGTGGGAGGAAACCGGAGACTCCAGAGGAAACCCACTTGAACATTAGTTGAACAAGCTGAAAAGCAGTAAACCAAGCCCAGGATTGAAGCAGAGACCCTGGAGCTGTGAGACAGCAACACTCCTGGTTGCAACATACATACACCATACCGCACCATACTTCATCCACTTTCCTGGAGAGACATCCACTATTGTATTCTCTTGTCTTTTTCTGAATTGCCTCATCTATCCAGTACCAGTCCTTATACTTTTCCTCATGTGTCCACATCTGTCCTCACTGTGCCTATCTTGTACTCCTGTGTGTACTTGCATATCTTTCACTAACAGACCAGACATAGGAAGAGAGTGAGGATCCATGTCCAGAGGCACTTTATTAAAAAAATCCAGGCAGAGTCGGATAACACGAACCAACAAAGTGATGAAGCAATAGTCAGAACATGAGTGGCCAGGATATAATAAAGCCAAAGGGAAAGCCAGAGAGTAAGCCAAATAAACAGACATAAAGTCCAACAGAGGAAGCAGAGACAGGAAGTAATAAACAAGGCTTAGAACTTGCATGCTGGGATTAGCAAGTAAACACAAAGTTTACTTAAACATAGAATACTTCCCAAAACTCTAGTTGATGCCTCCTTGATTCCTTGATCCTTCCTCCGTTAGTCTGTCACCCAGAAATTGATGGAAGTCTATCATCTTTAAGGATGCACCAATTCTTCACTTGCACTCAGAGGAATCCAGGAGAGAGGAGATCAGAGGCTACTATAGAGTGGGAATAGGAAGTGCAAATACAAAATTAATAATCTTAATTAAATAAACAATAAGGAATGGAAATAAGGAATGGAAGCAAGTAAAGGAAACAAGGAGGTGCAGTTTAAGAAATGAGAACTTACACACTCTAGATTCAGGAAATAAACGGGAAGTGCATTTCAGAGTACCACTAGAATTCATGAGATTGCAACCTCTCATGGCAGGGAAGGGTAATGTCCTGGGCTGGTGTTACACCACCTATCATCATGTCTTCTTTACTGAGATTCACATCTGTCCCCAACTAGAGTACACCTATGTATTTTTACCTTATTTACATAGTATTATTATTCCTTACATTTTCATTTAGACTTGCTAGAAATGGTAACAAAGGTCTCTTCTCCCCTCATCTAACTAATGATGCTATATATCAGTAGAATGGGCTCAGTTTACCGTTCAGTCATTTTAGCGTATAGCATCCAATCAAATTAATCAATGTAGACGAAAACTATCAACAATATGCCAAAGCCAATTTATCATCTGGGGTGACCTTCTCATGCTATACAATGTAGTTAATGCTATAGCTTTCCATGTGCTTTTGAATACAGATAAGCCACAAGACTGCAGTGTCAAGTTTGATGTACACCCCTGGCCCTACCTTTTTACACCAGTAAAATATGCTGGAGTAAAGATTCGCTGGTGCAAAGACATATAAAAAAGCATGTGTCCCTAGAAGAGATGAACTCCATCTAATTTGACACTGACTATATAACTTGAACTGGCTATATTTAATGAAGCGAGTCTGTTTACTTTGCTAACGCAAGGTTAGACTAGCATCGCTTCCAGTTGCTAGCATAAATGGGCTATGCACCAGGTCGAATTCTAGCTCTTGGTAACTATTCTTTATTGACATTATATTTTACTTATGATTCAGTCATTAGCAAATTACATAGCGTTACTCATACATACAGTATGACCTGCAAACTTTTTTGATTTTGAGTGATGTTTTCAGGCAAAAGTGTGAAGTTTCTTTAAAATGAAAATAATCAGTTTCCTGCTTTTTTCATAATATTTCATCAGTTATAAACATTTACTTTGTACTTTTTAATACTTGAGTACATTTAGAAGTAGCGATTTTTTTTTTTTTTTTTTTTTTGCTGTCACTTGACGAAATTTTTTGCTAGATACTTCCACTTTTAACTGAGTAAGATTTTGGCACATAGTCTATACTTTCCTTTAGTATCATTTCTCAGACTTTTCCCACCCCTGCTCCTGTCCTTACCGGCACCCACATGTCCAGTCCTGTCCTATACTCACACCATTAGCAATTTATTCCACACGGGACCTCATAGGCTGATAGGCCTGTGTGTTATTGTTAGTGTTGACACTATAGCACTGTGTGTGTGTGTGTGTGTGCAGATGTGATGATAGAGAGAATCAGAGCTGAAGTAAACAAGAAAAACAAACACAAGAGAACAGAAGAAAACATGAAAAGGACTTGTTAATTGAACATTGCTGTGTGCTTCATTTCCCCCGCTGAAGGCTAGATCCTTTTGAAGTGTCTTTGTGGGATTAGACACAGTGTGTGTGTGTGTGTGTGTGTGTGTGTGTGTGTGTGAGAGAGAGAGAGAGAGAGAGAGAGAGAGAGTTTGAAACAACTCGTTTGGTTGTGAGCTGGCCTTCGGGCCTGGCAGTCACTAAAGGCATCTGTCTCTTAACCATGATGCATCTGTGACCTCTTGAGTATGAAGTGCCTGGTTTTTGATCCTCCAAGTAGGATTTCTTTTGCTCTTTGTTTTCTGTAGTCCACTTTCTTTTCAAATTTATCTTGGTAAAAGAGATAAAACAGAAGCTGGTGTGTCAGTTGGTGTCAGATTGAAGTGTGTGTTTGATGTAGTGATGTGTGGGAACCATCTATTTGAACCAAACATGGCAAGTGCACACTGGATGTACATGAGTTAAAACATAGTGATCTTTCAGTTCTGCTTCCTTAGTCATCCTGTTCAGCAACACTGAGGCAACTTCTTCAGAGTTTAATGATTCATCTTACCAGCAGATTAACATATGCTTCATAAGATTAAAATAGATGTGTTAATTTCTCAAAATATAGCCTGTGGCCTAGATAGGCACCTCTATGAATGTTCCAGTTTAATATTTGGTCATCCAAAATGTCTAAAAAGGCAGCATGGCCACATACTTTTATTGGTATTCCTATTTAACTGCTGCAAAATATAGGGTATTGTATATTACTTTGAGTTACACTTAACTAACCTGATAATCCAGCTAACCAGGGTCATGGGCACCAAAGGCTGATGATATGGGAAGAAGGCTAGCCAGTGGATGTGTGATGCTCTGGGCAATGTTCTGCCTTCATGACAACAGCATTCCCTAATGGCAGTGGCCTCTTTCAGCAGGATAATGCGCCTTGCTACACTGCAAAAACCGTTCAGGAATGATTTGAGGAACATGACAAACAGTTCAAGGTGTTGACTTGGTCTCCAAATTCCCCAGATCTCAATCCGATTGAGCATCTGTGGGATGTGCTGGACAAACAAGTCCACTCCATGAAGGCCTCCCAGCACAACTTACAGGACTTTAAGGATCTGCTGCTAACATCGTGGTGCCAGATACTATAGCACACTTTCAGAGGTCTTGTGAAATCCATGCCTCGATGGATCAAAGCTTTTTTGGTGGCACAAAAGGGAACTACACAAGATTAGGCAGGTGGTTTTAATGTTATGGCTGATCGGTGTATATGTAACTGTGGTTCTTTGAACCCTGGATAAGTGCCAGGGTATCGTAAAACACCTGGACATCAAACTGTACGTGTGTGCATGCATGCTGAGATCCTCCAACAAAGTCACATCCATCATTAATCTACCTTAAATAACTGCAGTCAGGGTCACAATAGATCCAGAGCGTATCCCAGGAACACTGGGCACCAGGCAACAATACACCATGGATGGGATGGTAGTCAATCATCATGCAATTGTCCCTAAAATTTATTGTCATAAATTTTATTAACTAGTGAGTTGAATGCTAGCTAGCAAGAAAAGCTTCTGTGATCTTGTTACCTTAAAGATTTGGATGCCCTAAAGTTTACATGTCTCAAAAGTTTAGATTCAGCCCTGTTCAGTGGATAGTCTCACAAGGATACTTTACAATCCCACATCTTTATACTGTAATGATTTATAATCCCATTATCTGGTGTTCCTGGGAATAGGATGGGTTCCCATTGGAGTCTGGTTCCTCTCAAGGCTTCCCCATGTTGTCTCAGAGAGTTTTTTCTTTCACTAAAGCTGCTTTGTGGCAATGTCTATTAAATATACAGACTTGGTTGTCGAGTCCCACTGTAGGGATTGGAGTGCGCAATGTGTGCCCATTGAAGTAGGCTGTAGATGGTTTGTAGCACACTCCATCTGCAAGGCCTACAACATGCTGGGCATCAGAGGCACAATAAAATGGGAGGTCATCATGGATATCACAGAGGCAGCTGTAAAGCCTGTGGATCAGGAGGGGCAAAAAATGATCAGTGAGTGCTATAGTTTTTGCCATCATCTACAGAAGAAAAAAATATAACACCAGGCCAATGTTCATGCTACACCAATACTATAGAAACCGAAGAGCTAGTAAAAAAAAAAAAGAATAGATGGATGGAAACGGCATGTAATAAAACTCAACCCCATGTGCTATACAGTATGCGGTAACCAGGGAGCACTGGGTTTTTTCATGTATATATATTGAGAGCAACGTTACCAACTTATAAACTCTGTCACTAGATTTGGTGAATTTTTAGACCCCTTTAGTGATTTAATTTTAAAAAAGAGTCTAGTGGCAAAATGATCAGGCATGATCATGTCTACGTTCTTAGTAGAGATTGTAGTATTTTGTAAGTATGTAAGCAGTTGTTTTCAGAAAAGTCTTCTTTCCTCATATAACAAGTTTTGATATGCAGATGGTTGTGATGATAGATGATGACATCATCCAGTGACTTCTAGTGACTTTTTGAGCATGCATTAGCTATTTTCTCCTGAAAAGAGTTGGCAACAGTTGGGAGTTGAGTGTCCAAAGGTAGTAAAGTTCTGGATCGAAACCGTCTCAGTGCTGTCTGAGGTGAAAGGCACCAGTACAGATAAGCCATTGCTTGTCAGCAATGATTCATCATTAGCTTTGTGATAACACCAAAAGCACACTTGGTTGGCTGGCCAGACAGCAGCTAACGGCTTTTGTTGGCAGCCATGTTTATTATCTTAATTTAAATGGTTTACTTAGAATTATCAGCAGCAAGAATTCACAAAGCAAGCCAGGAAGCTGTCATCAAGTGCTGTCTCAGGCATGGTCAGAGTTCAACAATGAGGTCATCACTGATGTGGTATTGTTTAAAAGTACTGTGAAGTAGGTTAGTGTAGCCAGGGGTCTGGTCACCACTGAGGAGGTGGGAAAGAGTAGTATGATTATGGTTTAGAATGGTACTTGCAATCCATCTTACTTTCTAAAATGTACATGATAACATTTTTGCATGCTCTATAACTACTGTGCTGATGGCAAAGAGCACAAAGAGCAATAAACTGTATGCAACACTGACTATATTTGATTGAGTATCATGATGCATTTTTACCTCATGTTTTTTTTTTTTAATCTGTGGTGTTTTGTTTCTGTTTTATTTAATTCTCGGTGTGTTTTTTGTGCTTCAGTGTGATATCATGTGCCTATGAGATCCTTCATCTCTTTGCAGCAGTGTTTTGTTTTGGTTCTTGTGCACTCAGATCTTTATTTCTACATTTGTTTGTGTCTCAGTGTTTAGATCATGTTTACTGTAATTTGTCCCTTCAGTACATTTCCTCAACCCTATAAAGGCCTGCGTCTCCTGCCTTGCTCTTTCTCTGTAGAATTCTACATTCCTAATTAGCATGTTCCTCTTATGTATTCTGTGCAATGCCTTGGATTGCCCCGTCATATTCTTCCTTGTGTAAGATCTGTTTTGAGTGTTTAAATTTCTCATACTGTTTTTGTCTTTTAGTACGTTTCCTCGGCACGCTGGAAGCCTTTGTCTCCTGCAGCGGTTCTGCTCAGAGCAGCATGGTGCTGGCATGGAGAGAAACAGAGGCCCGTCCTCTCCGAATCACAGCTTTTCATATAGAGAAGGGAATTATGGATCTGGACTACCATCCAGGACTCAACCTCATCGGTACTTTGCCATTAATCCTCATTTATAAAACTAATTTTAGTTCACTCCCCTACCGAATTTTCTAGCAAAACATTATTGTTCAGGTTATTGCCAGCATAGTCATGTTCAATTAGTCATGAGCAATCAAATGAGGTCAATGCACCAGTCAGAAACAGATCCCATAGGGCTTTGAAAAAATAAAAACAAATCTAATAAATAAATAGTGCCATGCCTTCTCAGAATAAAATAGTACCAAACTGTTTTTTTCCTTGTTGCTGGGGTGGTACCCTCAAGTGTACATCTTTTGTAACTTTAATACAGTATGTAACTTGGATAAAATTGATTTATTCATAAATCTTTCACACGAGCATTTACATAAGAAATTTGGCATTCATGAAAATACCATAATTTTGGAAAAACTTTCGTATTCTACTCAAGCTCCGGAGTGTGTGTAAATTTATGCGTAAGAATAACTAACATAAACCTTGACCTGCTCAATTTCAAATCATATAGTTTGCATGGATTACTGCACTTTTATGTATGGAATATGCTGTTGAGTTTAAATTGCTTACTTTTTATTACGTTTACAGCATTTAGCGGACGCGCTTATCCAGAGCGACTTACAGGAGTGATTTGGAGTCTCTATCAAAAACACATCCTCATGCTAGTTCACTAGGTCAGGGACTAAGAATATCATTGTGAAAACCAAAATAAAAATTTTTTTTGTGAAAACCAGTCATTTATTTTATTAGTTTTAGAGAGTACACAAAATATAGAAAGCGAGCCAACACAAATCCATAAATTAAGAAAAATAAACCTAATCTGCACATAGCCGTAAGGCGTAAACAAGTGCCTTAGCTGACAGAAGATTTGGCGCTTACTTATTATAATTAATATGATTTATTATGAACATTTTTTATTGGCATAGAAGTGAGTCAAAATACTGTAACTTCCACTGCTGTCTTTCAGCCATTACCCTCATCATTCATTTCAAGTCAAAATAAATTCCACTTCTGTCTTTCACTGTTTACCCTGATCATTCATTTCTTGCTCCGAGGTGTGTGAGCACTTGAACTTTTATGGAGTTTTGTGGGCGTCACTAAACGCAAATGAGCTGTGTCATGAATGCGCTTTACATTTTACGAGTAATTAAAATGTGCGCGCAAGTATGAAGAAAATCAGCGTTTCCGACACGGAAAAGTTTAGTTCAGTTTGTCTTATGCAAACATTTACACACAACTTTACCAAAAGACTGATAAATGAGGCCCATTATTCAGAATGAACAGAGACCCAAATAAAGATATGAACTTCCTGGTGCACTGTTTTTTTTTTTTTTGCCAGAAAGGTTCACAGGGCATCTGGTTGAGATTAGAGGTGTGCTTTGGGACTGGGATCCTGCAAGTTCAAACCCGAATACACAGACGGATATCTGGAGCACTAAACAGATAGAGATACAGACAGAGGCATTGTGTTACACAAAAGGCGTACCCTTGTGTGTACCATCTCAGTGACATAAAAAGCTACGATTTAGTATCCTTGGTTTTCTGAGAGTGTATAAATGTCAAGACATTTCATTCTCAGCCATGAGCTGTGCTACAGCTGTGACACTGTTATAGTACTGTTTGTGGCACTGGTCCAAGTGTATCAGGCAAACTGCATAGAAAAGATTATGCAAAGTCTGCTCACTTACAAGGAGCACCAGCAAGGTAAGTATAGTGTTTAAATCTTAGCAGCACTGATCCACCTCATACACTCTTACCATACCAGTGTCACTTCTGTGAATGTCTATGTACGCTCAACAACCTAAATAATATTAAATCAACAGTGGTCTCATTCCACGTCTACACTAGTTAGCATTGAAGGGGGCGCTGACAGGGCATCAGTTGTGCTACAGTCAGTAACTGTCTACCTCATAAAATCTTAACTACTTTATAATCTGATATTGACACACAGATTTGGACTTGTAATAGCACAGGATGAAATCTTGTTTGAGAAATATGTTGTTCCTCTCCCATAGCTACTGCAGGTCTGAATAACCAGGTGTGTCTCTGGAACCCTTACCTGGTCTCTAAACCTGTTGGCATCCTTCAAGGTCATGTTACCAGCATAGTGGCAGTTCAATTCATGCTAGCGAAAAAACAGCTGATTAGCTTCTCTAAAGACAAGGTGAGGAAGAAGAATAGATTGAGGTAATGAAAATGACACAAATACGCCTTTATTTTCATGGACACGTTGACTTACAGTATCGCAAATTGTCATTTGTCCAATGCATAAAACTTTCACCGGTCGAGTGGTTAAAGTCACTGTATTCACTCTGGGAATCATGAGTTTTTATTATCATCAAGTATTTTATTTGGACAATGACACAGATGCACTGGAAATAAGCCATACTGTAATGTGACGATCTAACTACCTTGGCTATTTACAGTAAGGAACAAAACCATGAGAAATATGGCAATGCAAATACAAGCTAATTTTCTATGAGTTAACTAGCCAACCAGCTATTAGGGTTGGCAGGAGGACATGGGGCTCCAGGAGGACGGGTTGGCAGGAGGACATATTTCAAAATATTATTGAAGCATATTCATATATATTTATAGGCATTTGAATGCTAAAGATGTAGCGCTGTACTTAAGTTGTATTTGGTTGATATTTTGGTTGATGATCTCTCTCTCTCTCTCTCTCTCTCTCTCTCTCTACTTTAGGTCTTAAGGGTGTGGGATGTGTCCACTCAATTGTGTGTCCAGCATGTGGCAGGACTCTTCCCTAAAGCTCAGGAGTGTAAAATGCTGCTGTTCTTCCATGAGGAGCGATCACGCCTCTTCCTTTCCTTTAACAGCACATTGTTCTTCCTCAAGGCACAGAAGGAGGACAGAAAGAGAGTGATGAGTCACGAGAGCACGGTCACCTGCGTCCTCTACAACTCTCTCTTTAGACAGGTGGGGGCGCTCTGACCCTGTAAAACTTCATTCCTAGAGAGACGCTTCTGTCCTACACACACACACACACACACACACACACACACACACACACACACACACACACGCTACAAATCCCTAACACTTTGATGTTGTGCTCGTCTAAGGTTATCAGCAGTGACGCAAACTCCAGTGTGAAGATTTGGCTCATGGACACTGGACAGAAGGTCAAGCACTTTCCCTGTTGCCATGGTGACGCTAAGATCACCACCATGGCACTGGACGCAACTCAGACAAGGCTCTTCACTGCTGGCATGGATGGAGCTGTAAAGGTCAGAGGTCACAAGCAGATTATTAGCGCAATTATGGGTTATTTTCTAAAATGAGGAATGAAAAATCATTTGTTTTAGAAATCATTTCTTTTATCATCTTAGTGGAAGTTTTGTCCTAAATCTTGTGACTAAATAACAACCTACACAGGTAAATATTTGTTATAAGGTTATATAATGTTTGTATATTTACATCTGGGATAGCCAAATGTACTTTGTTAAAAAAGCAAACCCTATTAATTCTATGGTTTTATATTGTATATATAGACATTAAAAAAACATCATCTGGTCCATTGAGTCCTAAAACTCGGTAAATCTAAGATCAGGTAACAAACACTATATAACACATTCCACTGTGTCGTTATTCATTTACCATAAAATCAGCCATGTATAAGCCATGTGTGAAAAAGTAAGTACACACTCAATCATTCAGTAGCTTGTAGAAGCAACAATCTAAAGTAAACAGTTTCTGTACGAGTTTTTAAGAGTTACTTTACGAGTCTCTCACATCATTTTGGAGGAACTCTGGTCCACACGTCCTTACAACATTGTTTTAGTTCATTGATGTTTGAGGGCATTTGCTTGTGTTAAAGCTCCACCACAGCATACTGATGGAGTCTGGACTTTGACTTGGCTATTCCAAAACCTTGATTATTTTTTCACATCACCATGCTCGACAGTAGGCATGAGGTGTTTGTGCTGATATGTGTTTTTCTTTTTCTTTTTTTTGGTTTTTGCCAAATATAGCACCTCTCATTATAACCAAACATCTCCACTTTTGTCTCATCAGTCCAAGGACATTGTTCCAGAACTGTTGAGATTTCTTTATATGTAACATTGCAGATCTAAGCCATGCTTACATCTTCTTTATGCTTTCCCCTAGATATACTTTTCAATTCAATTCAATTCAATTTTATTTGTTTAGTGCTTTTAACAATGAACATTGTCTCAAAGCAGCTTTACAGAACATAAGAAACAGAAAAACATGCAAACAGTCCTAGATGTTAGACAAAATGATCCCTAGTGAGCAAGCCTGAGGCGACTGAGGCGACTGTGGCAAGGAAAAACTCCCTTAGATGATATGAGGAAGAAACCTTGAGAGGAACCAGACTCAAAAGGGAACCCATCCGCATTTGGGTGACACTGGAGAGTGCGACAGAACAATGTCCTTTCTGCATTTATGTATAGTCATGTAGCGTTTTATGTGTATATCTCACTTCCATAAAAAGTCTTTTTCTGATAGCAGAGTCAAAGCATCAACATTCAATATACACACTAAGGTCTGCAGATCCTTAGATGTAACTCTTTCTTCTTTGAAATTTCTCCGATCATCAAATGGTTTGACTTTGGGATTAATTTGCTAGTCGTCCACTTTCGGCAACAGTCTTCAGTGTTCTCTATTTGTTAATAATCCTTCTTACTGTAGAATAATGGATTTGAAATTGTTTGCACATGGCTTTATAACCCTCCCCAGACTGATATGCAGCAACAGCTGCTTCTCTGAGATCATTGCTGATGTCTCGTCTCCATAGCAAGTGCATTTTATTAGCAGGACTGGCTGCAATATCTTGTTAACTGATATGGATGCAGCAAGGATGCACTTACATTTTCATACATGGCTTTTATGTATGGGCTGTTTTTTTTTTTTTTTTGGTAAATAAATAATGATACAGTGGAATCTGTTATGTGCTGTTTGTTGCTCGATGTTAGATTTACTAAGTTTTAGGACCTGATGAGAACCAGATGATGTTTTATATCTATATATATTTAGGTTGAATTAGAATAGAATCAGATTGAACAAGTACTTTATTTTTCTTTTCACATATAAACATATAGAAAGTTTAATATGGAAATTGTCCATTTAATTTGTTTTTCTTTTTTTGAGAAAAATATCTGTTTACATGCATGTGGTATATTTCATGTTTGCACATGACTGTTCTTTTGACACTGTGGTGGTTGTTGGTGATCTCACTGTATGGACATCACTGATTAGGTTCATTTGTGTACATCAAGTTAATATACTGTTATGTTCCTGTATTTACGTATGTGAAGGTGTGGGATTTCAATGGCCACTGTCACCACAGACTGAACGCATGCCGAGACCTGGCAGTGGAAATCTCACAGATACTGGTGCTGAAGAGGACAGTGTTAGTGCTTGGCTGGGACAGGTGAGAGAAAGAGACATAAAGAGAGAATGAATAAGACAATGAGTGTTTGTGTGTGTGTGTGTGTGTGTGTGTGACTGAGGACACAGTTCATGTCTCACAGTACTGCTTTTTATCCTTTACTACAAGTATGAAATATGCTAATATCTACACTGTCAAGTAAAATTAAATGAATTTCCAGAATGATATTTAGTCATGGCTCCAGA
Source organism: Pangasius djambal (assembly GCA_022985145.1). NCBI lineage: Eukaryota > Metazoa > Chordata > Actinopteri > Siluriformes > Pangasiidae > Pangasius > Pangasius djambal. The sequence continues at coordinate 20,732,664 of CM040980.1, forward strand.
CAAAAAGTTTATACTGAGAAGAATCGATTTCAAAAGAGCTGGAAACCACTTAGCATGGAAAACTTTTTTAGCCCTTAACCTAACTGGATTTGCAACCAAGTATTAAAAATGAAAATGTATTTTATGATTATGTTAGTTTGTCCAATAACTTTTGTTCCCTGAAATAGGGAATAGATGTGCTTTATATAAAGGTGACCTGACTTGACACATAAAATAACTAGTGAACAAAACGTTCAGAAAATAGTTTAAGATCTCCTGAGCTGCATAACAGTGACATTTGCCCTGTGGCTGATGCATTGGAGGCGCACAAGTTTGAATCCTGCTGAGGATAGAGGGGAAGACTGGACTTACTAAGTTTAAAAAGAAAGCATGCTTACCCTCCAAGATTTATGGCTGTTGTGTGGTAGGGAGAAGCAGCCATACTCTTGTAAAAATGTATTTTCAATTCAATATTTAGTTTAAGTTGTTTTCACAAAAGTCCATAGTGCAATTTTTTTGTATCTTTTTCAGTTGGATCAATTGGTTCCAAATTGCAACAGTTTTCACTAAAGTGCACTAAATTATTTGCGTATTATTTGTGAGGGTTTTTGACTGGTGGGGAATTTGCCACTGTGCGCTTTGATGAATATTTCCAATTGATTCTCATAAAGTATTAAATCATTCTTTGTTTTCATAGGGAACCTTTTGATTGATGGATCTTTAACTGTTTTCCAAAAGAACTTTTTGATTGATGGATCTAACCATTTTTGTTGCTGCCTCAAACAACTAAAATGTCCATCTAACAAACCAGACTCGGTAGAAGGGTTTATTAAGACTCAATCCAAAATCTAAGTCATTAAGGAGGGAATGGTCAAACGTAGAAATGGCACTAATCATTAAAAGAAGAGGGCAATCAAAAGATTAATTGAGCAAGTCGAACAAGACTGTAACAAGCAAAATGTTGATTAACAGACAATGAATCAACACTTTCTTCTTTGAGATTCACTGTTATACTGAAAATCAGCATGGCTATGATTCAGCCTTAGACATGAGGCTGCAGACCGAGTACTGCAGCCCCATGAACACTGGACATGCCAATATTCAGAACAGCAGCGTGATTACTGCTAGTGTGATATTGCTTTTATACAACAGTTCTATAAAAAAAAAAATAATAATGAGTGATTGACATTTCAGACACAATATGACCGAATATTTGGTTTATTTTTGCTCTGTCAATCAAAATAGTTCCCAATGAAGCCACAGCTCGATAGGGCATTGCGTGTTACCATGCAATGCACAGACTGACTGACAGCTGTCACGGATGGTTTGGAGACGGATGCAAGTGCAGAGTCTTTTATTAATTGTGAAACATGAGACCAAGGACTAGGGCTATATAACAAACGCAAAGTAGACAAGCATGGAATACACATGAACGTGGAATGCATATGACAGTCGAGACAAAGCGTGTAATACAAACATGACTTAAATGCTAGTGCTCATTGCGCATAAACGTGGTTCAGATGTTCGTGATCACGTGACTTGGTGAGTTACATGAACATGTGGTGTGCCGTGGCTGATGGCTCATACACAGGGACTTGTATAGCAGATGCTCCACATAATAAATACAAAAAAATGTTGATGGGTTGAAGGTATTTGTTAGGAGACATTTATTTAGTAACAGTGCTTTGCATTTTTTGAGTGAGAGAGGGAGAGAGAAAAGGAGAGGTGAAGGAGATGCTGGTAAGGGAATGACTGTTTAGGATATAACAGGATATAGCATAAATGATAACAGGAACTAGCTTGTCTCTCGGATGTTCCACAATATTAAATCTTGAAAATGCATGATGTGTCGTTCAGTAATAAATTAAACATTGCAATCATTGGAAAATCGCTGTGGTATAAGTAGAATAACACACTCCAGGCTGTGCGACTGTATGAAAATAATCCACTACGGGGTGGTGTCACACAGTTAAAAAAAGATTTGACTGTTGTTCGGGTGTGAAGTCATAACACACAGCACATGGATACTGCTTAAATTTCCAGCACCACCAATGTAAAATGTCTTCCTGCATCCCTGTTGGAAAGACTTCGCTAAGATGAACCGAAAACCATGTGCTTATATAGAGCAAAACCAGAAAGTAGTCAGGAAATGAACAAATTAGACCTCTGGAGACAGTGACCTCTTGCTGGTGGGGAGGAATACTGTCCTGGGCTCAATTATGTGGAACACTCTTTGTGGTGGGAAATGATTATTCCATTTATCATGACAACCACAAATAATAGCTAAATATTAATGGACTGAAAGGCTGTTTAGGGAACCAAAGATGCTTGTACAGAATCACTCTACAGAATGTTTTCTTGCATCTTTGTTTCTATGAGTGTAGAACGAAATGCAGATTGTTATACATAGTAGGTGCTTTGTATTTTTTGATATTAACACAAAGACTGAATTTCACTGAGATGACATCATTCTCTGTGGTAACGCTTGAGATGTCTGATGGTTTTTTTTTTATAGCATACAAGGGTTCAGTTATTTGTTGCACACACAAGCATGGGTGGAGTATTAAACTTTAGTAGACCATACTTGTTGTACTTAATGCATTTTTAGTACTCTTTTTTTTTTTAAATGTATAGGAGTATTCTATGTATATTCTTATAAGGCTCAATTCTAGTCTCTTGCTATCATGTTTCTTTTCATGGATCCTCTGCAAAACACTTGAAAAGTGGTCAGCCTTCAGACTTTGTGTGTGTGTGTGTGTGTGTGTGTGTGTGTGTGTGTGTGTGCGCACACATTTGTGGCCATCCTGTTTCCTTCCATCTTCCAAACACAAACTCGCCCTGACACTTAGAGATGAACTTCTAATCTTCTGCAGTCATATCTCATCTATTTCTCATCACTGGAGCTTCATCTTTCTCACCCTTTCTTTATTCTAATCTCTGTCTGTCTTTCCGTGCAGGGTGATCACTGTGTTCAGGATGAACTCGTTCTCTCGCTTCTTCGTACAGCCTTCAGAGTGGAAAGGCGGCGTTCAGCATCGCGAGCACATTGTGTGTGCAGCATTTCGCCCACCTCAGACCTTAGTCACTGGTACTCTCTTCCTTCTCATGCCCTCTAATTCTCTGGTTATCATATTTATATTTATTAATTTAGCTGATGTTTGCTGTGTTCGGTTCTGGAGACAGCTGCTTTAGTGGTTACAAACTGCTTCCAAGGTCCATGTGTCACTAGGCAGCAGTTTAACCTGAAAAGGAACCTTAGCAGGTGTTCGGGACTCCCTTCAGTGTCCTCATGCAACAGTGTCCAAATTTTTTAGTGTGCTGAGGATGTATCCCCAACTATATTTAATAGTGGCAGCTATTCTTTTTAGGTTCTTAGCACACCAAGTCTACTGTATGCTAAGCAGCATTGTTTTTGTAAACTTTCTGTTAGCTACAAGTTTGCATCTGCAGTTGTTAATATACCCATCATACGGTGCGACAGTTGGTGTGCCATGCTGATTGAAACTCTCATTGGTCTATTGAACTGAATAATGGGATTAGCTACATTAATAATGATGCCAAAAATATGGATCTTCAGATCTTTTTTTTTTAATTTACACAGTCTTTCTGATGCGTCAATACTGATACTGGTATCAGTCCGATATACTCGCACAGACGCACACATAAATAAGCTCTGATACCAAAATCCAATACCAGGCGATACTATGCGACGTATGTCCAGTGTATGTTGACACAAATTGACAACGATCAGGACATATTTGTGAACATATCAAGAGAAGCAACTATAGCATCTTCCTACAAAGACAGTAGCCTGATAAAAAGTCTTTAATAGAGACTGCGAGGGCGGCAGCAGTAGCAGGGAGTCCGATCATTAAAAATTAGGGAAAGGTAACGTGCGAGGACACACACGGATTCCGTGAGCATGGAGCAATGAAGTGGGCCTGCAGAGAAACTGGCATGTGTAAGATCACTCCAGTTCTGTGAGCACTGAGACATGAGACATGCCTCCTTTCCCCTACATTTTGCTCAGGAGTCAAGGTACAATTCACAGTACCTTGCAGTCATTTTTAATGACCATGCTCACTGATCCTGCTCAGCATTCTCAGGTCGGCTGCCCCTCGCACACTCTATTAAAGATACCGTGTAAATGCCATAACATCTCAGGACAAGGAGGACGATGCATTGTTGGCAGCACCTAATAGCACCCCTTTTTTTTAAATTAGTCAGTCTTTAGGACTTCATGTTTTAAAAAAATGAATTGCATGGTCTTTAGGAGGTCATTTTTTTAGACAGTCTTTAGGAGGTCATGTTTTTTTAATTAATTACATTGTCCTTAGGAGGTAATTTTTTTTTTATTAGACAGTCTTTAGGAGGTCATGTTTTTTCAATTAGATAGTCTTCATAGATAATTGTTTAATTAGGCAGTCTTTAGGAGGTCATGTTCTTTTATTTGACAGTCTTTGGAGATTTTTTTTTTAATTAGACAGTCTTTAGGAGATAATGGGTCACTCAGTGAGCAGCTTGTGAAAGTTGCTTGTGAAATATATTTTGACAGGGTTGTACTGATTGTATTAGTAACCAGGGAAGTAAAATAGCTCTTGCTACAGCACCCAGGTTTTTGGATGCTTTGCTACCGAATTTACTTTACGGGAACGCATTTGTTAAATTTCACTGATTTGAATATAAAGTCTGCATCAGAGTGATGAATAATGAGAGTGGATGTTGTTAGGAAGTGTTGAATAAACATGGCTGCTGGGTGGATAAATAATGAACATCCAGAACAGCCAGTCTTATCAGCACTAAACCAGGAGCCATGCTATTTTAACATTATTGTTTTATCACTTCTCTTTCTAGCTTTTCTGTGCTTTGACAATATATGTTGATTTTGTGATTTATTTTTATTGTGTTTTGTGTAGGTGGTAGGGATGGTGAGATTATAATATGGAACAACAGCACTGAAAACGCCATATGCAAACTATACAAAAATACAGAACACCAAGACTGCAAGTTCAGCTCACGTGAGTCTTTTTTTTTTTTTTTTTTAAACCATAATAATAAATAGAAACAATTGCTGCCTCCCAGCTCCAGAGTCTCCGGCTCAATCCAGAACTTGGTTTATTGTCTGCGCCGAGTTTGGTTTGGCATGTTCTCCACATGCCAGTAGGTGGATTGACTATTCTAAATTGATCATCCGAATGATTGTGTATGTGCCCTGCGATGGACTAGTGTATTCCCTCCTTAAGCATAGTGTTCCCAGGAGAGGCCCCGGATCCGGTGTGACCCTCACTAGGATAAAGTGGCTAATAATGATGAATAAATGAATGTTTTATAAACACAGCTCTTAGGGAATTCTCCTTTTTGCCTAATGAGTAATTCAGTAAAAAAATGAAATTGACACTCTTTACCTCAAACGTTGTCCATCAGTCAAGACATGTTTGGCATGTATCTACAATGTAGGACGTGAGTGAACCTGTCAATCATAAAATTCCATTTTCAGTCTCGAGAGTGCTGCGACAGAATAGTGATCGCCTTATTGTCCAGTGATTTTGAGTTCAAAACCATCTCTCCTGTCAATCACAGTGACAATAGATGATTGTGGGCATTTGTGAGCTCATGTATGTGGAGGAGGGCACATAGCGCTCTCATCTGGGTGTCTTACGTGGCCCTGTGACGCAGTATGAACAGCAGCATCCAGCAACACGCATTCCTGCTTAAATGCATTAACATTAAAACAGAATACTTATCTATAAATACAGGGATGAAATGCTCAAAATGACCTGTGACATGCATCAAAGAAAAGGGTTATGGCAGTTATTTAATTTTTTTCTTTTTTCATATTAGCCGTCCAAATGGAACTATCGTATATGTAGTCAGTACAATGCAAACCGCAACAGTTTTGTACAGACAATGTATAGATGTCTTTTGTCCAAATAATAAAAAAAATGTTATTGGAAATGGTTATTCAGAACTCAGGAGAGGGGGATGTCTGCTGATGGGGAGGTGTGATGCCCAGGCTGATGTGACAATTATGTACAAATAAAATTGTGTATTTAGTTTCTGGCCGAGCTGTTGTTTTAACTCTTGGACATTGAGATTGTGAAGATGAATAGAGCTTATTAACATGTCTGTAAGAGTGAACTGTCATTGTCCTTCATCGCAGCTAGCACTTTACCTAGTACTCCCAGTACTAAACAGCCAACAGCAAATTCCAGTGAAAAAGACTCAGAGAGTTATATTGTGACCAGTCTGGCCTTTCTGGAAGGCAGAAAAGGAGTCGCTGCAACAGGTAATGGAAAGAGAGGGAAATCTTTCACAAAGCACATATTCCAGTAATCCCTCTTAAATACACAGCACTAATGTCTTACAAAATGCAACATAAATACACAGTTAAACAGGTCTGTGTGTATTTTCTTTGAGGTGGAGCTGATCTGGTGTCATGCGGCGGTTTAGGCATTGTTCGTTTCTGGAATACAGCGAATGCTCGATTAGTTGGCAAGTTTGTGGCTCATGAAGGCTCAAACTCCATCATAATGACTGTGGATGGCAGCGGTTGTTACCTGGTCACAGCGGATATGGGTGGAGTGCTGAAGGTGTGGGACATCCAGGTAAGAGCACTACTGAAACTATTTTGTTCTATGAGACATCAAGCACTAATACAAGTCACTAACACAATTAAAACAGTTTGTTTTTACAGACTCAAAGCAGTAGGGATGATAACAACTAAAGAATCGAGGAGTATCAATATTAGGTGTTGGTTGCCAATAAACCACAACAGTTACTGCTATTAAAAAATGATTTGTCCCAATTTTAAATGATTTACTCTTGAAGAACTTGTTGTATGAGTGTTAAATAACTGATAAAATAAGAGCAGTGTTAAGTAAGATGTGAATTATGAAAGATTATAGAACTTAACATCTTGCTATAAGACGCTCAGCTCTAGCTAACCTTCAAACTGGTGAAAGTAAATTAGAGCTGGGGTGACCTCTGACCTTTGCTGCTTCACTGTGCCAGTGGTGATGAGTTTTATCTGAGTGGCAATCAGGAAAGTCAACCCTATGGCCTATGTCCATGAACTAAAATGTCAAGCTGGACTTTGCTTTAATGCTGATGTCTTTAGAGGAAAGCAATATAGCGGTCAATTATGTGCTTTACCTCAAATGTCCCAGGCGATACAGTGTATTAAAAATGTCAAATGTAAAAATTAACATAATTTTTAATCAGAGATTGAATAAACTGTCTAGGTGTGTGTAGTATTCTACCTTTCTCAGACTTGAACAATATGACAATATTAAAGTGTGCTTTCTCGGTTTGCTTATTTCAAACCAGATTGAAATTGATATTTGTGGCTTGTTTACTATTTGATTTGATTGCGCTTGACACTTAATTAAACAAAGAGCAAAGAGAAAAACATTTCGTGAGGGTCATGTTGGAAGGAGTGGGACTGAAATTGCACTTAGAAATACAGCAATAGAAAACAAATCTTTGGCAAGCATGTGCTCAGGGAAAACAACTAGGCATGGAGAACATGGAGGCAGTGCTAAGCAAATGATTAAATAATGATATGAATGTCTGGTTAGAATGTTAGCTCATTTGCTACCAATACACAGCATCACAGGATCAAATTATGTTCTCACTACAATCAATCTGCACTACGGTTCACTTGGAAGCAGACCAAAATCAGTGTTCCCAACTGTATTCAGAGGAGCTAATGCATGCTCAAAAAGTCACTAGAAGTCACTCGATGATGCCATCAGCTAATTTACATATTCACTGATTTGTAATGATTATTTGCACATTGAACTATGTTACATGAGGAAGATTTTCTGACGTAGCTTAGACAGAAGAGAGTTTTATCTGAATAAAAAATAATAGTTTATTATTTTTATAGAAAGAAGTAACTACTATACTGTAATTTCTATTAAGAACACAGACATAAAGAAGCAGTGGTACTGCGATGGTAAGGTAGAAATAGACATGAAGGAAAATGATTATAGATGGAAAACTCTTTTATTACTCATACCTTTTATTACTGCAAATATAGCCGAGAAGAGAGTTTAAAATGAAGAACAATGAAGTGTGTGGGTGGGAGAAACAATGATGATCAGTGATTGGTTATTGGCTTTACACGCGGGTGGTAAGTGGACCGAAACTGCTCTGTTAACTCGTATAACCAGCAGCAGTGATGTGATCTGGAGAGCCATATTGATTGCAGGGCAGTCGCTAACATCTACTCAAAAAGTACTACTCATAAAGTCTCTAAAGTTCACCAAAACTAGTGATATAATCGCTAAATTGGCAACACTGTCCAAACCCATTCTCTCTCCGGTGGCCTTGGGCCAAATATTTTGGTCGGCACTCGAGTGTGATTGCTGTGTTCACACCTGACTAAACGAACCGCACCAAAGAGGTGAATGCACCTCTTAAATGGTTGAAATGAAAAGCATATATATGCTGACCATGAAAAGGGAGAACTTTGCATTTAAATATTCCAGTCTGACTGAGGTGCAGGATCATCTTGGACATTTTGATAGCTGGTATCTGATTACAAACTGAACTGATTGAACTGTTCAGTGCAGCAAGTAACTCTCCAGCAACTTGATCAAAGCACATTTACTGTCTGAGGAAAGCACACTTAACTAGCAAGGTTTTAGAGATCTTTAGACAGTATGACCATTTTTACCACCACTGGCTCCTTACCCAGTGTGATTAAATAAGAATATTTCCATATTGATATTTCCATATTGATTTTGTGAAAGATTTATATTTTTGGTATCAATGTGGGAGGCACAGGAGACGCCAGCCTTGTGAATTGTAAGAGTAAAGCTTGCGAAAGCCTGACCCAAGATTAACCCAGTCCACTTGAAAGGGAAGAAATTCTGATGATACAAAATCACCAATTATTCAGACCATGTATCTCCAAATTGCACCCACAAGTCCTACATTGACCTCATTAGAGAGCAATCACGGATTCAGCTTTCCTTCAGACATCTCTAATAGCAAAATTTATACACATATATACTAATAACACATTCATCAGTGATGTTTTGTGCAGGAGAAACACTCCCTCCTCTAGTCATCATGTCTGAAGGACACAAGTTTCTGTCCTTGAGCCACAAATGGAGCCTGTCAGCAGAACCAGGGTGATTGATGAAGGGAGAGCAGGGTGTTTGTCAACTCCTCATAACTTTCTGTGAAGTATAACAGCTCTCCTCAATGAGGATAAATCACGTGTTCACTTTCATTTTACTGCTTCAATAGCTCGTGATAATTTGTAGCCTCACATTTGGGCCTGCTCGTCAGATATAATTGCTTTACAGGCTGACATGTTGTCTCTGTGGCTGTGACACAAACTACTGATTCTTTTTAACTGCCTGTGTACTAAAATCTCCACTGAGAACATTGCTAACCAGGAAAAAGAACTAAAGGGTTATAAGGTAATTATACCTTGTGAGATTTTATACACAAATCATTAATTTTCTTTCTGTCTTCCTGTTGATGTAGGCAGGTTCAGAGGTCATTCTGGTTTTATTTCTGCCTCTAGACAGACATCATTCTTTTATCCGTTTATAGTTACATTTAATGCCAAGGAATGTCCACAAGATAAGTTAGTTCTTATTATTACTTGCATTTTAGCAGCTATAAACAGCTGTTCCCTTTACCAGACTCAGCATAAAGTCCTGAAAACCTTCCCGTGGCAATAAACTTACTGACTGTTACAAAGCATTGACACTGGAGACTCCTTGTAGAAAGCTTTAACATATTAACAATTATATGTTTTAATTTATTAAATAGGAACACATTTTTAATCATTCATTCATTTATATCTTCATTATTGATGCTGCCACCACCATGCTTCACCATGGGTATAGTGTTCCTTGGTTGATATGCTGTCTTGTTTTTGTGCCAAAGATATCTTTTAGAATTATGCCCAAAGGGTTCTTCCTTGGTCTCATCAGTCCATAACACGCTTTGACACACGGTTTGGTTTGAGGTGATTTAGGTGGGCTTGGACATTTGTTTTGTGAGAAAGAGCTTTTGTCAAGCCACCCTACCCCATAGCCTAGACATGTGAAGCATATGAGACAACATAGATTGTTGTCATATGCAGGGACTGGCTAGTACTTGCCAGATATTCCTGCTCCTTTAATGTTGCTGCAGGTCTCTTGGCAGTTTTTGTCTTGTCCTTACGTCAGTTTTGGAGGGACGTCCTGTTCTATGTCACTGTGGTGCTCCATTTTCTCCACTTCATGGTGTTCCATTGTACATATAATGTTTTGGAAATTCATTTGTACCGCTCTCCTGAACAATACCTTTCAACAGTGAGATCCCGTACATCCTTTGTATGCACTTTGCGGACCATGGCTTCAGCAGTCTGAAGAAACCAAGAAGATGTGAAGAAAATCCTATAGAAACAGCTCATCTTTATTTGGAGTTGATCAGAATCACTTCATTGATGACAGCTGTATGATAATTACTTTTGAACATGAGTTCGAATGTGATTGGTTGCTTTCATTTTTTTAATGCAAAGAACCCTGAACAATAGCATATTAAAACAATGAACAATAGCATATTAAAATGAGTGCATTAATATAAACCCATAATTTCAATTACAATTGTGATACAAAACATATTACAATTGTGATAGAAAATAAATCAACACCTTCTGACCTCTGATTAGATTTGTTATAAATTGTGATGAATGTAGAATAGGTATGACAATAATAGACAAAAATGTAGTCTAAAACATAATGTAATCTGTTGAAATGAATTGAGAGTAAGCATAGTATAGTAGTATAAATTCTACTTAATTGGAAATATGTGTTAATATATAGATATAAATCATGAAATGTGTTCAACATGCCCATCTCACAAAACAAAACGGAATAACGACTCAAGCAGGTAAATACTTGCACGTGGCAACATTACCAGAAGGCAGTGCTTTAGTCTGATGCAATTTCTTTTTCAGAATGGCAAGTGAAGCTGCTTATAGGTGTAATATTTCAAAACTCTGACACTTGAATGTCTGCGTTCAGATTTAGTTTTATTCCTCCAAGACCACACTTTTTAAATTTCATTCCATAATTCGTTCTGAAGTAGGAAAAAAGAAAGTTACGAGCATTCATGTTTTCAGCTTGCGTACATTATTAGGCAGATAGCCAACACAAGCTAACCTGACATGATTTCTGAGGATTTTAAAGCCATATTTATAAATGTTCATAATCTTCCCTGCTAATATGCACCAGATGGGCAGCAAAAGTCAAATGACAAGACATCTATAGAAAAAAAAATGCTGTGTAAGTGTAATCAAAAAAGTATTTTTAAGCATCAGGTGCTGCTCAGTAACATTTGTAGGGTGTGTCTTTGAATTTATATATGTTTCAAAGATATTGTCATTAATCAGTACATGACAGGAGATTGAGCTGCATTACGTTATCATGATAGCAGGTTAGCAAGCTGACTCTATACATGAGCATGAAGGAAACTGAGCCCCTGATTTGACCAAGATCCATGCTGAGATTTGAGAAACTTTGGGGTTATTTTAATAAATATTAACAGTCTTTCTCATTATTAAGCCTATTAAATTGCACACGTTTGTCTACAACTGACAGAAACAGGCTTCTGCAAAATTAATACATGCCTATTGGACATAAATTTGCACACGAAATCACCATTCCCATACAAAGTTTCAAATCACACCATGGGTGCTAAATTAACCAATTTGCATAGACTCTGCTCTAATTTACACCTTTAGATCAAAACTGCATATTCAGTAGTGCAAACATGTGAAACAGACTTTTTTTTCCCGCACTTCGGCCGAAATCACTTCAGCTTTGTTGTTCTAACTGCAGATTTCGAGTGTGCGCTACACACTCTTCCTCACATTTGGATGACAAAGATGATACAAACTTCTCAGTTAAAGTCGATGATGTTGTGTTGAAAAAAGTAATGAAACACATCTTTCCTGGTTCTTTTTTTTGTATCAGGAATATTGTCTCCAACCATCTGAGAGTGTAATCAATCAGGCGCCAGAGATGCTATCGAGCCTCCACCCTCATGTTGACCGCATCACTCACTTGGAAATGTGCGTCCACAGCGGCCGTCTCTTTCTCCTCAGTGCCTCGGCTGATTGCAGTCTGGCTCTCAGCTTCCTGCCTGGAGGAACTATAGGGACATTTGGACAGGTTAGTTTCATTCTGTGTAAAATAGCCATGGCCTTTGTACCTGTCAGGCCCAGAAAAGGAGGTGTGTAGTAAGATAACACTAGCTAGATAACTGCGCCTGATGGTTTCCTAGCTTTTCCCAATTATTTAAAACCATTTACATTATCTTTAACATATTAGCTATTGGTTTTGATATGGAGGGGCATGGTGGCTTAGTGGTTAGCACTGTTTCCTCGCACATCCAGGGTTAGGAGCTTGAATCCCACCTCGCCCTGTGTGTGTGTGGAGTTTGCTTGTGCTTCAGGGCTTTCTTCTGGGTAGTCCGGTTTCCTCTCCCAGTCCAAAGACATTTGCGGTAGGCTGATTGGCATTTCCAAATTGTCCGTAGTGTGTGAATGGATGTGTGAGTGTGTGTGCTCGCAGTTTTGCCCTGTGATGGTCTGGCACCCCGTCCAGAGTGTCCCCTGCCTTGTCCCCCAAGTCCCCTGGGATAAGCTTCAAGCTACCCCGTGACCCTGCGTACTATAAGCGGTACAGAGAATGGATGGATGGATGGATGGATGGATGGATGGGTTTATGATATGGTGACCTCAGTATTACAAGGTTCTGGAATTTTGTTAATTTTCCAAAGTATCCCCAAACTTACAGATAAATTTGGTTTTATAAGGTTCTATCTGCCAGCCAATCATCATCCAGGATGAACATACTGTATGCTCCTTAACAGTAATAGAAAATAAGTGTACAAAACAGGTAGTGTACAGGACTACTGGACTGGTTTGCAATATCATTTCATGGTAAAAATGTTTAGGAACAGCTTCAGACTTCAGAAAAATACAACTAATTAGCTCAAAATGTTTTTCTGTGTTGAGTTTAATAATATTTATTAGTCATTTAATGAGACCAAGATATCGCTTAATGAAAAAAAAAAACAGACAGATAGATAGATCCTTACAAACCAAACACTATTTGAAGTTATATTTGGCTAGTGTTCAAAAATTTACCTTCTGACTGTCCCAAAATATCTCCTAGACCTTTTAATATTAAGGCTGATTTTGTCAGGATAGCCAGGATAGCATCTCTACATAACCTTTCATTGGCTTGCAACAACGATGGCTAAAACAACGTCTACTGCTTTCCTATATCTAGGGTCAGAGGGACCACTGAAGGCTCTTTTAGTATATTAAGTCTTGGTGATGACATGAATACAGTTTGTAATGATGAAGCCAGCTTTCTTTTCAGGAAGTGCACTGGAACCTGGCAGAAATCAGTGAAGCGTTTGTGAGGAGAGAGCAGCAAGTGAGCACAGAGGTTACCACAGAGAGTGGGACAGAAACAGATCTGCAGGAAATACAGCCTGTACAGAGCTCTCAGCATGCTGAGAGATCAGAGAGCAATACAGCGACTGAGGAGGAGCAAGATTACACACTGTGAGTGAGGTGTGTGTGTGTGTGTGTGTGTGTGTGTGTGTGTGTGTGTGTGTGTAGCTGATTGTGTGGCTGTGATGATGTTGAGCGGTGAAGAGGGAATGTTGGCACAAAGGAGTGCACAAGTCAACGACAGCCTTATCACCTCTCCATGTCTTTCTCTCTCCTTTCTCCCCCTCCCTCATTGCCTCCCTCCCTTTTTCCTTATGCTCTTCTCCTCCTACTTTTTCCCTTGCTATTTCTATTTCTCTCTCCCTATCCATTCATCATCTCTCCATCTGTTCCTCCCATTTCGGTTTCTTGGTTGTGTCCTTCCTTATTTCCCTCTCTCTATCTCTTTTCTCCATCTTTTGTCTTCTCCCCCCCCTCCTCTCTCTCTCTCTCTGTCCTTCTTTTTCTCTCCTGCTCCCATCATATCACTCCTTTGTTTATATCTGTTTATCCCCTTTTTCCAGCCATCTCTTTCTTTCATACCCCAGCTCTCTGTCTTTCCTGATTTCATGTCCTCCTTCTGTCTTTCATTTTTTTCTCTCTCTTCCTTTCGATACCTTACTTCGTCTCTTTTATCTCTTTCCACTATCTTTTCTTCCACTCATTCTGTCCATCTCTCTTTGTGCCCTCAGTTTCCACCTCTTCTGTGTCTTTCCTCAGTGCTTCTTTAGCCTTTTCTCCGCTCTATCTTTCCTTTTCCCCTACCGTTCTTCCTCCCCTTACCTTTATCTCTCTTTATCTCAGTCACTTTCCAGCCAGCTAGTTCTCCCTCTTCCCTTTCTCTCATTTAATACTGGATAAACAGGAACGGGACAGATGTTGGGTAAATGCCAACAGATGGCTCATTTCCACTTGAGAGCTTTTATTCCACATTTCCCCTGCAAGCTCATTAATGTTTTCACATCTGGGTGATTGATAAAGGAAATAAAGTACTCTTTCCTTCTCTGTCTGTCATTGTTAGCAGCTGATTTGATGCTGATGGAAAATCCAATCAAAATGTGTGTGTATGTGTGTGTTTGCATGTGTGTAATTCCACTCACTGTTTCATACTGCTCAAAAATGGCCTCAATGTGTACTTTCTTAAAAAAAAAAGTGACTTAATAGTAGTTTCATGAACTTTCCACCCATCTTTTGAAGTACTTGATTGCTTGGGATTAATTATCCGTTTCATAACACATTCTGAATGATAAACAAAAGCAGCACGATCGCTGTAGTTTGTGCGTGGTGTAATCTCTTAACCTTCTCTAAGCATGTATTGAAGAATCGTTGCACATTGGCTAAACTCTCTGATGGAACGCTGCCATGTTCCTTAATAAAGCAGCAGGAACCTAAGTTTAAAATTACCAGCCAAATTCATTACTTAGGCTTCAGAACTTTAATAAGAATTTGAAATATGGCATTTTGTGCCTTCCTTTGTTCCTTGAACTCAGTAACCTCATCTCATTTTGGCAGAATTCAGTCTAGATACTTTCACTTCAGAACTACACGGTCATTATAAAAAATACGGTCATTATAAAAAAAATTGTATCAGCCAGTCAGCAGCAGTAAAGGTGACACCATGGGTCTGTTTAATGCAGCTTAATACCATACTCGACCATTGATCTTCTACTACCTATCTTTCATTCTATAACGTTTAGAATTTTGATGGTTACAGTTATTTCTTTACATTATAAACAACCATTTTTTTCATCTGATGCTTTATTTCATAATAGCAAATTTTTTAACCTGAAAATGAACACCCTGATGAAGTATTTTCTTTAAACTCAGTGGCCACATCTGATTTTATGATAATCACACTCAACCACTTAACTGACTTTTTTTTTGACTTGGAAATACAATATATTATAGATTTTCATAAGAGTTCTTTCTTTGTTCTATATTTTTTCCAAGCAGCGGTTACACAGTAGAAGTAGCATAAAACATGTGGTGATGCAACATATTACACTAAACTGCAATATATAGTGGTAACACTTTCTATGATAAATCTGTAATAAGCTATGAACATGTTCATATCATGTTATAATACATTCCAAAAGGCATAATACACCTTGTTATAATTAGCTATGAAAAATGCATTAAAAATCGCATTATATAAATTGCAAAAATTGCACTATTTTTTATAACGTTTTATGAATTTTTAATATGATGCCTTATAAGTAGTGTTCATGTTCATGTGTTCGTGTTCAAGCCCCACTTTCCATAGCGCGTCATGAGAAGATATAATGATGATATAATGTGTTACTTACTTTACAATACTTACTTTTCTTCTAACAGGTAATAAATGCATTATAAACGATACTACAAACTGTAATGCCTTTTCATAAATAATTATAATGATGTGTGTAATTCCTATATAACATGTTACGTACGTATTCATAAGTCATTACATATGGCCTTCATAGAAGTGTTTTTTTTTTTTTTTTTGCTTGCCTTATCAGATATGTGAAAGTTAAATTATCAGGAAATAAGTAGAACAAGTCACATTTCAAAATTTGGAATTGTAATATTGTGTTCAGTCATGAGTTTGGAGTTTTGCATGTTCTCCCATGTCCATGTAGGATTCCTTCAGGTTGCCTTTCACCTGTTATAAATTGTGTAACACGTGTGAATTAGTGTGTGAAATTGTGTTTTGTAGTGCCCTGCTACAGTATGGACTGGCATCCCAAACAGAGCAGTGGTGGCTCAGCATGGCCCATGGTCAGAGTAGCATGTCTGTCAAATTTTACTGGAACTCACCACCAGCTCTTTATCATCGTATATGATGTATATGTTGTGTTCTAGGCAACTTCATACCCTTCATAATGACACCACAGGGCAGAGATCCAGGAGAATCCACAGAGCTTTGAGGCAGCAGAATGAAAGCAAACAGCGTCAAAATGTCCATGGTGCCTGTAATACATCTATTGGTCAGTCACAGTTTATTCTCTCCTACATTTTGTTTATGTACCTGTTCGCAGGGTTACCCTCCCCACAGTTCCCACTACTTTGTCACTGTATAAATGCTGAATTGGTTGTTCATTATTCAGTCAGTAATAATTAAGTAATGTTTATTATTAAGTAATTCACTGATAATGATTTCCTTTCTCAGACATAATTGAAAAGAGCTTTATAAGAGCTTTATTGAGTTTTTTTTTCTTTCTCATAAAATACTCACCTAAATGTTACTGGGTATATCTGCAGGGATGTTCGGCAAACTTCGAGTGGAGGAACTGGCCTCGCTAGAAGAGCTGAGTAAACCTGACTTCATCACCAATCCTCATTTATATTTTGGGAAGATGTGGGATTCATCATCTCCAACTCCTCCACCTCTTCCTGTGACTGGAGAAAGTAGGATATATATATATATATATATATATATATATATATATATTTATACAAACACACACACAATTTACCAGTGCTTTTATTTTGCTTAATCTACATTTCTATTTACATATATTTACTTATTATTACTTATCTACAGCATCTTACAAGTGTGGAACAATCCAAAAATAGATCTGTTTAAGGCAAGATCCTACAGGTCAATAGGGTATTAAAAACAAACAACAACAGCAACAAACAATAGATACCACAATCAGTATTTGATTGCTGATATTACTACAAGTGTTTTCTTTACAAGTGTTTGTATTTTTTTATTTGCATCTATTTATGCAAATAAGACTTCATCTAATTAAATATGCTTAAAAATGCTTAACATAAATTTGCCTATTTAATGAAACCAAGTCTCTTAATGGTGCTAGAATCAAGAAAATACCAGGCACTGTTATTAGAAAATATTTGATGCCGTTTTTCACTACAAAATCAAACATCCATTTTTTTAATATAAATCCTAGGGATAGGAATGAATATATATTATTTCATGAATGCATGTCATTTGAGAAAATGAGATTTTTGGTTATGAATGTAGAAAAAAACTGATTTTAAGAAAAACATTTTTAAAAATACCATGTGGTTTAATGTGTTTCCACTCTACTAAGTATAGACCACGATTCCAGTAAGTGTTAAAGTAAAGGTGTATAAAGGAAAATGACATGTACACCAGCTTATCAGGGATATATGGCATGATATGGCATCATGATAGTACAGAACATAATGATGCCAAGTGGGCAGAGCTGAAGTCTTCCTTTTCTTCTGTAATAGTTTCCAATAAGGCTGTGGTCAATAGTGGACAAAAACAATGAAATATTTTTCTGTTGAGTTTTGATATTTTCTTACTACAGTTTAATGACATTTATAGATGCAATTTATCCAAAAAACTGAAAAATGATGGATGTGACCAAAATTGCCGTTTCGACTTGTATTGTCTTGCCTTCAAGTCTCAACAGTGATCAGACAAGTGACTACTTTTAAGATAGTTGTACAAAGTACTGAGTAAAAGTATAGATAATTTGTCAAAATCTTACACAATTAAAGTTACTTTTATTATTAACGTAATCTCGTTCTGTATACATCTACTGTATATTTGAATGACAATAAAGTCTGTCTAAGTCTAAGTCTAAGAAGATGATTTTTTAAAGCAACTACATCATTTTGCCTGAATGATGAAAACATCATTCAATCTCTATAAATTTACAATATTTTCTATTAGCTAGAATTCTATTAGCTAGACTCGCTGCCTAGCCAAAGCCAATTATATTAGCTACTGGAATTGATGCTGGTCTAAATGGACATTAGCAAGAAAGCAGGCTGACTTAATTAAATATAGCCAATTATTGTTAGCAAATTAGTGAAACATGCCTCAACAGGCTTTTTGAAATTACTTGGAGTTAATGTCTTCTTCGCACAGTTCTTGATCATTTATATCTACACTGATGAACCTGATCGGGTGCTTTAAAATGAAAAGATTGGATTTTGGCTTGACGCTGTAAATAAAATTATAAGGAGTTATAAGTAAGTGTTTGCTTGGAAAAGTGTTGGTATTTAGGAAAGCTACACACTTGTCACAAAGTAGCCATGGCAACTAATAGATAAACATGGGTTTATTGTTAGGCTTTGCATATGTATAAGTGGCAGGGTTATTACAGTTAACGAAACTAAAAAGAACCCAACTCTGAAGTCAGATTTGGACTTCTCTCCCTCTCTAACAGATTTAAAAGCACCATTTGATGAAAAGAGTTTGTTTCCTAAAGAAGTGCTGGAGCAGGTGGACAAGCCTCGGCGTTACACCCAGAAATTTAACATGATGAGAAGCTATGGAAGAGCCATCAGGAGCATGGGGTGTGTGTCTATCTTCCTCTCTATGCTTTCAGACTGGGAACACATTTGTAATGTGTGGAAGCAATAGGCAGCATGCAAATGCAATATACTTAGCATCAAGTTTAATTTGCAGAGGTGCCAACCTTAGTAATAAGAAAATGTTAGCAGACAGAGGGGGGAAAAAAAAGAATTTTGCTGCAAAAACACTAGCATATACCAGTGGATGGAATGGCTTGATGCTAACAGCTGATATTTAAACTAATATTTAACCGCAGTCTGCAGAACTGTTATTTGTAGCTGGATTTATAAGCAACAAACCGAGTGTATATACTTACTTTATACAATTATTACAAAATTAACATCTGCCCCTTTCTATTTCCCAACTCAGATGCAGCTAGAATAACTGATCAAGTGATAACGTCATGTTGCACACATCAACACTAGGTTTCTGGCAGGTGTGAAGTAAGGCTAACAGCAGCTTGCTAATTTATCTTTTTTCCCCTAGATGTGTGCCAAGCAACAGTAAGAAAATAACAAGCTAAAAGCCACGTGTGACTTTTGCTTAATAATTATCAGGTCCTCCATTTTTTACAGACTAAAGAGACAACATTCCCATCTTCTTCGTTTCTACCGGCTCACAAGACCAGGGTTTGCTACTTCACAGCTCACCTAGTCAAGACTAAGTCAGGACAAAGCTAAAGTAAACGTTACCAGAAACGTGTAATTTTCAGGTGTCTCCCATATCACCGTAGCAAGTGGTGAAAAATCATAATTTCTACAGCTAAACTGTTGCTGTTGGCACCTCTGAATATGACATTTGTAGCCCAAACCCAAGTAAACATCCAGTTAAACCTTCAAATGAAAGGCTATGCACTTCCTCTAAATAAGTGCAAGTGCAAAGATTAGGAAACTTGGCCATATGCCATTAGATTATTTAGCAATTTGCAAGTAAATATTTCATATCTGAGGGTAACAAGATAACCCAAATGTTCTTCTAACAAATGTTATGTTAATGTCATACTATTAGTGTTAACTATCTGATCTTGTGAATAAATTCACTTAAGATCCCTTTTCATATTTTCCATCATAACAGGAAAGCCAAAGCCAGCACCTCTGGAGTCCATAATGCCAAATGAAGGTTCTCTCAGTAAAGGTTTACTACTATGTATTATTATTACAAATTAAATCTCGGATTTACCTAGTATGATTTGTATTATGCCTAAGTATTTATGATTGTGATGATTATAATGTGAGTTTGTGAATGTGTGTGTGAGTATGTGTGTGTGTGTCCTTGAAGAGCTACAGCGGATATAAAAAGTCTACACACCCCTGTCAAAATTGCAGGATTTTGTGTTTGTAAACACACTTTTTCCACCTTTAGCGTGATATGGCAACTGACACATTTAAAGTAAAATCGAAAAAATCTAAATGTTTTAGAAAAAAAGAAAATAAAATTACAAAATTAAAATTGGGCATGTGACTGTGTTCAGAATTAACCAATCACATTCAACCTCATGTTCAAACGTACACCTGTCATCATTGAAGTGATTCTGATTAACCGCAAAATAAAGATCAGCTGTTTCTGTAGGATTTTCTTGACACCATCGTGGTCCACAAATAGCTTACGGAGCATGTACAGGATCAAATACAAATGAATTTCCAAAACATTGGATTCACCATGGAACACCGTGAAGGCCATCATCAACAAATGGAGAAAATGGGGCTCCACAGTGACGTTACCAAGAACAGGATGTCCCTCCAAAATTGATGAAAGAACAAAATGAATACTTTTCAGTGAGGCTGCAAAGGGACCTATGACAACTTTACAGGAGCTGCAGGAATATCTGGCAAATACTGGTCACTCCCTGCTTGTGATGACAATCTTTCATATTCTTCAAATGTCTGGGCCATGGGGTAGTGTGGAAGCTCTTTCTTGCAAAAAAAGAGAACAAAACAAAAAATCCAAGCTCATCTAAATTTTGACAACCCAAAAACGTGGCAAAAACGTGTTATGGTCTGATGAGGCCAAGCTTGAACTTTTTTGGGCATAATTCTAAAAGATAAGTTTGGTGCAAAAACAAGACAGCTTAACACCAAAAGAACACCATACCCATGGTGAAGCATGGTGGTGGCAGCATGCTATGGATCTGCTTCTCTTGGGACTTGGGATTTACGGAAGCTACGACTCATGCGTAGAGCCATACGCAGCATTTTAGAAACAGTGGTAATTAGAAACACCCTGTGCATATATAGAGAATTACAGCTAAATGCACAAATCAGCGCTCTCAAACGTTACACTTTATATCAAATTGTGCAGCTCCATAATAACTGCATATATTTGGACATGAGAAGAACTGAAGCCTAAAAAGTATTTTTACATGACTTTTTTAGTCATTTATTTATGTAGACTGGTCAGCCTGTTTATATGTATTGATAATTATTGCTCCAAATAACCAGCTTATTTGCAGTCTACAAATTAGTTACTTGTGGGCACGTATTAATTGTGGGTATTTACAGGCATCAAACAGCTATAGAAGGCTATAGAATGATGTGTTGTCTATTGCACAATGGCATTTTTGGCATTAATAGTAGACCATGCAAACCCGACAAATAAGGCAAGAGCATGTTTTTAGAGACCATGAAGATTTCCTTAAAATGATGATTACTGGCTAATGAGGTGATTTAGATTTCCAAGAGCCATTCTGTTGGAAATAGGTGCTGAATTGGCCCCAGGTTTAGAGACACCAACGTCGCAAAACCAGGCAATTCCTATCCACTTACTGGTTTGGATTTCTAGCAACCAGTTGTTTCCAAAGACAACTGGCTTATAGATCAGTGATATCCCAGCCATCCTTAAGTTCCATCATGCCTGCCTTAAATTGACAAATTGATACATCAGATTTCCTTACACGGTGGGTGAACAGAATCACATCAATGTGCAATTTGCAGCAATGTCCGGTTTCCCAAGTGTAATTGGAGCAATTGACTGCACTCACATTGGTATAAGGGCGTTTTGTCGGAATGAAGCTTCTTTCGTCAATTGAAAGCAATTTCATTCTATGAATGTACAAGTCATTTGTCATGCCACAATGACGTTAATCAATGTGGTTGCTCAGTGGCCTGGTTCAACACGATTCCTTCATTCTGAGACACAGCAGTATAGGAAATAGACTAGAAACTGGGGATATACGGGATGATTGGCTTCTTGGTAAGTTATCACTTAAACTATTTCCAAAATTCACTGGCATTAAACCCTTGCACCTGTGTCTTACTTATCATAGCATCCTTAAACACTGCAGCCTTCCTACAGGTGACAGTGGATATCCTCTCAAGCAACGGCTCCTTACTCCATTCCTTAACCCACAAAGCACAGAGAAGAGGTGCTACAATGATGTGCACTTTCTTGTACGTATGTCAAACTGCTATATCAACCTGAAAGCGTCTGCCGGAATGTGAGGTCATGTGCTGTGTTATACATCTCCCCTAACCAACAACTTAATGACCCTGAGCCAAGTCTACCAGACAAGTGTAATCTTTAATCTGTGAGAGTGTGTATGGAGGTCATGTGTCGTTTGTGAATAACTCAGACAGGTGCAAAGGTATATTTTTAGCAAGCTCTTTTAATGTCATTTATATTTCTGACATTATATCTTTTATTTCTTTTATTTCATCTTTTTTTATCAAGTTGGCAGTAGCAGTAATTGTGTCTTTTTGCATTTCTAACACAACATCTGTTAACACACGGCCACTGCTTGATACACGTAGGGCACCGGAGCTGCTGCTGGAGCTGGGCCCATAGTCTTCAGCTGTTAACTTGAATGTTGTTGGTTGCTATATCACCTTAAATTGCAAATGATCTGACATAATTTATCTTGTTTAAATCACAAAAACCTGCAGGTTTAACAGGGCTGTGTAGACTTTTTATACCCACTGTAAGTGGTGATACTGTCAAAGCTTAAATATTTAAACCCGTTTACTCTTGTATGAGTTGTAAAGGTTGTGGTCTGGATAAAAAAAATGATGTGATAACTGGTATTAAACCACAGTGCTGTTACATTCTCAAATCTGATTGGTCAGAAGATGTTTTTCTATAACATCAGCTCTGACACTGGATCTGGCTGCAGTGCAAATCACAGATTTATATAAATCTGCTCATTCTAACATGTAGTCGTTGCTATAGTAACAAAATACACAGGGACTTACATGGCAAGTGCTCCTCATGAATGGATTAAACAAGTGTGTAATTTTTGATCTGCCGAAGCTTTCTGTGAGAAGATGTTGATCTATCATTTTGGAAGGAGTCTCCAGTGACAGTCAGAAGTAAAAGCTGTTCATTTTCCCAACTCGGGAAAGGATGGAGGCCTTTGCTGTTTCTCAGTTACATGGCCAACTGAATATTTTTGTCTTATTAAATTAAAGAGGCAAAGAAAAGGAGACTAGTGAGAGAAGTGACTAGATTATAGCTGCTATAATGTAAGTGATAACAGGAACTAACCTTTCTGGATATTGCACAAGATTAAATGTATCTATAAATGCTGTGGTATAAAAGGAATTAAACACTATTATGCTATAACATGGAGTTGTAGCAAATCATTCAAAATATTCAGGGTTAGCATCAAGTGTATCACACCACACATATGACAGCATGCCCTGTCGCCCTCTTCCTCACATTATGATGGAATAAATTATAGCATAATAAGCAGGAGTGGCTGGTATAAATGGACTACCAGGGCTAAGCCTCATGTCTTTCAAAGATAAGAATACATCAATTATATATATAAGGTTTCATTTTTGGCATCTGCATCCGATTATTTGCTGGTAACAAATGTTTTACACTACAAATGATTATAAGATAAACACAAAGAATGCTATGAAGAAGCGAGGCTGGGACTGATTTCTTTCTAGCCCAGACTGTAGATTCATGTAGTCTATCAGGGACAGTAGTGTCAAGTAATTACAGGGAGTGACATGCCCCGTAGATGTAATTTGGACTAATATTTTTCAAACCCATGATGCTGACATATCCTTAACATCAGCAATGACTGAGAAACACAGACACAGGTGTAATGAACAGGAACGAAGTGGATCATCCATTTTCCCCCAAAATGTCTTTAGAGGAGAAACTAAAAGTAGATTTAAGCACACATTGTCCAATGAGAATACAAATGGCACAAAAGGACGGAAAACAGAACTGAAAGGTTGAATGAAAGGGTTACAACATTACTGTTTAGCATAGCTGGTATTAAGACGAAACACAGCATGGACCCAGTAGGGCATTATTGACTTGAAACACTTGTAATGATCATTTTGTTGTCACGCAGTATTAGATATTAAATTTTAGCTCTGCCATTTCATAGCATGACCAGCTGTCACTGGTAATGAGTGTGTGTTCCAGTCTTTCCACGGCTGGGTGTTTTGTTGAAGTTCCTTGATGTCATTTTGTCACCACTCTTCAGAGTATTCAACAGAACAGTAGCTGATGGAAAAAGACTGTTCACACCTTGTTGACAACTACACAGCAATATTTAATATAAAAAAGGACCATTGTGTGCTCCATGATAAGCTGTGATAACCTGCCTAAGTGCTTTGTTTATTTCTTTCGTCAGAGATGTTTCAGAATGAATGAAACGTGACGAGAAATCAAATGAGATGAACAGGAGATGTGAATTTACATGTGTGCTGAATGGCTTGGTATCAAAACTGCGAATGCTGTTGCCATGGAAGCTGGAGGAGTTATTTTAGACACAAAGGTTGATTAATTAGAGAAAGGCTGATTAAAAACAGAAAACCAATTTTATGTCACATTAATTTATCTGATGGCAATCATCTTGTCTAATGCTGCATGAATAAAAATTTACTCCTGAATCTACTCTTGCCATGATTTTTTTTTTAAACTCCAAAAAAATTTAAAATCTTGTAACATAATATAAAACCAAACTTGTTTTTCATTCCTGGGATGAACAAACCTGCAGAAACAAATGTGTGTTTGGGTGCTATATTAAAAGATCTAGCAGTTTAAGTATGCTAAAACATCTGCTTGTGCATGGGCTAATATTTAATTAATAATACTCAAAATATTTTTATATTCTATACTTTATTAAAAAGATTTTGTGCATCCATCCTGACTCTGGCTTCTCTCTGTTTTTGCGTTCTGATGACATGGCTGTTTTGTTTAAAGATTGTCTGAACTTTTCCTCAAACAGCCTAAATGATCTCATCAATGGATGCCAATGGATGAGTGAAACGTAATTATCATTAATAAAATCTGATGTGCTGAGACTCCTGCTGAGACTCAAATAGCAGTGCCATACTCATCAAGGAACATAAATAAATAAATAAATTAATAATACACACCTTATTTGAAATTCTACTAAGGCATCGCTGAGTAGAATGTGTCGCATGCTGCTTCACACTAAATACAAAATTAAATTTATTAGAAAGGCTGTTTTGATATTTTAGCGTGTGTGCCCTTGAGCTTGTTCTGTTCTGTTCTTTAATAAAATTTTAAATTATGGCATATGGTTAAACAAGCAGAATTTCTTCTCCTGCTGCTATTTGATATTTATGATGTGTTTTAGGCTCAGCTTACAGCACATTCTTTTTGGCTTTCTGATAGAAACCTTCCCCCAGATTCCCCCAATAGTGGGAATTTCTATGGGTTTGGTTAAAACTTCTAGATGTTGTTGTTGTTGTGCTTCTTCTTTCAGTGGCTCCTGTTAGGGGTGGCCCTTCCTGACGCAATCCTCCCCAGTTTTATCCAGGCTTGGGAATGGCACTGGGGGTGCAATGTCATGTGCGGGTTGGTTCCCTAGCCAGGGATCAAACCTGGACCACAGCAGTGAGAGCACTGTGGCCTAACCACTAGCCATCCAGGGACCCACAGTTACTTACTGGTAGAATAATGCTTAAAATGCTATAGACAGAATTCTGGTCTGTGCCCAAACTTCATAATACACACTAAGTAGTATGCCTAAATAGTACTGACACCAACAATGTACTGACAAACTATTTAGTACTGTACTATGCAGTTTGGGATGACCCCAGGTGTTCATGACTCGAAGGATACTTATCTGTTGCCAGTTACTCACAGAAGTGAGAATAATAATGTGACTGCCACAATTACTGAGTAATTCAAGAGTGTGCTACGGTGTTGGCTTGCATCTTAGCATGCTGCACTGTAGGCTTGTGTCTATTTCCATTCAAGGGAGCCCATTAACTGCAGCTAGCTATCTAAATACATGTCCATTTATGCCATTTAACAGACTCCCTTATCCTAAGTGAATTACAGAATTGTAATTACAGAAGTCTCCATCAAAAACGCATCTTCATGCTAGTTCAATAGGTCAGGGTCTGAGAATACCATCAAGCTAAAACCCTGTTAAGAGGTTAGTACAGGAAGAAATGAAAATACATGTCAAAAAATATATTACCCATAGCACTTAATATATATATATATATATACAAATATATCATAATATATAAATTTGTATTACAGGCACACAAAATACTTGTGCAAAAAATAATGTCTATGTTATTTCTTACAAATCACATTCAACAGCATTGATTCAACAGCATTCATCGATTTTTTCTTTTAATTCACCCTTTAGATTAGGAATTATCTTTATGGGTAAGAATCTACCAACTTAGCACATCTTGATTTGGTCATTTTATTCCACTCTTCCTTGCAAAATGCTCCAGATCTATCAAATTGCAATGGGATCCCCTGTGTACAGCCCACTTCAAGCTAATTCCACAGATTTTTTTTGAAAGGGTTTGGATCTGGGCTCTGACTGGGCCATTCAGAAATGTTCTTCTTCTTTTGTAGCCATTCTTTTGTTGACTTGGATTTGTGCTTTGGGTTGCTATTGTGCTGGAAGGTGAAATTTTTGTTCATCTTCAGCTGTCTAACAGAGACCAGCAGGTTTTGTGCCAGAATAGATGGAGCTATCCTTTGATTCCCTCTATCTATGTGGAGAAAGCAAGTAAAAGTCTATGTGTGTTGCAGAAGCAACTGTGGAATCAAAGAGGCCTCAAAGAGGCAGATGAGGACTGCAAAAGAAAGTTTTATTGCATACAAAACTGATTTTCATTTGTTAAAAGATAACTCAGCAAACTTAGGTTTATGCTTTTTCAACAAATTTCCACGTGCTCTGAAAATATCTCCTTAGGACTTTTGCACAAACATAGCACCATAACTGCATACTTACCTATAAGTGAGCACTTTTCATAAGATAAAAGAATCACAAATATGTTGAGACTGTAGAGTACGGTTTTACTGATGTATCATACATTATATGAATATAAATATACGAATATAAACACATATTCTTTCTCAAAGTGTTATAATTGCCCATTTTATCTTGGTGTTTTATCTGCATTATCTAATTATGCTTCTATCTGCATAATCTAATTACGATATTTATAACTTATTAAGTGAAGTGTAGCAGTTTGTATAAGCTATTGTGAAAAACATTTTTCAACTTTCCAAGTCTTCCAAGGATGCATATGGACTGACTGGGTGACATGAATGACAGTTGTTGTATCTTGTTGATTTATCTTGTTGAGACATACTGGCCAATCATGTGTGTGTGTGTGTGTGTGTGTGTGTGTGTGTGTGTGTGTGTGTGTGTGAGAGAGAGAGAGAGAGAGAGAGAGAGAGAGAGAGACAGGTCAAATATACAGATTTAGTCAGTATTCACCTCAGAAGATGTAATGACTGGCTTTACAGGTCTCAGATTTATGCACTTAACATATATATAATATAACATATGAAATTTAACAATTAATTTCAGTGTATGAGTTAGAGATAGACTTAACTGCCGAGCAAGAACTGATGTGTTATAATATATGTTCATTATATGATATGGATTATTTTTCCAAACATCAAAGGACATCATATCTCACTGCTGTACTACATATGCTACGTTCATGGCTTATTGTTTGGCTGAATTTTTTGCCTGGCAACACATACTGTACTGGCAGATCATCTGGTTTCTGAAAAACAATCTGAATTAAAATTTGCTAGAGGCATAATTTGTTTATATTCTTATTTCAGTTGGTATAGTTGATGTGTTATCTAGGCTATCGGACTAACATGACCTGTTTTGTAGGCCACAATAGGCATCTTTAAAACCACCAATAGGTCATCAAATCACAGCCAAGGTAGGTTATTGACCAGTGTACATTGTTATGACAGCTGTTATTAGAAACCTATTTTAAATGGTGATAATATGTAATAATATGTAAATATGTAAATGTGCAAATAAAGCACTTTAAAGCGCTCATATTTACATTTGTATTCATTTCATAGTTACTTTATCCAGAGTGATTTCTAATTAAGATAGGATACAGAATAAGCACAGGGTTGAACAGGATTAAAGGTTAACAGACAGATCAGTAGATCAGCCACAACCTGAGGCGGTGAGCAACCATGGCCCGTTTTAGATCCTCGATGCCAAATAAACTCTTTCAGTTTTGCACAAGCAACTCCTTAAATCTGCAAGCCACACAGAAGCGGAGCATTTTAGCACAAACTTAAATGAGATTCCATGTTTTCAGAGATTAATAAGTGAAGCTGAAATGAAATATGAGTTTAATTCCCTCACTCTCAGTTTCTCTATTTCCCTCTCCCTGTTTTTCTCACACTCTCTCTCCTCCTTCTTAGCATAGGCAGATATGATGCTATTGTTGTTGGTATTATGCGAGTTTAATTGAATTTTGGTTTAAATTAGAAATGGAAAGCGGGGTGACTGAAATTTATCCAGATTACACTGCGAAAATAAACACACAGACACAGACACACATACATACAGAAAAGAGGAATGCTGCATTCAACTTGATTAATGGATTAGAGCTTTTTTTTTTTTCCCCGCCAGAGACTAATGGTGTAAAGACTGTACTGCACCATTATACACTCACTGTCCACTTTATTAGGAACGCTTGTACACCTGCTCATTTATGCAGTTATCCAATCTTTCAATCATGTGGCAGCAGGACAATGCATAAAATCATGCAGTTACAGGTCAAGAGCTTCAGTTAATGTTCACATCAAACATCAGACTGCAGAAAGAAATGTGATCTCTGTGACTCTGTGGCAAAACTGTGGCATGGCTGTTGGTAACAGATGGGCTGGTTTGAATATTTCAGAAACTGTTGATCTGGGATTTTCACACACAACAGTCTCTACTGTTTACACAGAATGGTGCCAGAAAAAAGCAACAACAAAAAAACATCCTGTCAAGAGTCAATGTTTTGTGCATGAGATGCTTTTCTGCTCACCACGGTTGTAAAGAGTGAGTATATGAGTTACTATAGCCTTCCTGGCAGCTCTAACCAATCTGGCCATTTTCCTCTGACCTCTCTTATCCACGTTTCCACCCATAGAACTGTCACTCCCTCGATGTTTTTTGTCTTTCGTACCATTCTGTGTAAACTCTAGGGACTGTTGTGTGTGAAAATCCCAGGAGATCAGCAGGGATCACTGTATGAGACTGCACACAGTTCGACACCTTTCTCAAGCTTGCTAGAAGGGGTTTTGCAAGTATTCTTACATATCCAATGCCACTGACATTCATCTTTGGGAGCTCTTGCAGACGGCAATGGTAAAATACTGCACTTATGACTGTAAACTGTAATTATGAAGGCGACGCAGGAACGGTGTTAAATATAATGCAGAAGTGTTTTCATAAGTAGCCCATTGCGACGGCATAATGTCATGTTGATGCCGGAATCAGCGTCGAGCTACACTTCCCATAAATCAGTGCAGCCTACATACGTGGCCGCTGAGACCGATCACACACCTGGACTCAAACCCAGTCACAACCACACTCACAGTATTTAAGGACTTTCAGTTCTCACAGTCCTTGTGAAGTATATGGTCTGTGTCATTGTGCCAGTCCATACCAAGCCTTGATTTACTTTCTGCTTGCCTGGTTTGAGCTAGTTTCTGTTATGCTCTAGCCTGCCCTTGTTTATGCTGTCTGCACATTGCCTGACCCTTGCCTGTTTTTTGACTATAGTTTTGGATTACGTCTTGTTTGCCATGATAAATAAAACCACCGAGTACCTGCACTTGCATCCTCAACTGTTTCCTGACACATAACTTTTACAGGACCAGCGCAATCATTTACAACAACTTTGAGACTTTCAGTGCTTCAGAGAGCTTCTGAAGAAACAGCAAACGCAAAATGAAATACCCTTTACCCTCAAAAGAGCCAATAAAGCCGGGCATCATTTATTTGTGTAATATTTACTCTTTGAGAGGTTTTGTGAAGTGTGAACGATTTGAGCACTTTCTCCTCATCTTTAATTTCAACTTAGTCCTTCCACTTAATCAGTCTTTATTGTTCATGTCCTTCACACATGGAGAGAAACCTGTGTAAAGGACTAACAGCTGAAATATTTGCTTTTGAGTGAATCAGTGCTGATTTCAGTGAACTATTGAGACTGAAGAGCAGCATTTTTACTTCAGTGGAAATGCTTCAGGTGACACACCTGCATTTTGGAGCACCAAGGAAGGGTTTCAATAGGCAGCATCCTACGCTGCATACTGTGCAATGAATCTGAGACTCCTGTTATCTTGTTAGGATACGTCCATATATAAATCAACATCATACAATACATTTGTTCACCAAAGCAGTGTTAAAACCATGCATCTTTCTAAAACAATTCCACTTCCATCAAATGATCAAAGGGTCTCATATTACATATACTGTCAAAAAAAAAGAATACCTATGAGAATGAGCGAACCAATTTACTGATGCACAACATGTAGTAAAAACAGTCTACTCTCTATTTTTATTTCTTATGAATTTACTAAATTTTAATTATCAGCACAGCCTAGACACATGCATAATTAACTGTACGTGTATTGTTTACACTGAAAAGGCACAGAACATTAATATACTTAAGTAATGTATCCAAAATGTCACCAGATTGAGGAGAAAATACTCCTACAGTAACAAGTTAAAAATATCTCAGGTCTGTAAGAAAACTGGCAACACTGTCTATAGCCTTTGTGTGATTTGTGTTTATATACCATGACGTTTGAATTTGAACAATGAGCCATCCTAATACAATCCCACTTTTTCACAACCTACATTTTGTTAAAAAAAAACAAAAACAAAACTGTTCTTGTTTGTTCTTGAGTTGTTGTTTACTGGATAGATGTCTTATTTCACTGCCTTAATTTAACTCCAGTTCTGTAAAATACAAGTACTGAAAACAGTTAAAACACAAGGAAGTCATATCAGCCATTGCCAAATATCAATGATGTTTTTTCTTCTTCTTTTTTTTTTTCTCCCTGTTATATATACACTATATTACCAAAAGTATTCGGTCACCCATCCAAATGATCAGAATCAGGTGTCCTAATCACTTGGCCTGGCCACAGGTGTATAAAATCAAGCACTTAGGCATGCAGACTGTTTTTACAAACATTTGTGAAAGAATGGGCCGCTCTCAGGAGCTCAGTGAATTCCAGCGTGGAACTGGCATAGGATGCCACCTGTGCAACAAATCCAGTCGTGAAATTTCCTCGCTCCTAAATATTCCACAGTCAACTGTCAGCTTTATCATAACAAAATGGAAGAGTTTGGGAACAACAGCAACTCAGCCACGAAGTGGTAGGCCACGTAAACTGACGGACAGGGGTCAGCGGATGCTGAAGCGCATAGTGCAAAGAGGTCGTCGACTTTCTTCACAGTCAATT
>CM040980.1:20764223-20818860 GCA_022985145.1 Pangasius djambal
TTCCTATAAACACACTCCTCAACCTTGTGGACAGCCTTCCCAGAAGAGTTGAAGCTGTAATAGCTGCAAAAGGTGGACCGACATCATATTGAACCCTATGGGTTAGGAATGGGATGGCACTTAAGTTCATATGTGAGTCAAGGCAGGTGACCGAATACTTTTGGTAATATAGTGTATATACACTATATGGCCAAAAGTATGTGGACACCTGACCATCACCCCATAAGTGCTTGTTGAACATCCCATTCCAAAATGGATATTAATATGGAGCTGGTCCCCTTTGCTGCTATAACATCCTCCATTCTTCTGGAAAGGCTTGCCATTAGAGTTTAGAATGTGGCTGTGGGGATCTCTGCTCATTCATCCACAAGAGCTTTAGTGAGGTCAGGCACTGATGTTGGGTGAGATGACCTGGTGCACAGCCTACATTCCAATTCATCCCGAAAGTGTTCATTGGGGATCAGCCCATTAGTTCCAGTGAAGGGAAATCTACAGCATACAGAGACATTCTAGACAATCGTGTGCTAACTGTGGGACAACAGTTTAGGGAAGGCCTGGACAGAGGCAATGGTCAGTTGTCCTCATACATTTGGCCATGTATTGTATAATCAATAATCAATATTTGGATAAATTGTAAAAAAAAAAAAGAAAAAAAGAAAAGAAACTGTGCTTTGCTTTACTCCACATTGAGAAGCATGGCTCTTATGAGCATGAACAATCATGTTTATGAAACATGGATAATGTTCGGGTAACTTTTCATTCTAAGTAACAAGATGAAATAAAAGTGTTTGCTACAAAAAGTAAATGGGATTTGTAAACATGTAGAACAACTGATGTCAGTAGCATTTAATGTCCACAATTTCTTCAAGGGAAGGGGTTTGTGCTGATCACTGTATCTAGATTGGGGATTTTTAAATAAATATTGCAGTATTATGCTACGAAATCTAAAGAGACAGCCTCGGGCAAAGGGACGTAACATCACTGAACAGAATAGTGCACACATTTATCCTGACAACTCCATTGGGGGAGTAATTTACTTTTGGTTTTATTCTTATTGCCAGTAACTACAGCCCAATCCTCTCATTCATCTGCATTGAGATGTAGACAGGAGACTACAGGAGTGCACTCGACATCCCCCCTTCTTCCACACTAAAGCCTCCTGAACGAATTCCTCTTCAGATCCAATTTGTTTTCAGAGTGTTTATTTCTTCGAAGCACCGGGATCCTGCATTTATCTCAGCCGATAAAGAGAGAGAGGAGAAAAATGCTTAAAGAGGGACTGGAGAAGCCCTCAGATCTCATTACTTCCACTCAGCAGCAATGACAAGAGGAGGGAACAACACTTCTCTCCTGACGCCTTGCTAATGCGCTGTCTTTTCTTTTTGTTTCTCATCTGTCATTCCACTTTCACTCAATCAACAGAGTTCTCAAACTTCTTTGGCCCGCTAGTGTGACTTTTCAGAGTTTTTTTTTTTTTCCCTGTAGCTTGCGTGTATACCTGTGGGCAAGTGAAAATCAACCTCCTCTCATTCAGTGCAGGAATTGCCATTAGATCTCTCTCTCTCTCTCTCTCTCTCTCACTGTATGTGTGTGTGTGTGTGTGTGTGTGTGTGTTTGTCCACTAAATGAATCACTGAAGCTTTTCCTTGCTGTCAAAAAGACAGAGCATGCTCTCTTAATGTGCAGTTAATACTAGATGGGTAGCCTGTGATATATAGTATGTCTATTTTTTTTTTTTTTTTTTACATAATTATTTTCTAACATTACCTAGCCATTCATGGCATTAACTTCAAGTAAAGATTTTCTCTAAATTTAGCTAACTAACTCAGATCTCATTACTTCTACTCAGCAGCAATGCAAGCTTACTAAATTTGGAGATTTTCTTCTATGTTAACTATCTTTGTTTGGGGGTCTCTCCTATGTTAGATAGCTAGTCTCATTTGGACATTTTCTGCTAGGTTAGATAGCTAGCTTTGTTTGGGAATTTTCTCCTTTTGACCAAAACTCACTGTGTTGTGGTGTTCAGCGGTTCTTCCCTACTGTAAAACCCTGCTGTGCGTATACACAGAAGCATGCTAGACCAATCAGATTGAACCCTTCAAGATTGTGAAGCTTATGGCTAGCAAAGTGTACCAGACACGCTGAGTCACATGGATGAAGCATCTGATCTGAAACTAACGTTACACTAATGTTTTTTTTGCTTAAATATATTACTGGGGTGTGTATGTGTGTATTTTGTGTGTGCTAGTATGTCACTTTTTGCCCCAACAACACACTCCCAACCTGATTGATGCTGGGTAGTTTTGAAATTGAAATCACTATTTAAAAGCCATTTACCGTTATTTAAATGCTATTTTCTGATTAAAATACATTACACCATTAATACAACACACTGCTGTCTTCTTTGTTTAGGCTGAGTGAAAGTTTGAAACGGATTAATTTATGACTGTGCTAAAACTGCTTTAAAGCCCAGTCATATGAGGACATATTGTGTAAGAGCCTGCCAGAAATTGAGAAAATAAATGATGAAATATCTTTCATTATCTATTCACTTTAATCATTCTGATAGAACTAAATGAGTTTCATCTCGGAGTGGACTAACAAAACAGTATGGGCCTGTGTATATTCTGAAAAACTGACCAAAAAACCCCATAACCAAACATATGTATCCCATGTTAGCTTGGACCCACAAAACACCCATCACTTACAAAATCATGAGCCATAACACACATACCTATGCTCGCTTTGTGTAGATTCTGTGTAGATTGTTTAGAGTCAAGAGTGTAATTAGGGTCAAAAAAATTTATTTATCACAATTTAACTGAGCACAGATATCAATATATATATATATATATATATATATATATATATATATATATATATATATATTTTTTTTTGATAAAAAATATAGTCAGCTCTTTGACTGTCATGACTGTAGCTTGCTGGCAGTTAAATCAGGTGCATTGCAATTGACATCTAGCATATGGTGGAGCATGTACTGTGCACTTTACAACACTATGCATTAACATGCATTAACATGATCATTAACATGATGATTTGCACATTGTTGCTGAGTGTATTGACAATGACTGACTTAGAGCTGGACATGTATTATTCATGTAGAGATGGCATTTGTTATCTAAGGAGTAAAAATGCAGAAGTTGAATTTTTTCCCTATAACAGCATGTACCAAAGTTTTTTGTTCCTCATACACCATAGTGATTTCCCAACAATTACAGTTTTTAATTTATTAATGAATGGCAGTTTATGCTTTATAACTATTTATAGTTACATTTAATGTTGTAGAACATCCACAAAACAAGTTGTTCCTGTTATCACTTACGTTATAGCAGCTACAAACAGTCATTTCTTACCTAGCCTCTAATTTTTTCTATTTTGAAGTTGATAAGACAAAAAAAAAAAAAAAACAGCTTGTCATGATGTCATGAGAAACCTGTAAGTGCTCTGTCCTGAAGTCTCTTGGGATTTTCATGCACAACAGCCTCTAGAGTTTACACAGAATGTACGAAAAGCAAAAAACCTTGAGTGAGCGACAGTTCTGTGGGCGGAAACGCCTTGTTGATAAGAGAGGTCAGAGGAAAATGGCCAGATAGGTTTGAGCTGCCAGGAAGGATCTAGTAACTCAGAAAGCACTCTTTACAACCGTGGTGAGCAGAAAAGCATCTCAGCATGCACACAGCATTGAACCTTGAGGTGGACGGGCAACAACAGAAGACCACATCAGGGAATCTGAGGCTCTCATAGGCACAGGCTCACAGAAACTGGACAGTTGAAGAAAAGATCTGGTCTTTTTCCAGTCTTCAACTATCCAGTTTTGATGGGTTTGTGCCCATGATAGCCTCAGATTCTTGTTCTTGGCTGACAGGAGTGGACCCTGATGTGGTCTTCTGCTGTTGTAGCTCATCCACCTCAAGGTTTGATGTGTTGTGCGTTCTGAGATGCTTTTCTGCTCACCACGGTTGTAAAGAGTGCTTATTTGAGTTACTATAGACTTCCTGTCAGAATGATTTAATGTATTGTGCTGCTGTCACATGATTGGCTGATTGGATAACTGCATAAGTGAGCAGGTGTACAGATGTGCCTAATAAAGTGGATGGTGGGGTAATTGAGGTGAAAAGAAAATGATATGACATAAAAATGGAGGAGAAAAAAAAAAGATCTACACTGTACCCATTTGATTATGCACAGCAAGCACACCACACAGGGAAACTGCTATTTTAGCTATTCCAAGTGTCTCAGCTGGTGTTTTGGAAGTGTTGCACAGAGTTAAAAGAAGAAGCCATGGCAAATGGAAACGATTTATAAGCCAGCTTTCATCCTCCAAAAAATTATACTGACACATTATGAGGGAAACATGCTTTCCTTCATAAGCATGACCTTAATCTTCCGTCAGCTGAAGCATCTGTTTACGGCTTATGGCTATGCACAGACTTACTTGTCTTAATTCTTGGGTTTGTGTTGGCTTTCTTTCTTTATTTTTCATGTTTTTAATTATTGCCAATAATATAAATGACTGGTCCCTGCAAATTATATGATTTGAAGTCAGGGTTTACATTAGTTAGTCTTATGAATATGAGTAGGATAGGAACATTTTCCGAAATTAGAGGATTTTCGTGAATACCAAATTTCTTATGTAAATGCATGTATGAACAACTTATGAATAAATCTGTTCATATCCATTTTGATAAATGAAGCCCACTGAATGTTGGACTTTGAATGGAAAATCTGAAGTTTTTGGTATTGGGCTGGTTCTTGGCCTGTTTTGTCACACAGATGTGACAACCTTGTCCCTCAGTGTCTGCTCCAAAGTGAACTGATGGATAGTCTGACACACACACACACACACACAATATTGGTATTTCATTATCAGTTTCTCTGGTCCATCTGTTGAGTTTGTGTCCATGTGTATGTGCTTGTGTTTAAATCTTGTACCAAATGTCCCCATAAGGATAGGAAAACCAGATTTTTTTGACATTATGGGTACATTTGGATGCTTCCCCCGAGGAAAAATGCTTTATAAAAAATGGCAGCTTTTATTAATAAACAAAAACAACAACAAAAAAAAAAACCACACACACACACACACCAAATGGTTTCCTTGTGGTTACTGAGGTTAGAGTTAGGGTTAGATTTAGGTCTAACATTGCATTAATTGGCTTTATTAATACATACATCATATGTGTGTTTTTGGAGGGAATCTGCAGCTCTCTAATGATGCGATGCCTCTATAAAGGAGCACTCTGGTCAGCCTCCATCTGCTGCTCATTACAGCAAGATAGCTTCACACCCACACACACACACACACACAAACACACACACACACACACTTAGAAACACTCATCTTTTACTATTTTTACTTTACTTGAATTTTAAAAGATTAAGATTTATTCTTCTGCTGTATTTTCTCATTTACATTTGTTCTTTATTCTGCCCTTTTTCTTCTGTCCATCACCCCTTTTTCTCTCCATATTCAGCTCACTCTCCTCTCCTGACAGCTGTCCACCATTCCGTTATAGAGGGTAATGGAGGGGATGGTGAAAGCACACACACACACACACACACACACACACACACACACACACACACACACACACACACACACACACTACCAAGTATTTCCATCACTCTGACAGCAGGGAGAGGGTCTGACACACAGAGAATAATGCTGATGACCACCTGTCACACGATCTAAAACTGATAGTGTGTGTTTGTCTGATATATTTTACAAAAAGGATTTACAGTCAGCCTCAAAAGTCAGTATCCGGAACTGAGAACTGATTTTATTTAATCAATTATAAAAAACTAATACAATGATATAACCATATTTTAACTATGATTACAATTTTAGCTTTCTCAAGTAATGAAATATAATCAACTGAGATACTGGTGAGCTAATAGGTTAACGTTAGATATCAGGTTTTATTGACTGTGGGGCATCAAATCATGAGCTTCCCGTTCACATTTTGACTGTCAGACCAAGAACAGAGACTTCAGACAGAAATTTCATCGGACCTCATCAAATTTAGACACTGGCTATTTGATGGTGTCTTCATATTCTTAGTATGCTTAATATTACATATCATGGTGACAGCCATACTCATAGTTTTGTATTAAACCTTTGATTATTTATTGTTTTAAAGTTGAATTTCAAAAGGTGAGGTAAAGTAAACAGAATTAACGGTATATTGAAACGTGAAGTGAAACGTAATCAAAGAATCATTTGCAACCCCTTCTCTCCTTTCCAGCATTTGCCATCTAATTTCCAAGCCAGCCCCTGTCTGTCATTATGGACGTGGCCCTATGGAAGTGATAATTCCCAATTAATCTTTTGAACCAAATTAATCCACATAAGAGAAATAATATGCATATTTCCTCCATATGCATATACTTAGTCCACTTTATTAATTTATATACACCAATTAATTCATAATATAAATTAAAACTGAAACCTTCTAAAATTGCAGACCAGCCCCTAATAGTTGTTCACCACTCAATATTTAGCAGCGGCCATAATTAGCCATTAGATTAAACAAAATCATAAATCATTATTCACCACATTAAAGTCCATAAGTCCAATATCAAAGATACTTTGCGTATAGTTTTATTCTCTTTATTCTCTTTTTTTAGATATTTATCTTTTGACCATATACAGATGATCTGATTTGATATATTCGCCCATTAGTCAAATAGTCCATACATATTCCACAAACTTTAAGATCCATGCAACTGCTCTTTTGAGCTTGTCCAGTTGGAAAAGTACACTATATGGACTATATGGCCAAAGGTTTATGGCTACCTGACCATCAGTTTGGGTTGAGGTCAGAGCTCTGTGCAGGACACTCAAGTTCTTACACCCCATGCTTGGCAAACCATGTCTTCATTGAG
Source organism: Pangasius djambal (assembly GCA_022985145.1). NCBI lineage: Eukaryota > Metazoa > Chordata > Actinopteri > Siluriformes > Pangasiidae > Pangasius > Pangasius djambal. The sequence goes on from CM040980.1 coordinate 20,771,130, forward strand.
CTCGCTTTGTGCACAGGGGCATTGTCATTCTGGAACATGTTTGGACCCCTTAGTTCCAGTGAAGGGAATTTGTAATGCTACAGCGTACAAACACATCCTATACAATTGTGTTAGAGGGAATCATGGATAGCTCCAAATACCAATTTATTTTGGCACAAAACCTGCAGGCCTCTGTTAGAAAGCTGAAGATAAAAAAAAATCAACTTCCAGAACAATAATGACCCAAAGCACAAATCAAACTTTTGGAATGGCCCAGTTACAGCTCATATCTAAATCCTTTTCAAAAACCTGCGGAATAACCTGAAGGGGGCTATACAGAGAAAATATGATAGAGCTGGTGTATTTATGCAAGGAAGAGTGTAGTAAAATTGGCAAATCAGGATGTGCTACGTTCATTGCCGTTTAAGGTGATCGGTGGCCCTAGGCTACACTTTGTAGAAGCCCCCTCCCACGAGTTTAGCGCAAGAGCCTACTTCTTTGATGGAGTCAAACAGAATATAACATGGCACACATGTGTACATAGGGAACAAACATATGGGCATGCTGTAGTTGTGTAGCCTGCGCTACAAGACCAATAGCAGCATTGTTTCACAGATCAAGTTCAAAGAAGTTCAGTAAATTCAACCACATAGGGTATAGATTCATAAAATTGTTTTACACAACTTATTTTGCACTTAATGATACACACAGTAACAGTCACGGCCTAATTTCAAAAGGAACAGTTGTACTTCTGAGCTATTGTTGACCTAAGCCTATTTTTAACCAGTGCCAGTTTTGAAAAAGAGTGCTCCCTGCTTGCGCTGATAACCGGCAAAGTCAGGGCCAATTGGAGAGCAACACCAACATTCAGAAAGTTTGACTGCAGTTTCCTCCTCCTTATTTGTTGCAGTGCCCTTGCTGATATGTTCTCATTTCCTTTAATACATTCTCTGAATTGTCCGATAGCATTCACAAACTCCCCCCTCCAAAATTAATGCATGTTTCTGCTGTAGATTAGTTGCTGATACACCAAATCATGTGTATCAGGAGCTGGCTGATTTGCTTAAGCTTTTGTGGTGGTATGGACTGAGCTAGCTACGGCAATGGATGGTGCTGTAGCAGGACTGGTCGTAGGCCTTTGCGTCTTGTGGCTCAGTTCAGCAGCTCACAACTCTAAACACATGGCATGTTTGGTTCACTTTGGTTCAATGCATTTGGGTCGATTCAGATTCAGCAGTGATGATACAAATTTGTTATTTAATCATTTAAGGCACAGTCTACCATCAAACTATCTTTCAATATTAACAATGTTACTGTAAAATTCCTTTATGACAGTTCCACCAAAATTTTTTAAAAATAACATGTACATAATAGGAGAAAATTATACCCTAATTTATAAACCTGTTCTACTTTTGTTTTGCAGTAAACCTGCAGCAGGCTACTTCCTCGGCTCTCACTTGCTACCTGCCTACAGTACTAACTTTCAAACCGAAATGGGAAAAATGTATCATTCCAATGGGCTAATCCTGTTTCTCTTCACAGCAGCTGGTAGCAGATAAAATGTGATTAAACAAAGGAATGTATTCATTAAAAAAACGTCTATTATAATCAGTATAATAAATGTAATTACCTAATAGTGCTAATACTTCATTAACTTCTGTTAGTCATTCTTTTTCTAAGAAACATCCTATTGCTATCCTAATAATTTAAAAACAGCAACAACAACAAAACAATTATAAACCTTGATTATGGCCCTTCGGGGTCTTATAAAAATGATGATTTTGGACCCTGGATGAATTTCAGTTGGATACCCCTGTGACTTTTGTATTGATTGTGCTTTTTGGATTGTTGCAGTGGCTTTGTAGTGGTGTGCTGGATGCACATGCATTGCTAGTTTGCCTTGTGCCTTTCCTTTGCCTTCCCTGCAGTGATTCAGATTTCATTAAGATATTGACGCTAGCATTTGCTGCAGCCAGGTCAGCCTCTAAGGCAAGCTTTTCCTTAATTTTTTAGCTGAGTCACCTCCATGTCTAGAACATGCTTTTGCTCTAGGGTTGGAGCGATTGCTCTCTGAGCTACACCAATAGCACTTTTCAAAAGTTAATCATAAGAGGTAATGCAGTATTTATGTTGACTTAGTTTCTCATTAACCTGTTGATTTGGTTCTAAATCAAGCTCTGAGAAGAGCCCATTGGTATTTTATGTATGTTTAAATAATTTCACTGCACTATAATTTATATGTTACAAATGAAGACTTCTTCTTCTTCTTCTTCTTCTTCTTCTTCTTCTTCTTCTATGTATGTACAGTGTCTTTCCTTGAACTTTTACACATTTTGCTTTACAACCTCAAACTGAAGTTGACTTGGTTGCTTGGTTGCCTTTGGTTACCAACTTTTGGTAGACCACCTCCTTTATAGACAGAGTTACCGTTGTGCCAAATTCTTTCCATGTATTAAGAATTGATTTAATGGTGTTCTATGGGATGTTCAAAGTTTGGGATATTTTTGCAAGCAAACTCTGATTGACACTCTTCCCGGACTTTGTCTTGGACTTGGTCTCTGTGATGCTGTTAGTTTAGGTATGTTCTCTAATAAACTCTGGGGCTTTCTAGGAATTTGACACTTAAAATACACGCACATGGACTTAATTCAACTAATTATGTGACTTCTAATGGCAACTGCTTGCGCCAGAAATGATTTAGGGGTTTCATAGCAACAGGGGTGAACAGTTATGTTTTTTTATTTGTAAATAATATTGCAAACTATACTGATTTTTCCTCTGCAATATTATGTGCTATTTTATGTAGATTCATGACGTATAATACCAATTAAATCCATTTCAGTTCCAGGTTGTAACACTGGAAAAGTTAAAAGGGGTGAATACTTATGCAAGGAACTGGATGTATTTAGATACGCATGTACAGTATGTATTTGCTTAACACTCAGTTAACATGCCTGTGGAGTATTATTTGATTCAAAGATTTATCAATGTGAAGCTTCTTAGCTTATGCACAATGCGAAAGAAAAACCTGAAAACTACTTTCTTAATCTAATCTCTATCCACCACTGTATATGTAATGTATGTACAAATACCAGAAACGATAGTTTGAACATTTCCCTGCGCTGAGAAAAGAACATAAAAACCATTCAGTTGATAACTCGCTTACTGGAATGAGCATGGAGGAACAGCTGCTGAATTCCATAAATAAATGTTTAAAATAAATAACTATACAACACATTTGAAACTACCACTGTTACACTTTAATAAAAAAGTCTAATAATGCAACTGGCATGCGAGAATTGTAGATCCATACACCATTACACTTACACAGCAATGGCGGTAATGCATAACTACAAATTCCTCTCTCTGAAATATGAGCTTCATCAGAGAGGACCAATTATACAGATTTAGATCTTAATTTATGAATACATTTTACTGCCAAATTCATTAAGGCATTGCAGAGAAAAAAACTGATTAATGTTTATTGAGTGCCCCAATGACTGCCATTAGGATTCCATTATAAATGAGCTTTGAGTAAATAGCTTTCCCATCCTTTTTTCTCACTACAGTAGAAATCACCCTACAGATGCAGCACACACCGACTCTACCCATTTAGAATAAATAACCCTAATCTCAGTAGTGAGAGAAGTAATTGTGGTGATCATGTTAGCCTATGTGGAGCTCTATAATGATGATTTTCAAACAATATTCCATCATCCCTCTTCTTATGTTATTGACTGAAAGAATCAAAGATCATAACTCTGTGTCTATATGTTATTGTCTTTCTCTTGCTCCATTTCTTCTCTTGCTCATCTCCTCTGGCTGTAATAATACAGCCTGCGCCTCTGCCACTCAGGTTCATCTCTCTGCCCTGAGATTAAATCTGTCTAAGCCTGAGTTCAATCAGCAAGGAGAAAGTGCTGCAGTGTCAGCACCTCTCACACACACGCTAACATTACACACTCTTCCGTACATACTGTCCCTCTTGTATTACACTACTTTTAAGGTCAGAACACATATACAGACACATTCTCTGATAGGTTCTTGGAACCATGGGGTTAAATCAGTTTGCGTTTGCGAGGTAAATTGGCACATAATTTTTAATGAGGGATTTAGGAGATTATTGTAAGAAGATTACAGTGATGCAATGCAGTGTTGACATTAGGCTTCATTCTGTGAGATAATTGAATATCACCAATGGCTGATATTTGTGTGGCTTGAATACTAATTAGTATGAGGAGATATATGTTAATCAGGGTAAAAGAAATTTTCAAAAAGTGCTTCCGGCATTTCTTTAAGAAACCATTGTCTTTAATAATAACAGTAATGCTTATAATATAGTACAGACATAGCTTGATAAAAAAAAAAATCTATTTCTCCCATTACCCCAAAATATTTATTTGAAGCAATAAAGCTAATGTAGATAACAATTAAGGCCAATCATCTTGGCTTCAGTACAAAATTAAGAAGTGAACTGTAGACACCGATCACGTTTCGCGTGATCAGCTACATTCTGTGGTAAAAAGAACTACGTATTGGAAGAACAATGTACGGTCCCACCTTCACATATTGTACATGCAATTCAGTCTCTTTTACTCTCCTTTTTTTTTTTTGGTCATCTATTTCTCTATTCCTCTATTCTTTCTTTTCACTTGCCCTTGCTCTTCATTCTGATTTTGTTATTGGAGAAGATATTTCCCTCCTGCTGTTTCTAATATCACCAATCCGTCTCTCGATCAGCCGCTTCTATCTGAAAGACTCCAGTGTGTCACCCCCGGGGGCCAAATAAACCCGAGTCCTGGATCACAGCGTCTTTCATGCTTGTCTGCTCTCTGTGTTCTTCATATTTCTCTCTCGTAATCCCTCACTCATACCTGCAGTGATCTAAAAAGATCTCCCTTGACCCCTTCTCTGTTGCTGTGTTTAAAAGTCAGAAAGTGTAACACATCAGTTGCTCCGTTTTGAACCTGGTGCTATGTTAATTTTCACATTTATTGTCAAAAAAAAAATTCTTTAAAATTTAATCAGTCATTTAGTTGTCATTGATTCATTTTTAGTCCATTTTATATGAGTAATATAGCATTGTTTTAATCAATAAAAATAATTACATTTCAGTGAACAAAGATGTGCACATTTGTCAAACTTTAACAGAACAAACCGAAACTAAACAACTTCAGTAATTAACATAATTTTGCTGCACACGGTAAAATACTAGAATATTTGTCTTTAAGGTTTCTAAATAGCCTGAATTGCCTGTATTCCTTCAATACAGGACCACATGAAAAACATGCAACCTGAAAAACAGCCTCTGTGCAGCTGCACCCCTATGACTGAAAACCAATAAAAGTATTTTTACTTGTGCTGTGTTTGTGTTGTAAAATTGTGTGCTGTTGAAAGAAACATTTGTGGTGCTCTATTTCCCATCCTGCAGAAGCCTAGCGCAAATGATCCAGCATCTTTTACTTCAATCTGGACATTGACGTGGGTGCTATATAACATCATTTTACTTTTGTCATATTTTCGTCAGCGGTTTGGGGAAATAAAAGTTGTCATGGTGTGTAATTTTTGTCTGGCTTGTAGAGTTGCAGAAATTATTTGATAATAATTTTGTCAGTAATTTCTTTAACGAATTTGACAGTGGCTTAAGCTGGCCATACACTGTTCAACAAGAGAAATTATGCTCCCACTACTCACACTGTACAGTATTGTAATTATACTGTAACAAAACTGTTAATAAAAACATTTATTTGTTACCTATACTGTATACGTTACAGTACAATGAAATGCTTTCTTCGCATATCCTAGGTTGTTAGGAAACAGGGGTCAAAGTGCAAGGTCAGCCGTGATACAGCCTGGAGCAGATAAGGTTAAGGGCCTTGCTCAACAAGGGCCCGAAAGTAGCAGCTTGGTGGTTAACCGCTGACCTTCTGATCAGTAACCCATATCCTTTTACCATTGAACCAGCACTGCCAATTTGCTGCTTGAAAACTGTAACTATGTTGTAACTGAAGTGTATAAAGACTGTATCTGAACTATACAAAATCTGTAACTGAACCGTACAAAACATTTACATTTAAATTTATGGCATTTGGCAGACACCCTTATCCAGACCTGTACTGTATGAAAACTGTAACTGTACTATAACTGATCAGGATCTGCACTGTAATTGTACTGTACCTGATCTGTATGACAACTGTATTGTAACTGAACTGTAAGAGACAACTATGCTGTAATTGTACTGTACCTGATCTGTATGACAACTGTATTGTAACTGAACTGTATGAGACAACTATGCTGTAATTGTACTGTACCTGATCTGTATGACAACTGTATGAGTAACTGAACTGAACTGTAACTGAACTGTATGAGACAGCTATGCTGTAATTGTACTGTACCTGATCTGTATGACAACTGTATTGTAACTGAACTGTATGAGACAACTATGCTGTAATTGTACTGTACCTGATCTGTATGACAACTGTATGAGTAACTGAACTGAACTGTAACTGAACTGTATGAGACAGCTATGCTGTAATTGTACTGTATGAAAATTGTAACTGTACTCTAACTGAAATGTAACTGTACTGTATGAGAATTGAGTGTCTGCTACCTGTACTGTATAAAATAACTGAACTATACAAAAATCATGACTGAACTGTATGAAATCTGTAGCTGAAATATAAATAAACTTAAGGAAACTGTAACAATTTTAACTGTACTGTATGAAAACTGTTACTATACTGTAACTGTACTGTATGAAAACTGTAACTGAACTGTACTGTAACTGAACTATACATAAACTATAACTGAACTGTATGAAAATGCAACTGAAATGTGACTAAACTGTATGAAAACTGTAACTGAAGTGTATGAAAAATGTACACACCTATACACTGTACTCCCTAAATGTTCACGATGAGTCAAGTCACGTTTAATGTCTGGCATTTACTTCTTTAGTTTTTCAGTGAAGAGACAATATATGTAACAACTAATAGAAGTATGTCTCACCCAAAAACCCTTTCAATAAATACATACCCATATCCTATAAATACACTCACTGGCCACTTTATTCACACCTGTTCCTTAGTGTAATTATGCAACCAGCCAATCAAGCAGCAGCAGTGCAATGCGACTTTCTCTGTGACTCTGTGTATGGTGGCTGTTCTTCGATATGATTCAATATGGTTAATATGCTGATTTAATATAAGTGGATTAGTAAAAGATTTTACAGCTAATATCATTATGGTTGATTTTTTAAAATGACTGCTCTGTTTCTCATAGATGATGGTAAGCTTGAGTAGGACTAATTGACTAGTTTATTATGTAATGGTTAGTAATGTAATTTTCTAATCTAATTTAACCTATATTTAACACATCATGATAAATTGTGTTAATATAGTCATAATGCAAAATGTATATTTATATATAAACACACAGATAAAATGACTGACCAGCATGCCTGCCCCATATTTTATTTATTTCTTTTTTCGTCAGCGATGTTAAGTAGCACTACTAATATGTATATATAAATGACATATACAATAAAAATAGGCTGAGGCAATGAGACAAAAGTGTGGAGCGTATCCCCCGCCCCCCCCAATGAATGGGGAATGAGCTATCAGTAAGACATAGTAGGTGGGTAAGGGTTTCCGCTACCGGGCCAATTTATAAATGTACAAAGATGGATTGTGCGTCATGAGTGTTTTAATGTATTTTGGTAATGGATTATTTATCCTGACCAGAGACTTTTTATCATCTTGATGTGAAATATAATGAGGATATGGTTAAAAGCAAGAGCATAACTTCCATCTCAGCCATCCATTCTAGTAAGAAAAATAAGCACTATATGCACTGATGGTTTTTTTCTTTTAGACTTTTTACTGCACTAATCTCTTTCTCTCTCTCTCTCTCTCTCTCTCTCTCACACACACACACACACACACACACACACACACACTGTATATACATATAAGCAAATGGTTGTCAGACATCTGCATTTAGGGTGAAAATATGTGCTCAGACAGGACAATGAGCCAAAGCACAAACCAACATTATCTATCTAATTTGACTTTGGAGTTGGAGAAATTTGCATTAAGGAGTAAAAAAAAAAAAAAAAAAAGCCAAATCACAGAGACATATCCGAGACAACTTAAATCAGTAATGGCTTCTAAATAATTTATTTAGTTTTATTTTTGTAGATAGTCACTTCTAAAGGAACAGAAATAAAATTCATTCTAATATGCTTAAATTTGATGTTGCAATACAGTCAAAAGGTTATTGATGCCAGTAGAGCTGGTTTGAGTATTTCTGAAACTGCTGATGTCCTTGGATTTTCACACACAACAGTCATTAGAGTTTACACAGAATGTTGAGGAAAAAAAAAAAAACACCCACTGACCGACAGTTCTACAAGTGGATAGGAAGGCTATGGTAACTCAAATAACCCCTCTTTACAACCATGCTTTACAATGTGTACGATGGATATACTATACCGTTTCGACAGTACACATCTGCTGATTGCATTACATTCACCTGTACAATCTATTAAGTGTCCTTGGATACATATGTGTGGATTTCTGTGAATTGACCTGTACTGGGTTGAAACATATCATACTCAAAATTCCAATGAAAATCTGAAGATGTGTAAAATGAAAAAGTATTCCTGTATTTGAATGAAAAAGCTAATTCAGTTAATGTATTTACTATGCTAGTATATATATATATATATATATATATATATATATATATATATATATATATATATATATGCAAATTTCAATGCATTTAAAACTGCATTTAAAATTTATTTCCTGAACCACATGGATCTGTTTGCACTGCCTTTGTGGCAAAATGCATTTTTCTTTTGTTATCACAGCCTTCCAGCTGTTGGTCAACAGGGTGAGACTACATTATGCTAAGCGGAAAATATGGCTCTATGTGAAACATGGTGGCCACAGGAAATTATCAGTGTCATTGACTGATAAACTCGAATAGCCGAAAGTAAAGCATGGAGCTGTTATTTTAAAATATGTTCACTATATCTCCCAGTCCGATTATCTTATATAGGAATTTGGAAAGAAACCTGACAGAGAGGAACCTGAAAGAAGAAGAGAAGGGCTAGGATTAACTTTCTTGCTTTGTCTGATCTGCTATTTGGTTACCTGTTTCATATAAACTGAGATAGGATTAGCACAGTGTCTCCTCATTGCTCTATGGCTCTGTTTCCTTAATTTTAAAACAAGAAAGTAAACCTAGGAAAAGCATAGTTCCAGTTTTCCTGTGGAAAAGGTCCCCTTACTTTGTGGGAAAAGGCCCTGTGTTATCTGGAAAAGTGGAGAATCTCTTTCTTCATTTCCAGCACACTGTTTGTAGCAGCAGTGGGCTCTTAATTAGGTACAAACTTCAATAATATGGCTTATTGTTGCCTGGGGAAATTAGTAAAACCTAATTATGGCTCATTTAGGTTTACATCAGCATTCAAAAGCAACATTGCTAGTGTCCAGTTCATATTAGAGAGACACAAACTACTCAGGTGTGTGAGTGTGAGCTCAAGTCTTTGGCCCACATTTTATTTACAAGTAGACATTTTCTTTTTCTTATTATTTTTTTTTCTTTGTGGTCATGCTTCTCATGTGGCCATTCCATTTCCACCTGCAGAACTGCCCTTCTCTGGGTGTGTTTTGTTTTCCCCATCATTCTGTGCAAACTCTAGAGACTGTTTTATGTGAAAATCCCAGGCGATCAGCAGTTTCTGAAATATTAAGAAGCATTTAACTTCATTATATTGCACTTCTTTGCATGTACCTAAGACAGTCCAGTAATTTTTTATCACTTTCAGGATGAAGAATAAAAAATGCACTTATTCACAGAATTAAATAAATGTGCTTTTTTTCTTACACTAAAATAACACATATAGATAAATTAAATACGTTTTAACCAGATACATAATCAAACAAGTAGCCATTTAATTAAAATGTAATTAAATCAAACAATAAATCACACTGCTTAACAGAATATACTCAGAACAATGCGAACCAATCAGAATTTAAAGCTTACGTCTCCTATCAGCCAATCAGAATCCACTCTTTCTTCGCGTAGCGGAAATATCGTGCCAACTCTCGCGACAGCTGCCGTTACCATAGTGACGCTAGTACACAGTTAATCGAAGCAACAAGTGAGCGTTCAGTGAGTCAGAAATGAACTCGCTTTAGAAAACAGTTTTACTTTTTGTAAGCTTTTACTTTCGTCTCAGTTTCATCTTTTGTCACGTCTTTCAGGTATTTCAGCACTTCTACTAGTTACGGTTAGTTATGGCTAGAACCTGAACGAGTATATTTTCTGAATTTAGAGAGGTCCGATTTTTATTTATTATTTACATTTTTAAATTAATATTTCCAGTTTATATGTTTATATACAGTATTATATTATCCATTGCACTGTACTGTTACATTATATTGTACTGTCCTATTTAGTATATAATTACTGTTTAGTTTTCATTATTATTATTATTATTATTGTTATTATTATTATCTCTGTATTGCAGGGGGCATGGTGGCTTAGTGTTTAGCACTGTTGCCTCGCACCTCCAGGGTTGGGGGTTCGATTCACACCTCCGCCCTGTGTGCGTGGACTTTGCATGTTCTCCTCGAGCGTTGGGGGTTTCCTCTGGGTACTCTGGTTTCCTCCCCTAGTCCAAAGACATGTGTTGTAGGCTGATTGGCATTTCCAATTTGTCTGTAGTGTGTGAATGAGTGTGTGTGTGAGATTGTGCCCTGCGATGGGTAGGCACCCCATCCAGAGTGTCCCCCACCTTGTGTCTTGAGTCCCCTGAGATAGGCTCCAGGCTCCTGTGTAGGATAAGCGGTACAGAGGATGGATGGATGGCTCGCTGTATTGCTAGTCACTTTCACAATGTTTATTATTTTCTCTTTTACAGGGGGAAGCCAAATCTCTAAGCCAGTTCAACAGCCATGAATTTAAACAACTTTGTGGTCCTTCCCAACAACAAATCAGTAAAGCTAAATGTCAGGTTGAGTATTTTTTTTTCCTTTTTGGTAATCTGGTTTTGTTTTTACATTATTATTAGTGTAAATGATGTATTGAGCCTGTTGGGTTAATCACACTTATGTTAATCTCTGGAACGTGGCAAATAGATCTTCATTCTACTGTAACAAATTGGCATGAATTAATTAGTCAGATTTGAAGCTTCTCATCCCGAGACCGCCTGACACATTGCTTCTCTGATTAGGATTTTATGTGTGTAAAGTATGCTGTGTGCTTTGCAGGAATTTGCGTGAGCTGCGTATGGAGACGGCGCAGCTCAGCCAGGACAACAAGGACATGGAGAGCCGCCTGCAGCAACTCCGAGAAGTCATGAGCCGTGAGAAAGAGGAGAGAGAGTGAGTGACACACATATGGGTGGCAGTAGAGGGAGGGAGTGGAAAAGGGGAGCCTGATATATTTGCTTCTGTTTTTATGAAGATACAGCCCCAAAGTGTCTAGTACATCATGGTCCAACCAGTGTGCTGTTGAAAATGTAAAACACACAGCCACATTACTGATGCGTACATTAGCACTTTAACACAGAGACAAATTGTTGCAGAGATCTTCCGACAATGTCATGTACTGACATACAGTCAGGTCCATAAGTTTTTTTAGACAGTGACACAGTTTTACAATTTTCATAATTTTGCCTCTGTACACCAGCACAATGTATTTGAAATGAAGCAATCTATATGTGATAAAAATGTAGACTTTCAGCTTTAATTCAAGGGTTTTAACAAAAATATTGAATTAACCATTTAAAAATCACAGCCATTTTTTTTTTACATAGTACCACCATTTTCACAGGCTCAAAAGTAAATGGACAATTGACTGATAAGCAGTTTCATGGCCAGGTATGGCCTGTTTCCTCATTATTTCATGATAAATTAAGGAAATAAAAGGTCTGGAGTTGATTCCAAGTGTTGAATTTGCATTTGGTAGCTGTTCATGGGAACTCTCAAACTCTCAGAGAGGTGCTGATGCAAGTGAAGGAGGCCATCATTAGGCTGAAAAAAACCCCTCAAAAACAGACCTATCCGAGAGATAGCAGAAACTTTAGGAGTGGCCAAATCAACACTGGAGAGCTCAGCAACACCAAAAGGCCTGGAAGACCATGGAAGACAACTAAAGTGGGTGATCACAGAATTCTTTCCTTGGTGAAGAAAAACCCCTTCACAACATCTAGCCAAGTCAAGAACAGTCTGGAGGAGGTAGGAGTATCAATGTCAAAGCCTACAATCAAGAGACGCCTTCATGAATGTAAATACAGATGGTTTTCCTCCAGCCTCCCAGAAGCATGTTGATGGGTGGATTGGCTACTCTGAATCATCCCTAGTCATAAATGAATGTGTGAGTGTGTGTATTTTTGTGCCCTGCATTGGAGTGGTATCCTGTTCTAGGTGGTATTCCTGCCTTGTGCCCATGCTGCAGCTCTACCGAGACCCTGACCAGGAGAAAAAGGTTACTGAAGATAAATGAATGAATGAATATTTAAATCCACCAATAATACACATATACCATATAGACCGACAGGATTTCATACTTAGATTTCTCAAAAGTACAAAATGGTGTCAAATCCGCTGGGCTTGTTGATCGAGTTGCTTTTCTCTGGTGCCAGTAAAGCAGAAGTGATTAAATGGAGCCAAAATTAGGCAGGAAAATTAGCTTTCCATTAAAAAAACAAAAAACAAACTCTGGGGTTATTACTTTGGCAGTTCTCTCCTCCTCAGAGTAACCCCTTGCAAAATTTCATTAATAACACTCAGATGTGACCTGGGTGTGGAATTATAGTGTGGCCCTTTTATGGGCTTAAATCAGGATATATGAGCTCATTACTCATCTGGTGTGACGGAGAGGCATGTTTGTGGTGTACACACTCCATCGTGATGAATCACTGCTGAGGTGAAGGGAGGGTTGGGATGAACTTAGCCATGTCTTAATATCTTGGCATCGTGTGTGTTTTGCAGCTCATCCAAGAATTAAAATGGCGTAATGACAGTGGAAAATTAATATGGCGTAATGAAATAAAGATGGTTTCTCTATGTTGTTCTTCACGTGGGTTGCGCACTGTCAATTAACGCCTCATGCATCATCTGATTGATCTGTTTATCATTTATTGTGCTCCTTTACTGGGATGAGGCCAGTTAGGTAGGGTGCATTTTTGAGCAGCATATGTGCTTCCAAGGTAAAATATGTTCAAACTGAAGGCAGCTACTGAGTACGCGTATTTAGTCTATTTAGTCACATGTATTCATGTCATTTGTAAACCAAGATTAATTGGTTAAAGAAGTAGAATCAGGCATGGCTCCTATTTGGTTTTAATGAAAACTTGCATCCAGTCCTGTTGTAGATAACTTTGAAGAACCCTGATCTAGAATTGTGAGGTTCAGCCTCCTGTTTTAAAGCACAACATGAGCTTGTATTTAAAGGTATTTATTATGTACGTGTAATCATAAAGAGGATTTAGGGCAGGGGTGTCAAATATACTGGTCAAATAGACCGGTCCCATAAAGGTTCTAATCCAGTCCACCAAATGAATTTAAAATGTGTTTTAAAATAAAATAAAATGGTCTTGTGGACTGTAATGAAATGACAGATTGGAAAAACGAGCTTTGCTATTCCACTAGGAAGCAATTCCAAAAGAACTAATTTAGGGGTTTCACAGTGATGGAGTGAATACCTTTGCAAATTATATAGCTTCAATGGATTTCTTAGTGGTTCGCACTATTGCCTTGCACCTCTGAGGTCAAATCCCACCTCTGCCCTGTGTGTGTGGAGTTTGCAGGTTTTCCTCATGCTTCGGGGGTTTCCTCCAGGTACTCCATTTTCCTCCCCCTGTCCAGAGACATGCATTGTAGGCTGATTGGCATTTCCAAATTGTCTGTAGTGTGTGAATGAGTGTGTGCGTGATTGTGCCCTGCGATGGGTTGGCTCCCTGTCCATGGTGTGCCCCGAGTCCCCTGGGATAGTCTCCGGGCTCCCCTGCAGCCCTGTGTAGGATAAGCAGTATGGAAAATGGATGTTCATTATATTTAAAGACTTAGCATTTTTGTACAAAGGGAAATCATATAATAATAGTGCCACACTGAGTTCAGTTGCTAGTTTTCATTCACTGTTTGCAAGAAGTGAATGCTAGACACCAAATATTTCTAATTGGGTACATTTGCAGTAAATACCAACACACACACACACACACACACACACACACACACACACAAAATCAACAGAGGTCTATGTTGCAGAGCTCTTCACCTGAATGTGCAAGACGACTCGGCTCACTCTGTGTGCGTGAATGGTGTGTGTGTGTGTGTGTTAATCTGCCTGATGATAGCACACTGTCACATTGCTGTGTTCAGCTCTAAGTGTCTTTAATCCTCAGCCCTAAATGAGCCTCTCACTCACTGAGGACCAGCTGATAAGCAGAGTGGACACACACACACACACGCACACACACACACTGTCTTTCACCCTCTTTTTCTCTGTCTCTTGTCTCTTGCTACTATCTGCCTCCATCTGTCTTGCCATCCCCACTCTCCCTCTCACTTTCACTCTTCTGTTACTCTTTCATTCTTTTATCTTACTTCTTTTTCTTTTTCCTCTTCACTTGCTCTTTCTCTTTGTCTCCTTCTCTTTATTTTCTCTTTTTTCACTTTCAACAGTTCTCATAATTCTACTTTTTCTTTCTGTTTCACAGGCTCTCCGTCTCATCCTTTCTACTTCTCTGGCTCTTTCTCTGTCTCTCTCTGCTAGCTTTTCTTCCTTCTCTCTTCATTTGCTTTCTCCCTCCCTCACGCCCCCCCCCCCTCTTCTGCTTATCTTTTATTCTCCTGTCTATCTATTTTTTCTTGTTCTCATTATCGCATCCATTTTCTATCTCTTATTTTTTTTGTCACATTTTCTATCTTTCTCCTCTCTGCCCTCACTCTGTGGCTCTCTCTTTATCTTTCTCTCTCATTCACTTTTGATGTCAACGTATTTGATTTTTTGTAATGTATTTAATATTATTTGTTTTTTGTAACTGATTTGTAACTGAAGGTTATAGCTAACGCTTTATCTGTGATTTCTCTCTCCAGCATCTCCAGCACTCGTTTGTGTATGAATCTGACCTGAGAGTATGAACATTACAGTGGCTGTACATTGAATGATCCCTTCGTATGATATGTTTCTAACAGGAAGAATGGTGCTTTTCGCTGGAAATCTGCTCAGACCCATGATGGGACAAGGGACAAAGAGAAAAAGCTCAACAAAGTGAGGATTCACTCTGCAATACAGTCAGCTCTGAAAGCCATTACTGAGAACTTTTCCAAAGCAGTTCATATGTCTCAATTAATGCATTATTTTCTTACACTATGTGCGTGACTATCTAGTGCGTGGATTTTGTAGGGTCGTGTCTTAATTCACTATTGTTTTGCACTAAAAGAAAATGTCAGATCAATACCTCATGATATTTATAACCCCCAATATTATAACACCACATGGCTGTTTAAACTTTTTGGTTGTGATTCGCATTTATGGCAGAATGCCACTCCTGTTGTGTGTGTGTTAGCCATTTTAAAGTTTCAAACTGCGCCGCCTCTCCGATAGCTCCGCATCCCCGCCATGTACACTGTACACTGCAAAAAATGATATCTTAGCAGGTAAAGATATCTTGAATAATGGAAGAATTACCTAATATTTCTTATTGTTAGATTATTATATAACAATCATAAGACCATTGATGCTATCTGCCAATAGAACAAGACTATTTCAAACTTGTATATGAGTATATAAGAAAATTTCTAGAAATAGACTTAATAATCTTATATTTGTGTAAAATCAATCTAATAAAGAGAACTATTAGTTGAATTTGGCTATATTCCATATATTTATACTTGCTATTTTTTTTTACAGTGTAGGATATTCATGATATTCATTTAGTTTTTTGAAGACTTTATTTATTTATTTATTTATTTATTACTAAATTGGTTTTAAATAATGCATTCTTAGTCAGGATCAGCTGAGGAAATTATTGCTGAATTATTGTTTGATAAATGATGAACTCTTTTTACCAGAGGCCAAAAAATGGTATTTGTGCCTGTGTTCAGCAATGTGTTTGATGTCATACTCCATAATAGTGGTGAATGGCTCATATGAAAGTAGACACTCAGGACTTTAAGAACTTGCAGCTTTTCATAAGCATTTTTTAAAACCTAGCCTACTAGATTTAAATGTTATAATTTTATTGTGGCAATTTTATACAGTGTTTTGTGGAGAGATGTGAATTGTTTACCCAGCAGGGGGCTCACACCCCTCCCCTTTCCCATCGCCCTGCTCACCAGCAGCTAAACATAGAGTCATGATACTCTACACACAGGAACCCAACAGTGCCCTGACTAATCTTATAACAGACTTGCAGCGAAAGGGTTAAATAAAATAATTCTTGGTGTTGCAATTGGGCATTTAAATATATTAAATATATGGCAACTATAAGCATAACAGTCATTAAATTAATTAAGACAGTAAACTAATTTAAAATATAAGTTTAGAAGTTATTCTAGAATTACAAATGATATAAATTGTCTGTATGTGTGTGTTTTCGGGCAGAGTTCCCCCAGCAAGATGAAAATAAGAGTGCTGAAGGACGAGCCTCTACCAGGTAATTGTGTGTTTAAGTGTTTAATGTTTTCTGCATGTTCATGCGGGTTGTGTGTGTGTATTCCTGCTTTGCGCCCAGTGTTCCTGGATCCACCACCACACTGACCATCGCTGAAGATAAATGAATGAATGAATGAATGAATGAAGGTGCAATTAGAGTTTGGTTACTTGTAATAAATATTTCTGTCTTTTTTCTATTTAGTTTTTCTAAGTAACTTATTGAATTTATTCAATTCGTAATATGCGATTACTACATAATGCCCAGGCAGTATAGAAATATCTAAATGTGCCATCTGCATAGACCCCATACTCTGATAATTTGACCAAATGGCAGCATATAAAAGGAAACTAAAAACAGTCCAACTATAGAGAGCACTGTGGTCAGTCAGTATAGTTAGTTTTGATCATGGTAGGAGAGTGTAGAATACTCAAGGTTCTCTCTTTGTATAGGTTGAATATAGAAGCTATGTGAAGTGTAACTCATGGCAATTTTCAATCCGGACCATTTCTTCTGTCATATAATTATTGATACTTATGTAAACAAAAATAATCGTTCAAAATCAATGATGACCAAATGGCCATCATTATGCTACCACCGGTTTCCTCAACCATTATAGTTCAGTCAGCAGCAGTATTGCCAGTGATGTTTCTATAAAGTAGGATAAATTGCAAGGCAGCAGTTATAAATCTTGTGTAATTCCCTAAACAATTGGCTCAATAAATGTCACTTTGCATGATGCGTATGCATGTTTAATATACTTTTGTTGTGTTTTGCTACATTATCATGCGCAACGCTGTAGCCTGCATTAAAAGGAGCAGAATATGTGCTAACACAGCTGAATTGAGGTAGATTTTCCCAAGGCTGCACACAGTTTATTATTGATAAATTAAATAAGTCATATTTTAACTTGACCTTACATTAAACTCAAATTCATTGTCACTTTCCATTTAGAAACCATGTCTGAAACCAAATCAATAATGTGACGAATATTACATTTCTGGAGAAGGTCTGTGTTTGTCTGGAATTTATTTGCGTAAGTTCTAATATTTCTATTAATCATGCATATAGTTCTAAAGCATTTAAGATGTGTGTGTGTGTGTGTGTGTTTGTGTGTATGCGTGTTCTAGTTGAAAGGGTGCCAGAGCCTCCACCTCCAAAGCATGGACAGAGCAGAAAATCCAGGCTGAAAGGAAAACTGTGTGGCCAGTGTGAAGCTCGAACCGCTGGACTGGTGAGTCATCATTTGTCCATATTCTACATGAAAAAGACTGTTTAATCCAATCATCCATTCATCCATCTATCCACCCACCTAGATATCTATTTATCCATCTACCTGCTTATTCATATTCGCCTATCTATTATATGGTGCCTCTTAGATTTGATAAAGACAGATACACTTAGATAGTCAATCAGTTATGTCTATAGATAAATGACTCATATAAAGTGCCAATAAATACACAACACACTTGCAAAACAAATACTGGAGTTGAGAATTGATTAATGTCTACTTAGAGTGATAATGATTTAGGCCTTTTTCAATTCGCTCTAGATTGTTTACAATAAAATAAAAGGTCACAAATATATCCCAATTCACTTGTTTAGATTTTCTCATTTTAAACAATTTAAAATGAGCCCATTGCGTTTTAAAACTGTAATTCTAAGTCCATCCATCCATCCATCCATCCATCCATCTGCAAAATAGGTATCTGATTCTATTTATAGTCTTATTTATCAATCTGTCCCCCTCGTTATACAATGTCTATATACTATGTCTATATAGTATATACTAATATAGACTACTATAGTATAAGAAAGACAGAAAGAAAGAAAGAAATAATGAAGGGAAAATAAACATACTTGGAGAAACATTTTCAAGAATATAGCACAAAGTTGCCTTGACTCACTTTTACTAGACCAGCCATCGATCCAGATGCTCCATCCATCCATCCGTCGGTGCAGTTCACATACATAAGTAACAGTGATAAGTCTTTGTGCGAGTCATCCCGGCAAAGTTCAGGGACTCTTTGACTGTCTGACTCAGAGGAAATGGGATGACTGATGCGTGTGCTGTGAGAGAGAGATATGGCACTGTCTTTTTTCATCACCATGGCGGATTAGGGTGTTATGAGGCCTGTGTTCTCTACTACTACTACACCCACACGCATACTCACACACAGCGTGATGATGGCTCTGCACTTTTATCTTTCTCTAAACACACACTTCCTGCAACCTCCTCCTGTAGACTACTGATTCAAACCCTGTCACCTTCTTCTCTCATAGCTCTTGTGGAGCTCAATTTTCCTATTCTGTCTAAAACCTGCCACCTCATTCTTTTCACTGGTCCTCTGTGTGTGTGTGTGTGTGTGTGTCTGAGTGAATGAGAGACAGGCAGTGCAGTCCTGACTTGGCACATAAAGCCAGGTTAAGCTGAGCAACATCATGTTGTTCAGAGAGAGAGAAAGAGAGAGAGTTACTACTTAACTACACTATATGGTCAAAAGTTTGTGGACACCTGACCATCACACCCATATAAAGTTGGAAGCACACAACTGTATAGTATGTTTTTGTATACTGTAGCATTATAATTTCCCTTCACTGGAACTAAGGAGCTCAAACCTGTTCCAGCATGACAGTGCCCCTGTGCACAAAGCGAGGTCTATGAAGTCATGGTTTGCCAAGGTTGGTATGGAAGAACACGAGTGGCCTGCAGAAAGCCCTGTCCTCAACCCCACTGAACACCTTTGGGATGAACTGGAATGCTGACTACATGCCAGGCCTCCTTGCATGACATCAGTACCTGACCTCTTTAATGCTCTTGTGACTGATTGAGCACAAATCCCCACAGCCACTCCCCAAAAACTAGTTGAAAGCCTTCACAGAAAATTGGAGGTTATTAAGCAAAGGGGAGACTAAATCTGGAATGGGATGTTCAAAAAACATATATGGGAACGATGGTCAGGTGTCCACAAACATTTGGCCCGATAGTGTATGTTATTTGGCTCACGTTTTGCCACGTTTTGCATTTAAAAGCCAAGGTATGTTTGTTGCAGTGATAACGTACATTAAGATAAATATTGAATTAAACACTGCTGAGGTTTATTTTCATTAGTACACCAGTAAGACAACATACAGGTAACATAATTACGTGAATAATTTCAGTTTATTTTTTTCTTACACTAGGACATATATCCAGTCCAGAAGTTCCTAAATTAGTGCTCCTTATGCTAGAATTAAATCAGGTTATAAGGTTCATACAGTCTCACATGAATGGCCCAGTCCTGTGGTATTCACTAGTTTGTAAATTGGAATTTTCTTATCGCGTTAGGTTTGCAAGATGTTTCCTCAACATGACAGGCCCTTAGTATTTCGGTTTGCAGTAAATGCTAATTGTAATCATAGTATAATTTTACATCTTATGCTCGATGTTCATATTTTCAGTGATCTCTCAACTCTAACCAATGAGCAGTTTGTGTGTTTGCTTTACCTTGTCCCATGAGTCCCAGCTGGACGCACTATAATATGCTAGTCCTCTACCTCTTAAGGTTTAGCCCTGTGGCTCAGCCTATGGCCTTGTCACTTTGACACAGCTATAGCACGATGACATCACCATGCCAACCTGCCCACTGCGTATTAAGTCATCACCAAGACACACCCACAGCACGATGACATCTGTTCTTTCTCTCCTCTGTCGACTTTGTTGCAGTATATCACTTTCTCTCTAAGATCCTACACTCTACATACTCCTAAGTATATGTCCTCAGTTCATCCCGAAGCTATCATGCGTACATTGCTCTGTCACACATCAGCAGTCTCCTAGTACCAGCCTGGGGTTTACACCCGGGTCCTGCTCCAGCTCACCGGGGGTCTTTATTGACTGCTTCCATTGAAGCGATGCTGATCACAGTGACAACCAGAATATTTATGCCTATTTCTAGCTACTAATATATTCCTTGTAAAATCTATTCCCTAGCCAGTTTTCAGTCCCAGCCAGAGAAGGAAGCCCCATGCCACACACACCCTGAACCTTGGTTTCTCTAAGGTTTCTTCCTTCTAGCACAGTCCAAGGGAGTGTTTCCTTGTTTGATCACTCAAGGTTAAGGCAGTGTCATCTCTAGGGCTTCTTTGGAGCAATGCTGTTTCAGACGTGCTTCAGAAACAATGCTCAATTTTACTGTGGCCAAGTCGCATCTCCTCAGCACCACTTCATCAGTCCCTACATAAACATTATCCGGCACATGAAGTTCTACATATTGCTTTGGTTTTGTCTCTCATAGAGGGCCAGGATGGCATCCCTCTCACTGGCCTTGTCAAAATCACCCATTCAGGCAACTCCTAAACCCTGTGGAAGCTATACTCCGTCATTATCAGTGCCCTTTTTGAGCTGAGTTATCCTAATCCAATTAATAATGTAGCGATTGCCCATAAGGTCAGTAAAGATGCTCATATCGATAAGCCCGACGCCATTTCTTTGCTATATCACTTGGCATTCGACATGCATAGGATTGGCTTCTGAATTCAACCAAATCCTTAACTCCATCCTCTGATCCAACAGGCTTAAGAGGAAATAAAGGGATTAATACAGATGAATGAATGAATGAATGAATGAATGAATGAATGAAAATTATCACTGATGCTCCACAGACCCTCTCCACATAGGGGATTGGCTGGGAATGTGCTATCGAACACCAGTCATTATAGAATTACATTTGATTCATATCAGAAGACTTCATGATCAATGCTGTATATCTCATTAATATCTAAAGTCTGAGAACACAGTTCACTGGGCACTCTTCTTCCATGTATATTGCATCAATCTGGCTCTATAGCAGTTTTCAAAGTTCTCTACCCTTTATAACAGTTCCACAGAGAGAGAGAGACAGAGCATTGCTGTTAGCATAAAAAGTAATAAACAAAGTTGGCTTGCTTATTTTATAATCATTTCGGCCTTGTCTCAAATCACATTCCTCATCTTGTCTTCTTCACTCGTTTCCTATTTGAAATCAAATAATGAGCTCCCTGAAGATACAGACATCTAGTGTTCCCCCTCATTTCAATATTTATTAAGGCCAAGCCGGAATGAAAGCAAAAGATTTCCCTGCATGAAGTCTGCATGAAGCCTGTTTATAACAACACACACACACACACACACACACACACACACACACACACACACACACACACACACATGCACCTGGCTGAGAGTTGAGGCTCTTTGGCTGTGTTCTTACACATTGCTCGCTATCTAATCATGATCACAGGACAAGCTTGAGTTTCCCTCCTGTTTGGTTTCTGGTTGTGGGTGGAGTTTGGTTGCTGGTGCCAAACTTCAAATTAAAGGAAAAACTATCGTAAGCTGTCTTAGTAAGATCATGGGCCACCAAGAACTGCCAGAACATATAGAAATACCATATCATATGCTATGATACTCACAGTCACCAGATCTCATAGCATATGATTGATCATTTTTATCAAAAAATTTACCAATTCATTCAGTGACCACTTTTCCACTAAGGATTGGGGCATTACCATCCTGGAAGAGAATACTGATGCCTAGCATGTAAAGAAATAACACATGATGAGATGTGCTGTTATAGGAAAACGATCCACAATGGGGTAGGGTGATTTATTGTTACATTTAATATTGCGGAACATTTCCTGTTATCACTTACGCTTTAGCTATAAATAATTGTTCCCTCATCAGCCTCCACTTTTTTCTCGTTATTGAAGTTAATAAGACAAAAACCTTGTCATGTTACTGAGAAACTGGAAACTGGAAAGTGAAAAAAAAAAAAATCCTCTGTCCTGAAGACTGTCCTGTGCTGGAAAACGTACTGACTGTTACAACATGCTGACGCCTGAGACTGCAACCATAAACGATAATTAAATGTCTCTTAACAGAAAACTTCACCATATCAATGATTTCCATGTATTATTTTTTGCTAAATAACAGCATATTTTTTATCTGTTTATTATTAGGCTTATAGTAAGGGAAACATTAAAGCATAATTCTAACATTAGGCTTAAAAGTTATAAAAGAATAAATTAATCTCTGTGGACCATTTTAAAGAATAATGCTTTGTAAATGTTGTGGTCATATGTGTGTTTAAAGGTGTGTGCAGAATGCGCAGAGGAGTACTGTGTCGGCTGCTTTGCCAAATTCCACCAGAAGGGGGCACTAAGGTTCCATCATATCATTCCAATGCAGGTGAGAAACAGTTCTAACACACACTTACCGCACACACACACGCACACACACACACACACACACACACACACATGTCCACATGTCTCTGTGCAGACACCAGCAGCAATTGTGCTTGTCCTTCTCCATCTCGCCATTCGCGGCCTCTCTCTTTGCGTCCAACGTTGATTACACACACCTGTATACGGGACTGGAGAGTAAACACACACACACATACACACAGACAGTCAGGCCATCAGAGGGGAGCAGATGAGTGCAAACATAAACACACAGGCGTTTGTTTTAGAGATTGCAGAAGCTGCACAGTATTTGAACCCGAAGCTTTTATTGACATATGTCTGAGAGTTAGTGTGTGTGTGTGTGTGTGTGTGTGTGTGTTTACAGTCCAGCCCTAACACAAGCATGTATTTAGCTTTTAGTGAGGACCACATGGCCCAATAAAGATATGAATCCCAGACAGGTTTGACATTGTGGAGACTTTAGTTTGTCCCTATGAAGGGTAAAGGTTAAGGTTCTGCCAGATGGTTTCACTACAGGGGTTGTGGGACTGAAAGCTGATAGGACACCTTACAATCGAAGCTAGAGCAAAATTGGCCATGATCTCTGGGTGGAAGGGACAGCATTGCATTACTCGCTCCCCTGTCAATCACAGTGACGCTAGCCAATTGTGGGCATCTTTGAGCTCATGTATGTGGAAGCGAGTTGATAGCACTTTCCTCCAAGTGTATTACACTGCCTTGTGATGTAACACGAGCAGCAGTTCCAAAAGATACAGAGGTTAGCTACATGTGTCTCAGAGGAAGCATGTGTTAGCCTTTGCTCTCCCTGTTGGAAGTTGTCAGATGATAGAGTGGAGTTAACTGGTGGGTGGGAATTGGAAGGTCACCTAATCGGGTAGAAAATGGAGGTAAAATAAAAAGAGCATTGATAAGCTTGATGTATTTGTTCAGTATATTCTGTTTTAACTGTCCACTTATAGAAACTATGTGCTATGTGATATTCCTGTAAATATCCATGACACTGGCGTGTACAGTATTTAGCTTTTTGTTTTGGACCCTAATATAAGTGACATTTCAGTTTGCCCAGTTTTCTTCTTTGCCGTGGCCATGGCAGGTGATAGCTGTTCACTATAATAAGACCACAGGCTGACAACTTCGATGAAGAAAGAATTGGACCTAATCTCATTTCCAATAGTGATGTGGTGGAAATTTGATCTTAAAAAAAAAAACAATGCGATCAGTGTCAGTGATCTAGATTGCTCATTCAGGCTACACTAGAGCTTCCTTTTTAAACACTGTACACTTCCTTGCATACCTTGTCCCAGCTACATGTAGATTTACAGTTAGAGACTGTCGCTCATCTTTCCAATACAATGTGTATAAAACCATTTCAACATAGAACATACAACACAAAGTGAATTAGTAAAGTGTTGGCTCACCACCAACAGCTTCAGTGTGCTTTAGCAGCGATTCTACAAATCTCTGGTCCTGTACCGTAGAGATGAACACCATTCTTCCAAAAGATATTCCCTCAGCTGATGTTTGGATGCTGGTGGTGGAGAGCACCGTCTAACACGTCACTCCAAAATCTCTCAAAGGTGTTCAGTTAGATTGAGAACTAGTGACTATAAAGACCATAGCATATGAGTTACTTCATTTTCATACTCTATAAACCGTTCAGTGAGCCCTCATGCCGTGTGGGTGGAGTGGAGTCATCCCAGAAGAGACCACCAGGACAGAAGTGTTTCATCATAGGATAAAGGTGATCAGTCAGAATTACTATTAATAATAACTATTAGTAGTAGTAAATCATAAATAGATTAAACAGAAATTGCCAAACAGCTTGGTAGTTAGCTATGCTCACTCTACAAAATATCGAAGTGTTCAGTAAAGTAAGGCATTAAAGAAGCAAGTGTTATGCCGAAAGACAGTCGCTGCAGTACCTACACAACTAACTAGATCAGCACTATAAATAGAAGTGTACCTGCTTTGCTATAAGAGTTAAAACAGTAATTAATGGTGGCAAAAATATTCCCTTTTTATGTCTCTATTACCTTGAAATTACCTCTGTGTGTGTGTGTGTGTGTGTTATATTACAGCATCATTATTAAATTAAGAGTCTGTATTTACTGATGCAATCGAGGCCTGAAGTAGTTGCACTGTATATTGGAACAAATTAAGAAATGAACACACACACACACACACACACACACACACACACACACACACAAACATGAACAGATATACAGGTAAACAGGCAAATGCACACAGACACACACAGACACACACACAACTGATCACTGTGTGGTCTTACCTTCAGGGAATACAGCACATTCCAGCCAAAGCCAAAATGTGTGCATGTCTATGGAACATAAATATATTATGTATTCATGTACAATGTGTGTGTTAGACAGTGGCATAAGTTTGTCATAAAGCACCCCTGTGTCTTTCCAAATTAAATATTTGCATAGAAATCAATCACAATTTAAAAAGCAAACAGTGCAACAACAGTCACTGGTGTGTAGAACAATTTACGGTAGAAGATAATGGGACGGTATGCAATGTGACAGTTTCATTTTACAAAATAAACAAGCGTAACTAGATAAGCTGCTAGCAGGCATTAAATAAACTACATTTGAGGAAGGCTTGGCTTGGGGCATAAATGAAATGCATAAAAAATGCATAAAAAGTGTGGGCTGTACGGTCACACTGCAGGTTGTTTCCTAACAGCTCCAGGGTACACGGTTTGATCCTGAGCATGCATTACTGTCTTTGCAGAGTTTCGCATTTTCTCCCTGTGTCTGTTCGGGTTTCTTCCAGGTATTCTTGTTTTCTGTCACCACATAAATCCTTGATGCTGGATGGATTGGCTATTTTAAATTTCCCCTTGATGTCAGTGTGTGTGCTTGTGTGTACTGTATGTGTGATGCCCTGTTATGGATGGCATTGCATCCCTGTGTTCCTGGGATATGCTCCGGATCCACCAGGACCCAGATCAGGGTAAAGCAATCACTGAAATTGAATGAATAATAATTCCACTAGCAGAATTCAAGGTTCAAATGAAACAGTCTTTGGAGAATTGGTGCTTTGATTGTCATGCCATGGCAGCTAATCACAAAGATTGGAATGCCATATCAGTGTGCTCTGCCCAGAACTCCTGTCTGATCCATAATAAAACAATATCATCAGGATTCATTAGAGACCAGGCTGCATTCTAATGTAAGTGAGCCAACACTTTTCAGGCAAAGCATAAAGCTAGAATGAGTACAGCACTATTATAAAAAATTATCCATTAAAATAAAAGTGGTATTGGCAGATGCTGTACTGTTTTGGCTTGGATGGCTTTGTTAACAGCTTTCAAACATTCAGTTCTACAAGCCTTTTAAGATATATCTACATTAGCTTAGGGTAAGGGTTGGATTTTGGTGTAGCATTAATAACATTAATTAGCTGCATATACATACATACTGTATGTCAATAAAAGGTCCTCATAAGGATAGTAAGAAAAAAGTGTGTGTGTCTATGTGTGTGTGTGTGATAGAGAGAGAGAGAGAGAGAGAGAGAGAGAGAAAGCTTAGCCAGAATCAAAGGTGAATGCTTGGCAGGCCACACTGAATCTGAATTAGAGCAATGTGACCACTGAGTCAGGTTTTGTGCGCTCTTAATCCTGTTTGATTTGCCGTCATCAAAAAACGAGAAAAAAAATAATCACAACAACACCTATGGATTTGCTTTTGAGTTTGATATCCCTGTGGTGTGAGTCCTGTTTCTCTAGAGATGCAGGCCTTTTCCTCACATCAGTTTCCTTTTAGATTGCATGGCGTTTTAGATTTACATGCTACATCTATTCATGCAATTTTGGCAGACACTTTTATAACTTAAACTGAGGCAAAATCCAAACCAGTCCAAGCATAGAGCCGAGCAGTAAAGAGTAAACAGTGACAGTTCTAGGATTTGAACTAATAAACCTTGGTATGCCTGGTATTTGAGCTCAAAACCTTCTAGTCACTAGTGGGTCTCTGACAGATATTTAAACTCAGCATTTTCCAGCCATTAGTGGCTCTCTGGAAGATTTTAATTCATAAGCTTCTAGTTTACTGAGGATGTCTGAAAATCCTAGTTCTTTAGCAGTCCTGTGAATTGAACCCATGACCTTTCAGTCACCAGTGACTCTCTATCAGTACTGAGTGTACAGCCCCACAACTATGGTATCAGTAGGGCCTCTAACAATCCTGGGATTTAAGCATACAGCCTTCCAATTATTAATGGCTCTGTGGTAGTCTTTCAATTTGAATATATACTTCACTGGTAATTAATGGCATTTTAGAACTAACAATATTCCAGTCATCCAGTGCCTCACTGACAGTCCTCTAGTGTGTTGAAATGGGTTGTAGCCTCATAGAGTATAGGGTTGATAACCTCATGCTGTAACCCCAGCTTATTTAATAACTAATATTTAATGTTACGTAATACGGTGCTAGGTGCTAAAATTTATGTGTGTTTGAAAAAGTTTGTAAAAGTTGTTTGAAGGAGTTTTACCTAGCACACGATGACAAAGCATAGTACATAGTTCTGGACACATGTAAGTGTATAGAGTATACATATATACACTTGATACTGTGTGACATTTGTGTAAGCGCTGAAGGTAAGCGTGGAGGATTTCAGGCAATGCAACAGTATCTACAGTACCCTCCATAAGTATTGGAACAGCAAGGCCAATTCTTTTGTTTTTGCTACACAATTGAGACATTCGGGTTAGACATCAAAAGATGAATATGAGATAGAGCAGAATTTCAGCTTTCATTTCCTGATATGTACATGTAGATGCATTAAACAACTTAGAACATGGCACCTTTTGTTTGGACCCACCCATGGGTTGGGTTCTTACAGGTGTGACTTACAGGTGTTCCTTGTTGCCCAGGTGTGCCCTGTTAGATTGATTATTTAAACATTTAATAGCTCTGAATGTCTACTCTTGGTTTGAGCCCTGGCTTTCACTTGTGAAGACTGCATTTGTTGGTAAAAAAAGTATAAACCAACATGAAGACCAGCAAGCTATCTATGGGGGAAAAGCAAGCCATTTTGTAGCTGAGAAAAGAGGGAAGATTGATCAGAGCCATTGCAAAAGCATTGGGCATAGCCAATACAACAATTTGGAATGTCCTGACAAAGAAAGAAACCACTGGTGTACTAACAACCAGACATCGAACAGATCGGCTAAGGAAAACAACAGTTGATGACAGAAACATTGTGAGAGCTGTGAAGATAAACCCAGTACTTTCGGAGGGGACTGTATGTTGTCAAAGCAGGCTACCTTGGTGTGCTGAAACAGCTTACACTGTAAAAATATATCTATGACCATATAAAAAAGTGGCAGATGGGGACAGAAGACGTTGCTACATGTGAATGGGTCAACAGGGACAAAAACAGGGCAGACCTGACAGGAGGGCTTTTAGTATGCAAATGTCTAAATGCCTAAAAAGAACTGATTTTATTTCAGTACACATAAAACACAAATCCAACATTTTCCCTCATTATTTAGACCTCATTACTGGATTAAATTATTGTAGAATCTTAATATTGTGCAAAATAATTCTGTCCAGGCCGAGCTCCATACCTCCATCAGCACACTGGATGTGGTGAATCGTTTTCAGAAGAAGACTGAATGTGAAGAAGAGGAAGATGTTTGGTCGAATCACGGTGGTGATGGGGGAACAGATCCAGAACGCAGAGCAACATCTACACTTCTCCAGCCTGTTTCTAATAACCAGATGCACAGCACACAAGTGAGACACACACACACACACACACACACACACACACGGTGTGTCTTACAGTCCAGAAAATATGGTTATGAACTTAACTCCTTTCATATGCAGTAAAATCTTAGAGTGCTACAAATACAATGAAAAATAAAAAGGCAACAGCCATAAAACACTTAAAGTAAAGAAGATAAATGCACTTAGCTAAAAGAGGCACTTAGCTAAAAGTATTTAATCTGTATGGTGTGCGTTAGGCAGAGGTGGGTGGAGTAGAGAAAATCATTCTCAAATTAAAGTGCTCAAGTAGAGGTGATATAATCATCCACTTTACCTTTATTTAAATTGTATACATTAACATGTATTATCTTATACAGAAGGTAGCCTATACCTTCTGGATAACATTTTCTTTTTAATATTTGGTAACATGGTTGTCGTTTGCAGTTAACATCATTGTAGCCCCGGACTGTCAAATTCTGTTAAAATAGCATTCAAATTTTAAATATTTAAAAGAATTAAGCTAGTGTTCAAATGCATTTGAATATCAATGAACCTGTATTTTTTTACTGCCACAGACAGACAAACATTAGTAATGTTACAGTATGTGTTCATCTCTCATAAATCACAAATAGTAAAAAGGCTAATCACCAAGGATTAAGCAAGAATAATCACCAACGATCACCAGCCTTCCACCCTTTGTTTATCTTCATGCTAGAATATTTATACGCCCACAATTATGCTGAATTTTAAATGGTTTCCTTTCCACTACATATGTTCACTGTGCAGTAGGTAGTAAACTGTAACTGAATACTGTAGAACCCTTGGTAGGTCTGTCGATAAATGAATACATGGGAGGCAGGCTTTGGAGAGCATGACTTGACTTTTTTCTTTTATTTTCTGACACTGTTTACTAGGGCTCTTTTCAGCATCTCGATCAGGGAAAAAAAATACACAAACACTTGTACACATTTCTGCTTCCTCGCAGCTTAGCTCGTTCCACTTGCTTTCTTGTTTCTCTCTCCTCCTGCAACACACACACACACCAAGCAAAAAATACCACATTAATTACATGCACACAGGTGCATGCTCATTCCTGGAATTACTCACTCCTTCTCCCGGACTCCCCCCTCCAGTCACAAATGGCGCTTGACCACTCCCCCGCCGCCATATACCTCATGACTCAGGCTGGGGAGCCATATGACCTGCAGCCAGATTCCTTCCCCAGCAAGAGAGGAAATCTGCTACCACTACTTACACCCCTGGCCTGTGGATCACCTTGAACAAATGATCTGCGCATTGTCATCCTCCATGTGATGGAGCCACTGGAGCGGAGTGTTGTCCAAACAGGTCATGAGACAGTTTAATGCCTTATCCTGACCTAAATGCCCTGCCATTTCCTTGAGGCTCTTTGGGATGAGCAATTGGGTTGTCTCTAAAGGGGAATTCCTGAGGGGAATCCCCACAAAGAACCCTCCTCTGTCTCCCTGATGCGGAGCTGACGTTGATGATTCTGGCACTGCCTCGCCAGCCAGCGCTGTGCATATCCCACATTGTGCTTTCTACTGCTAGACCCATCCACAGACATCCCCTTTACTAATAATTTTCTGAAAATTTGGCCAATTTGTCCCCATACTCAGCGGATGGGTGAGGCGAAGACTAACTGCTGCCTCCACGCTATGCTTTTGACTCGGGAAATAAATATTGACGGGCACCAGTAGATACTCGTAAATGTCCCAGTGCACAAATCTCACCTTCACCCTTCATGCTCTATCCAATCACTCACAGTGAAATGGGCCTTGGTGGATTGAGATTTGATTACAGCCTGAATCCACCAGTGCATGATATATACTCCCTCGGGTGCCGGATCAGTGTTCTCAATCCATTGATGGAACACTGATCTTGGAAATACCTGGGATCCCCACAGCACCAACACACCTGTCTGGACCTTACCCCTTCACCTTTGGCTTCCTGAGCAAAGAGAAAACGCGTGAGGTTGCAAAGCAGAGGGGGAAGGAGAGATTGGTGATGGAATGGGCTGGATCAGAGCCTTGGCCAGAGGAGAGGGTTTTGGAGTGACAGCTCCTTACTTCCAAGGAGCAGGGATGGATTAAGAATGGGTGGAGAGATTGATTCAGAAAGAGAGGGGTCATCTGCCCCCAGATACAGTGCCATGTGGTCCTCCACCAGTTGTACCTCCTCCAGCGATGCAGGCCTGTGGCACTGGACCCATTCTACTGTCCCTTCCAGCAGTCTAGCTACGAACTGCTCCAGCACCGTGAGGTTCACCATGCATTGGTGACGCACTTCACTTCTGACAGTCATCTTGGTGCTGCTGGGCAAAGGTGAATGGGTGGCCAAACTCGCTGAAGGTCGACAAGTGGAATTGCTGAAATTGTTGTTCGGGGGTGCGGCCGACCCATTGCAGAATGGCTCTTTTCAAGTCCGGGTACTCCAGCAGGTTTGTTTGTGGCCAGCCCTGTGATGCTACAGAGCACTCGAAGAGCTCCCTGAACACTTCTGGATCATCGTGTTGGAGTACTGCATTAAACACACCAAGCAAAAAGAACCATGTTAATTATCCACAGGTGCACGCTCATTCCTCATCTCCCAGACTCCGCCCTCCATTCACAAACAGCAGTCAACCATGCCTCCTCTGCCACAAATACACAAACATTATTCAGATTGAACAGATATGAATAGGTGGCGAGTTATCCATTTGTTTTCAGAAAGCTTGCCAAGAAGGTTCAAAGGGCATCTGGTTGATACTAGAGGTGTGCATTGGGACAGGGATCCACTGGAATGAAGCAAAAAAGTCACACAAGCGGGAGGTTTTACTTGAAACATGTTGGACAAAGAAAGTCCATATATATTACCATGAATGTGTGGTGCTGCATCTACATAGTAACTGCCTTTTCAGGGTCAGGATGCTATAAATTAGACTACTAGTTTGTTTATAATTTGGGAAATAGAACAACCTAAGTTCCTAAGAAAACATCGCTGTAATGGACAACCAAAATAATAACTGCATGAGCCATATTACTGGAACTGGAGTAATGAGGAACTGGAGAACCAAAAATCACAGCTGGTGCTGGCATTTCTACCTCAGGTTTACCATAGTGGTAGGCTTCATATTTAAAACAAACAAAGAACAACAACAAAAAAAATTTCATTCTGGTTTAGGTCACAGAGACTTCAGGTTAAAATCCAATTACAAACACAGATTCACTCCTACTATGCAGAGTATATTTACATTTACTTTTACATTCATGGCAGTTAGGCAGACACCCTTATCCAGAGCGGCTTATAGAAAAAGCCCTATAAGCTATAAAAAAAAAAAAAGCTATATAAAAGCTCTGCTGGCGAGGTATTGTAGTAAGAGAAGCATACAGACAGGAAATGTTGTGGTTACAACAAACTGTTAGACAGTGACACTAGATTTAATACTGCTCCTTGCTCGAGTCAACATTAGGCAAGTAATAGGGCATAAGGCATTAAATTCGAGGTCAGAATTATGCTTAACTGAGACACACCTCTGTTTTCAGCAAACTTTTGATATTAAATCTTCACTGCATGCACATAACTCTGAATACGACCTACTGTTTTCAGAATCTTAAATGAATTAATCTTAAATTAAGTAAATCTGTGTTACTACCCACGTCTGGCTTTAGGTGTTGTTTGTGAATGATGCGGATATGGAGAATGAAATCTCTTTACTGAGAGGCAATTTTGATGAAGAGGAATCTTCCAGAAGTTTTCAGCAGGCTCTGAATGAGTGGAGAGCCGGAAACACACATGGCGACAGAGAGCATCATGAACCCAACCACAATGTACAAACTGCTCGACCAGGTAATACACACACACACACACACGACACTGCTATATCCTGCTCACACATATTTGGCTCACATTATATGCCATTTGTTGCTACTTAAGACCAGGGCCATCCACGATACAACACTCTGTTCCATCACACAATAGTTTTCCATTTTTAATCTCTGGTTTTCAATCAATATTTGTTATACACAAATTAAAAATTAGTTGGAAAACAGATGAATGTAAATCCGCTAATGACCCTGTGTGTTTCATATTCCTGATCAAATCATCTGCTCTGGTCACCACATAGCAGTTGTTACTTCATCACACATTCTCTATCCTGCCAACAGGGTTTTACTAATGTGTCTAATTTTCCTAATGTGTCTAATGTGTCTTTGTCATCTCTCTCTTTCCCTAGTGGTCTTTGTTCACTTTCTCATTCCATCTATCATGCACCGTATGTCTTGTTTCCCTCCTAAATAATAACACAGGTGTATTACCAAAATCTGGCTCGTAAAGCATGTGAATATTACTGAGTAATAAAATTAAGGACAAAAGTCTGTAAAAATTGTAAAAGTTTTAATTAAAAAAAAATTCTGTTAAGACTAGGGATGCAGCAGTACCAATACTGGTATCTGGTATCCATCCTATACCGTTCTTATTAACTCATACTCACACAAAAATCTCTGATAGCAACATTCAATACCACATGATACTACACTATATGGCCAAAAGTATACGGACACCTAACCATCACAATCATATGTGCTTGTTGAACATCCTATTCCAGAGTTTGTCCCCTGTTTAGTGAAGTCTCCACTCTTCTGGGAAGGCTTTCCTCTAAATTCTGAAGCGTGACTGTGGGAATTTGTGTCCATTCAGCCTCAAGCCCGTTAGTGAGGTCAGGTACTGATGTTAGGCAAGGAGGCCTGGAGTTCATCCCAAAGGTGTCCAGTGGCCACTCGAGTTCTTCCATTGCAACCTGGGCAAACCATGTCATTATGGACCTCGCTTTATGCACAGGAGCACTGTCATGGAACAGGTTTTTTGCTAGACCTCAAAGTTCCAGTGGAGGGAAATCTGAAAGCTACAGCATACAAAGACATTCTAGACAATTGTGTGCTTCCAATTTTGTGGCAACAGTTTGGAGAAGACCCGCACATGGGTGTAATGGTCAGGTGTCCACATACTTTTGGCCATATAGTGTATGTGATGTAATGAATAGACAGCATGAAGTGAACCTCTGTGAATATGTTGATAAGAGGAGTTCATTGCTAGCAGCACACAGCAACAACCAACACTGCAGTAAGTGCTAGGTAAGTGAAACGTATATTTCTTATAGCGGTACAGAAGCAACTTTTGAAAGTGAAACAAAATCCGCTCTTTCACCATTGCAGCCCTACTCGATGCAAGGTAACTAATGTAGCTCGCTAATGCACTTCATTTAAAATGAACTAGTTAATATTATAAAGAATGAGCCTAGTAGTGTACGTGCATGGACATACACGTGTGTGCTTTTCATGGCCGCTATTTCAGGGAAACTAATTTCTGTATCAATATCAGCATTGGTATAGATGAGTATCAAAATACATGTACTTGTGTATTTGGTCTAAAAAAAAAAAAAAAGGTAGCAACCTGATCACACTTACTCTGTCTTTTCTCTCTAGTAAGCATGGAGGTGATGGGGACCCAGGCTGGAGGAAAAACTCCCATATGTATTGAGTTTAGGGATCATGGACTAAGCTACATGGAAAGGCTGCTGCTGAAGAAACACCGCAGGTCAGGAGGGCTCCCTTTAGCCTATAAATTACTTTCCTAGGAGATGCTAAATAGCGTCACTTAACCTTCTGGGCATTAATTAAGACAGACCAGTTAATCACTTTCCCCAGGTTTAAAAATCCCCTGAATCCCATGAGGCAGTTTTCCTTGAGGAAAGGAACTTAAGAGAGCAGTGATAGCTCAGTGGTTAAGACGTTAGACTACTGATCGGAAGGTCATGAGTTCAATCCCCAGCACTGCCAAGCTGCTACTGCTGGGCTCTTGAGCAAGGCTCTTAACTGCTCAGTTGTATAAATGAGGTAATTGTAAGTTGCTCTGGATAAGGGTGTCTGGTAAATGAAACCGAACTGGTAATGGTGTTCTTTGATGCTGCATTGATGCTAATACATTATGAGTTAGGGCAGAACTGGAAAGTACAATTCCAACATGAAGGCTTTTCATGTGATTTTTCTCTTGCTCGTGTCCCTACTGAGTTCAGTAATAGCTCAATTTTCCATCGAGGTCACTGGAGATGCCTAGTTAATTCCGAAACCCCAACCTGCAGAGTGAACCCTAGCATGCTAAGAATAATGTCGTTAGCTCTTTTTTTTTAGGTGCCCTTGAGTGTAGGAAAGACACTGTATAAATAAAATGAATTCTTACTACATTGTGATTATAAGGAAGACTTGTTAGTGTGGAAGCCATTAGACTCTGGTTTTGGTGCGCTAAAATGTTTTGTTGGTATCGACTTGATGTACAGAACCAGGGGTAGACAAATCACTATCCAGGGTGCCCAGGACAAGTAGATTCCATGTCATTTAATCTTTTTACTTGTAGTTGTCCAGCTGACAAATAGGTTCAACAAACAGAAAAAGAAAACTGATTTTTTTTGTACTCACATATGTTGATCACCTGCAATGTGCAAAGTGCATTCCTGACACAACTCATTCACATGTAGTGATGAATGAATGATCAGGGTAAAGACTGAAAGACAGAAGTGGGTTTTTTTTGACTCACTTCTATGCCAATAAAATATTTAATAATATATAATATTAATAATAATTAGTGAGCACTAAATCTTCTATCAGCCGAGGCATTTGTTTACGGTTTACAGCTATGCGATTTTCATGAATACCAAATTTCTTGTGTATACCAAACACTTGTACTTGTATACCAAACACCTGTACGAACGATTTATGAATAAATCCGTTTGTATCCAGCTTGATAAATGAGGCCCTTTGTCCGAGATACTATTGGTTTTTTCTAGGCGGATTAATTAACCTTCACAGATGACAGATGAACTTTTCAGAATCAGGAACAGAGCGAAATAATGTTCAGGGCAAAGCTGTAATACAACTTTCATGCTATATATCTATGTCATGTTTCTATGGTCCTTTTTGCTCCAAGAACATAGTTAAGCAAACCATCATTACACAACATCTTCAGAGCATTGTTTTTGTAACATTACAGCTTTCTTAATACCTGCAATCCCCGTTCTAATGTCTTTATTTAGCTTTATATTAAAAAGTCAACTGAACCAGTGTGAATAAGTGGCGACGTTCTCCACTGTGAATCACACACAGGAAAGCACACCAACCTAACATTTTGTCTTAGTCGCTTGTTGGAGAAGATCAAACCCCATCAAATGCCAGGACCAAATGGAAAATGTGTTAGGTGTAATACTGCCTGTCTGCTTCAAAACAATCTCACCAAACACCAAAGCCAGGCAGAAAATCTGCTGATTTCTTTGAGCCGTGTCGGTGTTGCATAAGGGTTTTATTGTTGCCATGGTTTTCAGGTCAGCTATTCAAAGGGTCTCAGCTGTAAACCTATTAAACAGCTTTTATTTCAATATTATAGTCTGTAGAACAAGAACACCCTGTGTTCCCAGAGTACTGGATGGTCGTACATGTGTGCACGTGTGTGTGTCCACAAGGGTAGAAATATCTGACAGTTTTGACCTTTTGGGGACATTTGGCTGGTCCCCATGAAAATAATAATAATAATAATAATTTTTTATTTTATTTTATTTTATGTATGTATGTATATATGTATGTA
The DNA here is from genome assembly GCA_022985145.1 of Pangasius djambal. Classification (NCBI taxonomy): domain Eukaryota; kingdom Metazoa; phylum Chordata; class Actinopteri; order Siluriformes; family Pangasiidae; genus Pangasius; species Pangasius djambal. The sequence goes on from CM040980.1 coordinate 20,807,376, forward strand.
TTATTTATTTCAGAATGTGCAGCTTTTAATTTATGTGCATTTATTTTTTAAAAAAAAACAGTTTCCTTTTGGTTAGAGAGGTTAAGGTTAGATTTATGTGTAGGCATTGCATCATCTGCATTAATAATTGTCAGTGGAAGGTCCTTGCAAGTATCATAAGACAAAAGTGTGTGTGTGATACTTTTGTCTTATCATAAGACAAAAGTGTGTGTGTGTGTGTGTGTGTGTGTGTAAGAAGAGCTTCGGGGTAACTTGAAATAGAGAAAAGAAGGCCAAATTACGAAAAAAAGGATAGAATGAGCGAGAAGGATGAACACAGTTGTGTGTTAAATTGTTGTTTTAGGGTAAGGAGAGGATTTGGAGTAGTGAATCAGATTTGGATTTCTGCCTCTAACACTCTCAGCCACTACAGCTCTCATTTCCTCCATTATAATAGAAACACATATCACTTTTTCATATCCGCTTTGCTATAAACACTTAGGCAGTTTTCAATTCCAGGCCTTTGCACATCTCATTTAACTCATTAGCTCATTAACAAACACCCCATGAGGATCAAACGGGTTAGAGTGTGTTTGAGAGTGTGTTAGGTCACTGTGTCCCAATCTTAGTTTGTTGCCCTTACATACCAGACTTAACTGAAGCAGATAGCTGAATCTGTCACACTCTTTCCTGGCTTGGTTTGAACGTAAAATTTTCGCTATGTGTGACTTTACAAAAAAAATTGACAGTAGCATAGTTTTAACAGTTTTAGCCTTGGGTTATAACCTTAAAACATGCACCTATCCTCTATAAAGTGCAACATTGCTCATTTAAAAAAAGCATTCTGTGATTTTATGTGCACCAGTTTACCTTGTGTGGAATAAAAACAGCATTTGCACTCAAAGTGCATTTTTCTTGTATTTTGTAAAGAAGATAAAGCCTTCTCCATGCGTGAAAGCTTTATGCATGGTCTAGGATTATGGGATGCCATTTTGTAATGGCACATGCAAACTCAGGAGCTCAAGCTAGGATAAACAAATTAGATACTTTTACCTTAGCCACCCACAAAATGAGCTCTTTCCTCAATCCTCTTTCCTAATCAAATATAGGTTATTAGCAAGGTATAATTCATCACAATTAAAAAAAAAACGTTACTGTTAATGTAATTTTACTTTATTCTGTCCTTCAGTATATTAAATAAGGGATGGTCTGGTGTGTTTGACGCAGAGTGTGGTATGCACACATTCATGGATATGTCTTGGAATATGATGTTCCTGTCTGTATTTCTTTGGCCACTAGTCTTCCTTCAGAGGAGAAAAAACTTGGTAAAGTGGTTTCTGTCAGTGATGGCATTTTCAGATCTGGGACTCCTGAGGTTGTATTTGGTGTCCCTCCAGGTGAACATATGGTGACCAGGGTCACTGATGATGATGTGTGCCCTCCTGCAGCATCAGTGTGTTGCTAGGGACTTGAAGAATTGGAGAGCTGTGCTGATGATTTTTTCCACAGTTTTTATGATTTTTTGGTGGGCATATCTTTCATTCTGTATGACATTTCCAAAATATCCTGTTATATGGATCGGTCCATGGCAGAAGTTAATAAGAGGTGATTTCCTCATGCCACTCTTTTAGCAGTTAAAGGTGATATTTGCGTGTTTGATGATGGCTGTAGTGTTTATAGACCAGTTCAATATTCACTCTGTTCATTCTGTATAGCATTAGGTTACTGACCAATTTAATTATGAACTCATGGACTCATCTCCAATGTGTACCCTCCAATAGCAGTGATGTCATTTGCAAATTTAATAATCAGGTTATAGTCGTGAAGTAATGAGTAATCGTGTGTATAGAGAGAACAGTTTGGAATCCTGAGGAGTGCCAGTGCTGATTTTTTATATGAAGAGCGATTCCACGCCCCACGCTCACTGCCTGAGCTTTATTAGATGGAAAGTCAACGATCCAGGTGCAAGTGTTAGTGGGTGGGCCATGGTCAACTAGCGTCCTTACTAGCTTAGCGGGGTTAACTGTAGCTGTAGTCCAGGAATGGTACGTACGAATTCCATTTGTGCAGGCGTTCATGGGAAGAGTGAAGAGTGAAGCCCGATATCTGCTGTATGGGCGAGAGGTGAACGGCAGGAGTTCATGCGACTCTGGAATTTGCTCGTTGATATGTTTCTAGCTTCCAGGCTTCTTCATGGCTACTGCTGTGAGTGCAACTGTTCTACAGAAATTGAAGCTGGTTACCCTGGCTTTTTTCAAGCTTACAGTAGAGAGTTTAAAACAGTATGGAGCGGTCTCTTGTGCGAGTGAAATATTAAATATGTCTGCGTATACTCCCTCCAACGGTGCAGCACAGGTTTTCAATATCCTTGGTGAAACATCATGTCCTGCTTCCTTCTGCTGCTTTTCTGGGGGTTGATTTTTGCAGAACCACTAAACAAATGTTACATGGAGAATGGGTTCACTGGGCTTGCTGGGGAGTTTGGTGGGAATTTCATAATTGATGGCATCAAAGTGGGCGTGAAAGGAATTTGTGTCCGTGATGGTGGTTTTGTTTCCTCTATAGTTTGTGACAGCTTGGATTCCCTGACACATGCTGTGGTTGTCATTGCTCTGATATTGGGTTTCAATTTTCCTTAAGTATGCTATTTTAGTTTCTTTGATGGTCCTTGATAAAGTGTAGCGAGCTGTTCTGTTGTGATTTGCTACCAGGCTTAAAAGCCTTGATTCAGTCCTTGATTTTGTTGTGGTTCTCAGTGATAAACCACACTTTTTTTCCCCACCTGAATAGTTTGAGTTGGCACACAAATAGAAGTGCACTGATTACAGATTCGGTGTATTCATGAATACTAGTTGTGGCTTCTATGAATAAATCCATGTCTGTAGACTCTAAACAGTCCTCTGCAGTGTAAGTTAGCACAATGTATTTGGATTTTTTTCATTTATCTACAGTAAAAATATGACTATTTCCACAGAAGAATAGAAGAAGAATTGGGAAATCTAGCAGTTCTGTACTATATATTTTACCCATGTCCACCTTTAACACGCTTATTTTACTGACATAAATGTATGAGCTGAAGAGTCAGATTAGGTGTGTTAGAGAAACAGCACTACAGTGTGCAAAACTGGGAGCAGGACCTTGAAACCGCATGCCATCATTACAAACATTACAAGTCATCTTTAAAAGTCTTATTATCTTGGGATTTCATGACATTGTAAATATGTTTCTTCATCTGCCTAATGAATGTATGAAATAATTTATTTTTTAATTTTAATATTTTAAAATCTTATTTTAATTCTTAAAAACTATACACCATTATCCGTTGCAGTTGGCTACAATTTCACAACATCCTTGAGATACATTGAGATACCTTACGGCAAGCTTGGCTGGCTATGCAAACATTCTCCTTAATGTACCCACACACAGTTAGCTAACCCATCTCCCATGCTGTTTGTTTGAGTTAGCTACCCAGCAACATTCTAGCTGTCATGTCTAGGTTACAGTATAGTACAAATATTAGCATAGCAAATTCACTGATATGGACAGGGAAGGGGGCTCATTACCATCATTATTGCTGAGAGTCACACATTTTATCTCTAAGGAAGATCAAGTTAAACGGCTGTAGTTCGGGTACAGGGCAAATCACAGATTTTTGTTAATGTGTTTCTTATAATATGTATCTATATTACGTTTCTTACACAGGGACTTGTATGGCAGACAGTCCACATAAATGGATTAAAAAAAGATGTATGTAATTGTTGATGTTGATGTTGGGATGGTAACGCATCCTATCACATATCACATATCCTATATCAGCATGCCCTGTCATGTTTTATATATACAATCAGTGACTCTACACTGTAACAGATTATACTCTGGCACTCATCTTCTTTTTCTTCTTCAGAACACAGACTGAATCTTACCAGTTGCTTTCCACCCCAAGATCCCCACAGGACCCGATTACAGACACTCTCACACAGCCTGTTGAAGAGACCCATGAGACTCATGAGCTAACGGGTCAGCACTGTTTCATTCCACACACAAATGCAATGATTGAAAAGGAGACAGTTATACATACATGGGTGTTAGCCACAGGCAGTGATTCAATCAATAAATGAAATCCTACCTACCATGCCTACTGGACAGCCTCACCAAGACTTTCAAACACACTTCACAAAAGTTAGTTTTTCACCCCCTCACTGCTCATGCCTTTGGAATTCCGGTAGCAGGTGCTGCCAATCCATCACACTAACACCACTGAAGGCTAATCACAGGGCTTTTATTACGGTGGATAGGGTGTCTGATAGCTTGACTGAGGCCTCTGACAGCTGAAGAACAAGTGCATGTTGAGATTCTGCGGGAGAAAAGAAGGAAAAGAGTAGAGAAAAGAGAGATGAAGCTTGCGTTTCACCTAAACACCTTACCTTTGCTCCGGCATCACCCCTAACACTTCCTCACATCTTTTATGTGTACACTAAACTCTTTTCTGAGTCTGATCATTATCATGCACTACTAACTGATTGAAAGATGGTCTATTTTACACTATGTACATGTCTTCCTGCAGTGACTCCAGCTTAAAATACGATGTAAAACTATCGTCCACCTTCGCATTTTAGACATATTGTGTTAATCAAATGGTAAACATTCAAATTAAATCAATATCAATTCCAGGTTGCAAAACTACAAAATGTGGAAAAGTTCAAGGGGGTGAATACTTATGCAAGGCACTGTAAATGTAGCTGACTAAAATCTTTCGCATTATTAAATCCTTCCCGTCTCAAATGTATTGTCTGAAACATGCTCATACCTTTGTTTTACACTGATTACATTTTGCACTTTGATGAAATATCCTTCAGACTCCACCTGTCACATAATCTCTGTCTCTCTTTCACATGTGCTGCAGCTGAGGAGATGGATCTGCACCGTTACTGCGTCTCTCTTTTTGCCGTCTCCAGCTCAGCAGAAGCAGAAGAAGTGAATAACATTTTCAAATCGTGCCTGAGTATCACCGAGATAGATGAGGTAATTCTATGCTCTCTGCGGCTGCTGCCCCATATCACCTGTAGGCACTGAGATATCCGCTATCTAACTAGTGTATTGCTATAAGCCATGCATTTACATTTTAATCTCCTCTCTGAAGTCCAGATTTTTCCCATCAGTGGTTTTGTGGTTTTAATTTTATCCAGGCAGCAGGAGACCCTCTGGTGGATGCTTCCTTTGGAGTCAAGCGGAGAGGTGATAAAAAGTGAGTCATGCTACATATAGAAAAGAGATATTCAGCAACAGAAACAACTTCTCAGTATGCCTCATCTTGTGTCATGAATTCTACTTTAGTTGATTTTTTTTTTTTTTCTGTATATGAAATAGCAATGCACCACAATGAAAACGCAAACACACTGGACTGAAAACTAAAACAGGAAATTTGTGTTTTAGTAATTTGCTTTCTTAGTTGTATTTATTTATGTATTAATTTACTTCTCTTTCTATTTTCCTGTGTAAGGGAAAAGATTTACAATGTACAATTTTTTTTTTTTGCATGAAATAGTGTAAAATATTTTTGTGCATGTCTGGTATGCATTGATGGGTGCCAAAAAATGTAGTGTACCCTTGCTTGAATGTGACACAAGGTACAGAGATCAGGCAGGAATGAAAATCAGGTAATAACACATGAGATGAAGATCAGACCATGACAAAGGGTACAGATTGGGTAAGAATACAGGGAGAGCAGATTGGGTAGCTACTAAGATGGCACATGAGCAATGACATGAAGGATGCATAACAGGTAATGATACTGGGGGCTGCAGATCAGATTTATGACACTGGGACCCAGATCAGGTAATGATACATGGGACCCAGATCAGGTAATGATACATGGGACCCAGATCAGGTAATGACACATAGGAGAAGGTTCAGGTGGTGACACAGTGGATGCAGATCAGGCAGTGACATGTGGTACACAGATCGGTTCGGGTAATAATACAGGGCAACTGGTTGCAGATTGAATTGAGAGTTAACAAGTGAGATGGGGATGAAAAATGTTCTTATAACACATTGAAAACAAAAGGGAACATTCCAGAGGGGGATTAGTATTCCTTTTTTTTTTACTTTGATTTCTTATTTATATTATGGTTTCTGACGTGGATTTATTCGTATTTTTCTCTCTGACAGATTGAATCAAGAAGGAAATGCTTTAGCGATGCCTTCCCAAGCAGGAGAAGAAGTTCTACATCCAGCAAATCCACTGGATTTTTCACTAAAAACTCAAACACTGGCTAATGAAACAATTCTGAGTGGGTCAGTAGAATCATTCTCACAATCACCACCATCAGACCAGCTACCGTCATCCCTCACTCTCCATAAGCTCCACAAATCTGTGGATAGCTCTCCTTTAACAGGTTCTGAAATGCGAAACACCGAACAATATAAGGAGCATGCACTTCAAGAAGCACAATCACCAAAACTCCTCAAACCACAGATATCAAGATATCCATCAAAAACTAAGTCAACACTCAAATGTACAACACAAGTTAGATATCCCTCTACTTCTCTTTCTTCTCAATCCCATAGTCCATTAACTTCCACATCAATTCAGTGTCAGTCACCAGCATTCCCTGTGTCCTCCCATCAAAAACTGAGTCTGACTTATCCAGAACACTATCAAACAAGCTCTAACACTCTGAACCCCCCATTCACTCCAAGATCTCCACTAAAAGCCACATCAACACAGAGTTTAGATTCCTCTTTTTTTATCCAATCCCATGGCCCATCACCTTCCACATCAATTCAATGCCTCTCGCCAGCATTTTCCATTTCCTCCAGGCTAAAATTGAGCCCAACACCTTCAGAACTCTATCATATTAGAGCTAAAGCTCTGACCCCACCGTCTACTAAATCTTTCTCTCACACCCAAAGTGGTAACACTCCATCACAATCCCAGCCGCTTTCAGAACTTCAGAAATCACCTTTATCTGCAGAGCAGTCATCCTCAGACGACGAGGAACCATATTTTCTTCCTTTAGGATCGTCATCATCTTCGGAAAAGTCAGAAATCCTGCAAAGCTCTCCTCCTCTTCACCTGAGCTTATCAGGTGAGTATGATTAGCCTCCTTCTATGTTCACTACTCAGCAGTATTCTGTACCATTGCCGTCTCGTTAGATTTTATTGTAGAACAACTGAGCTAAGAATGCCAAGTAAAATGTGTCTAAATACAATTGACTATATAAATTAAGGGAGTAATGCAACGATACTATCTGTGCCTGTATTTAGATTTAAATACACAAAAGTGGGTGTGGCCTAAACCAGAATGGTACTTTTGTTTTTTTTTCTTTTTGGTCTTTCACTGGAAAAACCCAGATGTACAAATGCCAGCACTGTCAGCATGGTCTATGAATTCTCAACTTCAGTACATCACTCGAGTTCAAAATTGGTCTCAGCTACCAGCAGTGTGTGCAGAATTGCTTTTTTTTTTGATCCTGTAGGTGGAGTCCATGTTCCCGTTTATGCCTGTAGTTGGTTCTATTTCCAATATACTTACATATATATATATATATATATATATATATATATATATATATATATGTACTGTATATAAACTAATGATAGACAGATATAATTTGGTGGTTATGTTTTAATTACACAATAAAATAATTTGAATAAAAATAATAAAAATTTAATAGAAATGGAAAATTTGCCTAGCTGTGTAACTTCAGAAACGTATTTCCAGAGGTATCATAAATGATAGCTATTTTAAGTAGCCATCCGGAATGCTGTTTACTTGGGAAAATCAAGATGCAAATTTATGCATCATTTTTGATTAGTGTCCTGGATTCCACAGACCCTCTGCACTTTCCCTGCTTGCCAAAGTTAATTTAGACAGAACAATAAAGGCCTTTCTCTTTAGATATCGATTAGAGCATTAAATAAATACCCAGTGCACCATAGCATTAAGCCAGGCAATTACACACTGAGGAAAACTACAGGAATACAAGGCAGGAACCTAATCACCACCATCACCTGGGGCTCCCAACAATCAGAATTGAAATGTGGATATGCACACAGCACAGCAGGGACTCTGCTGACTTGAGACATGCAAAGAAACACACACACACTCACACACGCTCTGACTAAGAATCACACATACACTGCAATGTTCCCACACAGCAGGAACTTTAAGCTTTACTTGCTGACTAGCAGAACCATACAGGCATCAAGCTGTGTATTATAAATGTTATTAAAGGTTTGGAGAGAAAGATGTGTGTGTGTGTGTGAGAGAGAGAGAGAGAGAGAGAGAGAGAGAATACACCACAGCTGGCAGCTTTTGTAGCTCCTCTTAATTTATAAGATATATAACAAATCCCAAAACAATAATCATAATCCCATTTCCCTCTTAATCAGTACAAAACTGTATTTGCAAGACAATCACAGAGGTCCTTCTCCTCTTCTTTTTCTTTGTCTTCTTTTTTCTCCATCCAGAAACGGTCAGCATTCAGGCTACAGACCCTGTTCAAGCATTGTTTCGTAGGCAACAAGATTAAAATGCAATTTTAGTGAGAAATCTAATCATTACAATACACTGACAGACTGTTCATGCATCACTTCAGTTGTGAACATTAACACTTTCCAAACTTTTGAGAGTTTTGCAAACCCAGAGTTTCATTCAAGAGAGGCCTACATAGTTGTGTGTACAATTTCATAATGGTGATATATTTAGCCGTATAGGCTGCTTGCTTTACAAGTCAGTTGAAATGTGGAAGCAGATCCATCTGTCACAAAGCTTTGACATAACCATACACATCTAACAATTTGTATGCCTTCATTTTTTTGTTTGCTGTATACCAATTCTGGTTTGATTGCTATATATTTTATCATAATATTTACATTTTTATAATCTCATGCCCTTCTTTTAGTTGCCTAATTTATCTCAACCAGAGCACGTTTGCTTAACTTTTTGGCAAAAGGACTGTTGTCACTTAATTTAATGACACTTCATTTGTCATTCATATGCCATTAAATTATGCGTTACTTTTCTAATTAAATACAAAACTGGACATGATCAGATTGCTATATAGTTTTAGTTATATTTATAAGTTTGTTGATCATATCTAAGCTTATAGTCAAGATCCTCCACTGCATTTGTGCATTTATACACAGAAAAAAAGATCTATGCATAGCGTTTAATGATAGAAGAGGATTTTAGTTATGATTACTGATTTCTGTTCTTTCTCTGTCACCTTGTGCTTTATTGGCATGACTGTAATAACTTTTCTTTCCATGTTGGAGCCATGAAAATTTAGAGTTTGGCAATTTAGAGTAGCCAATCTCCCTACCAGCATGGTTTTGGGAGATGGGAGGGCCTAGAGGTGCTTTGAGGTGGCAATGCTACTACTACTACTACTACTACTACTACTAATAATAATAATAATAATAAAATGAAGACGTACTACTAGAAGAAGACGAAGAAGGAGGAGGGGGAAAAAGATTGTGTTCCAGCACTATTCGTTCTTGGACCTGTAACAAGTAAATGAAATTAAAACATCAATAAAGAAAAGGACTGGACAGTAATTAGCTAATACATATGTATATTGCATCTCCATTTCGCGTTGCATTTTATTCCATTGATTAATTTATTTGCCTGATTTTTCTGTATCGTCTGCAGCTCATTCTTGATTATTATGGCTCCAGTCCCAACATCATGGAGTTGATTCAAGCATGCTAAAGAAAATGAGTACGTTATCAGAATAGTAGTTTTTACTTTTATGTGTCCAATCATGCATGGACAATGTAGGTCAGTATGATTTTTTTTGTTATTTGCTCTGGATAAGGGCACCTGGCAAATAACTAAGTGTAAATGGTTTTCCAATGTGAACTTGTACTTGACACAGAGAGGAATCAAATACATAAATACAGATAGAGAGAGAGAGAGAGGCAGTCTTTGTTAGATAAACCTCATATCTAGGTCCTCCCTGTCAGTAACTATCCTGCTGATGAAAATCAGTTAGAGCTGGAAAGATCTGATAAATTCCTAGTGAGATGAGCATCCAATTCAGTATTATGGTTTTAAGTGCATCTAGCTGTTTGCTTCCAGCCTTTTCTTCTCAAAGAGGATGACATTAAATGCTACACAGTATGAAGGTTTAGTTTTGGGTGAGGGAAACTGCTAGAGAAACTCATGTCCTCATGAGGAATGTCTTTTGATCTGAGTGTGGGATAATTTCGATACGATGCAACTGGCCATAATGTGTACCGAACGCTTGCTACAGTAACGTTCAGACACCAAACATGTCTTGACTAATGGAGCACATTTGCGGGAGAAACTGTACATTCCCTTTTTCAGTGAAAAGTTTTTTTTTTAATTACATCGCTATTTATCAGTATCTGCACCCCTGTGGCATAATTCTAATAACGCTAACATTTTTTCTGTTGGTTTTTGTGCAGATTCAGATATGTCAAGTGACAGTGTTGGCATGATGCCCACTGATGAAGACTCTTCTGATGAAGAAATGAAGAGAAGTGCATTACAGGACGTGGGGGAAGCGGAGGAGAGAAACACGTTCTCTTCCCCTCCATCTCTGTTTCCCTCTGTAGATGTTCCTTTCCCCTCTCAGAGCCCCACGATTGAAGAGCAGTCAGGCTTCTTTAGCAAACCATCCCTGGTGAGCAAAGCAAATGTGTCTGCTTCAGGTCTCCTATGTTGATAGGAATGGAGATTGTGCAGATAGGAAACTGGATTGAGACAGCAGAAACAAAAAGTGATTAAAAAAGTGTTTTGAGGTGATGCAGAACTGAATAATTGTGCATTAAGTTGGAGTTATTCTTTACTGGTAAGGTAGGATTCTGACCTTTGTGTACTATCTGCTTGACTCCGTTGGATCTAGCCTCATGCCACTAGTATTGTTGATTCTGCAGTATTGCTTGGGTGTCTCTTGGTCTATGCTAATTAGTTCTCTCAGGTGTCTAAACAAGAGTATTTTCAGTCTCCCTTAAGGCATGCACTGTGGGCAGGGCTCACTAGTATATATTGAAGGCGTATCCAGCTCAATATTCAGCGTGCTTTAAGTTGTTCTTTCTTGGATTTAATCTCATTTTCTATAGGAGAGAGTCTCTTTGAGTGATAATATTTTGGAAGTAGTGACTCAATGAGTATGATATTACTGATATTCGACAAATTTAGTTATGTGAATCAAATTTCCCGTGCGGTAAAAAGCCAGGCACACTTTTTGTGACCTGTTATACATGGAGGGAGAAAGTGAGAGAAAGAGGTAAGCTAAACTAAATCCATAGCCAGAAGCCATTTATTTCCACTCTTTTGTCTGGCTCGTGGTCTTTAGGTTTTTTATCTCATCCAAACTCATTTTGCGTCAAATTGACAGCGACCTGGTAACAGTCACAAAGCGGATATTTCTCATTTCCTTTCAACAACAACGACACAATGTGTCATTGACGTGAGGCACCACTCTCATAGAGCAGCCTCATGTTTTTTGCCTGTGGTCATCTCGACTAAAGTAC
>CM040980.1:20818960-20849858 GCA_022985145.1 Pangasius djambal
AATCATCTTTGGGCAATCCTCCAGGAGGCTTGGAGTAATATATCAAGTCAATGTTTGAATAAACTGACTGCTCGGATGCCTAGTGTTGTCCCTTATTATCAATGCAAAATGGTCACTAACTAAAGAGGATTTATGCTGATATTGCCCAAAAACCCTATTTTGTTCAGCCGTTTCCAAACTTTTGGAGGGCAGTGTAGGTCAGCACCAAACATTAGGGTGTCACTCAGATGGCAAAAATTCACCAAAAAAAATGATTTAAACCCAACCTACCATAAGTAATGTAGTTCGATGTCTGCCTTTATACGGTGAGAGAATCAGCAATTTGTATTAGTATAAAACTGTTGCATTGCAGTGGCAGCAGAAATTGAATCTAGCCTGCATTAGTCCAAAGCATTCATTTGATACATCCAGGTGGTGCGGGTTCCTAACATTCAACAGCAACAAAGTTCAGATTCTTTGGCATGAGTGAGTTGTTTTTTTTCTTCCCAGTTTGATCACTTGCCAATTCCCACTCACCAGCCAGCTGTCCCCTATAACATGACAGCTAACAACTGGAGAGGGTGAGGGCTAATATGTTTCCGGGACACATAAAGCCACCCAACCAAATGGACTGCTGCTCATGCTGCATCACAGGGCAGCATAACGCACTTGGAAGAAAGCATTATCTGCCCTCTTCTGCATACATGAGATACCGATGCACAGGATGGGCTAGTGTAGCTGTGAATGACGGGGGGAGAGAGAGAGAGAGAGAATTCCATCCCTCCCACCCAGATAACACGGCCAATTTTGCTCCCTTGGCTCACAGATGACTTTGATGAATGAGTTTTTAAAATGAGTTTAGCTTGCTAGGTACAAACCATGTCTGTGTGGTGCTTCACATCTAAAAAAAAAAAAAAAAAAAAAACTATGCACAGCTTTTATTCAGCATGACTTTGAGTTTTCTCCTTTTTTTTTTACCCGTATCAATTTTTTCTGGACCATTGCACTCGGCACTGTGCTAGTAAATGAGTTTTCTGTTCATGGTTTTAGTGGTGATTTTAGGTATAAGGGACTATACAGTAAAAATAATGAAAGTGATAATGATTATTAATATGCTTCTCTGTATTACAGGCTGTAAGCATTTTAGCACAGAGACACAACAGTGTATCCACAACCTACCAAGGCCTGGATGGCTTCTTCACACTGGGGCTAGAATCCAGGTCTGTCCCAGCGAGTCCGGCTCCGTCACATGCTCCTCCAGAGACGCATACACACTCCACAAACTCAGAGGCCTTTATGTCAGGTCAGTACTGGTGCAAAGAGTCCAAATTTCTCTGTTGAATTAGATTTATTTCTATGTCAATAATCAATCAGTACAAAGTATTTCATCATACCTGGTGCTGAGAAAAACTAGTTTAGTTTATAATCAGTTTATTTAAGTTTATTTATGTTCTAGATACTGAGATTGGTGTAGCAATTCAAAGTGGAAAATCTTTACACTCCTAGTCAGTAAATATAATGGATTATATAGTAAATTCAGGCTACAACTTTGCCATAAGTGCTGTCTTTTCATTGGTGTTCTTGTTCCATATGGAATGGAGCCATTTAATAAGTAATGTAGAAAATGAAAGACATTTATTCTCAGTCAAGAGGGACGGATTATGTCCACTGGAGACTGGAGACAATATTATGATATAAATGGAGGATGCATTAGCTGAGGGAGCTCTTCAAATACTTCTTGTACTCACCATCATGTTATAGTGTGTGTGTGTGTGTTCAAAATCAAATCACATTGTAACCCGGTAGAGTTTGGTACAAGCTGGATTTTCTTTATTCCTTTCTACACTATTGCTGTCCTCAAGCTTTATGTTATTTTTGGCCAAAATAGCAGAGGACGAGTTAATAGAGTCTTTATGCCCACTTGAGACTTGAGGCTTGAGACAATAATACAATACAGATAGAGTTTTTTTTTTTTTTTTTAGCCTAGGAAGCTCTTCACATATCATCCTATCTCTGATTTGCTCTGTCTCTTAACCCGGTGGTGCCATTACCGGTCTGATTCTCATTCATCTTAAAAAAAATGTGCCTAAATGTGTTCATTCTCCACAAGTGTGGTTATAACTGCCGTCAATCAAGAGACTTAAGGAAGATTACTCTCACCAAAAGCCCTGCGGCAAAGCAGAACTTGATTCAGGTGACACGCTGTATTGTTTCATACTTATACCCACAGCACCCATTTACTCAAACATTAGTGTTGAAGTGTATGAAAAGTATCAATCTTTCTTTAGAAATTCAGTTTTACCCACGGCACCCATTTACTCAAACATTGTTGAAGTGTATGAAAAGTATCAATCTTTCTTTAGAAATTCAGTACTTTTCATGAAACCATTTTTTTGCATGAAATCTAAGCTTATCTTTCATTTGCTCGCATAGCCTGCTAGTTTTCCTCTAGTGTACTTGACTATCTAGTATATTTAATGTTTGTAGGCTTTTCTTAATCTAACTCGCACAAAGAAATCTCTCAAAATTAGATTCAATTTTGAATCTAACGCAACAAAAAACCACATGGCCACTGATTCTTGAGAATCAGTGAATGTTTGCACCTTTTGTAATAGTTGTGTATGAGTCCCTCATTTGTTATCAGTGTGAAAAGATGGATCTCAAAATCATATAGCCACTGTCAAAAATGCAGAAGATGCTGCAAAACCAAATAATCTGCAGGACCTTGAGGATTTTTATTAAGATGAGTGGGCAGTTTAACTGCTCGGGACAAATAAGGGACTCATGAACAACTATCACAAAACATAAAAACAGTCGTTGATCATCAATTTAACAGCACACAGTATTAAGAATCAAGCGCACGTAAACTTTAGAACTGGTTCATTTGTGTAAATTCAGTTATTATTGTGTCTTGTGGACTATATGTAAGCATCTGTTATGTGAAATTGCTTATTCAGGGCAGTACTAAATAAAAAACAAAATGCAAAGATATTATCCCTCTTATTTAAAAAAAAATATTTTACAGATACTGCAAGGTGTTTTTTTTTCTGCAAGCTTTTTTTAAAAAAATATTTTAAATAAATAAATTGTTAAGACAGTATTTTTACAGCACTGTGCTATTCAGACCTTAATTATTCCAGGTTTAGATGAATTGCCCAATAAAATACTGCAGGGTAACAGCCACTGTGCAGATTATGCCGCTCTCATATATCCATTTATTCCCCTGTTCCTTTCTCCCCACTCTTAATGAGCTACTCTTAAGAGAGCATTAGTTAGAATGTAAACACTAATATTTCCATTAGTACTTTCTAAGATTGCCGATATTACAATATGGAGGAAGTCAATGGAGACAAACAGAGCTCTAATGGCCTCATTTTTAGATGCTATGTATCAAACCGTGGCCTTAATGAGAGGCAGGAAAGGTCAGATGAGTGATGTTTCCCTGTCAGCAGTGTCTGCTTTTTCCTCCTCTCTTTTTTCTGTGCAGCATATATCCATCACTCTTTTTTTCTCATCCCTTTTTTATTCCTTAGAGTGCCATGATCTAATAGGTTTTATTGGTCTTTCTCTCTACCTCGCATTCCCCTGAGCACAGTGACAAGGGCAGTGACCACTGAGCTGGAAAATGGCTTAATTATAGCCGGCGTTTAAGACAGAGAAAGGAGACATGCATTAACCCCAGAGACATGTCTTTCTGTATTCATGCATCTCTCTCTCTCTCTCTCTTCTGAAGGTACACTGTGCTGCTCCCTTAATATGTAGTGTCTGGCTGTGTCTTCTACTTTCTAAAACTCAGGAACAACAACTTTAGTATGTCCATGACTTAGGGACATAAATTAATTAACAAAAGCTAATCTAAGTTATGTGGATTAGCAGGGGGTTGGATTTGAGTGTGTGGTATCTTTATGGCTTTTTTGCAACAAATATCGTCTTTACAAGCAGGTTGACTTCAACAAAACTGTTCTCATAAATGCCACTCATAAAGTCAAGTATAGACTATCAGGCTAATTGGTTCACAAAAAAGGATACAGGAAACAGCTCACTTGGGAAAACAAGGAATTATGTGATAGATTCTAATGATTTTTGATCATTGTTATCTATAGCTTAACTGCTTTAGTTGGAATTCAGATCTAAGTAAATGCCATACATAGGGAAACAAGCGAATGGACAGACAGGCAGAGAAAGAGGTAACTCACCAGACATACAAGCAGATAAAGAGTGATGGACAGACATACAGACAGATAGAAAACAAGTAAACATAGACAGGTGAATGGACAGACAGGATGACAGGTAAATGTACAGACAGACAGAGAGGGACAGGTGAATGGAAAGACAGATAAAGAGACAGGTGAATGGACAGACAGGAATGGATGGATGAATGGATGGACAGATAGACAGAAGCACGCACACACACACACACACACACACACACACACACACACACACACACACACAAACTGTTTTTTAAGTAACATAGAATAATGCCAATGTTTCTGCTCTTTCTCTCTGTCTTTCTTTCTCTGTAGGTGGCAGTATCTGGAGGCCAGAGAGCAGCCTCCGACATCACGCAGAGGCAAAGCTTGTTGGTGTTGTGATTAACAACCAGCCAGTCAGCATCATCTCACGATCTGTCACACCAATTGGTAAAATGGAGCCATCTCGGAGGCTGGGTCAATCAGGTGTGATATCTCATGTAGTTTCTATGCACTTTAATGGAAATTTTGAATGTACGCATCAGAAACCCAGCATGGAAACAGCAGCAATTTGACAAAATGGAATAAAAACCAAAAACATTGCAACCAGCTATGCTGTCAAGCATACAAAGCATACATGTTAAACCGCCTGTCTCTACCGAACCTTTCTGTTTCCATGTTTGCTGTTTACGTTACTTTTGCTAGCCTCCTGATTCTCGTGTTTTGCCTTGGTCCAGTGTACTCTGTTTGCTCATCGCCTGACCTTAGCACGTAATACTCATTTAACTAAACCATATAATATTTTAGTTATTTTAGCTAACATAGCAAGCCACCCAAACATAGCATTACACTAAAGTTAGCCAACCAAATAGATAATGGTAATGATAAAATTATCTGTCCATCTATAGCCGTCTGACATTAAGTAGCTAGCTAGCTTGAGTTTCATTAGTTTAGCTAGCAAACTAAAGCTATAATAAATTGTAAATTAATACAATTTTCTAGCGTTCATAGGAGCACTTGAAAATTTTTCATGAAAGTCCCATAATTTCAGATAAATGTTCATTGTTCTTGTGCTCCTGAGTGTGTAAAAATCTATGCATAAGATGACTAACTAATGTAAACTTCAATTGATCAGCTTCAAATCATATAAATCTCATTCCATTTTAGTAGCATTAACTAAAAGAATATTACATTTTTAAAAATAAAGAAAGCAAACCAGCAAAAATCCATAAATTCGGACAAATAAAACCAGTAATTCAATTAAGAATGCTGCTGTATAAAAGGTAGATGGGCTCAAGCGGTGTATAAGTTGGTTACATTTGCTGAGGAAGCTTCTTTTAATGTTGTGCGAACACTTCATTAGAGCCAGCACTAAGTGACCGATAAGTGACTGATCTGGTAGGTCTCAAGCCACAATGTGTCATACACTCCCGTGTGTGCTGTGGCCCATTTGCTTCCTGCAGACACATGCCCTTCTGCTTTTCTAATATGGTATCGGGGAGGGGGCGAGGGATTTCTGGCCAAGAGTTACTGAGACACTTTGCATTGCTTGGAATAAAAATAACAATTAAACATAGCAGTCTGAGGCGCTTGGTGTCCCAGATCACCTGGGTACAGTAGATATAATGTATATATATTTTTTTTCCATTTTCATGTCAACCCATTTTCTTTTCACCTAAATTAATTCACCTTTTCCATAATTTAGCTTCAGATGTTGGCCGTTCAAATGCTGTTACACTGTACACAGGTGTGTGAGATTTGCCTTTTTTGAGTTTTGTGATCTCACAAAACTGATCTACAAAATAAAACAACATTTCTGAAATGTTCTTAAATCCTGCAGAAATCTTTAGTTTCGTTTGGCTTATGCAAACATTTACACACTTTACTAACTTTAATAAAAGATTGAAAAAAGAGGCCCAATGGGAGCACGTGACAACTTTTCTTATTTTGTTCAGGCAAAAAATATCACCTTTCCAAAATAATAACTTAGTATGACAGAAAAAAAAAAAGGCTCCTCCACCTTCCTGAACTGCTACCCAGTGGACAGATTAAACACTCCATGGGACTTAAGCTAGATTTATAGTGTCAAAATCTGATTAATGTTTTATGCAGCACCTCCTCAGCAAGGCTGAATACACTGTTTACTTGATGCTTTGTCCACTTAGTCAGACAGGGTGTTGATCACTGCACTGATGACATTGATAACAGCAAAGACAACAGCAGGAAACACATAATTGTTCATCGTAGGTGTGATTTACTGTAACACATTTACAGCCCTCTCTCTGTGATTAAAGCAGAGCTGATGACATTAATACACCGGCCAAAACACATACACTCTCACACACACACACACACATCCATTAGAGGCATCATTGCTTTATGATTCCTGAACACAACTTGAATCAGAAGTAGTTTAGAGGCCAAGAAAACTAGAACTAGAATTAAGACCCAAATGAGTTCTATAATGTACACTAAACTATGACTAAAATTAGAACTAGGAATTTGGTCAGAATTAGGCCTAGGATCTAATTGTCTCTTATCAGGACTAGAACTACTACTAGGACTAAGCAGGATTAGTGCTAGGTCCAAGAATAGATCAGTGTTCTCTAGGTTAAGAACTTTGTTTCGGACTAGAATTATAGGACTAGACATAAAAGCTGGAACAGGACCAAACCTGGCCATAGCATTAAAATTACACTAGGACTAACACCAGAACTAGACTAGACCTGACATTAAGAAAGCTAGAACCAAAAATAAAACTTAAATTCTGACCTTTGATTGGCTTAGGGTCCTATTTGAAATTCTAGTTCTATTCCTAGTATTGTTAATTGTTATGGTTCTGCTAGTAATAATTACTAGCTCCCAGTTATGGTTGTAGTTAATCTTAATCCAAGCTCTAGTGATAGTTCTGGTTTCAGTTCTATTTTTAAGTAGAACTAGAACAAGAAGTATGAATAAAATAAGACGAGGACTAGAAGTCAGAAATGGCATTAAACCCAGTGGACTTTATCGTGTGTGTGTGTGTGTGTTCTACATCCTTCGCTACTTTAGTTCTGCCTCTCTCAGGCCCTGTTTAGACTTCACATTATTTACATCCATCTCAGCTGATCCAATCACAGGCGGACAGCCGAGATGGATAAGCGTTCACACCTGGTATTTTTCATGTGTTTCAAATGTGCCTTCACTGATATGTGATCACATTTCCATATCTGCCAAAAGCAACTCATTTCCACTTCAAAACCAGGCCAAAGATACTAGCCAATAGCAAACAAAAAAGTTCAATGATATGTTTATATTTATCAGTGAAAGTGTTCATTTTAGCCATCATTTCCTAAATAAACCACCAGGCACTCGGATCAGTCGATAAAAGCATTACTCATACTGTCTTCTGGCTTTGCAGCAGTTTATGCAGGATTTGCTCATTTAATCATGTGATAATATAATAAGAGAAATAAAATGCGAGTTGCATAGGCATAGTAATAGGCATAGTAATAATTCCTTTAATAGCGTTGTCCAATGTAGTGTACACTACCATATTTAATATCTGCCTCTTCCATACCCATACACTATTTTAAAGCCCACCCTCAGGACCATCACTGCAAAATGAGTTGCAGTGTGATGCAGTAGTTTTTAATGAAGCAGCATCAAGACAATTTTCTATAGTTATTTCCCCAAGGTCTTAAAATTGTCTAGTATTATTACATACTTTTTGTCATAAAGAAAGAATATCTCTGAGAATGAGTTGACCAAAATGAGTTGACCAGCAGAGCTCATGTTGAGAACAAGAACCGTGCATATGACACACGTATGCATGTCAGCATGCAAAATATAATTTATGCAATTTAACACTGTGGGGGAAAAAAAAATCAACATCGAATAACAGTGTGGCTGAACAGTTCAAAAGTAGCTCGATTCTGTGTGAAAACCTCAAACCTGGTGACTAGGTGGTCTTTGATATTGTCTGGGATGCACAATGCAATGTGATTTTGTGTGTGCGTGTGTGTGTGTGTATGTGTGTGTGTGTGGGTGGGTGGGTGGGTGTGTGAGTGTTTCCCACATCTTACACTGCTCTTTCAGCCTCTCTCAGGCTTGTGCAGTATATGTTTACACATGTGTGTGTGTGTGTGTGTGTGTGGTGTATCCTTCACTGCTTTTTCTCAACAACTTTGTACTGTGGTACAGTGTGTGTGCGTGTGAATGTGTGTGTCTGTGTGTGATTGCCTGAGGAGGGCAGAAATCTCCTGCTGCTCTATTTGATTAGATCTGAGGGGCAAAAACACAGCTGACCTGCTGCCACTCGTTTACCTCCTACTTTATACTGTCTGCCTATCTCTCTGTCTCTCTTACTCTCTACTCACTATCACTGTGATTTATCTTTCTTCCTTTACTCCAGTGCCCTCTCCCCTCTATTCACGTCTTTATTCTTCAAATCTCTTTCCTTTTCTTATTCTTTCTTTTGATTTTTTTTTAACTCGTCTTCTCTCCATTTCTTACACTGTCCTCTATATTTCTTATGCCGTCTTTTGTCTCTCTTCTTTCTAATCTGGTCTTCTCTGTTTCCTTTTTTTTCTTATCCTGTCTTCTTATATTTTTTATTTTCCTACCTTGTTTTTTTTTTTCTCTTCATTCACCGCGTGTGTTTATCTTCCTCTCATTCCCTTTAGGTGCCTCTGCCCCAGGCACTCACAATGTTCCTCGTCCTATGTGTGCACCTCGTCCCATTTCTCGTGCTGCTCTGGAGATCCTGGAGGTTCAGAGCGTGGAGCAAGCCGAGATCACACACATCAAACAGGATGAGGAGGATCTGCTCACCATCACCTCTCTGGAGGAGGAGTTCAAACGGATGAGCGCTGAGCCAAATTTATTTGTATCAGATGGTCCCAAAGACAACAGAAAATGGACAAAAAAAGACTGATTTTTAAAATATATTCAAATTTTGCGACCATATAGTAGCTTTTTTGGCATGACTAAATCTTTTTGATGACAATCAGTCTTTTCCTCATATAAACTGTAATATACTCTTCATGTGCGAATATTAATTCTCAATATCAATATCACAATAATAATTGACCATTTACTAAGTTCTGCTCACTCTGTTGTGAAATGCATGCTCAATCCTAATGTAAATATTATTTACACAGAGTGTTATAAAATATGTATACAACTAAAACTAGTCTTTCAGTTCATGTTAGTTAGCTAGCTGTTGGTGTAGTTATCATGACTGTTAAAGTCTGTTAGTTTGTTAGTTAAAAAAAATAAGCTGCACATTTTAAAGAGGGTATATTGTCAGTTAATATGCGATACCTTATAGCTTTTCACTAGATTGTGGAACATGATGTCAGACGAGGAGGCCTGGCATGCAGTCAGCATTCCAATTCATCCTAATTGAGGGCTTTTAATGGGGTTGTGGTCAGGGCTTTCTGCAGGCCACTAGAGTTCTTCCAAACAAACCTTTGGCAAACCATGTTTTTATGGACTTCACTTTGTGTGCAGGGAGGATTGTCATGCTGGAACAGGTTTGGGCTGGGCCTCTTAAATCCAATGAAGGGAAACCTTAATGCTTCATTCATTCTGAAGTGACCCATGCCCAGTAGACACGTTTCTATTCTAGTATGAAAGCGGCAATCTGCAGTATGCGACTGCCAAGCTCACAATGCCTTCAGATGTCAAAAACCCAGACAACTTAGCTAGCAGTGTTAGCTATCACTTAATGCACTAACAGCAGGCAGAAATCAACATCAGACTTCAATTCAATACTTTAGTTTTATTTGTATAGAGCTTTTAACAATGGATATTATCAACAAGAAGCTTTACAGAAATATATAAATTCTGGATATAAATTTTAAATTTATAACCTTTTCCATAATAAGCAAGCCAGAGGTGATGATGTCAAGGAAAAACTCCCTGAGACAAAACTCAAAAGAGAATCAAACTCAAAAGGGAACCCACCCTCTGAGTGACACTGGATAGTGCGATTGCAAATAATTTCCCTGTATACTACATAGTCAAAAAGTGCAGTTATGTAACCAGGAACTTATGAGCTTATGGGCAACTTATGAATATTAACATCAGAGACATTTCTGAATTCATTATAGTTTTAACTTGAAGTATATTTTGTTGAAGTTATCAACTGTTAAATGATGGAGACTTGAGTGCAAATTACTACCCTTGTCTGTCCCAACGCCCCCTCCCCGTCTCCCCCCAACCTCACCATCACCATATAACATTCACTTCTGACCAGGTGAAGAAGGACAGGATGGCATCATAACTAAAGTTCTGAAGCTATGTGCTGAGCAACTGAGTAGAATTCCATAGCGCATTTTCAATCTGATCTGCAGTCTGCAAAGGGTTCCTATCAAATGGAAAACTTGATATGTGGTCCCAGTGCCCAAGAAGGGGTAACCAAAGGTCCTAAATGACTTTCAACTGGCAGCCTTAACATCACACATTATGAAGACCCTAGAAAGACTGATATCAGCTCACCTTCAACCACTGGTGAGGGCTGCAAAAGACCCACTACAGTTTACCTACCAGGATGGCATTGGTGTGGATGATGCTGTAATCAATCTGCTAACCGGTAGGAGTATGCAGCACTGTGAGGATTATGTTCTTCAATTTCTCCAGTGCTGTTAACACCATACAGCCTGAACTGTTAGGAAAGACACTCCGGTTGATGCAGGTGGATGAATCCATCATCTCATGGATAATAGACAACCTAACTGGCAGACCATCGTTTGTACAGCTGTGTGTCAGATATACTGTAGCTATGTGCAGTATAAGTACCTTGGCATGCGAGTATTCCCAGTCTGGCAGTTTGGATTGGACTATCAATACAGACGCTGTGTCTAAGAAGGGCCAAAGTTGCCTCTACTCTCTGAAGAGGTTGTGGTCCTCTGATGTGTGCACATCACTCCTACGTGTGTTCTACTAATCAGATGTAGCCAGTGCACTTTTCTATGCTGTTTGGTGCTGGGGAAATGGTATCGGAGCAAAGCCTGCGAAGAAACTCACCAAACTGATTATGAAGGTCAGCTCAGTTATTGGAGTCCAGCTCGAGGCAGCACAACACTGTGGCTGGGCCTTGTTCTTCACTCAGTCGTTTCTGCATGTCCCTCTGTATATGCTGATCAGAGGGCCTGTGACTAAGCACCACTGATCTGCTGAGGCGCTGTTCATAGCTAGCCTTCTTTGTTATTTGGATTGCTAACAACAACATACCAGGGCTAGAGTTGAAGTCCCTCTGATAACTTCCCTCCTTCCCCAGCTCCCAAATCCCCTGCTGTCCAAAGACTAGTGGGCCTGTGGCTACATACAGCTATTGTGTAGCTGGAGTGTTTTTTTCACCATAACACACACTTCTCTTAGTTAGCTCCCAAGTTAATTGGGTGGTTGAACCATCTGCTATACTCAGCCCAGGCCCCTCAGCTAAAATGACAATTTATGGGCGGATTGGCATATTGCCGAATGCCTTCAATTGACACATATTGCATTGCTGGTGATTTTCGATGAAGTACTGCATCCAGACCTATGATGATCAAGCACCAAATGCAGATGCACTGATGACACCGACGTCACTGATGATGGGTCTCAAGCCCAGATAAATGCGGAAGGTTGCATCAGGAAGGGCATCTGGCGTAAAACCTGTGCCAAATCAATACGTGGATAATGGAAAGTGAGTTACTTCTTAAGGTAACTTGGGGGCCTTTTTTTTTTTGCATTTTGTTACTGCTTGATATTAGCACAGCTTTCAACACTATCTCACTATCAGGACATAATGTTACTCGCTGGCTACTGCCAAATCACTGAATAGGCTACCATATCTTCAAAATGCTGCTGCTAGACTGCTTATCCATACTAGGAAATAACGTCACTCCCATTCTGTTGTGTATGAAGTAGTCTTCATCAGTTAACCATTTCCAGTCATGTACAATATAATATTCTACTTATTGTCTACAAAGTTCTGAATGGCTTGTTACACCCTATGTTGCTGAGTGTCCTGTCATTCACCTAACATTCAGACTGATTTTTACTCATGGTAGAGCTTTTAACAACATAGCTCCCAGGCTGTGGAATTAATTTCCCCTGAATCTCTTGATTCAAATGACCTTTTGTCATTTAAAATGCTGTGCTACAGTAGCAAAAGACATTGATGCACAGGACAAACTTATTGGTCAGTTCTAATAGTCAGGCTAGAAGAAAGGAAAGGTGCAAAGGTGGTAGAGATGGTGTCTCCAGTGGGGGAGGCATTAATGGAAGAAGTGTTAATGGACAGCTGGACTGGTACCTAGGTGCTGAATTGGTTAACAAACAGATTCAGCTCATTAGCACTCTCCAAACTCCACCATTTGGTTTCCAGCCTGTTTGTAACCAGTGATGTAAAAAGTGCATAACAGAGATGTGCTGGTCCAGGATGTCTGCAGTGCTCCTTCCTGGGTGTCACTGCACACCTTCTCCAGGTCCTACAAGCTTAAATTTGCTCTTCCCCTCCCTCCAGAACACTTTTTCCAGATAGTCCCAATGTTATTTCCAGTCAGTCCCAGGGCACACACTATTCAGGTGATATTTACAACCCCTGACAGGGGTGAAAAAGAATGCTGTTTATGCAAGTAACTGTGATTGTATCAACCAGTGCTGATCCGCTGGGAACTCAGCAAGGTTTCAGTGGAAGATGGCTGTATGACAACAGTATTTATAGCAAATACTACACCGTATAGTCACTTTGCGACTTTGTTGGAAGGTCTTGGCATGTGTGCATGCAAGAAAGAAGAAGGAATCCAGGTGATGTTTACTGCCCCAATAGGATATCCAGTTGTTCATAGAATCATAGTTGCATATGTCACATAGCTGCATTTAGTAACTATTCCAATGCCTTACTAATCATAAGGGAAGTCTTTGTTAGCTAGAGTTAACCAGATGCTCATGTTGAATGAAATTGTTTTGATTGGCTTGAATTGATAATGCACATTGTGTAACCTTGATTCTTCAGGTGTCTGTTCTGCAGATGCCTGTGCCTAGTAACATGAACAGGCCACTTTTATGATATGTATTATGGACTTTTAATTTTCGAACTGTTCTTTTGCTGAGCTCTGATGGGGTCTTGCTTGTGATTTACTAATCTGAACTTCGAACAATACCACAATGTTAATGTTTCTCAATATGGAGGTTTGTTAGCGACTCCTGCTAAGTGTAACTGCGCTATAATATTTGTTGTAAGTTTTTATTTAGTTTCTGCCAGCACTTTCTCTTTATGTTGTCCATATGACTCTATGCTAGGTAGCTAAATCTAAATTGCCTCAGTCATTAGGTAGCTTATGATAGATTTAAGACTATAATTTTCCAGTTGCTTAGTAAGAATCGGATAACTTTAACAAAAAAAAAATAGTAGCAATAAACACCTTGCTAAATTCACAATTTCCAACAGAAGACACAAAAAGGACACACATGATGCTGCTTTCAAGTATCAGTAGTCTTCTGATTTTGTCCCTGTCTCTCTTTTCTTCCCACTCCCTGTATTTCTCTTTGTGTCTATAGTCCTCTGTCTCTGTCTTGTTCTGCATATCCTCCTTGAGCTCAAGGCCTCAGTTGAATAAATGCTTGTAAAACCCTTTACCATGACAAGTTAAGTATAATAGCATTGAGTAGCATTGAGTATTTTCATGTATACAGGCTTACGGCTGTGTGTGTGTGTGTGTCCCAAATTATGTGTGTAACTTGGTATAAATGTAAGCAAGACTAAATAATTTGGCATCTTCTAGTATCTGTATGTAATGATAGGGCCAAATCTTTGCTTGAGGCATGTGATCTGAAGTGTGCCTCTTTGCTGTTTCAGCTGCTGTGCTGTGTGTTGTGTAACAGGATTCAGAGGAGTGTGTCTGTCTGTGCGTGTGCCTTCCCACAGGCTACACCAAACACCTCTCCTTTTAGTTCTCTGGTCTATTTCTTTCTTTCTTTTTTTCCTTCTTTTGTAAAATGATACAGTATTCAAAGAATACAATCTTAGCTTTTTCTATCAAACATGATATCTATACCGATAAGCCAAAACATTATGACCACCTGTCTAATACATTGTTGGTCCTCCATGTGCTACCAAAACAGCTGGGACCCACCTTGGCATGGACTCTACAAGACCTACGAGATAATCAACATTATTTGCTTCATCTGTGAGTGGTTATAATGTTTTGACTCATCTGTGTATATAGACTGTTATGCTGGCAAGCCATCTAATGAAACTAGCTGCAAGTTTACAGGCAAAATGTATTTAGGTTGTTACTTTGTTGTTCTGATTGGCTGACATTAACCATAGATATTTGAAACAATGTTAGTCGTTCCGTAAACTTTTGTATAAAAGGTATAGAATAGGAAAGTGTGTTCACTCTTGCCTGTGATCGGACCATAGCTGATAACACTCCCTCTCAATAATTCACTCCCTCTCATGTTCAGTGGTTTATACTTCCACTCACTGATTACTTTAATAAGAACACCTTTACATCTGCTCATTCATGCAATTATCCAACCAGCTAATCATGCGGCAGCGCAGTGCATATGCAATCATGCAGATACATATCAAGAGCTTCAGTTAGTGTTAACATCAAACATCAAAATATGGTAAAATGTGATCTCAGTGACTTTGACCATAGCATAGTTGTTGCTGCAAGGTGGGCTAGTTTGAGTATTTCAGAAACTGCTGATCTCCTGAGATGTGCATGCACAATAGTCTCTAGAGTTTACACAGAAATGTGAGAAAAGCAAAAAAACATCCAGTGAGCATCAGTTCTGTTGGCAGAAATGTCTGGAGGAAGAGAGAGGTCAGGGGAGAATGGCGAGACTGGTTCAAGCTGACAGGAAGTCTACAATAACTCAACTAACTATTCTTTACAACGGTGGTGAGCAGAAAAGCATCTCCAAACTCACAACACATTAAACCTTGAGCTATGAGCTTAACAGCAGGAGGTTCAACGCATCAGGTTCCACTCCTGTCAGCCAAGAACAGGAATCTGAGGCTACAGTGGGCTACAGGTTCATGGAAACTGGACAGCTGAAGATTGGAAACAAATCACCAGAAAGAGTAAAATAAAGGCCCTTTCTGACCTCTCTAGCTCTGTCTGTAGGTAGACTTTGGTCTGATGAGCTACATTTAGCTAATTAATTTACATAAATGCATATTTATGTAAATAAATATATTTGGCTTGACCAAGCTAAAATAGAGGATCTTCTATCTGCTGCATGGATCTGATTCATATTTTTAAAAAAGTGTTTATTCTGGTGACACTTTGCTGGGTTTGTTGGAATTTTTATATCTCATTTTCTCTTCATTCTATCTCAACATCAGTGATGACTTTCCATGATATTAGATGAATAGGGCTAATATCTGTCAAGAGCTCGGTGAATGTATTAACACTAAGCAATGCATTATATCATGAGCTTTCATCAATGGCATAATAATGTGACCTCCCTTATGTTTGGGACACATTTTATTTATTTATTTTTTTAAGTTTGTACTCAAACGATTCACATATGGGTAAAGTGCACATTCTAAGAGTTTAATAAAGGGAATTTTTTATACATTTTATTTTGACCATGTAGAAATTACAGT
Source organism: Pangasius djambal (assembly GCA_022985145.1). Taxonomy (NCBI): domain Eukaryota; kingdom Metazoa; phylum Chordata; class Actinopteri; order Siluriformes; family Pangasiidae; genus Pangasius; species Pangasius djambal. The sequence goes on from CM040980.1 coordinate 20,834,726, forward strand.
ATGTTTTATTTAATACTGTTTGCTTTGTCTATCTACTTTTTAGTTTCTCGTCCAAAGACATTTTGAGGAAAAAAAAGGGATGATAGAGTAAATACTCCACCTCGTTTGCAAACATTACTTCCCCGCAACTATTTCACATGCTTTGTCAATCTCTGCTGAAGTGTTATGGAAAATATCAGCCAAGATTGCTTGAAATCTAGGAGGAATTTTATTCTGTGTAATCACTTTACATGGCTATCACTGTCGTGAATCTGCAGTCGGGGCTAGAAAGCAATCAGCCCCAGTCTTGCTTCTTCATGCCATTCCGTGTATGACCATTTGTAGCGCTGTATTGTTTTTTTTATCTCCATCTCTGAGAACCTCACTCTTTTGTTGCCTCAGAAGTGTTCCCTAGAGGACTATCACTGCTTGTCTAGGCTTGTCTTCTGAGAAAATAATGGTTTTTGTATTACACCACCTCTGCTTGATCTTGAATTTTTTTAAGACTGATGCAGCATCTCTGACCTTTGATCTCAGCCATTGGTGTTTTGTTGACAGGAACAGATAGCCCACTATCCTCTCTAGAGATAAATTGCACTGTCCAGTACAGTGTGTTCTTACTGACTGAAAGAAACAGGGATGAACACACAGAACACATATTGTAGAGGAGTGTACTAACTGGGTCAATATCAGGTTCTAGTCATTAAAAGACAACGGTTCACACCAGAATTTCTCACACAGCTAACTAAGGCACTTTTATAAATAGTATTAATTAAAGGCTGTGTGTCACACTGTACAATATGATACCAAATCTTGGCGAAATCTTGGCCAAATTTGGGGCATGGTGGCTTAGAGGTTAGCATGTTTGCCTCGCCCCTGTGGGGTTGGGGATTTGAATCCTGCCTCTGATATTACATCCGATATCTGTTTTCCCATCTCTACCCTGAGTGTGCAGAGGTTTCAAGCTTCATGCGTTGGGGGTTTCCTCCCCCAATCCAAAGACATGTGCTGTAGGCTGATTCCAAATTATCCATAGTGTGTGAATGCATGTGCAATTGCCCTGTCGAGGATGTCCCCTGCCTTGTGCCCTGAGCTCCCTGCGACAGGCTCTGGGCTCCCCCATGACCCGGTATAGGATAAGCAGTACAGAAAATGGATGGATCTTAGCCAAATTCTGTGCCTGGCTGTGCAATATCAGTTATGGTTATGTGTGCTGCAAATCAGATTATTCAAATAAGACTTAGAGTAGCAGCAAAGTGACTTTTTAGATAGCAGCATTCACATTCCAAAATTTCTGACACTGCTAAATTGCTTACCAGTGAGCACATTATAACAAGCAATCCAAGACCAATGATTTTAACTCATGGCCAGAGAATTCTTTCATAATGCAGTCTGTGGTGAAAATGATATGCAAAGCAGCTTTACAAAAAATCTAGCATTAGTATTATTTTAGCATCAGTTCAGTTTAGTACAAAATATTAGTGTTTGATTTGAGACATTATCGTCATACAGAGATCCAGTTATTAAATAGTTAGGTACTAAGTGTATAGTGTAAGAATCTAGTGCATGAAGATAGCCTTTTCACACACTGTGTCGTTCCTGTAAGCATGTAGCATAGATTGTATGCCTTTGCTGTCTTGTGCTTTCTTTAGACAGGAGCGAATAAATTGTCTTTACTGCTATCTGTCATGTTTTCACTGATCACATGTAAAGTCATGCAAAGTGCATTTTGGTCCATGCAAAACCTAATGATGTCTTTTTCTGCCAAATGCAGCAAACCCGAAACACTTTATTTTGACTAACAGTGCAAGACAGGAAAGTTTGTTCTGGCAACAGTCAATTCCTCCTCCATCTCACTTAGAAACCAATCAGAGTGGTTCCTGTTTGTAGCACCTTAAGCACTTTAATGTCCTCATTGCCAAAAGGAATCACTGATGTTTTGCCAAAGTTAAACCCTCGTTGATGGAAATTGATTAGTATTATTAAAAACAAATGACTAACAGACTTTTTAGCGCATCATGTTGCTGCCAGAATAGATATACGGTCAGAGGAAAGGGAGATGGACTGAGCTGGAAGGAATGGAGAGATGGACATTGCCTGGTGTGTCAGTCATTATATTACTGCCAGCATCATCCTCAGGAGTCTCATGTTCAATTCGTTTCTCTGTTGTCATCAAATTTCCCTTCTTAATTAGATGTAGCCAGCGTGAAGGCACATTTTTATGCAGGTGATAAATTGTGTTTATGGCAGCAGGAAGAACAAGGCTGCTCTTGCACTGATAAAACCTCGTCCTGGGTTTATGTTTATCACCTGTGTGAGTGTGCAGGCATGCATCTCTCTCTCTGTGAGTGTGTGTGTGTGTGTGATGTATACACTTTGTTTATTCCATTGTGTATGTGTTTGTCTGTGTGTGTATGTGTATGCTATTTGCTGATTTGTCTTCCTCTTCTTTCGGCTGCTACTTTGTTTCTCTTGGCGCGCTAAGCTCATTTCAGCCTGGCACACACACACACACACACACACACACACACACACACACACACACACACACACACACTGTTTTGCATTGGCAACTTGCAGACACATGGGTGCAGATCTTATATATTTCATGTATGGATATTTAGGGAAAAAAACAAAAAAAACAAGCAAAAAAAACAGTTGCGCTTCATTCTGGAGGCATCATCCTTAGCAGCCTTCAAAGTTATTCGTCTTTAGAGGTAGGTAAAGTAGCCAAAAAACTTACTCAAGCAAAAGTTTCTTAAAAAGTAATGACTCAAGCATAAGTAAGAGTAGTCCAGGAAGTAACTACTTAAATAAAAGTAACAATTGTTGAGCATTACACAGGCTCATATTTAAATCTCACAACACTGTTCACATATCGCATCATACAGAAAGTACTCCTCTCATCTGTGAAAGATATTATGCCTAGCATTCTCTGCATGGTACGTAGGTAACATAGCTGATGTTAGAGGTTGTCATAGACACAGCCACAATTTATGGCAGAGTTTGACATAAGCAGTGTCTTATACAGTAGATCTATTATTTTCGGTAGCCTGAAAGAAAATACTTTTTCACTATGCATCCATTGCCCACTTTCCTCTGCTGAATGACTGGTTTCCTCCATAACTTCATCTGCCTCACTGCCAACCTTCATGTGATTGGCAGTGTTACTGATGTTAATGTTGTAATAATGTTGATAAATTGTCTACTTGCTTACAGCCTGCCAAAACTCCCGATATAACGTGGCAAAGTATTTTGGACATCACAATCCAAATCATTTTACCATCAAAAATCGTGTTCCAACAAAACAAAAATTAAATACAGCTAATGGGTAGAAACAACAGTTATATCATAGTTTATTTAGTAAAAATACATTTTTAAAACCACGATATGTTTTGGTACATGTCTGTCATTTTATTAGTAATGTAGTAAGTAAGTATAGTATCATTGGCATGCAGTGGTTAAATATTGGGAGAGTAAAACTTAACTGACTTAAACTGAATTAGTAAAAAAAAAAAACCAGGAAATTGCCCTATTTTGCCCTCTGAACTTAACCAAGATGTGAGGGATTGGGTGATATGCAATGGAGAAATAAATGAACCGAAGCAGGGATTCCCAAACTAGGGCTCGCAACCCCACATGGGGTAGCTTGATTTACAAATGGGGTCATGAGAGAAACTCCTCTTTTGTTTCGTTCATTTATTTTACACATTAATATTAGAAATGTTGCTCTAAATATGAAGATGGATTTCGTGTCCTACTATTTTGAAATATTACTGAGACGCATTCAAGTAAGCCACATTTAAGTAAAGAGTGTACATGCTACTTTAGTCTTTTCACTATCCTGACATGCTGCAGTAGTACAGGAGTTCACAAATAAAACAGACAATTTCTCTTGCCAGTCTACCTCCACTGACCACTTTGCATATTTACTGTACCTAGTATTCCTGACCATTACTGAGTACTGACACTAACCAGTTTTCCTATTACAGTTAGTGTTTAAACTTTAGAAACCTCTCATGTAGCCTTCAAACCTACAGAAAGGTCTGTTTTGTGTAACGGTCTTCTGGATTTTCCAGATTAGTAAGTATTTTTGAATATATGGTCAAAGTTTTAGATTTGGGATGCAGTCATGACAATGGTGGAAACCTTTAAAGAGAAACAGAGCTTGTCAGTCTGTTCAATGTCACTGGGCATGCAATCTCGAAACATGTTACAGTTTGACCCAGAAACCTGATGGATAGGGATTTTTTGGCTCTGACATGCCATCTAGTCTCATTTAATCCAACAGCTGTACTACATATAGTATACATGTGAGTGTCTGAACATTGCTGGTGCTTTGCCCAAAATGTTTGGTAACCCCTAACTAAAGAATCACTAGTGAAAAACAGGTAGAAGTTTCGTTAAAAAAAAAAGTAGTGGGAGGCTACTATGACTGCTACCAGCTTTCCCACTAGCAAGCAACAAGTCACTTGCAGTTTGTCTCTTGTTGGCATGTGTGCTGGCTGCTACCATCAGCATTTGTGGGCATGAAATGTCCATCTTATTGGATGGCATGAGATGGTAGTAGCAAAAATCAATACATTCTAGCATAATATTTACACATATCACTGTTGCCTTCTTTAAAATGTATTTTATTTAAACTCACGAAAATTCGAGATCACACTCTCAGAAATAATAGAACTCAACTGTAAACTGTACCTTTCCTTGTCACTTAATATGTATCTTTCACATGGAAACATGGATAAAGTGTATGTTTAATTTGCTTTTAGAGTAAACCTTCAAAGGTACGCTATATTCAGCTTTGTAGGTAAAATGTGCTTTTTGAACATTCCATTATAGATTTAGTCCACCTTTGCTGTTCTTATAACCTCCACTCTTGAAGGAAGGCTTTCTACTAGATGTTGGAGCATGGCTGTAGGGATGTCGTTTGTGCTCATTCATCCACAAGCGCAGTAGTGAGGTTGGGCACTGATGTTGGACAAGAAAGACTGGCATCCAGTCAGAGTTACAATTCATCCCAAAAGTGAGGTCAGGGCTCTGTGCAGGCCACTTGAGTTCTATCACATCATCCTATAAGACTGATTGTACGTATTGAACATACCTGGTGGAAATCATGTCTGTTTCTGGCTTGTTAGATGTGTGTATCTTTATAAGCCTTTTGTGTGCAAGTTTGAGACATCTATTTTGGCAGGGAGGTTGCTGTACAATTACTTACTGCAGGATATAAAAGTGTTTTATTTTGGAGGCTGTTAATGGCATGGGTGTGTGTGTGTGTGTGTGTGTGTGTGTGTGTGTGTGTGTGTGTGTGTGTGTATAGATTCCTGGTAATCCCAGAGCAATCAGACAGTGGCTGATTGAAACCAGAGTGACTGAGAAAAAGATTTAAAAAAAAATCAAGCTGGACACAATGTCCTTCAAAAGTGGCGATATTGTCTACAAGTCTGACAGATACAAACAAACAGATGCAAACACTCCTAAAATCTATTACTAGTAGTTAACATTGCCATTATCAGCTAATAACTGCTAGACATTGTAATAAATGCACTATTTTATGGACTCACCATCCACTTTATTAGGAACACCTATACACCTGCACATTCATCCAATCAATCAATCAATCATGTGGCAGAAACGCAATGCTGACAGGGAGTCTATAGTAACTCAGGTAACTACTCTTTATGACCATGGGGAGCAGAACAAGTGTATGCAAATATAAAAATCATGGGACCATACAGACCTTACACTGTTCAGGAAAGAGGCACAAATTTACTCCCAGGTGTCATGTAATACCTATTACATAAAAGCGAATGGCCCTTTAATAAGGTTCAGACCACCACCCAAAGCAGTCATTCGAAAAGACCAGAAGCAAGAGAGGAAACAGAGCCTAAATGTGGGAGATGTGGAAAAAAAAATAAAACCTAAGCAACAGAAAGGGTGTTCAGCAATGAAGTCTACCTGCAACAAATGCAAAAAGGTGGGTCACTGGGAAAGGATGCGCCATACCAAGTCAGTTAGTGAAATGACTGAGACTGAGACTGTTTACATCACTGGATGCAGCATTCGGGTTTTTGGCTCTACATAGCTCTACATCCAAGCAACAGGCTAATAACTTTCACAGCACCCTTTAAACAACTTCTTTGAGTTGTCCATGAACTCTTACCACCACAAAATGTCCAGGAGAAGGATTCTTGGCATGGTCACTTACCTGGGGAAGTGCATTTGTAATCTGTCAATAGTGTGCCAGCCATTGTATGAGCTAGTCCAGTCAAAGATAGCTTGGACATGGGATCATCCACATCATCCGGCAGCTTTTCAATACATCAAAGAGACGCTGTCCACTTTTCCAGTGCTGAAAGTCTATGATGTAAAGCAGACTATTGCAGTGACAGTGATGAAGCGATATTGTGATAGTGATACTTAGCTACTCCAATGACCCCTTGTTAGCTGTGTTTAATATTAGGAATATTTAACCTTACTTTGTTATTTGTCAGTAGCCAACATACTCCATGCCTTTCCTTTTAATACCATAACTACTAGCAAGCTAAAGCTAACTAGCTTAATTTTTCAATTGTATTTGGCAATTGATATTAACATTAAATGGCACATTATTCTAATTATAATTATATCAATCAGAAAGTGGAGCGTTTGAACATATTTATTTAAGGGACTTGATGTACAATTTTCCAGAATCAACCGGTGCACTGTATGTGTATGTCAGCATCCATAGCTCCAGCTGCAAAACTAAAGAGATGAGACGCTGATGTTTCTAGGCAGTTAATTTAACATAAGTTTCAATTACCTGTTAGCTCCGTGAGCCAGTATAGAAACAAAAGAAGCATAATTTGTATCATGTCTTGGTTGATTGACCACATTTGAGTGGAAAATTTATGTAAATGAGATTTTCTTCCAAACTAGTGCTTTAATATAATCAATTTCTCTGAGCATGTCAGTCTTACAGAAAAAAAACAGATTCAAATTAATGATGTGGGAAATTCATTTATGATTATTGTGGTCATGTAAACAAACAAAATAATCCATTAATCTGCTAGGTAGATGAGCAACCGTGTCCCTCATTATCCATATCGTGTTTATAGGAAGATCTAGTCCACTCTTTGTCAAATCATGTGCTACATTGAGAAGAACTAATGAAGCGTGGCAAAATTCTGATGAGCAAAATTCCCATCCTACCCTAATGGGCCCTGAAGAAAAGATTTCTAATTAGGGTCCCTAACAGGTGCTTCTCATTACTGTGGGCTGAAAAAAGAGCAGGAGGAAAGGAGTGGTGAAATGTGGAGAAAGAGAAGCTACTCTGAAAATTTACCAGAGTTTTGTCAGAGATCATGGTGCCATACAAAAATAATTCATATGATCTGAGCAAAGTGTTCTTGTGCCGCTCTTCATTTATTCCTCCTGTCTTTTTCACTGCATTCCAGTCTGCATTTAAGCTTCATTTACACAATTAAAATATTAGATATACTCAGTGCAGCAAATCAATGCTAACCTAAATCAACCCTAACCTTAAACTCAGTAAACAAAAGGGTCTTTATATATATATATATATATATATATATGGAAAGAAAACTATTGGGACTAGACAAAGTTCTATATTCCAGATATTCCTATCCTTGCCCAGTATGACATATTGGTTGAAATAATAAATAAAATACATTGAAATGTTCAAATATCTTTAAGTGACATGGGGTACAACTTCCAAAAGGGTTTAGCTCAGTGCACTGTTTGTGTGTCTGGGGAACACTAATGTCTTGTCTAAGATGGCGCCCTTACTCACATTCAGTATTTACAATATAAACTGTTCTGTATTGAAAGAATACACACAATACACACAAGAGTGTAGAATGTGATTTTCTTTTTAAATACACAACTAATAAATGACATGTTTAGTCCCCTATAAACTCTTTTTCGCTTGTGTTTATAGGCAAGACTGGCCACAGTATGTTCACACAGCATATTCACTCAGGCCACACAGTAAATTCAAACATTTTAAACCCACCCAGCAACCAACCAACCAACAAAAGAAAACAAACAAATGAATGAATAAATGATAGACTATATCTCTGGGAATTTGGTCACACTCAGTGAAAAGCCTGCCATTTTTTAGAGTATGCAGATGTTCCCTAAAATGTCAGATGTCAGACGCCAAACGTGTCTTGGCTGAACGAGTTGTTCTAAAGACTAATGAAAGTGTTTTCACACAAATAAATATAATTTATAATGTGTCGCTAATGTGTCCACAATATAAATTTGAAATGCAAGTTGTATATAGCATAACATTCCTCATGAGGAATAATGATGCACCAACAAATCTAAAGAAATTACAAATAATCATTTGAGGACACCTGGTCACATAGAGTGCACCCCCACCCTTTTTATTGTTCATATTTTCCTTCTATCTGCTTTTTTCACTGAAAATTTGGGGTAAAATTACACAGCCTATTATATATTACCTATATCACATTATATGAAGTGTGTGTATGCTTGCACTATTGTGCATTATCTGTAGAGTTATGGTCCCTGAAAAGGGTGGTGGAGGTGCTCTAAGGACATTGACCTGGGTTTAATAAAAACAACAACAAAAAAAGAAAATATGAAAGTATGTGCGCTTCCCAAAGATGAGAATAGCAAATGACCACAATGGTAGCCCCGTTCCCTTATTTGTCAGACCATGGGCTACCTTATAGGGGGACGTAAGTGATGGATATCATGAATTCATACAGCTGCAGCACCAGCACTCTCCTGCCCCATTGCCCCAGGCCTACATTTTATATGTTATACTGTTGTACCATTTATTTTAAAATCTCCAATATAGCTTATATTCATCTCAGAGGTGATCGTTATATACTTGTGAATGGAACCCTAAAAGCTCTTCCCATGCCCCGATGGCAGGTGAGTGTGCACTGATGGACTATAAATATGCGACTAGGAATGGAACCCTCACTAATGTTAAAATAACCAGGCATCTTGTATTTCAGAATTTTTTCCAGCCTGATGTACACAATGCATGCGCACACTGCACTTTAGTATGCCAAATCAGACTAATATTTAGTATTACAGGTAACGGAGTTCAATATTTGATCAATGAAGTCAAGCCAATCATATGACCGCACAGGACTGTGAGTAGTTATGACACCGAACTCCGGGCAATTTAGCTTGAGAGAACAGCTTTTTTCTGCAACATACTGTATAAATTGGTATAAATCATAATTCAATGTATAAATGTCTATTTTAAGAAAATAACATTAAGCTGAAAAGTGCATGCTAAAAGTGCATGTTACTTTTATTGGCACCATTCGTAGCTGGTTTATGTTAATTTATAATCCGCGGTCATTGAGATCTGCCATTAGTAACACATTGCTTGTATGCACATCTAGCATATCTGCTGCCATTCCCTATCAGGCTAGCAGACAAGAACACCATTTGTTCTTCATCTTCATTTCAGCTGATTAAATTAGACAACCCTTTATGTTTTAAAAAGTGTCCTTATCATTGACCTTATTTAGCCGCAATCAACCATTTAAGCCCATTGAGCTAGATAATGTTAATTCAACTAGGCATTACACTTCCTAGTTCAGCAAGCTAAACAAAAGCCACAAACAGAGTGCTCATTTAGATGAGTGGCAAAAGAGGTGCAATACTATCAGTAAATGATTTCTTTTTTAGTCGTGACGAATCAAAATGCAGAGCTATGCAGTGACTAACCTCTCTTACAATGTGTTTTGGCCGGAAGTTTTTAAAGAGCTTAATACAAACTACCTAGAGTGATTTGGGCTTGGATGGACAATTGCATCTAAGTATAGTTATTGTTTAAATATTTTAAGTGTGAAACATTTTTGAATTAATGGTATTAACTGAAATGCAGACTTACCAAATTCTGAAAGCCAGTTGGTGTACCTGAGGGAAATATCTTATTGCCTCAGTGGTGGGAAAATGAAAGAAGCAAATGCTAATGACAATAAATTGCAGTGATATAATTTCAGAAACAACAAAATATTGTTAAATATATAATATTTAGGAACATATCATGCTACAATGAATCATGTTCACCATTCTGTACATGGACGCTGATGTTGCTATATATTTGAGTGTGTGTGTGTGTGTGTGTGTGTGTGTGTAATGTAATAGTTTTTTTTTTATGTAATAGTTAATTTACTACAAACTAGGCTGGGCTCTCTGAGTTCCCTAAAGTGCAAATACATTGAATGAACTTCCAAAAAAATATATATATATATATTATATGGAGAAGAAAATAACCGACCTTTTTAACACAGTTGGTGCTGCATGCTCACTACACTACACACTTAATGTCATAAGAATGATCACAGTAGACTACTGTCAGTAGGTTAGATTTCACTAGTTGACTTTAGCTTGACAGGTTGCTGTGCTTTTATTTTAAAAATGTTCAAAATTTAGAACATATCTTTGCATAGTTAAACATTCTTTTTTTTTTCCTAACACGGAATGTAAGAATACACTTCACTGAGCAAGGGAAAGAAAATGATGGGCTTCACAGACTGGAAAGGTGATGTTCTGGTGTACCAGGCTGAGTTATGATCAGATGTCCCTGTTCATTTTCATCTGACCTGGTTGGATCTGAGCATGAAATATTAATGTCTTCCTCACTCTCTCAGCCAACCTTGAGTCATTAATCAGGTTTTTGCCCTTTGCTAAGCCTCATGCTACACGGATGCTTTCACCCTGCATTAGGTGAACATAGCTACTCTGGATGTGAATCTTGCTCCCAATCAACCATGATGAAGAGGAGAAAGAGAAACAAAAGGTATTGGACATGGCACAGTACACATTTGAATTAAACCCATTAACCTGATGGTTCCATTCATTGTCTGGTTGTAGGCGCTGCACTGACCCAGGCCATGTCTTTAGAATGAATAGCAATACAACTATAACTTGAGGATAGACAACTTGTCTACATTGCAGTTCTTACACGAAATTATACATAATTATACATAATAATAATGTTCTGTCACTTTAATTGCTCTTTACTGGTTAAATGTTTAATTTCTAGTACTTCACTACCTTGGACGTAATGGAATAATGTGGAAAAAAGGTAGTGGCTCCTTTTTGGGACTGTTTTATGCATGGCAGTGAGAACTGAACAGCGAACACGTATTTACTTAACCTACCAGCACAAATTATGCAAAAATGAGTGGCAGAACATTCTAAGTTGTTCAAAAATGCATGGACAGTCCTTTTAATTAATGCCGACACCTCAGTGAAACTTCCTTAATTGGACGAAGCCCTCCTGCTGATGCTCGCAATAAAAATTGCATTAAAGGAAATTAAACTAACCATTCACAAGAGTACATTAAAATTCTAATAAGTGCTGTTATCAGGACTGTAAGGGTGAAGCTCCAAATTCAGCTGCTCTTATTCGGGTCATAATAGAAAAGAGTTAGCCCATTTTGCCGTAATCATAACTACACCATGTTCATGATTAGACCAATCAGGCCGTCAGCAGGGGTGGAAGACTGTGAGGGACCTGCAGGACTCAAAAAGAAAATTCTTCTGCCTGTCTCGATTCTACAGTCCAATTAAGCGCTGATTATCACCTGCAACATTCTTAGATTAGATTCCCATTTTCCAACAATAGCCTTTTAAGGTACAGTTGAGCATAAAAGAAAAAAAAAAAACACAATTATGGAAAAGATTTTGGAGGAGTTAAGCTTCCATTAGTTGTTAGCTAATTAGCCTCACAGCACTGGTGCATAGTTAAAGGAGCACATTTTGGACAGCACACAGGTCTTGTTTGATTTTCAGAAGCACGATTTTCAAAACTGAGAGCTTAGGTTCACTATGGCATTTGAAGAAATACAAAAATTATTAATTTTAATCCAAATTCAGCATTTCATATTTGAGAAAGATTTTAGATAATCTGCTTCTCATCTATACTGCTTTTTACTCTGTTTCCTGTTTCTGTTTTCATATCTGTCCTGTCCACAGACTGTACAGTGCCTTGCATAACAATTCACACCCCTTAAGCTTGTAGTGTAGTAACCCTGACTTACTTGGAATTATATGTCCTGAATCAAAACAGAGTAACATCATCATTTTAAATAAAAAATCATAAAGGTGATTGCAAATACTAGACAATAGAATAACCAGGAAAAAAAATGAAGCTGTTTTTCTTTTCCTAAGAACTTTGTCTCTGCTTTGTTTTAAAAGCTTCTTGGTAAGCATGTTGTCATTTGTTTAGGTATGTTCTCCAACAAACTTCCAGGAACAGGTGCCTTTATATTTAAATCATCTTAACTAACTTAATTCAGCATGACTTTTGATGACAACTGTTTGCACCATAACTGATAAATAATTTTGCAAACCATATTCACTTCCTCCCCACCCCTTTTAAATTTTATGGATTAATTTGTGGAGATTTATGATGTATAATCCAGACTACCCTCTCTGTCTCCCTCTGATTATATCTTTCTCTCCCTCTAACTTATTTATACAGTCACTCCCAGATTTTAGTGTGAGGTTCAGCTTTGATCTTGGACATAAACTAATAAGGATGGATAAACAGGAGGTAATAATGACATGTTGGAGAGCAGCCCTCCTGAATACACTCTTTATTTTATAATGGTTTGACCTCTTTGGTCAAACGGAAGCACATCAAAGGTAGTGTTCAATGGATTGCAAATGAGCAGTACCTGCTTGGGAAAACAGGATGAACATCCCAAACTTCAAAGAAATATTGTGTCCCATTGCCCCAGGTTATCTTTTTAGATTTTTTTTTTTTTTTTTTTTGCAAAACAACTATAGCATTTGTTTTAGCAAATCCCCAACATAATCTTCTCTTCATCACCAGTCTATCACAGGGCACCATTCACACACTCCTTCACACACTCCTTCACACCTGGGGTAAATTAGCCTAACCAATCCACCTACCGACATGTTCTGGATAGTGGGAGAAAACCAGAGAACCAGGATCGAACTTGGGTCCCTGGGCCTGTGAGTAGGTATCACAGTGCCACCCTCTCTTAACCCTTTCTCGAAGTACACTGGCATTCCATTCCTCCGGTGGAATGGAAATCTACTTATCGGACATTTTCAATCAGTATAAACGAATGAATTATTTTATCGCCACAAGTCCGTTGTAAGTAGATCAGTCAGTGAACTAATCGAAATAGTGAATGAAATTGTTTATTAGTGTAAATGAGAGATTTACACCAGTGTTCCATACAAACCCAGACTGTTTTGAAGGCAAGGCCATTACTCTTGTGCTTTATTTTAAAGAGCTTTCATTAAAATCTCTTTTCAACTGTTGGGTTTCTTTGTGTAGAGTATCCTGACTCTGTGTTTAGCTGCTGGTGAGCAGGGCGATGGGAAAGGGGAGGAGTGTGGGCCCCCCAGCTGGGCAAATAATTCACACCTCTCCACAATAACATTGGTACAGAGATAAAATGGACAGCACAACTAAAGCTTTTTTTTTTTTTTTTGATAGTAAAACACTGTATACAACTGTCACAATAAAATTATGACATTTAAACCTAATAGGCTAGGTAAAAAAAAGAGTGGCTTCTTCCATATGAGCCATTAACCACTACTGTGGAGTGCCACATCACAAATAAATTCAGTGCTGAACATGGGAACTCCCAAAACAGGCAGAAATTCCATTTTTTGACCTCTGGTCAAAAGAGGTTGTCTTAAAGTCAGATAATGTTATACTGTCACAGACTGAGCATACAATAGTTAAAAACTTAAAAACGTATGATAATTTGATCATAAAATGTAATGTTTCAGATTCATTTTTATGTATTTACTCACAGTTCACATATCACTGACACTAGCTATTTCTTACGCACCCTAAGCTTCATGTTAAAACATAGTGGTTGACCTGTTTTCCAGCAAAATATAGTCAGCAATATTCAAAAGCTGGAAAAAAAAATCTGTCAGTCACACGGTGACAGACTTCACTTGACGCCTTGACCTCACTTTTTTGAGCAGCAAGGGCCACTTAGTAAAATTTTAGAAACCTACAATAAGAAATGAAATTGTTTTGGGCTTACATTTAGATTTAGATTATATTTTTTCTGACAGCCCTGAAAGATAGCAACAAGCTAAGGCACTGCCAGAACCAAGTGTCAGCAGTGTTATATACCCACATTAATACACAGATCATGAGAGCCTTATTAGTATTAAGTACTTATTGAGGATGCATGTCATCGGCCTGAATTTGAAGATAGCAAGGGACTCGACCAGATGTTCCTGAAGGGTGGCAGATAGAGCCAAAATCCAGGATTTGATTACTGTCATTAGGTGAAGGGCCTGATCAATTATTGGCATTGTCAGCAAGCCTCAGCGTTATACAGCTAATACATGACTGTACAGGGAGCACAGTCAAGTTACACAGGCGAATATTTTAAAAGCCGTTGTTGAGGACTATCGAAGAAAGGTTTTATTGGAAAGTCAGGTTGAGTATTTTCCTATTTAGAAAAAGGGTCATTTTGACGTTTTAAACAGAAGCCTGTAACAACTGGCTTCAGAAGCTTTTTATTTAGTGCCACTAAAGCATTCTTGCCTCTCTAAAGGCAGAGCACATTTTTGTGCCTCATTTAAAAAATGTTCATTTTAGAAGCAGTGCCAAAGCTGTTACAGCTCCAACCCATGCACTTGCAAGTTATTTTCCTTAACATGACCTCTTTAAAATCTCATGCTCTGTTCTCTCAATCCACCTAAAGCTACTAATGTTAGTCACAAACAACTGGATCCATGTCAGAATAACACGCTTATGACTTCGATATTTAACGAGTACTATACTTCTACTATACTTTTACTATACTATGATCTATACTGCCATATACTATATATCATGGAAAGTACTTATTTCTGAGCTAACAACTTTAAATGAATTTGCAGTTCTAAAAGCCACCAAAGCCACCAAAGCCACCATGGGTGTCATTAGAGCCAATTTAATGGGACATACAGTGGGGAAAACAAGTATTTGATCCCTTGCTGATTTTGTTGGTTTGGCCACTAATAAAGACTCGATCAGTCTGTAATATTAATGGTAGGTGTATTCTAACATGCTGAGACAGAATATCACAAAGAAAATCAAGAAATCGACTTTAAAGAATTTGTATTAATTTATTTGCATTTTATTGAGGAAAATAAGTATTTG
>CM040980.1:20849958-20860705 GCA_022985145.1 Pangasius djambal
AATACTTCTTTTTCTCAATAAAATATAAATAAATTAATATAGATATTTAAAAGTTATTTTCTGGATTTTCTTTTTGATATTCTGTCTCCACATGTTAGAATACACCTACCATTAAAATTACAGACTGATCAAGTCTTTCTTAGTGGGTAAACCAACAAAATCAGCAAGGGATCAAATACTTGTTTTCCCCACTGTATACCCCAGTAAAATATCTCTGTGCCCACTATAATGATTAAGAAAAAAAAGTCAATATATAAGCCATAAAGTTTTCCAATTTAACCTTGATTGTTGGGCTAAACTACTTGGCACAAACATTATGGCCACACAAATTCACTATAAACACAAAATTTTCGATAGTGCTTCAGCATATTACCTTTGAAAGTTTGAAGGACTAATGCTTTGAGTTTCCATGAAGTTTTCATTTTCGTTTTTCAACTTAGGCTTTATGACAACTGTTCTCAATAAGAAGCTAGCAGTAGATGGACATGGACATACATAAGTATTTATGTATGCATTATTTATGTACAAGCAAGCTGTCTATGACGCACATATAGTGTAATCAAAGGCTTAGATGTAGCCTACCATAGTGCATATTATATTGCTAAATCAAAGGCATTAGTCAATTACCCGACTGTTATTATACAGGCTAATTAAATTTAATATACCAAGATTATTGTATTTCGGTTTCAAATCTTGCATTTCATTTTTAAATATAAGGGACATTGCTATACTGCTTATGTTGCAAGTTTGTGTTATCTAGCTAGGAACTCATGATTCAAAAACCAAATCACACAATTATTTCACTTGCACGTGTATGAAATTATTAAAATGAATGAGCCTGAGAATGAGCAGGGAACAGGAGTGGATATACAGCACATACTCAAATGTGCATTTTTGTATGCTTTTTTATTTTTTGTCTGCACTCTCCATTACCCCATACCCATTGTTATATTGTCTGTATAGTGTATTTATTATACTTTATATGATGAGTCTTTGGAGTGAGTGCATCTCATTTCACTGCACTTTGTGCCTGCTACAAATGCAAATGTGAAAAATAAACCTTGAATGTTGAATCTTGAATATCTTAGAAAGGTTGCAGGACCTAAATATGTTATTCAAATAAAGGGACTATAAATTGGTCCAATCTCAAATGGTACAATCAGAAAGAGTGAGATTTTGCTTTGTATCACTTAGATGTTTGACCCCTTACACCCTAAGGGTCTTTTTAAGCATTTTCTGTCTAAATGACATGCCCAAAATGAAACACTTATTATTCTGACATCTTTACAATGAAGGTGAGTTTTTTTTTAGTACCACTTGACAGAAAACCTTAAAGTTTGATGAAAAACCTTCTCATCAGGTGTGAGGTTTTTTCAGGTTAAGAAATTATTCATAAAAAGGCATTTAGAGCAATTTTCCAAAAAATATCTTTTGTGTTCTTTGTACAAACATTTGTTGTGCATATGCAAAAAAAATGTCAGTGCACATGACAATTTACATCCTGGGTTTTTATCAGCTTTAAACTTGCTGACAGTTAAAGTACAGCATGGTTTAGATTAGATCACACTGTTGGTTGTGACAGTGTTAAGATGCAACATTTGTGATGTTTTGTAAAGACATTTTTATTCTGGTATACATGTGCATGGAACATTTTTCATGTGTGTGCATTTTACATGGAAAGAACTTTCCTTTCCTTGAGCTTTTAAGGTGATTAAATCCTGCTGAATATCGCTGAAATCTGATGTGGCTGAGCAGCTACAGTCTCTCAGTTAACATGGCGGCAAGACATGAATCCTCTTCTACTGCACTGTTTTACACAATCAGTGTACAGCCAGTGTACTGTGTTAAAACACATCCACTGCTCACATTATTGATAGGGCTACTTGAAAAATTACCTTTAGGGAGGGAAACATACAGATCTAGGAGGTTTCACACAGCTAACATATCTTGGAGTGGACATCCATCCTCTGTTTTGTGGGCAAGAGCATTTCTGACCCGCAGCACCTCTGCTGTTTTCAGTTCAATGATGTAGTGTTTGGCAAGCTCCGTTAAGATTGATTCACTCATGAAGTGCCCTGAAATAAGGCTGTGTGTCTGGATGCCTTTTCCTAGGCTTTCATCTACACTAGAAAATCATTCATCAAGCTCACTAACCAACCTGGATTTGTAAGACCAAGTAAACTCCAAAAAAGAACATTTTGGCAGATATACTAAGTGCTCTTGCTGGGTCCCTGGAGGACTAGTGGTTAGGCCACAGTGCTCTCACCGCCACGGCCCGGGTTTGATTCCCAGCCAGGGAACCAACCCCAGCCACTTGCGTTGCACACAACAGTGCACTCCCAGTGTCGCCCAAGCCCAGATTGGGGATAGTTGCATCAGGAAGGGCATCCT
Organism: Pangasius djambal; assembly: GCA_022985145.1. NCBI lineage: Eukaryota > Metazoa > Chordata > Actinopteri > Siluriformes > Pangasiidae > Pangasius > Pangasius djambal. The sequence continues at coordinate 20,852,350 of CM040980.1, forward strand.
GGGTAAAAACTGCCAAATCAAATATGTGGACCAGTGATCCACTGTGGCGATCCCTAAAAGGAGCAGCCAAAAGAAGAAGAAGAACAACAACAGCTCAGTGCTCTTGCTCTGCTGAGGTCCCACTGCAATAATATAATAAGCATGAATTTACAGACCAGATAGGGAAGGTGCAGAAATCCATTTCTCACGTGACCCACGTAAGTGTCAGCTCCCTGTCTGAGGGAAATCTAAATGGATGGCAATGTTACCTCAGGGTAAAATAGATGGGTTCATCTGGAAGTCACAGCATGCACCAAGGACATGTGTTGCTCTGCTCCTCAACACAAACCTCTTTCATGCAGTTTCAGATTCCAACAGTAGAATGCTCCTCTGTTCACGCCATCGCTGCTACTAAAAATCTCCATAATAACAATAATAATAATAATAATGTAGTTAAATTGCTGATGACACAGTGTTAATATCAAGTAATTTACAGGACAGCTGTCAGGTATTTCCCCCTTGCTTAAGCAAGCGGCAGCGTGACAGCTCGCGCGCACATGTCATGTCTTTGTTTACATCGCCATGTGTGTTTTTGTTTTGATTCATGACCTGTCTTCTCTCCTGTATTGTCATTGGTTGTCTCCCAAATGTGTCATGATTAGTCTCACCTGTTTGCAGTTTACCCTTTGATTTGTTAGTATATTTAAGCCCCCGTGTGTCTTTGTCCTACGTGAAGTATGTTTCAGTGGCTGTTCATACAAAGTCTTTGTTCATACCAAGCCTTTGTTCCGTGTTTTGATTCTCATGTTCTCGATCTTACTTTGTGTCCTGGTTTTTGCTTTTGCATTATTCCGAAATTGTTTTTTGTAAATCACCTGACCACTGCCTGCTTACCGTACAGGTTTTTGATTATCTCAGAAACATAAATACTGCCCAATATGCCGCCCACCTAGCCATTCTCATCTTGAATGGAATGCAGCATTACTCATGATATTTAGAGTCATCTATAATATTAGTATTGTATGTGATTAATTCTGCCAGGATATATGCACAGGCCTAACACATAGAGAGAGAAAGAGAGAGAAAGAGCACTTCCCATGTTGCCTCCTAATAAACCATTTATACCGTAATTACACCACTATGGTACTGGAAATGATTTTTACCTCTTTAAATGAGTCTGTAGAATTTCTGAGATTGAGTTGATTGCACAATCTTTGCTCATTTTCCCCATTTAACTAAAAGTATCAACACCTTAGTTTTTCTCAGGCGAAGTTTCTGAAGACCCATTTTTTTCATGCTAGTAATTTTAGAACGTTAAAGCATTTTAGGGAAATTGAAAGACACAATAATATTTATTTTACTTCTACAGCAACTACTCTATAAATGTTTAAAAAAAACAAGTAAAAATTCTCATTGGAAATTAGAATAAGTATAATCAAGATGATGAAACAGTATTTTTTGGGTAGACAAATAGTACAGAACAAGTACAAAAATGTGTTCCTAAAGAACTCAGATTAATGCCCAGTATTGTGGACAATAGGTGTTGTAGAGCAGAACCGTTCAATATGACTGGTAATATACTGCACATGGAAGAAATTTTATGTATCTATATAATAATTTCAGCTATTTCGTAGGTGGTGCTGTACTTAAGCTTAACTGTCATTGAGTCAGGCCTCCGAAGAATTTTGAAAAAGACTAAAGAAATTTTGAATTTGGACTAAGGGAGGTATGAATGGGGACTGAATGGGGACTAAACATAATTTGTCAGAGTAAAGACATGACTAAACATAAAACCACTTATGATATAGGGTTTACTGGAACCAGTCATTTGGGTTTGTTGCTAGACAGAAGACTCTCAGTTCAAATTTTGCCATAACTGTGAGTCACTTTATTATTTGCCAAAGTATACACAGGGTACATGAGCTAGGTTGACACTCAAGGGCTGGAATCAGAGTTGGGTTACATATGTGTAGGGCGGAGTTGATACTGATAATTGTGCTCATGCAGCAATATACTATATTTCAATGCTTGGCATCTTCCTATTCATATATCAGTGTTTTTTTTAATGATTTTATGTTACATTGTATTATATTTGACAGAAAAGAAAAAAAATGTGAAACTCTTCAGTCTGCATTTTCTATCCCCATTTTTTCAGGCTTAAAGGCAAATACTTATGTTTAAAGCCTGTAGTGCATACAAATGGAGTCTAATACACCCCTCCATTTTGGTATTCTGTGCTTAAAATAGGACTTCTCTTTGACAACAGATGAGAGACAACACAAGTGCAAATAAGAGCCTGCGGCCATTGAACTTACTTTCTGAACCCCTTTATGGGAGCTATTCCAAAAACTATGGACAATCTATGCCTCTGATTAGTTTGAACAAACATTATGTATATGTACCCTAACAAAGTAGAAGACAAATGTAGTTATGTATCAGCATTTTGTATCATCTTTCACCATTAAGAACATACTTGCAATCACTTTGTGAAAGACTTGAGGAATTCCTCTCTGAAAAGGACTCCACTATGTCCTATTGAACTTCCTGCAATTTCAGTAGCAAATCTTTAAATCCATAGGCATGTAAAACCTTTTGTCACTACTAGAGATGTTAATGGATTCCCTGATATTGAGTTTCCCAGAAGTAAAATACAAAAATCAATATTATTCATTTTATTCTAATAACTCCAATGTTAATAGTATGCATTCAGTTCCAGTACTATGAGCTTAAAGCCATGGACCGAATTTTTTCAACATAAATCCATTTTCTGTACTGCTTATCTTACACAGGGTCACAGGGAGTCTGGAGCCTATCCCACGGGACTCGAAGCACAAGGCAGGGGACACCCTGGACGGAGTGCCAACCCATCACAGGGCACAATCGCACACACATTCACACACCCATTCACTCACTACGGACAATTTAGAGATGCCAATCAGCCTACAATGCAGGAGCAGGGGAAGAACATGCAAACTCCACGAACACAGGGCGGAGGTAGGAATTGAACCCCAACCCTGGTAGTGCGAGGCAAATGTGCTAACCACTTAAGCATTAAGTGATTTAAGGCCATACCATGGTTCAGTCATGTCTTCATGTGTTACAGTGTCATGAACTACCTCACCCCCTTCACTGAGACTGACAGAAACAGAGGCCACATCTCCTTCAGTAGGACTGGTCAGCACATATACATAGTTATAACACGAAAAAAAGACATTTTGTATGAAGTACAAAAGTAAAATCAAAGACGTAAAGTGATATTATAATTAAATAAATCATGGTGCAAGGTTAATTATTAAAACTAAACATATGCCAAAGTAAAAAAAAAAAGTAAATTAATTACGTGTTGAGTTTTTAAACTGTTTATATTTGATAATAGATTATTTAATAATTTACTTAATTTGTTTCATTTTGATCACCCTTCCTTTTTGTTCCCAATGTCTTGATGCACTGATGCTCCAAAGATTCCAACTTGCCAAGTTTCTTCACAAAATCAATCAGAAATTCACTCTACATGGCCATGGAGAAAAAAAAGAAGTCAAATTAAAAACTCCACTGGGCTTCTGCAGGCGACAGGGAAAGATTCGATAGTGACAAAAAGGCAACTGTAATTCGGCCCATTTAATGGAATCCTGTCAATTTTACCTGCAGGACAGACATTCAGTAACACTAGTGCCAAAAGGACCTACTTTCTCTCTCTAACCAACCTTTCTATGCAAAAACATCTGTGGGGTTGTAAAGTTAAAGTGACACTATGCCTATACAGTATGTCCTTGACTTACTAAGGATTGTGCACAAAAACACATGCAAGCTTGATAACACTCGCGACATCTAGGGAATATTGTATGTTTTGTATGAACAAAATATCACTTGGTTTGTGCATTAATGAATGTGCAATTTGGGGCATTAATATTTAGGGCTGTTAATTAAAAAGACAAATAAAACGCAAATTAAAATGTTTAATTTGAAAGTCAATTTAAGAACTGTGATGGCTACACAAAATAATGACTGATGTACAGGTACTAAATTTGTGAAAGTTTTTCACCAGTTGGGGACAAAACGTATAAGTTTTAATGAGACAGTTCATCAAAATTATGCCTTATTATCTCAAATTAAACAAAATGTTTATTAAACATATAACTTAATATTACTGAAGTAGGCTTTATATTAGATATTTACTGCAGGCCAACCCCGCAGATGTTAATAGGTCTTGTTTTCTTGTGTTTTGTTTGAATGGAGAGATAAATCCTTGATGTCTGAGCATCAGTGTCACCCTGCTTTTTGATGACACTGTCTAGGTAGGTGAATGCTTCCACCTCTTCTAGTGCCTTGCCTTCTAAGGTGACTGGATCTGCATTACTGTTGTTGGCCTTGAGTATCTTGGTTTTCCCCTTGCGAATGTTACAATCTGCACAGAGTTGGATGCAATGGCATTGATCTTCTCCTGTATCTGCTGATGGGAGAGAAGTGCCAGGTCATCGGCAAAGTCAAGGTCATCAAGTTGCACCCAAAAAGTACACTAGATTCTATTCCTCTTCTGTGGAGAACTTCATAATCCAGTAGGTCACCAGAAGAATGGGAAAAGACAAGAGACAGGCTTGGCTGTCTCCAGTTCTTGATAATGTTGACAAGCTTGGCAGGTATATCATAATACCAGAGAAGCTTCCAAAAACATGTCCTGATGAAACTGTCAAATGCCTTTTCACAGGAGACAAAGCTAATAGCTGTCTGTAGGTTGCTGATAGTTCACTTAGTGCTTCCTTTGAGTTAGCGTCAGGAGGAATGTACACCATGTTTCCGCAAAAACAAAAACGCAGCAGTCCTTGAGTTCACACTGGGTACTTAACTGTAGACTGAGGAAATCCAGCTTATTATCGAGGGAGCGAACATTGGAAAGGAGAACAAATGGTAGAGCCTGATGGCTAGAGTTAGCCTTTAGGCTAGCATGGATGCCTACTCACTTACCATGATTCCACTTCCTTGCACAAAGTTTCGGTGGCTCCTATCCTGACCAGAAGCATCAAGCAATTTCATGGTCCTGGGGCCTGGTTCGTGTAGCAGCCTGAGGTTTGATAGCTCTTCCTGCAGTATATTGTTTATTCCTCCTGAGCTTCTTTTCCAAGGTTCAGCAAAAGTTGTTGATGATAGACTTATTCACAAGTGCTTCTGATGCACACCCCTGGTAAACGTTTCCTAATTAATACAGACTACACGTAACACGTAACATGTGCCATATTTCTGGACTCAAATATCCATACTTCTGGATTTCTTTCCTGCTCTGTTGGTTTCTGCACACTCTCCCTCTTCCTGTACATTGTCTGTTCTGGTTTGGCTGCGGAATACAACTGCATTCATCTATTTACACTTGCTACATTTCTGCAGTGTCCCTGCTGAGATCCGTTTGTTTTGTTGGTGTTTCTTTGGGCCTAGTAATTGCTGGCATGTAGCAGTAACTGCCTCTTTTATATTCTTCCATTTGTAGTTAAGGGTCTTCTCTTAACCACAATTCAATTGCAACTCTTGCAATTCCTGCAAGACATGAAACTCATTGCTCAAGGCACTATTCCTCCAGTTTCTGTGCATCCTTTAGAAGTCCTGGGTTGTATTTTTGGCATTGTGCTGGTCTTCCCATCCAGTTTTTCTTCAGTTTCATCTTCAGCTTGACCACAAGAAGCTGACAGTCAGAAGCAATGTCTTCTCCTCTCTTCACTCACACATCCTGCCAGGAGCTTCTGAACTTCTTGACAATGCAGATGTGGCCTATTTGGTTCGCAGATGAGTGGTCTCGTGACACCCAAGATACACTGACCACCACACTCATTTGTGCCTATTACAAAACCAGGGTGCACTGATGTCAAGTGAGAAGCCCTGCTGTACAGTCAGGGTTCCCATACATTCCAAAGTTGCTCAGTGGAGTTGAGGTCGGGGCCACTTGAGCTCTTCCACATCAACCTTGGCAAACCAAGAAAATCTTCAGAAATCTTAAAGCTACAGCATTAAAAAAGCATTTCAGACAGTTGTGTACAGTATGTACAACTTTGTGGCAACAGTTTAGAGAAGGCCCACATATGGGTGTGATTCTCAGGTGCTCACATACTTGTAGCCATATAGTTTATGAATTATACTTTGTGAATTATCCTGTTGAGGAGTATACTGCCCCCAATGACCAGATTGCTGAGAGCACATAAGTATCTTGCCATTCTCTTTGGAACAAGTGGAGGCTGTATATTAAAATTGTCCTGAGGGTTTGTAACATGAAGTCATAGTTTGCCAGACAATAACACACAGTACTCATAAAAACCTTTAAGGCTGAGCATCACTGCTTCTTACTGAGTATGAGAATCACTAAAGGTGCTGATATTGCACTCATATTGCTCAGTCTTGATACTGTACTCTCACCAAACTCACCACAGAGCACATGGGCTGCTATGCGTGCACTCATAATCTTATGTGCCCCAAACAATTAGTTTTTTTATTGTCTGTGTGCCTTTACTGTATCTGTAGTGTCAAGTCATATTTGTATATAATATGTATAAAAAAAATTCTGAGTCATTCCAAAATTATCCAGTTGAATCTAATAATGTCTAAACAGTACAAATCTATTTTTCTCTCTTTGTCTCTTTTCTTTTTCTCTCTTTTACTGTTTTCTATGGCTCCATTCCTAAATCTCTCTATATTTTTTTTATTCTGTCTTTATTTTATGTTTCTTGATTCTGTACCTATCTCTTTCTGCAAATCTCTTTCTTTCTTTATTTGTTTTTTCTCTGTCTATTCTCACTCTTTGTTTACTTCTTCTCCTTTGCTCTAATTGTCCTTTGCTCTAGTTTCTCTGTCTATTCAATTCCCTGGTTCCTTTTCTTCATTTTTTGCTCTGTATCTCTCAGGGCTAGATATACAGTATGTACATCAGGAGGTGCAGCACATGTTGTGCACCTGAATTTAACCTTCAGTTTACTAAGGCTGTAACTCATCATGCAAACTGTACTTCGGACTGACAATTAAATTAACTCTGCATGCAGAAAAAAAAAAAAGTGATATATAGAAAAATAAAATGCTGATGCGAAGTAATGGTGGAAATGGTCAACCCAGCTGTCAAAAAGCCCAAGAGTTCAGTAAAAAAAGATAATATGATAATAAATGAAGCTCTTATAAAATAAAGACTCTAATGTCAGGCCAAGTTAAAGGTTTGCTTGATATTAATACAATATACAGTTTGATTGCTAATTGGTTTTAATGATAAGATGGCTGGGTACAGAATACTGTATCTATTTCATATAAAATTGTGGAGTTAAAATTGTATTCCATTTTTCTTGTGGTCTACTGTGGCTGCTGTAACATCTGTAAAATTGTACTATTATAAAATAATGTCGCCAAAGTCCTGTTTAATGTGTCCAGTTTCTTTTGTAGATGTGAGGAAAATGCTGTTTTTATTTCAGTCTCTGTATCTTTATCATTTCCTTTCTATTTGCCATCTCATCCTCCTCACCTGATCTCCTCCTATCACTCCATGTCCAACGGTGATGTCCTGCAGCACATTTTTTCCATTGCCTCATCGATTTGCCTTCACATGTACAGTGTTATCATTCGACTGAAGCTCAAGAGCTTCTTATTGCTGCATCTGCAGATCATCAAGCTTTCTTTCATCAGTCCAGACTCCCATGATTTGTGTCTCTGTGTCCATCTCACTATTCTCTCTACCCTTATTGCCTTTCTCTCTGCTGGAAATCAACTTCCTTCTGCCCTTGATTTTCTCTGGATTCATGGATTATTAACAAACACTTTACATTATTAGGCTCACCTCAGAAGTTAGATGACCTGGAGCCCATCTAGAAAAATTTTAATTAGTGGGACTGATTCAGAGTGTACCGAAAATGCTTTCACGACACGACCATGTTGTTTGTCCTCATTCACGGCATAAAAAACAGGAACGTGGGGTGCTGCGATTTCGGGAACTGAATATCAATGCTAAACTTAATAACACACTCTTATAAAGCACTAGAGAGATTTAAGTTTTTTTCACTCATCTAATAAATTAACACACACACACACACACACACACACACACACACACACACACACACATACAGTGGGGAAAACAAGTATTTGATCCCTTGCTGATTTTGTTGGTTTACCCACTAAGAAAGACTTGATCAGTCTGTAATTTTAATGGTAGGTGTATTATAACATGTGGAGACAGAATATCAAAAAGAAAATCCAGAAAATAACTTTTAAATATCTATATTAATTTATTTATATTTTATTGAGAAAAAGAAGTATTTGATCCCCTAGTAACCATCAAGAGTTCTTGTTAATACAGACAAGTTAGACTCTCCAAATTACCTTGTCACCTAAATTGAAGACACCTGATATCACTAATGAC
>CM040980.1:20864979-20952710 GCA_022985145.1 Pangasius djambal
TCCTGTCCAACCTCGTCACTCCCAAAGAGAACCTCAACATCTTCAGCTCTGCTACCTCTAGCTCTTACTGTAATGACTAATGTTTTATAATCCTTTCCTTATAAATTGACATCTGAATTTCTGTAAAACTGCGTCATGCCAAAGTCTACTGTTACAAAGGCCATACAAATAATATTTACATAAAAAAAACTAAAAAGTTTAATTTAACTGAAGAGATGTGACAAACATATCTTACTGTAAAACAAAAAAATCACTAGCTGAACACTGAAATGTTAATCCCCTTTTTTATAGAACACTTTGGTATGATTCCAACTACTATCCGACCCAGTGTCTGATTTCTCTGAAGTCTAAGAGTCAAGTCAAGTCACCTTTATTTAAGTAGCACATTTATAGGATAAATGTCAGCCAAAGTGCTGCACAGTAAAATCAAATAATCTGTTTCATTTCAACCAGAAATGACAAAAAAAAAAAAAAAAAAAAAAAAACAGAGATTACAAGATAGGACAAAACAGAAGAATTACTAAAGACCTTAAAATGCCAGCAACGTTTTTAAATTGAATTGCCTATTTTGAAGGAATGCTTTTATCTTAAAAAAAAAAGAAAAAGGTCACACCCTTTACACCCCATTTGTTTCTGTGGAATTTTTTAAAAGCAACTGGTTAGAAGAGCTCTAGAGGTATAATAGACGCAAAGGAGAAATATAGCTTATAGCCATGCCATATACAGATTTAAAAACAAATAATAAAACAGGACAGTATAGAAGCTGATCAGAAGTCTAGCAGCTACACTGTGGACCAGCAACAGAGTCCCATTTTAAGCAGGTTTCAGTGAAAGATACAGCTGTGTCAGCATAAAAGTGACAGAAATTATTGAACAATTTGTTTCTCATAGCACAGTGGCACTTTAGTTCACTGTATTTCATATCATATTAGATATCGTGTAGTATATAATATTTACAACACTCAAGTTGAAGAAAAGCTAATACAGTGAAGTAAGGAAGAAATTTTACTGTTTAATGGTTTGGTGTGTGTGTGTTTGTGTGTGTGTGTGTATGTTTTAGATCTTTATATTTTTAATTTTTAACAATTAATGTTAAGTGGAAATTAACACGCTGCATTTGTTGTGATTTAAAGGGTGTCTGAAGTGAAAATGCAGCCTGCATACCATATTACTGCAGAGCTTTGAAGATCTTTTAATAAATGATTCATTGTTGCTCTCGTGAGAAGGCACTCAGAGAACATTTATATTCATATGAGCCCAACACGTATGATCATCGCATAGAATATTTCTCATGCTTCATTTACTACCAGCGTGTGTGCAGCTCATACCCACAGGACTTAAATTAACTTCTTCATACACAAGTGGCTTGAAAAAGCGGTGGAAAACCCCTGCTGCAAATTCCTCTCTTTTATATATCATGCGTTTCACAATAATTCACAAATTTCGCTGTGTGAAAAAGCCTCAGGAACCATGTCGTCCACCATCCTGGGAAAGAGAGAGGAAGTTTATTTCTTTTTTATAAAGAAAGCAAGGAGAGAGTGAGAGAGAGCAAGAGCACATCAAATATTCTTCATTTTAATGCTAGTTAATTAGGACCATGGGGAGCTGGAGAATAAAATTAAACTCAGTGAAAGAGTTTACTAATCCTTTGAGAGAACACTAATAGAGCAGCATTCACATCAAGCGCTCCGGTTTGAATGGCATTAATCTGTTGACTCAAAAGATTATATAAAAGTGTTATCTAATTATAAAGCCCATATTATATTCACCACCAGACTACAATAATAAATAAGATGACAAATACATGAAAACACACAGCAGGAGACATTTAGAGGAGCTATCTCACACACAGGGCAGCACTGTGTCACAACTGCAAATTTATAAGAATTCACATGTGCCAATTGGTGTGTAAAGTTAGCCAGTTTGGGTTAGGATGGGGAGTACACTTAGTCCTCATAGCCTCTAGTGAATGAGAACAATTTTGATACATTTTATGTGAATGCATTCATAATTAAATCTATGAGTGTTAACTCTCCTTTCTAGCGGTATAATGCCATGCCACTATTTGTATCTGTTTAGTGCTCCAAACATCTGTATCTGGATTTATGCTGAATTTGACTTAAGGTAAAGGTAATTTCCGCCCTAGGAAGATAAAGTTTTATAAATGATTATAGAATAATTTCCAACTAGGAAAAACAAAGAAAACACCCCCTCAATTCAGAATTCCTACTTGGGATCTTGGCATGGTCTCTTCAACTCTGAGTTCAGCAAGTGATGAAAAAAAAAATATCAACATGGCCGCTCACAACATCAGCAGTAGACACAGTAGCACTTCTTACCTTTAAATGAGGTAAGCAGTATAATATTCTGTCTCCTCTGCATATGCTTTGCAGGAACTGACAGATAGATAAACACTGAGGTCTGGAAGGCTTTAAATGAAGATAAGTGCTAAAGTAAAGTTCGGTGTTTTTTATTTGCATATCTTGAGTAACATGAGCTTCCAGTGTTTTATATCTCATGAAAATTGAAACAAAGAAACTTTTTTAAATCAAATATCTTTTTTATGCTCATGAATACATCCTTTTATCATAAGTTTCAGACACCACAAATTACCAACATTCTACGCTGTTACAAAGCCGTTGCTGGCAATTACAGCTTTGAGATGTCTACAGTAAAATGTAATTAGGGATAAGAAGGATAACGTGCCTCCTTTTCTATATTTGTATAATGTATTCCAGTTGGATTTTAAAGGATTCATTGTAAACAAATTAGTGATTATGGCAGATTTTTTGAAAAGTTCCATTTAACAGGGAGTGTTTAAAATGTTTAAACACTTCATGGTCAAAATCTGACACATCTGGAACAGGAGATATTGGGAATCACATGCTCTGTCTGACAAGTCGCAAATCAGCAGAGAAATAGCATGTACACTCACTGAGCACTTTATTAAGAGCACTATACTAATACTGCATAGGGCCTCTCCTTTCTCTCAAAGCAGCCTCAATTCTTTGTGGCATGGATTCCATAAGAATTTTGGAAACATTCCTTTGAGATTCTGGTCCATGTTGTCATGATTGCATTACACAATTCCTGCAGATTTTCATGTGTGAATCTCCCATTCTACCACATCCCAAAGATGTTCTATTGGATTTGAATCCGGTGACTGGGAAGGCCACTGAAGAACATTGAACTGATTGCCATGTTCATGACACCAGTTTGAGATGACTTTTGCTTTGTAACATGGTCCATTATCATGGTAGAAGTAACCATTAGAAGATGGGTAAATTGTGGCTATGAAGGGATACAACAACATTCATATAGGCTGTGGCATTCAAGTGATGATTGATTGGCATTAATGGGCCCAAAGTGTGCCAAGAAATGATTCCCCACACCATTACACCACCTCCATCAGCCTGGAATGTTGACACAAGGCAGGTTGGGTCTATGGATTCATGCTGTTGGTGCCAAATTCTGACCCTTACATCTGTATGCCTCAGGAGAAATCGAGATTCATCAGACCAGGCTATGTATTTCCAATCTTCAACTGTCCAGTTTTGGTGAGCCTGGGCCCAATGCAGCCCCAGCTTTCTGTTCTTGGCTCACAGAAGTGGAACCTGATGTGGTCTTCTGTAACCCATCCGCCTCAAGGTTCAATGTGTTGTGCGTTCTGAGATGCTGTTCTACTCACCACAATTGCACAGAGTGGTTATCTGAGTTACTTTAGCCATTCTGACAGCTTGAACCAGTCTGCCCATTCTCCATTGACCTCCTTCATCAACAAGGCATTTCAGTCCACAGAACTGCCGCTCATTGGATGTTTTTTTCTTTACTGCACCATTCTGAGTAAACTCAATAGACTGTTGTGCATGAAAATCCCAGGGGATCAGCAGGTATAGAAATACTCAAACCAACCCATCTGGCACCAACAATCATGCTACCGCCAAAATCACTGAGATCACATTTTTTCCCCCATTCTGATGATTGATGTGAACATTGTCCAAAGACGTTGGCCCATATCTGCAAGGTTTTATGCATTGCACTGCTGCCACATGATTGGATGATTAGATAATTGCATGAATGAGTAGGTGCACAGGTGTTGCTAATAAAGTGCTCTGTGAATGTATATATGTATACTGTATATGTGTAAACACGAACGGTACCCCAACTGGTTTTGCTTTCACCTTATAAGGTGAAAAAATATAATCAAATCAAAAATACCAAATAGCACAGAACTGGAGTGTGTGACTCCAGTAGCTGTTGTTTGTGGCCACTGAGATTAGTGGTTACCAAAGTGCTAAGTGGAGAACGATAGCATTTCACAATTGTGTGTGAACGAGGAGGACAAAGTGCTCTCTCAGGACTAGAGGCTTTCACCATGGAGTCAACACCTTCTAAAAACAACTCCCTTACCCCTTTCACTGAACGATATTAGATTTACTTCTGCAGCATGGTTTTATCTGGTTGTTTCACCCTAGAGCAAATCAGTTAAATGGATAACGAAGGATAAATTGCAGAAGCTGAACCAAATAAAATATAGAATCTTTTTAAAGAAAAAACAAAACAATAAAAACCAATAAAAAATAAACAAAACAAAAAACTATTTCTTTCTCCTGAAGGATTTTTAAATTAGCCTTTTTTGGTGTGTGACTTATAAAAATTTTTTTTCCCACTTTGCTATGTTTACCTCTGCCAGTAGGAAGCAACAAAAGAGACCAAAGAGAATCCACAAAACAGATACACATAGTTCTCTTCTTTTGGTTGGGCACAGAGATTTGCTTATTGAAAACATTTCGACTATAGATGACTATGTCTGAAACTCTTCAGTTTGGTTTTGAGCTGTGACAAATTTGTGCCTTCACCGCATAGTTATGAATTACATATGAGTTATGTAAAACTAAAAAAAACAATTACTACTTGGCACTTTGGCTACAACAATGTATGAGTGGGCAGAACAAAAACAAGCTTAATCTGAGAGGACATAGGAATGTGAAAAAGGAATTTGCTCGATCTGGAAAAATACAAAATAATATGGGCTATGTGCTATCTCTCCTTGTCCTTATCTTCATTTCTGATCACATGGTCTCAGCTGTCCTTGTTGCTAACATACTGTAATCTCAAAATATTGCCTTTGCAAGATCAATGACAGTATTGTTGTTCCCAGTTAGGAGTTGCCACAGCGGATCATTGGTCTGCATGTTTGATTTGGCACAGGCTTTACGGCAGATAGCCTTCCTGATGCAACCCTTAACCCCTTTTTATCCAGGCTTGGGACCGGCACTGAGAGCACACTCCCAGTGGCTTGGTTGGTTCCCTGCCCTGGAATTGAACCTAGACCGTAGCTGTGAGATGGCGGGATCTTTAGCAACTAGACCAGCAGGGACCTCAATGACAGTAATTGTGACATTAGAAATATAGTTTTCAAAATTATTTACAAAAAAAAAAAAAAACTGTTGGGATTGCATAAGTATTCAATCTACATCGCACTACATCTCAATTTATGTCTACTCTGCATCACTCTATTAATTTCTAATTACAATTTTAACTTAACAAAAGGGGATAATTTATGAGACTGATTATCTAATAATGACTTATTAAATAATTAATTAAATTTACACTGTAGCACTTGCATTGTAATACCTACTGTACGTGGTATGCACCTCGCATTTCCTGTGCTTCCTGTATAGACCTATTTCTGCTACACCACCTGTGTGCCAAGTGATCTCAGTATAAATACAAATGTTCCTGGATGGCCTCAGAGCCGAGCAGCTATCAAAACAAATCTGAGACAAAGTTTTGGAAAAGTATCAATCAGGGTTTGGTTATAAAACATAGAAAGTGAAAAGAATATGGCACAAAAAAGACTCTACCTAGAGGATGCTGTTCACCAAATTTCACTGACTGGGCATGGTGGGCATTAGTCAGAGAAGCAATGAGATTCAAGACATTAAGTCCATTTCATTGTAATGCTACAAAATGTGGAAAGTTCAATGAATATGAATACAAGGCACTGTATCAGCCTACTTCAGAATATTCACCAGAACAGTGGCTGATTAGTACGCACACTTTTTGTCACACTTTCTTTTGAGGAATTTTCAGAAATAAAGAGGACAGGCGCCATTCATTAGGGATTAACTGAGTGAATTGGCTTCCAAATATCCTTCAGTGCCATACATTTTCCTCGTTTTCTTGTAAAAAGACCCGAGTGCTCTCTGCAACAGGAATTACGAACCCCGCTCTACATTGGTTTCGGAAATTAATGTTTGATGAAATATTGCTAAAGTGCTCCTTGACTTCGGAGGAATAAATGAGTTTGATTTATTTTGTACCCGGAGGTGATTCTTCTCTCCTCATTTTGAGGTCAGTTTATGAATATTTAATATGAGAAATACAAGTCCGCACTTTAAATGAGATTTCACTTATAAGTGTCTTCGCATGTGTATTTGCATCACTTGGATGACATTTATAAAACGGTCACATTTGCATGTATGACCATGTGAAGGGAAAAATGGAACAAAAGTGAAACAAATTGGAGGACAAAAAGGCCTTTGGCTGTTTACTCAATAAGCCAGGATCATATTAGCTAGCCAGGTAGTTACTATGGGTGTAACGATCATACCGTTCATACCATTTCATTCGATACGAGACTCTTGATTCAATACGTCTGCATATTAAAAAGTACATTCAACAGACTGCATAAAAAAGTAGGCTATTCATCATAAAATAGCGCTTATATTACATGAGGTGAAATAAATATTTAAAACTTAATGAAGCCACACCCCCTCCACAGCATGTTGTGCTGCAGCATCAAGGAAAGAACTGGATGATTGAGGTGTGGTGTAAGGATCTGGTGTAAGGGAGCACTTTACTTCCTAGTAAGTTATGACACTGACGGCCAGCGAGTGGTGCAACAAAACTTTACACAGTGTGATGTATCCATCACATGTGTGCAAAATACACAATACACACTGCACTAATACTGCAAACATATGTCTACTATGGTGTGCCCGTGTCTGTGAGTGTGTGTGCCTACATTGTATTAGCCATAGGTTTGTGATGTTAGTGCATATGTACTGTACACGTATTTGAAAGCACACACAGCAAACTTCTCTGCTGCATTTAGGCAGCCTTTCCTCCCCGAATCTAGGTTAAAGAAATCACCACGGTCATTGAGAAGTTCATAATTGTTGCTGGAGAATACAGGATTCAAACACATCTAGAGCTATGTGATGGGGCACACAACTAGCTGACAGCAGAATCAGAAAAGCCCCATGCTTCAGACATGCACCCCATTGAGTCACATCAGTGAAAGCTTAGCCATGTTTCATTTTGTTGCATTATAATGCACAGCTTTTGTTTTGTTATATGCTGCAAAGAGTCTAAATGGATCACACAAACGCTCATTAAGTTTCAGTTATTGTACTTTTATAATGTTAAATGTTTTAATCAATTGGAAACCTAAGGCAGGTATCCTTGATGATTATTTTTGATGTATTGAAAACATATTGTATTGAATATCAAATAATATATTATACTGAATATGCTGTAGATATGCATTTAAATACCAGTTTAAATGATCTCATTCCATTGATCGAGTAATAGACTGATATATGATCCAGAAAGTGCTTTTACAATATCATCTATCATCGTCATCATCCAGTTGCAGTGAATTTGGTGCCTATACTAGGATCACTTGGTGCAAGGCAGGAGAATTCATCTGGATGGGATGCCAGTCTATCACAGTGCACCATTCGCACACATTCACACCCTGAATCACACATAGGTGATGGAGCAGTGGGTGATGTTGCTTTGACAATAATGCAACTCAGTATGGTCGTGCTAGTATGGCTAATCTGAATAGAATTGAAAAAAAAAGAAGAAGAGAGAAGGACAAAGTGTTTTTTGATATAAAGGCATATCGCAGACATCTGGTGATGAAGTTGAATGTTTAGTGCCTTGAATTGTTGTCTGAACCTTCATTTCTATCTACTCTGTCCAGCAGGCATTGTAGTGAATTAATCCTGCTGTATATTAGTGGCTGCCCTTAAGTAACATCAATTTAGGACAAATGCACAGATTTTTCTGATGCCACTGGATCATGAAATTAACAAATTTAATGTTGCATTTAAAGCCTGCTCTGATTCAGGCTGCATTTCATAGAGGATGGTGGACTTGCCTTCTTTTTTTCTCTAGCCATCCCTCAACATTTTATTTTGTCTTACTATCCTTGTGATGATTTTTCATTGACATAATTATTAATGTAGCCAATTAATGCTATGCCTATACCTAAATCTAAGCTTACCCTTAACCTAACTAACAAAAAAGAAACCTTTTAGCCCTTATATACTGTATTTTTAAATAAAAGTTGCAAAAAAAAAAGATTTTCCTCTTGTGTCCCTACAAGGTGAAAACTGTCAGATATTCCTATGCTTGTGGGGATATTTGGTCTGTCATCTATCATAGTTGTTTCTGTGGTCTTTTGGCCCTTTTATTGTTCCTGAGTTTACCAATGAACTCTAATTTTGTCATTGTCCAAATATTTATGTGCCTGAATGTATATAATTTTATATTAATATTTAGAATTTTAAATGAAAAAGAAATTAAGAAGTTGAGCTTACCCAACCCTTTAATCTCTTCATTTTCTCTCTTTTCACTTTCACAGGTTTTAAAACTCAGTAGTTTTAAGAAATTCATACCATAGGCAATGTATAGACAAATAGACAATTTCACCATGTGTAGAGTTTTCTCAGGTCACCACACATACAGTATGATCATGCTTGCTTTTGGCTTGTTTGTTACTCATGCATGTCTTTTGGTAAAATCAGGATGTGCTAGTAACATGACATTTAACCCCAGCAGGAACTAGGAACAGAGTCCTGTTCATAAAATTCTACTATCTTATGAACCATTTAACATGTCAAAATGGAGCCTGGGCAGCTTTTGCTGCACTCATTTTCTCCCACTCCCATTGGCTGGTGATTTAGTTCGCACCACTCCACAAAACTGGCCACCACATTCCAATACTCAGCCTCCTGTCCTCTGCTGATACAACCAACAATGGCAGAGTCATCAGAATACTTCTGCAGATTGCAGGATTGTGAGTAGTATCTGAAGTCTGATGTGTAGAGTGTGAACAGTTAGGGAGACAGGACCGTCCCCTGAGGTGCCTCCGGTTGTGAAAAATGCTTTCTGGAAAGTTATATAGTACCATGGACAAAGCCTGCTCTGTCTTTTAAGATTATTATTATTTTTTTTTTTTTTTACCAATTTGGTTTGCAGATCATGGTCTTTTCAACTTTACTGATAAATGTACCGATGTATGTACGTGCATGTGTGTCCATGCATGTGTGTGTGCGTGTGTGTGTACGTGTGCGTGTGCATAACTAATGCATTTCATGCTATAAACCTACAAAAGAAGTCATTGTAATTAACAGTTGTCAAAGTGTTCTGGTACTCTCTGTTGATCTTTTCGCCCTGTAAATAAAATCTTGATTCCCGTTATACATCAAGTATAAGATACCCAAATTCTGTGGACACAGTCGTTGAGCCACAAAGCTATTACTTGGTTGACTTAAGTTATTATGCAAAATAAATTTGATACAAGGACAACAATAAAGACACTCTTCCTGAACTACAGGTATCAAATTAGGTTTAACCTTGTTGTTTTCAATCTGGCTGAATTTACCCCACTGCATCTTACCCCAAGCAACAATTTCACCACAAACATTACACAGAGAAGAAACCAGAATGCTTTTAAATGTAGTAAGGAAATGAAAGTACTGTGAGCTATTGCTGTTATTTATTATTATTATTATGCTTTTATTCGGGTAAAATATTTTTGTGTTTTGTTAGCTGCTAATTCTGATGTATGAGCATAGCTATTTGATAGTCTGCATCAGCTGCTGTTGAGGGACACTGGACAACACTGGGCTTTCAAACAACTAGCTAATATCAGCAACTTTAAACTTCATACACTCATTTTTATGCCTCAAATATCCTTAAAATATTCCTTGACTGTGTTTAGAAGAGTGCCAGAATTAACCATTTCATCTGCTCGTCTTTCATCTGCAAAGATAAAAACATATAATCATGAATCAAGAATTCCCTACTAGACTGACAGATGTACTGATGGACCGATGGCACAAATCTTAGATATCCAGAAAATGGGCATTGAGTTCCTGAACATGAACATGTAAGGAACATCTCTATATGGCAAACAAGAAGGAAACTATTGAAGAAAAACTATTTCAGGCATTTGACCTTGCTGTGACCTTGACCCTGTTTGGATTATATCCAGAATCTTATTAGTTCAACTGTTGATTACATTGAATCGCTTGTTCTTGAAATATAGTGCTAACAAGAATCTCAAGCAGATGAACAGACAGACAGGTAGAAGCATGGACAGAATATGTGAAAACATAAAAATAATGAAATGACTTCCTATCCTCCCTCTGAAGCTTGAATGCTTTAGAAGCTTTACGATGCGAGGCCCAGACAGTCACCATTCAGCTCTGTGAATCTGTCTAACTGCTGGTAATCACAGTGATGTAAGTATCACATTAAACGAGTCTTGTGTGGAAATAATAGCTCTCAGGTGGGAGACAGGTCAACTTGGGTGTTTAATTTTTATTTCAAATTGCAAGTCAAGGTCAGTGACTCGATGCTGATCTCAGTGTAGCCTTACATGCCAGATAAAATCCAGCCAGGCTTCATCACCTTGATTATACAGTAGGTGGAGAAACCCACTTCCAGACAATAAACTTTACTCCACACCAATGGTGGAAAGAGCACAAAACATACTGACTTGAGTAAAAGTACTGCTGCTGTAGCAATAATAGTAATAAAATTACTCCAGTAGAAGTAAATAAACTGAAAAACTATAAAATTACTTTTTCATATGTCTACAATTTACACAACTAATCCAAACATGTTCAGTTTTCTATTCTGTTTTTATGCTAACCAAGTGAGCTATGCTGGAAGGAACACCAACTCGATTATCAACAGTGCTAGATGGCTAGCTAACTTAGCCAAATGCTGTTGAGGTTTCAGTAGCTTGCTAGGTTTCTTAGGGACTCTGTAGAAACATCTATTATTTATTATTATTTTTTATTTCAAAGCAACATTCCATCGATATATATAAGTAAGAAGAATACAGTGTAAGAGTTTGATGTGGTAGTGCAGTGGGGTGTAAACGTTGTAGATATAAGCAGCAGTCTTGGGTGGAATTAAAGTAGCAGTGCATTGCAAACATTATCAACAGTGTAAGCTTTGCAAACAGCGATAAAATGAACAGGGATATGCAGTGTTGTATAGAGTGAATATGAGAAAAGCAAAGAAAAGGGAAAAATTAATAGAAGTAAAGTGGCAGTGCATGTAGATATGAATAGTGGATGGCCGTAAAGTTCAACTATTTTCCAATGAGCTTATCCTAAGTCTGGATCTGTGCAAAATAGTGTCCCAGGACAGTGATGAGCTGTTGTGCAGTGCAATCGCTGTTGGTACAAATGACCTCCTGTACCACTCCTTTCTACAGCAGAGCTGAACGAGTCTTCTCTTAAAGGAGCTAAACTGTTTAACCAGTAGGTCATGGAGGGGATGCTGTTTATTGTCCTGAATGGCTATGAGTTTACTGAGTGTACTCTTTTCCACCACCACCTCAAA
Source organism: Pangasius djambal (assembly GCA_022985145.1). NCBI lineage: Eukaryota > Metazoa > Chordata > Actinopteri > Siluriformes > Pangasiidae > Pangasius > Pangasius djambal. The sequence continues at coordinate 20,876,638 of CM040980.1, forward strand.
ACCTTCAATTTTATAAAAATGTTATATTTTTAATCTACTTTAAAAACCTGTAAGTCTTCATATGCTGCAGCCTGCTAATTGGTGAAAATGCATGATGAGTGGCACATTACACATGTTGCATTCTGCTTCCTACCAGTGGAATGACTTCTGGCTGATTAGGCAGCAATTTCACAACATACATAACTTATGGTTATAAGTTCAGTTCAGTTATAAGCTTTTACATTCAGCTAGCTTAGGTAAATGTCTCCTTATCTTATCTCAACATAGTTTAATTAAATTAACAGTTAATTAATTTAGTTTAATTAACAGTTAAATAAATAGATTTTGCCTGGACTGATGCACCTTGATTTCTGCTGTGACATGCAGATGGTAGGGTCAGAATTTTGCATCAGCAGCACGAGTCCATGGACACAACCTGCCTTGTGTCTTTCAAATTTGTAAACAAAAGAAACTAATGATTATGGCAACAAAAACAGGAAAGGTTATATTGAGTGCAGAGGATAAGTACAATGTCACTGAGGAGAGATTGAAATAAATAGATAGACAGATGGATGGATGGATGGATGGATATAATTTACTGCTCCCCAAGGGGAAATTTTAGATTGCAACAGGAATTAAAGTAGTAAGTGCAGAGAAGAAATAAAAACTGTATCTCTAACTACAGTGAAGAGGTGGTCCTGATAAAATTGGCAAAGAGTGTACCTACATGAGAGGTGTACCCAATAAATATATAAAGTATACAGTGGATATGTGTATATACTGTAGATACAGGTATAAACAGAAGCAACAGTGCAAAACTCCAGCCTTCAGTTTTCTCATGACAGTTTTTTCAATGTCTACAGTTATTAGTATCATGCGTCTGCAAATATACTCTGGTTGAGTAGATGATATTAAAAATGTAAAATAATAGTCTTGCATTATCTATTGGAGGCATGCTACAATAATAACGGTACAGGTGGATGGTAAAGCCCTAGGGAAAGTCTTGACTGTGACACACTGAATCAGTCATTCTGTTCCAGCAGTAAAACAGGAACAGGTGTCGGCACATGGCAAGAACATGATGACTAATTACAGTAAGAGAGCTCAGGCATTACTACACCCTGTGGAGGCCATGCCACTCCATCTGTGAATGTATTGCTTCCATTAAGTCGAAGGTTGGAAACGAGAATAGTAATGGGGTTGAACCTGTTACATTTGACCTTAAATCTAGTGCTTGCTTTACTCACTGCACTTATAAATCATATTTCCTTGCTGAAATAAGTAGACATTTTAAAAAATGAATGGATTATCATTCATTACTATATTTAACATTGCCATTTCCTTTGATATGCAACAGTGAAAATGCTAACAAGTTGACTGTACTCAATTGATTGAGTACACCCGTTCCCTCAATTTAACTGAGTAATGGGGTCTCCCAAAACTTACAGTAGGATCACCTAACTTGTTGTTCATATAGCATTTATTGACCATGAATCAAACCCAGGCCATGGCAGTGAAAGTGCCACATGCTAGCCACTAGTCTACCAGGGAATCAGTACTGAAATAATTAATTTCACTGAAGTCAGTGCTCATTTCAAGCATACTTAAACACAGGGTATCCCAACAGTCTCTAGACCTAAGGGAAATTAACACTTTTAGCAAAATGTAACTTTATTTACAAAACATCCTCTACATGATTGTCATTCCTTTGTAAACACACATGGATTCATATCTCCCACTCATGATGAACTCTTGAACATCACTACACCAGTACCAGCAACAGACAGATGAAGAGGACCACTTTTGCAATTATTATCAGTGCATCATGATTTTGAGTTCATAACACTTGGAATCTTAAGTTTATATATTTTGGTAAATAAGTTAAACAAACTTAGATTTTTTGATTTATGGGAACAAAACGCAACATTTCAAGTAATGTTTAATCATGATTAGTTGATTGTTTAAGTAAAGACAACATTAGGGTTTACAGTGATAAGAAATCCAGGAGGATTTCTATCTATCTATCTATCTATCTATCTATCTATCTATCTATCTATCTATCTGCACTCACCATCCATTTTAGTAGGATAGTATACCTATACACCTGCACAAGAACAAGAGTCTGAGCCTATCACAGGCACAGACCGACTGAAATTGGACAGCAGAAGACTGGAAAAAGACCAGGTTATTATTTTTTTAAAATCTTCAGCTGTCCAGTTTAGGTGAGCCTGTGCCCATGATGGCTTGCCTGACAGGAGTGGAACCCAATGTGGTCTTCTGCTGTTGTAGCCCATCCACCTCAAGGTTTGATGTTTTGTGCATGCTGAGATACGTTTCTGCTCCCCATGGTGAGTGATTATTTGAGTTCCTATATCCTTCCTGGTAGCTCAAAGAGGCCATTTTCCTCTGACATCTCTCATCAACAAGGTGTTTCTATCCACAGAACTGTTGCTCACTCAATGTTTTTTGCTTTTAACACCATTCTGTGTAACCTCTAGAGGCTGTTGTGTGTGAAATTCCCAGGAGATCAGCAATTTATGAAATACACAAACCAGCCCTTCTGGTACCAACATACATGCCGATCAAAGTGATCTTTGATGTGAGCATTAATATGTACACACAGTAATGCTCACCCATGTTACAGCTGCATCTGTGAACTTCATCTGCACTTGCATCCATCTCCAATCCGTTTGCCCACCATGGATGCAGCAGGCTTCAATGGACTCTGTAATGCAATTTCTGTTCAAGGAAGAGACAAGATCAGCAGCTGGCTGCACTCCATGCCACATTGGACAAGCTCTCCAACCAGCTGCATCACTTAGCCCCATCCTCTGCCTCTGCTTGCCCACCAAGTTAGTTTCACATCACACAGCCAGAGAAATATGATGGTTATTCTAATAAATGCCAAGGTTTGCTGTTACAGTGCTCAATGTACCTCTCTGCCCAGAAATTGACTACAGATAGCTAAAACAACAAAATGGCTAATTTAGTGTCTATTTATTGGAAAAGCTGGGCTACAGCAGTATGCACACAAGCACCCAAGCTTATGAAAGGTTTGTGGGGCTTTTTTTTTGCAATGTTTCTGAGCATCCTCCTTAGGACACTGAAGCTAATGTATGTCTTCTCTCCCTAATGCAAAGGAACTGATCAGATCTGACTGTCAGACAACATACAGTCTTACAACATACAACATACAGGGGTCCTGGACTTCCAGACAAAATGTCCATGCTCTGTTGGAGGCCCTGACGTTGAGCTGGCTCAGAAGGTGCGTCATTTTTATCGGAGAAAAGATTGATGTCCTCAGCTGAGCAGAATAGTAGAGTGACATCCTCAGCTGAGCAAAAGTAGGAGTGACATCCATGGCAGCGATAGCAACTGGAGCAACATCCACCATGGAGCCAGACAAGGGAGTGACATTCTCTGCAGAGACAAAGATGGGAGTGACATTCTCCATGAAGCAAGAAGGGGCAGCAGCATCCATGGAAGAGCAAGAGGGTGGAGTGATGTACATGGCACAGCTGTGTGTGTGTGTGTGTGTGGTTGTGGTGTGGTTGGCAACATACTCTGAAGAGCCAAAGGAGGGAGCGACATATACACAGCAAGGTGAGTGGGGGGAGCGATGTCCTCATCAGAGCAGGGAGGCAGAGCAATGTCCTCAGCAGGGCAGGAAAGAAGGAGATGATAAAGTCACTGCCCTGTGTAGGAACCCCCAAAATGGAGTATATTAACTTCAGCTACCACTGTTGAGGCACTTCTGTGCCATCAATGCCTGACAGAATTTCAGGAAACTTGCTGCCTCCATGATTAGGCTTAGTGTTCAGATATTGAGAGGCAGATGCAGGTGCAAAACTTTCTTTATTACCAAAAGTACAATTAAAACATATCAAGACTATGAATCGTAGAACTAGCAAAGTGTGAACTGTGAGCAAAACCAGAACAGAGCATGAACACAAAACAACAGATGCTAAGTAACTAACAGGTGAAACCACTGAACTTACAGGGCACTAATTAGGGGAATGAGTGATGGGGAGGCATGTGACAAGGTCATCTGTTTTTCCGGGGCTGCTGGGAACTCTAGTTCATATTGGCCAATTATGGCCAAAATCAGCCATGACATGACACAGATATACTCACTGAATTGGCTTATTATGTTAGTCATACCACTCTGGACAATCTTATTGAACTGGCCATCTATGCGGATAAATTACTCAAAGAGAAAAGACAAACATTATTACTACCCTTGTTACTACTAACCATACAATGTTGAAAAGCCTGTGAAGCCTGGTTAAAACAGTCTCACCCCAGTAGAACTATACTCACAACATACATCAATGAAATGATTTACAAACTTGATTTACCCCACATGGCCCCTTCATTTCATGTCTCTATGCTTAAGCCATTGATTTCTGGTCCTATGGAAAGAGGTACCTCAGCTGCCTCTCAACCACCGCCCCATGACCCAGAAGGCCATATCATTAGATGCATGCATGCATGTATCATTAGTAAAATCCTAAAAGACCTAGTTTTTCAAAAGTTCTTTGGAGTGGTGCTGGTTCTGTCACAGCTCAGTCAACTCTCACAGAAACAATGGACTCATTTTCCCAGTATCCTCAGCATGTCACGAGCATGCCGCACCTCCAAACACAACTTGGACTCCAATTCCCACAGGTCATCACAGAACACTTACCCTCATTCATCATCTAAAGATTTTTAATCACACACACCTGTTCTCAATTGTCTCACAGTATAAAGCATGCGCTTACACTCGTATACATTGAGAAGTCCTGCAGTGAGGGACTGTAACCATTCCTCACTGTGAGTTTTGCCCCACACTTTGGATACATTCTACCTCTCCTGTTTGTGGTTTTAGCACATCTATTACTGCTCACTGGAAATACAGCCATGTCTGTGCATTTTGCCTGCATTTGCATCTGTCTCCAATCCATGACATATTAGTTTGATGATACGTTCATTTAATGTGTACAAAAATTAACTACCACTGAAAAGGAGAGGAAAAATGTAAAAGTTTTACAATTTTAAAATAGTGGATAGTGGCTGCTACTCACTTCTCCGAAGTCTGTGATTCGATTCTGAGCTCAAGTTTTGAAATGAAATGAATACAACCCCAAAAATAAACGTTATCACGTAAATTTTATTTGTTCAAGGACAGTAATATATTCATTATTATAGAATGGGGGTTGCCAACTCTAATCAAATACAATATTCATCAGAATATCCTACTGACATGACCGCTATTGAAATTTTAGATGTCCTTTTGTGAAGTGTCAGCAGGTATGTTGATGCTATTCCAAGCTCTAAGCTGTGTGCTCATCGGTATCCTTGTATAGTCCTGTATTAAAAATAAGCTTATGTAATATATGTTTCAAGGCTTTTGTGCTTTTTTTGTCAAAGTCCTGTCTACTACATTCAGTGAATACAGAGATTCTGTCTCTGCTGTTATATTAGCTTGCCTGTGGAGGGCAGTGTGGATTTGAAGAGCATCTCCCCTTCCTCATCATCGCTGGGAAAGAAAATTTGGCTTTTATTGTACTGCCTGCTTGCACGGCTGAATAATTGATGAGCTTCTCATGGGCAACGCTTTGTAGTGTGTGTAGAGTTCCAGAGTCATCACTTTGATGGAAGATATCCTCTTTCTTTTGTTGAGGTGAGTGTAGATGTGTGTGATCCTGGTCAGTGCTCACCGTATGCACACATACACACATATACACACATAGCAGCAGACACAATTTAAGCCTGATCGTATTTGATTTGGACTTAACCAGTTCTCTAAGCTGTGAATAAATCTACACTGACTGCCAAGTGCTTTTCCCCAAGCCTAAAGGACTATAGTCCAACATGAATCAAATATTCAATGGTAGCAAGCAAAGCACTGGCCTGGGGCTTGAGTTGCAACACAATGTAAGCCTTTTGCCTCATGAATTACGTAATGTTACATAACATATTAGGTGTCTGTTAGACGCAATGATATTTATTGCCTCTGTAAGTGTACATAGTGCATCCTGTTAGAAAACATAACAGACCCTTGCTGCTCTTTGGCAAAACCCAAAGACACAAACCATTATAATATTTTTCCTGACATCTCAACATTATGTAAAGCTGAAATGCTAAAGGGGTAGACACAAAATTAATACTAGCTAGCTTTCATGGTTTCTGTGTAGTTTTGGTTCTGGGTGGAATTACGCATTATAAATATGCCTAGGACCTCAGAGTTATATTCGTAAATGATTTATACCTAAATTTGGTGAGGTGTAAGAGATACATTCATGACTGAAATCCCTTATGCATTTATGGCATTATTTCATGGTTTATTTCACTACTAGGCAATTGCTAGTCAAAACAGTGGTATAGTGGTTATCAGCTATTATCTCACCGTTCCCTATTATAGGATGCTTTTAACTTGTGCTTTCACCATGAAAAGGTGAACACACTATACTCAAGTATTTAAAGTTTTGAGAACACTGTTTTGTAGGCAACTAGGAAATAAGCAGCTACAAGTAGTGATTCTACTAGCCTATATACATTTTTTTAGTAAGTCCTATACTTTTAATTAGTGTAAAATGTGCATAGGTACATGTAACTCAGCTTGCACTGACCTATCTGGAGAACAACAGGATCATGCTACAGTTACAGAGAATAGATTCTAGTGAAAACAAGACAAGACAAATAGAATGGCAATTTTATATTGTGCAATACAATGAAAATAGTGTAGGAGTAAAATAGTGTAGAAACTAGCATAGCTAGCTATGCTATCAAAAGTTTGGCTGTAGCTCAGCTACCTTAAATCATGAGTACCTTGTAGCTTGACAAGTTACAACAGCAAAGTAGCCTCCCCATCACTGGAAATATGCACACAGGGCTACATTCAGAGTTAAGGTAAGTGCACAGAGTGAAGATTTAATAGCAAATTTATGCGAGAGTCGTTGGTGGAGTTTGAGCACAAACAGAGACGTGTCTCAGTTACATACGATTCTGACCTTGGAATAAAACCCTTTTTTGTGCAAGTTTGGCTCAAACAAGGAGCAGTAAGTAAGTCCAGCACCACTGTCTGACAGTTTGACGTAACCACAATATGCTGAAATTAATGTTTTGGCCATAAATACTCTCAAAACAACTATGGATTGCCATTCAAGGCCAGTATTAAATACATAAGTATGACACTATTAATTAAGTAATAGTGCCTTTAAGGTTCACAGCTTTTTCATGGAGGACATCGGAACTGATGCATTTTTATCTGAGACATTGCTTATCTCTAAGGGTCAATTTTTTTTATAGATAAAACTACAAAATTCACTCGCTTAAATTGTAGCAGTGAGCATTTGCTCAGCTTATCTTTTAAGAGTACGGCTCTTCAGGAGAGCCAATTATTAATTTAATTATCATGCAAATTGAAAGGATGATAAAATAGTCTACATCCCACACAAACATTATCATTAGCTTTTTTAATGGATTCTGGATTTTCTTTCAGTGACAGGTAGCTATGTTTCTCTTATTGCATGACAGCTATCAATCTATCAAGATGAAGGCTAACACCAGCTTCCCCTGAGAAACACCTAATTTCTAACTGTTGCTTATGCAACTTCATGGAGAAACTGAAAAGACTGAACATGCTAGAATTAGAATGCTAATTGCCCTATACTGTAATCATACGGGGGTGGCAAGGTGGTGCAGGGGTTAGCGTTGCCACCTCAGAGCTCCAGGGTCCTCGGATCAATCCCGAGCTCAGGTTCCTGTTTTTGTGGTGTTTCACATGTTCTCCCTGTGTATGTGTGGGATTCCTCTGGGTTCTCCAGTTTCCTCCCATTGTCATAAAGCGTTGCAGTAGGTGGATTGGCTATGCTAATATGCCCAAGATAAATATGTGTTTCCAGTGTGTCACTCTGTTCCAGAGCAGAAGCCTATCCAGAGATGGGGACCAATTATGCTGTCGTTTCTAATGCTTTAACAGCTAAGGCAGAAGATAGGGCAAAGCTTCACACAACAAAATGATTTCAATATTAATGGAGATGGAAAATATCACCAGAGATTCCAGCAGTTCTGCAGAAGCTAGTCTCTAAACTGTTCCTATAAAATACAGTAGGTAATAAGTTTTGCCTGGAGACCCATGCCTTCAAGCATCCTCAATAACTCATTTCTACATGGGGTTCTTCATTATGGCATCTTGGGTTTTAATTAACAGTCTCCTGGTAATTACCCAATCCGAAAGTAATTAGGAGGGGTGGGTGATGGAAGTTAGGCTGCCTAATGATGGATTATCAAAAATACAGTGGAACTGTAGCCATCTACAAAACCAAACCACCATTTTGGGCTAATTTGCAATGTAACTTGATAATTAACTGCCTTGAAGAATAAATGAAAAAGAAACCATTGAGAAATTGCCTAATATGAGCGTTCCAACACTGTCTTCAATAATGATTCATTTTTTAAACAGTTTAATTATAGCCTTTTGCTCAGTAGAGTTCACCCCTCAAATGCAATGTTACGCTCCATCTATCTTGTTGAAGTAAGGATCTTCCTTCATATTTGACCCTAAAGTATGGCAACACACTTCAGATTCATTGCTAACAAGCAGGTTCGTGAACTTCTTTACGTGGGAGAGTGCAAATCCATAACCCAACTGAAACATGGCCCATAAATCACATTTCATAATTATGGCTGCAAGAGGTTTAATTGCAGCTTAGAGACACAAAAGTGGAGTCAGGGAGTCAGGTTGTCAGGATGAGAGGTTTCACCTATTAATTATAACATAACATTCACTGTCATGTTATTCATAGGAAGTTGCTCATGGAGAGCATCCAGATGGAGAGGTTTGACTATGGGCTATGGGCCATAGCCTGAATGATTTGCAATCTGATTATGATCCTCTTTGGAAGAAAAAAATATTGCATTTATTTCTCACCATACCTGAATGTTTTTTCTTCTCCCTCCATTATGATTTTGCTACCTTGAACTGAAGCACACTTCTCAGATGGTTATCCAAGTGTACTGGAACACCTCTACTGGGACTGGGTATGATATGACCAGGGCCAGAGAAATTCATTTTATGCTAATACAAAAAAAGCCAACAAAGCTCTGTATGTGCAGAATAACAATGTGTGCTTGAATGTGTAGAGAACATGGACAGAATCATGGATTTGAGACATAAACAGGGATTTCAGATATGAACACAAATATACATTTTTGAAACCTATTGAACTTTGTAAGGAATCTTGCCTCTCTAAGCTGCAAGTAACATGTTTATTCACATGCTGCTGGTACAGCCAGGCCTACAAAGCCAAGAGATCAATTTGTTGTTGGTTTGTCCACAGTACAAACCTATGATGGCCTGTACGTGCAAAACACATTAAAAAGCCAAAAATGAAACAGCATATAAGAAAAGACGACAACGAAATCCACACAGCAAATTCAGGGACAAAAAAAAAAAAACAGAAAATGCAACACCAAACAGCAAATTTAGAAACCCAGCAACATTAAATCAAAAACAGTAACGATAAGACCTTATTGAACATCACATGCTCATTGCTAATTGGACACAGCATATGACTATCACAAGCGAAAAAAATGCACTTTTCAGTCTGTTATCTAGTTTGTCCACTAATGTTTTTATAGTGAGAAGTAATTCTTTCTTCTGAATAACCTGGTTTCCATTAGGTGGTATTCTACCTTTGAGCAGTCATATTAATGCCACGCAAAGTTGACAGGCTATCTAAAATAACATCATTCGAATGCCTTTGACAAAAATCAACACGAATAACAGTATTATTTATGATTACTGTAAATTTCCTCCAGCTCTCCATTTTCCACAGTCTTTCAGCCATGAACATATGATGTTCAGTAAGGAGATACTCCTTCCATTTTAAGTTAATGTTGTGTTTCTGAATTGGCTATTTTTGTTTTGGCTTTGCTGTTCTGTTTTCTGATTTGCTGTTGTGTTTGTGAATTTATGGTTTTAATTTTGTTAATGTGTTTTGCACTTACAGGTCAACATTACAAACTGCTCATCAAAACACAATCAGAGCTGACAATGAACAACTGTCAAACATTATTTAATACACTAATAATATAGTGTAAAATGTGAAAATTACAAATTAAAACAGACTTTGGAAAAAAAATACCAAAGATTTTATAGAGCCCTTGTGGTATTCGTATCTCCATCCACTTATGGGCCTTGTGATGGCCAACGAGGCAGCCACACATTAACACGGTGAATACACACATGCACACATATTCTCCAGTACACTGTACAAATTGATCTTCCTTATTTAGTTTATTTAATGATTAAACATTCATTGCAGATCACAATATACATTTCATATAATGACAAATGCAGATTTGGTTTATTTTAGTTGTATGTTTTATTTCCAATTCACGTTTATTTACTACCACATTTGACTAGTTTGGGAGCACATTTTCTATTTAGTGGTATATTTTATATTAACATTTATTTGTTTTCAGTTGAAGTTCCCTGGGTGTGGCGAGCGGAGGTTTGGTGCTGTCTGGTGGGTCTGCAGTGTATTTTCGGCAGAGGTCTGTTCGTATAAAGGACCGGCTTGCTCCAATTGCCATCATCTTATTTCCACTGGCCTTATCCAAGTGCCAAATTAGCTGGGGGGAGGATTGTTTGTGTTTATTTGAATACTATTGCTAATTCTTTTGTTTATGATTTATTTCTTTATTTCTTTAGTAAACTAATTTATTTATTTTAATTATACATTAAGCAAGGTTGTGTTTGTGTTACCTACTGTGTGTGTGTTATGGACTAGTCCTTTGTGTATATAAGTTCCCCTTGTATGTCATTTGGGGCGTCAGGTTTGTTTTGTTTATGGCGTTATGATTTTTGGATTATTGTTGAGTTTGGTTCTGTTTAGTTGAACTCTTTGATGGGCCCAGACCTTGATATATTTTACATTTATTTCAAATTTAATCTGTAACTCGATGTTATGGCATAAATAAATTAGTTTTTGTTTGGAAATCCTGCGTTCCTTAAGTTTTGGCTGCTTGGTCCCTCATAGGCCTATTGCTTATGGTAGTTGTAGTCAGTTATGTAACTTGCTCACTCTACTTGCTGTATACAGTACAATATTGAACATTCCCATCAACCTCAGCTGTCTCCTCAAGCATAGTCACATGAAATGCAAAGAAGTTTATGGAGGAAAACAAATTTGATGTCCCTGTCATTGCCTGTAATGACAACAAAATTAAGCGTTATTTTTCTTTTACAGAAAGTCAAAGCAGAAAGCTGCAACAGTGATTCATTTCCAGAACAACAATCCTTAAGACAGAGAAATAGCAGTGATATTATTGATAACATTAAGTCTTACAGATGTAATCCAAAGTGGATATGAGCTCAAAGGTTTTGCTCATTGTGGGGGGATGAAGGTGAGAATTGGTTTGCGTATAAAAAGTATTTCACGAAGTGAACATTCAATCTTTTATACCATGTTTTTCTCACAGATAAAACGTCTCTAGGTTACGCATGTAACCATGGTTCCCCTAGGGAACGAGACGCTGCGTCGAAATGCTATGGGAACGCCCTCAGCGTGACCATGCTCTGAATCACATGTGTAATCAGTCCAATGAATGGGCAAGACGTCACGGGCGGGGTGACGTAGCGATCAGGAAGCTTAAAAGTACGTGTGGTAGATACAGCGGCAGCTTCTGAGAAATGAAGCAAGCACTACAGGGATGCCGGAAGTATGGCACTGAGACGCAGCATCTCGTTCCCTTGGGGAACCATGGTTACAATTCCGCCCGAGAGACATTCCCCTTCAGGAACTCGAGCTGCTTCGAAACGCTATGGGAACAAGTATGCCCACGCTGCCAGACTTAAAAATCCCTGCTCAGTGCGGAAGAGCACAGCTAGGGTGAGAGAACAGAAGAGCCTGGAGTGGCTAGCATATCGAGGCCATAGAACCTGACGCACATACAGTTAAGCCTCTGCTGGTCGGGCTCCCGAAAGGGAAGAGGACAGAAGGCATGGAGTACGATAGGCCGTGGTGTAGAGGAGGGAAATTTAGGAACATTACCCGCTCGAGGGTAGAGAAACGCTTTGGCAAGACTGGGTGCAAAGTCTAAATAAGAGAGGGCCACTGAGAGGGCCCAAAGTTCCCAAACTCTCTTTAGAGAGAGCGTCTAGCACAGCCAGGTCCCATGGAGGGACACAAGATCGTACAGGAGGCCTCAGCCTCAGCGCACCGCAGAGGAAACGTGTAACTAGGGGGTGTCTGCCCACAGACCAACCCTGCGCAGAATCGGGCCTGCAGGAACTCCAGCACTGTACCAACTGGGCAGTTAACTGGGTCAAGCTGGCGGTCTCCGGACCAAGAAGTGAAAAGTTTCCACTTCAAGGCGTACAGTTTCTTCGTTGAGGGAGCTCTGGATTGGAGAATGGTCTCAACAACCTCGGTTGAGAGACTGGAAGCTACGAGTTGTGCCCCCTCAGAGGCCACACCCACAGCTTCCACCACTCCTTGGATCTCTGAGAGGAGATCCCTCCTGACGGGAATCTCCCATGGAGAGCCATCAAGAAGGGAAATCAGGTCCGAGAACCATACTCGGCCCGGCCAGAACAGGGCTACTAGCAACAGACGGACCCTGTCCCGGCGCACTCTCTCCAGAACTCCCGGGAGCAGAGCGATTGGGGGAAAGGCATACAGATGAAGCCTTGGCCACGTCTGTACCATGGCATCCAGACCGAGAGGAGCTGGACGAGTCAGAGAGAACCAGAGGGGACAGTGCGATGTCTCCTGAGTCGTAAACGGATCCACCTGAGCCTGGCCAAACACTCTCCATATCTGCTTCACCACCTCAGGTTGAAGCCTCCATTCCCTGGGCCTCGGCTCCTGCCTTGACAGGATGTCTGCTCCCAGCCTGATCTGGTGCGCCAGCCTGTAAAGGGGGCGTGAGTGCAGACCAACACATGGCGATCTCTTAGGTCCGGGAGAAAGTGTTTCAATGCTAGAAACACGGCCATCGTCTCCAGGCAGTTGATGTGCCATGTGAGATGGCGGTCGCTCCACAGACCGCTGACTGAGCGGCCACTCATGACCGCTCCCCAACCGGTGAGAGATGCGTCCGTCGCTAGCGTTACGCGGCGACAAGGAGCTCCCAGCATCGGGCCCTGAGACAAGAACCAAGGTCTCCTCCACATGTCTAAGGCACATAGGCTTCACTGCGTGACCTTAATCATGCGAAGCGGGTTTCCCCTCGGGGAGAACCCCTTGGTCTTGAGCCTCTTGGTCTCTTGTACAGCAGGCCAAAAGGTATCATGTTGGACGCAGCTGCCATCAGACCCCAGCAGTTTCTGGAACTGCTTTACAGTCAGTGACCGGCCTTCTCTCACTCTCGTGACTGCTGTGAGGATCGACTCGAGCCGAGCAGGAGACAGACGTGCCTGCATCGTGGTCGAATCCCACACCACGCCCAGATAAATGGTTCTTTGTACTGGAGAAAGCACACTTTTCTTGGCGTTTAGTCTTAACCCCAGCTCTTTCATGTGGGTGAGGACGACATCTCGATGCCGAACCGCCACCTGCACCAATCGTTGATATAATTCAGTATGCGGGTGCCCTGGAGTCACAGAGGAGCCAGAGCAGCATCCACACACTTCTTGAAAGTGCGGGGTGAGAGTGCCAGGCCAAACGGAAGAACTCGATATTGATAAGCTTCGCCCCCGAAAGCAAACCTCAGGAACTTCCTGTGTTGGGGAGGGATGGAGATATGGAAGTATGCGTATTTTAGATCGATTGTGACAAACCAGTCCTCAGAGCTGAGACATGACATGTTTGATTGTGAACATCCTGAACTTCAGTCGCATGAGTGAGCGGTTCAATTGACGCAGATCTAAAATGGGACGTAACCCTCTATCCTTCTTTGAAGTACCGGCTGTAGAACCCGGACTCTCTGTGGTGAGGAGGGAACACCTCCATGGCCTCCTTCCTGTTTACTACTTCTTCCATTACCAGAGCCTGCTCGGGGCCCACCAGAGTGGGAAGAACCCTGCAAAAACGAGGCGGTGGAGAACCGAATTGGATTCGGTAGCCTCTCTCTACAGTATGCAGGACCCATTGAGACACATTTGGCAGAAGTTTCTACAGTTCATTTGGCCAGAGACAAAACAAGATGGTGGAGGAATTGTGAGCAATGCACCTGACACAAACTTTATATAAATGTACATGATAATTTGAAGGTCCACATTAACAAAACAATTCTTGCTAGTTAGTGTTATGTCTACAGTTTCACAAATGAAAGCTGCATCCTTTTCAATCAATAACTGAGAACAGCAATGTGGACTTTATGGTGGGTTGATTGGTTTGATACGGTCAAGAAATATAAAAAAAAATCACTCCTGTAAAATTTATGAGATTAGGTTGATAGCTCAGACAAATGTAGACAGACAAAGCCACCTTACTTATTTGTTCTTATACTGAAGTCTGTTGTCTTTGTATGGCTTTTGTTCACATTTCTACTTCTTACCCCTAGCTCAGCCTTACTCTTTTCCCCTAAACCTTTCTTCTTTCCCATGTCTCTGTGGATCCTTTATTCCATCTCATATCTTGTCTCTTGCCCTCTTCTGCTGGAGTAAAATCTTCCCTCTGCACTCCAGTACTGATAAAATGTCAGAACTGTAAGAATTCTAAGGCATTCTAATAGATTACTGATTAGAACAGAGAGCTGCAAACAAAAAACAAATAATGTGGAAAAATTCCTACCAATATTATATATATATATATATATATATATATATATATATATATATATATATATATATATATATATATATATATATATATATATATTTCCAGGGCTCACTTAGTAAAGGAATAGTTTGCCAATTAATTATATTTGCACAATTTTTCACCTTTACCCAAATGTGGTTAATGAGCATGTTTGGTGACTGTTTTTTTTTCACTGGAGCTATGATGCTCATGTAGCTAAAAAGTAATGGAATCTATGCATCCAAAATCTTTTTCTCATACATGCATGCACACAGAATGCACAGAGTTTGAGCAGAATTGTGATTGAGAACACTATGGCATGCTGAAATCAAAAATATTGAACACAATGTGGGAAAAATCCTTTGTTATATTTGCATATTTGATATGATTCAGCCCCCTACAGGCCCTGCCTCCCAAATGTAAAAAAATTGAATTGTTATGGAAAGTAGGAAGTTATATGGATGAGAATATAGTCCAGTCTCACTAGACTATCCCTGTTATTTTACAAATAATAAGATAATTATGGCAATGGGTGAGTGGTCAAGCACCACATATGAATTGTAGAAAGAGTCACAGAACATGAACAGGCAATGAATTAGTGTCTACACCTGTGTATGGTTTATGTCAGCCTATTTATATACTCCTTTTCCTCCACAGTATGCTGCCAGATACTAGAGAGAGACTAAGCTGACTTTACCTGCCCTGACCCGGCTGAGCTGAACTCCTCAGACTGATTTTGTCTAGTTTTGTGTTATTTTTTGTACCGAAAAAGTACAGAACAACATTGTTTAATTAAAAAGGAAACAGCCTCCCGTGTCCTCATCCCCCTCCCCATTGACCAGGCATGTCATAGTGGTGCCGAAACCATGATTTAAGGACTGATATGCTGCCATGGAATACTTCCATTTGCAGCTGGTGCTCAGCCATGCCCCTGCTGCCACAATTATGTATTTTAACAATATAACTGAAGCAAGTATATATATGTATGTAAGTTTTTCATGTGTATTTACACAAACATTGTATAAGGTAGACTTTCTAATTACTTCCATGACTTACTTGAATACTCATTAACACACAATTCATAAATGTAAAATGGGCATGTTAAAGTATATGTTTATATTAAAGTATGACACCTGTACCACACAGGTGCAATACATACTAACTGTATTGTGTTTTACCTTATTGTGTGTCATCTGATTCAGTGCATCAGCATTAACACAAGGTTTAAAATGTGTGTTCAAGCATGCAAATTTGTGGTGTAAAATGAGCAGGATAGAGATTAATATAACACACAGTCTATTACACATTAATACACCAGCACATGCAAACACACATTTGTCCTCTTAAATTCTGTATTAATGTGAGAATGAGCTAGATTTGGGTGTGTTAACGGAGGAAACAGTACATGGAGACTAGCACAGAGCACTGATGTATTTTCTACTCTTTTCTCTTTATTAGTTCTACATTGCTCTGCTCTCAGTTTAGATGGATGGGTTACTGATCGAGCCCAATTTCTGAGGGACCTATCTTAAATGTATCCAGCATTTTGACTCATTTAAGATCCTTACATCTCTTTTATATCTCCACTCAATTTATAGTCCTGTCATTATGAATGGCTGTCATAATGCCATGGCTGTGATCATTTTTATGAGACAGAATGCCATGACAGCTTATTAGCTGACAAAGAGTTATGGATGGCATTTGATCCGGTGTCATAAAGAAGAGGAACAGCGTAGTGCGGAAGAGCGGATTTTCTCGCGTCAGATAATCGAAAGTAACCTCATATCTCTCTCCCTTTCCTCTCTTTATCTTTCTCCCTGTCATTTGCTCTCCCTCTGTACCACTCACTCACTTATTTGTCTTCTCCGTGCTCCCTGTGCTGTATTTCTACTGTCGTTCGTCCTCTCTCATACTCTCTTTTCTTCCCCTTGGTCTCTTATCATCAGCTCTGCAACTGTCACCGCTGACTTTCACTCATTACTGTTGATCTCTCTCTCCCTCCCTCCACACACTGTTCCTCTTTGTCAATTCAGGTCTATTCATGATAGCTTTATTGGCAGGACCAATGCTTCCAGTGTTGCTGCCAATGCTGAAGTAATAAAAGAAAGTGAATGTGCACTATCTATAACATTAAAGATTAACACATTATTGCCATCATCGAGGCCTTCTGCTTATTTCCTGTTTCCAGGTTGATGATGTCTTGCATGTCCCCCGATTATTGTGACCATCTGCTTCTTATTATTAGTCTCATTATTATCTGTGTTAATCTGTATTTACACCAGTGATAATTTGGTTATGAATAAACTTAACTGTTATTATCCAATAAGGTATATTTTTATAACAATAAGTAACATCCAGTTACATCCGTAACTATAAAACTAGCACTAGCTAGATTTCTCATTATATATAATGACAATATCTCATTATATAAGCTTAACTAGCAATCCTGATTTTGCAAATGAAGTAGGCAGTGTCAGTTTTTTACATTTCATTTTTTTTTATAACATGTTAGTTGTCATTACATTGCTCTTTTATTTTATGCTAGTGGATGCCAATAATGAAACTAGGCAGCATAAGCTCCTTCTATCTGTGTTGTGGCTGGTATCTGGCCAGTGGTGGAACTATGGTCGTCTCTTTCCAGTGATGGATGGAGTAAATGGGTGTTGCTAAATTCTTATTGATATGAATAAGATTTTTATTGGTATGATTGGCATGATCTACATTTTTATTGGTATGATTTGTGATGTATAAGGTATGTTTACTAATGTTTCTGTTTCCTAGTCACAGCTCCTATCTATTTGTTTCTTGACATTCTTTAATTTCCTTTTTCGACGCAATGTTTCAGGTATAAATATTGATTTGTCTATGATGACCTTGTTTTGACACAATGTTTCAGGTATAAATATTGATTTGTCTATGATGACCTTGTTTGTTGATTGGAGAAACTCTAACAAAAACATTGAGCAATTATATCCTGCTGGCTTACTGTATAAGACAGAATAACCCAATACCTAAAGGTAATGTCTACAAGTGAGTGGTTGAAGGACAGACATGGAGAGAAAGAGGAGATGAGTCACTTCCTACTGAGATGAATTAATATGTAAAGGCCATTTCCCAGTCTGAATGCACACATACTTGGTGAATCAAAGGCTCCTTTGGAATGTAAATGTGGGGTGTTCTCCTGACAGAACAAAGGTGAGGGAATTGCAACTATTGAATTAATTCAGTCTGTGTAAAGTTGACTCAATTGTGTGGCAGTTAGAGAATGTAGGGTAGAGAAAGTGGATATTACTTCCCATGTGAAACCTTAAAAAGGTTGAATACATGCTATTCATGATCTCCCGTGCTAATTATGATCAGAGACCTGTGCATTGTGGTCTTTGGGGTCCCCATATTCCAATTAATTCAATTCAATTTTTTTTGTATAGCGCTTTTAACAATGGACATTGTCTCAAAGCAGCTTTACAGAACATAAGAAACAGAAAAACATGCAAACAAACAAAACATGCAACAGTCCTAGATGTTAGACAAAATGATCCCTAGTGAGCAAGCCTGAGGCGACTGAGGCGACTGTGGCAAGGAAAAACCCCCTTAGATGATATGAGGAAGAAACCTTGAGAGGAACCAGACTCAAAAGGGAACCCATCCTCATTTGGGTGACACTGGAGAGTGCGACAGAACAATGTCCTTTCTGAATTTATGTATAGTCATGTAGCGTTTTATGTGTATATTGATTTGTAGGTTGTTATCTTCCTCAAAGTCCACATAGGGTTGGCAGCATTGCTTTAAATGCCCAAATCCTCACGAGGCAGAAACCGGCTGGAGCTGGTCCATCTCTGGATGCCTCAGGATCCTCGTAGGGTTGGCCTCTGTCTACCTGAGCTGGCACAATCTTTAATGAATAACTATTCATTAAAAGCAAATAACCTCTCGATTCCTCGCTGGAACGTGGGAAGCGGTCCTGACACGATGATCCTCGTCGTGGGCGATGTGCTGCGTACCTTCTCGACCAGGATTCTGAAGTCCTTCTTCAGGATCTCCGTCTGCCTCAGCCTGGTGTCGTTCGTGCCAGCATGGAGGACCACAGCTCCGATGTTCTTCTTATTCAGTATCGCGGGTACCTGTGCAGCGACATCGAGTACACGAGCACCAGGAAAACAGCGAGTGCGCACCTTACCTTTAGCCGTGGTAGCACGGACGTGCCGGACGATGGAGTCTCCGATGATCACCGCGTCGCATTCCGCCTCGCGAAGGGGAGCGAAGCGGTTCTGGGTCGAGATCTCGAAAACGGGTGGCGGCGGAGGGGGAGAGGTCCTCATCCGGGTCCTGGCTCTTGTCTTCCGCTGCTGCTGCATCCAGGCTCCGTGGTGCCCCGGCGCCGGAGTGAACGAAACCTGGGTGGGCCACGTCCTTGGTGCACTGGACCTGGGCAGAGAAGTACGTGTGGTTGTGGTTGTGGGAGTGTTTGTTTCCCACCGCGGGTTTACCTGAGACAGGTGAGCGTCAATCCGGGATGATTCCAGCGCGGCTTTCCGCTGTCGCAGCTGGGCCTGCTTCACCTGTAGGTCGCGGATCTGCTTCTCCACGGCCTCCAACTCCAGATCCACTGAGTGCAGCTCGAATGTATCCTCACCTGCACTCAAAGGCAGACACACAACCGACATAGTGTTTTACAGCAGTAGTACAACAGAGATAATCGGTGTGAGAAACGTGAACAAATTTGTGGTAGCTGGGCTAACGGGCTAGCGACACTAATGGGCTAACCAGCTAGAAGCGGGTGTTCTGGAAAACAAATAAAACTAGCGATATAAAAAGCGTTTCGAATGAGAATATTATACTATCAGCTACTATAGATACTATAAAAAAAGTTATAATATAAGACTGGATTAATATAAAATCGAGAAATTTTAGGTCAGCTTGGCGGAGCTCCTGAGGAGTCGATCACTCAACAACAGACAGCAACAATCGATTCACCACCTTTTGATATTTTAATAAGATAAATTGTGTAGTCCATTTAAAGTGTGCAGAACACCTTTGAAGATTTTCATGTCCATAATTTATTTGTTCCTATGCTATCGTGCGATACACTTTGCCCTAATACACTTCACTACATGTAATACATTTTGTACAAGCAGCAGTGCAGCAGATTATCCATGCTGCCTGCTTGCTATGTATGTTAGCTAGCTATGTAATAGGACTCTGAAGTTTATCTTGGCAGCAAGTATTGTTAACAATAACAAAAAGTTACTTAGCTGATATTGACTTAGCTTGCCTATAATTAATTTATTTTTTCCTCTGATGAAACACGCTGGGATTCTTTATCTATCCATACGTAAAGAGTCAGTAGGCTTTTGTTAAATGCTTTAAGGCACTCTCCAGAATAGGATGAGGGGTTGTTTATGAGATGAATATGTGTATATCAGGAAAACACATACTGTATGTTTTCTACCAGTTTAAATGGAATCAGCAGTTTGAGGGAAAGCACATAAAGGCCTATTCCTAAACATATTCCTAAATGTCAACAAGACTAAAGAACTAGTTGTGGACTTCAGAAGGGAACAATAGAGAACATATACAGCTCTTATGGTCAATCAGATCCCAGTGGAGAGAGTGAGCAGCTTGAGGTACCTCTGTGTACATATCACCGAGGACCTGTAATAGATTCTGCACACTTCAACTATAATACAGAAGGAAAGACAGTGTCTTTACCATCTACATCAGCTGAAGAAGTTCAACATCTCCTCAGCTATCCAGAAGTCATTCTATACTGCCACTACAGAGAGCATCCTCAATGGGAACATCACTGCCTGCTACAGGAACTGCAGTGCTGAGGACCGCAAAGGAGCAAAGTAGCGTAGGACCAGAGCAGGAAAGATTTTAAAGGATCCCACACACCCAACAACTGTTTCAGTGGCTGTGGTCTGGGAAATACAGCCACAACCACATAGCCAGGACTAAGAGACTAAGGAGGAGTTTCTTTCCCCAAGACATTAGAACCCTGAACTCATGACCACTCTCTTCAGCATCTTTGCATGTTACATTGCACACACACGAACACACAGACACACACATGGCACTCAATTGAAGACAGGAAAAAGCCCAGGTGATTTTTCTTTCTAATCTTCAACTGCCCAGTTTGGGTGATAGCCTCAGATTCCATGAGATTCAGATTCTTGTTCTTGGCTGACATGAGTGGAACCTGATGTGATCTTCTGCTGCAGCCTATCCACCAAAAAGTTTGATGTTTTGTGCATGCTGAGATGCTTTTCTGATCACCACGGTTGTAAAGAGTGATTATATGAATTACTATAGACTTCTTGGTAGCTTGAACCAATCTGGCCATTTTCCTCTGACGTCTTTTATCAACAAGGCATTTCTACCCACAGAACTGTCGCTCACTCTGTTTTTTTTAATTTTTGCACCATTCTGTGTAAACTCTAGAGAAGCTTCTGTGTGGAAATCCCAGGAGATCAGCAGTTTCTGAAGTACTCAAATTAGCCCACTTGGCACCAACAAACATGCCACGGTTAAAGTCACAGAGATTACATTTTCCCTGTTCTGATGTTTGATGTAAACATTAACTGAAGCTCTTGACCTGTCTCTGATTGGATAACTGCATAAATGAGCAGGTGTACAGGTGTTCCTATTAAAGTGGATGGTGAGTGTACATACATACTACATGCATACTCATATGTGTATTTTTGTATGCTTTTGTTTTGTCTGAACTCTTCCTTAATCCCTTACCCCCTATTCACACTGTTATATTGTCTGTATATTGTATTTATTGTTCTTGATATGCACAGCGTTTGGAGTAGCTGCATCTCATTTGACTGCATTTTGTACCTGCTATGAAAGCACATGTGACAAATAAATCTTGAATCTTGTGAAACATGGCATAACTACTGGGCATTCCAAAAAAAAAAAAAAAAAAAACAACAATATGGAATATTGTTGTATAGAAAGAAACTACTGGAGGTGTGAATAATTTGAGCAGCCGTGAAGAAAAGCCCCCAAATCCAAAGTAATAATAGACATGCTACAGAGTGCTGGGATGAACATTCACAGAGAATTCAGAAAGTGGATGTGGCTTAAAGCAAAAGGGGGAAAACAAGACAAAACAAAAAAAAACCTCCAGGTTGAAATGCCAGCACTGTCAGGACGGTCCGTGAAGTGACTTTGACTGTTCCTCAACCTCAACTATTGATGTGTAGCAGACTCAATGAAGGATGTGCATGGACTGTCCCACTTGTGTCGTTATTATTGTTTGCAGCTGCCTGTGATATTTTATGCCGAGTTTTGTTGGTTGTTTTACCCTAAACAATTTAAACAAACTAGCAGCCTAATGTAAACCACTGTAACCCTGACCAGGCAGTTACCTTTGACGAATGAACATAATGAACATAGAATTTGTTCGTCCTGTGAGTTTCATATTTGACTGTGTGTTTGCATCCACATTAAAGTAAAAACCTCCTGCTCATTTGACTTTTTTTTGTTGAATCCCATGGGTACTGTTTAATTTGCCTTTAAATTGATTTGTCCCAATGTTTATCCTGAAACTTGGAGGCCTAAACACAAAGCTTTTTTTTTCCTTCAGGATTTATGTTGTATTGAAAAAAATACCCAGAAATAAAAGATGCCTTTCTGTCTCATGTTCATCTTTTGACCTGGAGCACACATTTAATGACAGAAAAAAAAACAATTTCATTGCACCAATATTTTTGCTTCTCACTATAATTATTTTTTACATATCATCCAGTCCTGGTCACAGAAATATTACACTGTGTTGACACCGAAACTATACATGCCATTATTTTTACCTGCCTTCCTACAATTTTGCTTTATGAATCTCTTGTTCTGCAACAGCAAACATTCCTTACAGATATAAACTGCAAATATTTGTCATTGGAATAAAGTTCAAAAGACTTTGAGTGGAAGAGATGAAAGAGGAAGAGATAACTGAGGGCAGTGCAGTCAAGATGATGCTTTATCTTTGAATTTAAGAGTGTGAATAGGTAGCTTCCTGTCTAACAAGAATACTTAACCATAGTTTTTCCTCAAGTCTTTATATAGTGTAATCTCAGTAGCCAAGAGATTTCCTGCAAGCATACAGTATGTCAGTTTTATACGAACTTTGATCAGTGAGTACACTGAAACAATAGTATATTTTCCTTGTCTTCATATCTGACTGCATTACTGCTTTTTTTTTTTTTTAATCCGTCCCACAGGTTCCCAGTCCCAATGCACTCCAGGTCTCAACCAGATGCCCTGTAAGCCTTTCTGGTAAGCTTTCAAAAACAATCAAACAAACAGACAAAACCATCACCACCAACAACAAACTTGTATCTGTATCTGTATCCATCTAGAACTCATCATATGTTATCAGCTGTTTACTGAAGTTGAATGAATGTAAGAATAAATAATGATAAATAATTGTGCAATTATGCGTTCAGTTATATCCCTTGTAAGGTCACCATGGTGCTTGCAGAAACCTAGCAAACTACACTCTTCAAATAGATGTTGTTTTAGTTTAGAACAATACACTACTACACTACTTTTATCCACACACTTCATTGTTCCAAATCAATGTTTTTCAGTGTTTTTAAATGTCTTAGTAGACTCTTTTCTGCCCTCCAATGTAAATATCCACCTGAGGCAATGTCAGTCTAATTATCAGCCTAACCCACTTAATACAGACTGTACTGTAGTGCAGACAGGCAAATCTACTTCTCCATAGGGAACTTCGGTGGAGCAGGTGAGCCAGTGTGAGAGTAATTAATTTAGAACAAGACACTAGTTAAACTGGGGATAGTGAGAGTGAGCAGGTGCCAAGCGTCATTTTGTAGTTCGCAGGTAGCTCTTCCACAAACAGGCCATTAAATTTCGGCAAGCCTGAGGGCTGTGTCAAATTAAAGCATGACTCCAATCCCCAAGAGCTTCAGGTGTTTCTGCCACATGGCCCTGGCCATTCCATACACAAGCAAGATAAAATTCAAATAAAATCTTACTTAACTCTCACTTCATGTCCTTGGCCTTTACGAAGAGAGGTTTTATAGGCCTTATGTGAACACTGAAAGTAAGCACTTCAACTCTTGACATCAAACTCCTCCATTTTTGTAACAAAATGTAAATCCATTCATTTGAATTCACTCATGAGCTACAGCTTCACTAATCTCTTACAAATTCTCCACACATCTGAACATTCACCTAAAAAAATCAACCATAAGGATTACTATCAAAGATCAACAATTTTGCATCAAACATTAATATCAAACCATGCACATCACAAAAGCACATACATACATACCATTCCACAACATCGACCAACACATATTTCAACATTCTCCAATAAACACCAACATTCACTTACAAAACCAACACATCAATCACCAACTTTTATTATCAGTCTTCAACAAATCACCATCAAACATCATCTACCAAGTACAGTGCCTAGCTATTAATACACGTTCCTGTATTTAGCTTGTTTCTCTGGGAGAATCTATTTCTAAATGCTCTGTGTAGAATCCTGTAACAAAGGGCTTCACTTTAAGAAAAGATTCTTAGACGGATCCACCACAACTCTCACCAAGATAAAGATGGATGAATGAATAAATAGTCCTTATGTTTATTATGATGGGAGTGTGTTCTTCCATTCCTGACATCGCATATCTTATAAAGAGTTAGTACACTCTTTTTTGTTCCCTCATAATTTTAGCACCACAAGTCTTTTACACATTCTCCCACTATTTTTTTTTTCCAAAAGATGTAACACATGCTACAGCTGGCAACATCATAACAATATACTCTGACTTGCATCAACACACATTCTCCATGACATGCCAGTATTCCTCAATACACAAATAACCTCCATGTGACATCAACATACATTCTCCAAGTCACATACACATCCATAATACAAGTGACAACAAGTTTGATGAGTGTTTGAAAACTTCCACAACACACCCCAATATACCTATAGACACATACAGTACAAACATGGCACCGATATCCAACATGTGTGTATTCCTAGACAACAACAAATAAAACAAAATGTTGCAAAGTTCAACTGTTTCACAGTTATGGACAGAAACACCCCTGCTCTGATATAAAATGTTAATACACTTGTATTGGTAACACCATGATGTACAACATTGCTTGTCTTGTACATGCATGTTCAACACCTGAATGGCTTGGAAGTTAAGACGCCATAGATCACTTTAGCTCTGAGTTGTTTATGAGCACTTCTACACCCGAGGGGCCCTAAGCTGATATGAAATGTGGCTTTATATCAGTCCAGAGGCCTTCATTACACTAGTGGCAGAAGGGGTGTTTTTTTTTATGGGCAGTCATTGAGTGATGGAGTGATGGAACCCATTTGCTATAAAAGGCAGATGGTATAAAGCACACTTTTCCTGTTTGATGTCCTCTGCCCAAATGCTTCTATAGTAACACATAATACAGTTTAGTGTGAGATCTATATTAGATGTCTTTCATATGACTAAAAAAATGCCTCAAATTTACTAGCATAGAGAGATCCCTGCAAAATGCAACACACAACAACATTCACTACAGTCATATTAACTGATAAAATGCATCAAGCAAAGGTTGAAGTCCTTCAACATTCTCCTCAAAGGCCAGCAAATACAAACACAACAATTCTCCAATAGACTCCTACATACAGTATATACAAACTTAGAAGACCAGCATATTCCAACAAACACCAACATTTTCCATGCATCACTGCAATTTACATCAAAGACTAACAAATTCTAGTGATTGTTAGAAGAGTTATGATAATGTTCAAAATTAATTATAAGAAATCCTAGTCTTCAAGAAAATTTCAGATTATGTATGAAAAAATATTGCCAGAATTTTTTTTTAAATGTATTTAGTAGCTAGCTAATAGTATGTTAAATTATGGGTTAATTAGTGTTTAGCATAAATCACAGCAATAACTTAAAAAATTAAAATAGGTGGTTCAGTGAAATAAAACATAGTCACATCTCCAACTTGATACGATCACATCCCAGCATATGGACCATACTGTATTATTAACTTTTGTCCAGAAAATTAACCTCCACAAACATTATAGATTTCATGATAACATAGCTAAATTTATGGATTATTTAATTATGCAATCCATATATTTCATTACACAATAATTAGATTTTTACATTTGTAAACTGACCCACTGCTTTTATCCATTTAACTGCATTATGATTCATTGACGTTGTCTTTCATCTACCAAGAATAATATTTGAATGAACACCTGCATAAAAATATGGACATCAGAAAGTCTTGTCAGGGCAGATTATGCAATGTGGTCCAACAGTCTGAGACCACATTAACAATCTGGCAATAAAACTGTAAACAGAAATAAAACAGTAAACAGAAAGAATTGACAAATTTGAAACATTTTAAACAAAGAATACATATGAAGAGCAAAATGAAGAAATAATATTCAAGATTCTGCACGATTTATAGGTCACTGTTCAAAGTTAAGCAAATTTGTGACACTGACCATATTAATTCCTTTGTACAAATGGAAGATTTCTTTAAACCTTACCCTTTCCATTGAAACAAGTGTTCAGACGACACTCCCATAGATTCTCATTGTGTGAGAAGTGTGCAGCTGTCAGGAATTGATTTTCAGCCTAAAATGATATTGGATCGAAAACGCTTTATATCTAATCAATTGCTCATTTTGTAAAAGACATTCCAGAGAACATTAAACCCCATTTTACCGAGAGCTCGGCTCTGCTCTTTGTGCCCAAGATGATTAAAAATGAAAAATTAGAGACCTATCACAGATGTGGACACATTAGACAAATCCATGTTCATAAGTAAAGGAGCTATGTGATGTGGGCATGTACTATACATGAAATCATGAGATGAGATGAAATCTCTCTTGTTTTTTTTTTTTTGTCTCTCAGCCTCAAACCTCAAACGTATCTAACAAAATCTAACACAAGCCCAAACCAAGCTGGATTACAGTGTCTGAAAGAATTTCTTGCTTTTTTCTATTACACCCATTCCGACTACCATGTTGAGAGTATACATTGCTCCCCATATATTATTTGGATGGATGATGTATGGGTGGAGGATGTACGTACTTTTTTATGTATGTATGTATGTATGTATGTATGGATGTATGTCAATTTATCTATAGGGTTGTGATGGCTCAGTAGTTAAAGAATTGGGTTATCGATTGGAAGGCTGTGAGTTCAAAAGCCAGGAAGCTGCCACTGTTGTACTCTTCACTAAGGCCTGCTCAGCTGGGCCCTGTTTCAGTTGTAAGTTGCTTTGGATAAAAGTGTCAGGTAAATGTATATAGATTACTTATCCTTTGTCTTTCTTTCAGGACTAATCTTATTATGTGTTCAATGACCCAATGTATGAAATACACATTTAAAACAAGTTTATTTAATCCAATTTATTTCTCCCAGTTTAATCCAATTTATTTTAGCCATAGTCCCATCTTCTGGTTGTGTCTCCCCTATCATAGAACAGTTTCAAAATGTGAAGCCAGTTGCCAACACATTTATTTTAACACATATTTTGTATCATAAAACCTTTTTAAGTAAAGAATCTGGTTTCAAAATTATCAGCACTCTGACAATTAATATGTTTACAGCCTTCCCTGAAGTGAATATCAGCTGAAATACTTGCTGGCAAATTTGAAACTGTTCAGGATTTTTTAATTACAGCCCTAATTTTGCTTAACGACATTGTAATCTAACTGTTAATATACTGGTAAAATATACATTACCTGACATACAGGTCAATAACCATCTGCCACTTCTGGTGTTGATGGGTGACCAAGAGATTTTACATGTATTCAACCTCAAAACTCAAAATAAAATGACAAGGTTAGAGGCAAAATAAAATTCTTAGACATGGAGAAAAAAAAATCTCAAGGATAACTGTTCGCTTGCAGTCGTTATGAAAAAAGATTGGTATTGGACAAAAAATACAAAAACAAAACATTCTCTTGACAGGTGCCAGTAAATTTGAAGTTGAGTATTTATACAGTATTCTTCAGGTACATATACTGTATATTTTACAGACTGGTTTAAACTTTCTAAACTGTCCAAACATTTTCTGAAATTCTTCAGCAATGGTCAGTTGAGATTTGCCTATGAAAGGAGTCATATTCATCTTCTTTTTACACAGCCATGTCTTGTCTTTTTCTACTACTGTTGTTTGGTCCACTCTGAGATCTGGTATTTTTTAAACCCTCAGAAACAGCTTGCTGTTGCTCTAAACTCTCACATAAGCCACTTGGCTCAAAAGAACACGGCAGCTCATTTCTCAAGTGTCACGATAATAAGCTTAGGGAGCGAAAGTACAAATTTGTACAATGCTGTAATAACATCGGTACAGCAAAAGCGATTGTACGGGTGGATGGAAGGGCACACAAGTCAAGGGTGCATCATCACTCTAGTTTCCCAGTGTGCCCAGGAAAAATACTCATAGGACATGGAAGCTCTTGATGACGACAGATTAACTCACATTTTCTACTGCATGTTGTTCACCAGAGGAAAATACTTTTTCCTTTCATCAGATAGAAGCTTTAATCAAAAGACACCCCATGTCCTCAGTATTGCAAGGTTCTATCTGGCAGAATGGCAGAAAAAGATATAATTTTAAGATCATGACCTGTTTACAAATAAAGCTATTCATTTAGCAAAACTTGCTCCCCATTAATGTTTCCTCCCCACATCTCTTCTACTGAGAACCTCTACATCTCCTTATTGTGCTTTTTGTGTAAGAAGTACAATGTCCCCTACATGGGATATTATGATTTCTCTAATCCCTGTTACTTCTTTGAAATTTTCAGCCTTCATGTTTCTTACACACAAGAAATGGATATGATAAATAATTAGTTTTCCTTCATTTCTAGCTGATGTTTGGATTTTAAATTTGGTGAATTTGTTCTACTTAGATTTGCTTATTACTATTTCATATATGCATTGAATGGGATAAGTAAGGGAATCAACACAATGGGGTGTACTGCTATATGAAAACAATCAACAATTGGGTGGTGTGATGTTGTACCAAAATGTTTTATTCCCCTTATACCACAGCAATTTGCCAGTGATTCCGATTTTTTAATTTATTAATGAGCTCCTGTTATCACTTACATTGTAACAGCTATAAACAGTTGTTCCCTTGTTCCCAGCCTCTCTTTTTTTTCACTTTTGAAGGAAATAAGACAAAAAATGTCCCTGTGCAGGTTGTTACAATGAACACCAATATAAACCTGTGGTGTGAATTACAGCCAGCACTACTGTCCGAGCTGCTGTTGCAGAAAATTAATCATCAACACCTTCTGATCAATCAGAATCAAGAATTATGATTTATCATAATTGGTTAGTGGAGATGGTGATAGTGCCATATAATTATATGGCAATGTCTTTTGCCTTTGTGCTTTGCGATGCACACTTAGTGTACAGCCATAGCATACCGTGTGCGTGTGTTATTTCTTGTATTATTAGTCCCCTCTAGTTAGCTTCTTAAGTATTGCATTTTCTCCACATCTTGCTTTCACCATGATATCCTTTTGTAATCCGTTTGAGTACTGGAGTTAAGCGCTTATTTGTAGTTGAGCTGTCATATCCATATTGTAATTATAATTAATTGTAATTATGGCCTCTCTGTGTGTCTGGTTAACTGCAGTGCAAAACCAGGGACGAGTCTGAGGCCAAATGCTATAACTAAATCACAACATTGATGCAAGCAGAAAGTTGAAAATTATAATTACATGTATGTAGGTTAGGCAGACTTGTACTGTCTAAAATAATCTCTTGAAAAAACAACAACAACAAAAATCACTTAATGTACTTCACAAGTCATTTCCGTGTTCCAGGTCAATTCCAGGACATCCCCTGAAAACTGTCACACTGAATGTACAGGCAACTCAAGGGAAACAATACTCTAGCACTGTACTGTAGTAGTACTGTTTATAAAATGAGAGATTTTTTTAAAGGAACGTACTGTACTCTATAGCAAGCAACTGTAGCTGAAGTGATTTATTTGTAGATTTGTACAGTTTGTTTCCTTTGAATCCTGCAGAGAGCTATACACACTTTCTAGGTAGATTACTCTAGCAATCACACACATGCTTGGTGTGCTAATGCCTTAACAACATTTGTTTTTGGATTAGATCATGCCACACTGTCGTAGATTCCACAATTACATTGTGGATATCATGGCAACAAACGACAGCCAAATGCAAGTGGCATATGCTTACATTTTGGTTTTTCTTCTAGTCCTGCCTCAGAACCTCTCCTGTACTCTCTGATTAGTTTGTCTATTTATACCCTGTTGTTTCTTGTTTTGGTGCAATGATGCTTATGATGCTCTATTCAAGCCATGGTTTTCAGATATTATTGCACTTCTTGGTTCTACCTGTTTAACAAAGATTATGGATTACCCTATTTTAACTTTGCCTGCCAGAATTCTGACCCCCACTGTGGACATATATAAATATTAATATATTAATATTAAAATATGCTGAAAAAAATGGCAAGGCATTAACAATGGTGTGTTAAACAGAACTAGAACAGCATTGGGGTCTTCATTTTTTCATGAATATATACTCACAAACTAGACAATAGGTTATATTCACAAATGACATTTCTTCACTCTTTTTAGAGCTTAAATTCAGCACTAATTCCAGCAACAGCTTGTTATGTAACCCTTTGATCCAAATGGCAGACAACAGATCTAGACAAAAGATGCAGAATTGTGAATAGAATTGAATTACTTTAGTCACTTGACTAAGAGAGAATATGAGTTATTATTGCCATTTTAGCTAGGTTGGCAGTTTTAACTGTGAGGCAGTTGAGTTTGCTGCTGCTTACCCTCACTGGCAGCCATCGTTTGTGCAGGAATCAATACATTCACTTGCCCCTGCAATTGCACAACTTACAGTAAGCATAAAAAGCACCTTTCACATTACTCTCCACACTGCCTGCAGCAAGAATGGGCAGCTTAATCCTATGCTATGATCATGGTGCTCATGGGGTCTATTTGATGTCATAATGTTAACAACCACAAACCTACACACACACACACACACATTAGACAAAAACAGACACATATATAAATGTGGTTCTGTTTAGCTCAAGCATTTCCAGTCATGTGTATGTACATTCAGTGAGCACCTACTCATTCATACAATTATCTATTCAGTCAATCGTGTGGCAGCAGTGCAGTGCATAAAGTCATACACATATGGGCCAGCAGCTTCAGGTACTGTTCACATCAACCATCAGAATGGGGAAAAATGTGATCTTAGTGATTTTGATCATGGCATGATTGTTGGTGCCAGACAGGCTGGTTTGAGTATTTATATAACTGCTGATCTCCTGGGATCTTCATGCACAACAGTCTCTAGAGGTTACTCAGAATGGTGCAATAAAGAAAAATCATCCAGTGAGTGGCAGTTCTGTGGCCGGAAACACTTTGCTGAAGAGAGAGGTCAATGGAAAATGGCCAGACTGGTTCAAGCTGACAGAAAGGTTACAGTACCTCAGATAACCACTCTGTACAATTTGCAGAAAAACATCTCAGAATGCACAACACATCATGAGCACTCAGGCAGATGGGCTTCAACAGCAGAAGACACAACCACAATCGGGTTTCACTTCTATCAGCCAAGAACAGATAGTTGAGGCTGCAGTAGGCACAGGCTCACCAAACTGGACAGTTGAAGACTGGAAAAATTTCTGCTGAGGCACACAGATGGTAGGGTCAGAATTTGCTGCATGAACAGCATGAACAGCATGAATCCATGGACCCAACCTACCCTGTATCAACAGTCCAGGCTGGTGGAGGTGGTGTAATTGGGATGTTTTCTTGGCACACTTTGGGCCTATTAATACGCATCAATCATAGCTTGAACGCCACAGCCTATTTGATTATTGTTGCTGACCATGTGCATCCCTTCATGGCCTCAATTTGCCCATCTTCTAATGGCAATTTCCAGCATGATAATGCATCATGTCACAGAGAAAAATGCATCTGAAACTGGTTTCATGAACATGACAATGAGCTCAGTGTTCTTCAGTGGCCTTCCCAGTCACCAAATCTGAATCCAATAGAACAGGAGAGTCGCAGCATGAAAGTGCACCTGCAAATTCCGCAGGAATTGCGTGATGCAATCATGTCAACATGGAACAGAATCTCAAATGAATGTTTCCAAAATCTTGTGGAATCCATCCCACGAAGAAACGGAGGCCCTACCCAGCTTTAGTATAGTGTTCCTTATGAAGTGTTCAGTGAGCAGTGAGCAATGAGTGTATTGTCAGAGTGCATTATGTGAAAGGGCTGATTTATACTTCAGTGAGTGCATATCTACAAGTATGTCACGGTTTCATGCGTGGCTGCTCGTGTAGAGTTAAGTCTTCATACTATACTTGCACGTAATGTGCAAGAGTTGCATGAACCAAACCAGAATTTACAGAAAAGAGAAAAAGTCTTGGAAACCAAAAGCAAAGGAAAGCCCCATGTTTCATTGTAAAAAACAATAAATAAAAGGCAGGAGAATGATGCCAGATGCTTTAGAGTTTATTTTAATTTAGTTGCTATGTTTTGGATTACCTACATTATGTGCTTATTGTGAGTCTGTTAGAAGGAAACAGAAATGACAGAAGCAGCTGGTGTGCTGGTACAGAGCCTCGCACTTTATATTCACAAATACCACTCTCATGATTGTAGTTTTCTGTAAATAAATCCATTATATAAGGTGATCATATCACAGTTTCTGATGCAAATTAGGAAAAAAAAATATGCAGAGAAAAAAAAACAATTATCTACTTGCGCATGCTGTTCATTTATAGCTGTCCAATGCGCAGAGGAGACATTTTATTAAAAACACCAGCCTGAGAAACTAGCAACATCAATATGTCTAAAATGAGATTTTTATATTTTTTCATCAATTTTTATCAAAAACGTTTCTGTCATGAATTATTATGTATAAGATTTTTAATGGACTATAATTTCAGCACATCCCCAGCTTACAGAAGACAGAAAGTATTGGATGTGATAAGGGAAAATTTTATTTCATTTTGATTTTACATTTTATTTTTTTTAACACTTTATTGTTTATGCTTGAGATGTATTTGGAACGATATTACTCAGAATTGAACAATATTATTCTTCAAGTGCCTAAAACCCATGCAAAAAATGTCACAATGTCTCATCACAATGTTTATGGGTACACAACCAGACGCACTACGCCTCTAACCAATCTGTGTTCACCTTGAAGGCCACAGCACCATAAATCCTGTGGAAGGCAAGCTAGAGCAACAAAGCTTGTATTTCTGCCACACATGCCTATAAACTCCCTCTCTGTGTTACAACACAAATATGTGTCAACGCAGAAGTATAAACTAGGCCTAAGAGTGAGATAGTGTTGAAATATTGAACCTTAGAAGATAGTGTGTGACATTAAAAATGTGAGATCAATGGGTCTCATTTATCAAACAGGATATGACGAATTTGTAAATCGTTCGTACGAGTGTTTATACGAGAAATTTGGTATTCATGAAAATCCCATCATTTCAGTAAAACATTCATATCCTACTCATGCTCCTGAGTGTGTGTAACTGGCTTCAAATCTTGCCTGGCTTCAAATCATACAAAATTGCAAAGGAGTTACTGCATTTTAATGTATGGGTTAAGCCATCAAGTTTAAATCGCTTATTTATTTCAATCACATACGCAAATGTAAATAAAGACAGCAAGCCAACCCAAATGCATTTTAAGACAAGTAAGACTCAAATAAGTGTCTTCAAAAAGAAGAATAAGAATATAAGAGGAGGGCAGGCTGGTCTATGCATATGGCATATCAACAGGTTCCTGTGCCATTACTGTGCATGTCCAAGTTTTGTCCATGTCTTTCTTGCTTTCTTACTGGCACATTTCAAAGAGAGATAAGTGGCTCATACAATGAGCTGTTTACCTCCGAATACATCAGAGTGCATTCCTCCTCCAGGCATAAATGAAAACCCATGTGAGGACATGGTTACAGCATGTCCGTCAGTGCCTCATCATGTGTCTATACAGCAAAGGTTTCTGGCATAAATGGGAGAAATTCAGCTGTCTGTTTAATATAAATTTCAAGTTTTATTTTCACCTTTATACATTTAGCAGTGATTTGTATATTTGCTTTAAACTCATGCCTCTTAGAGCTGCTGCAATCTCGTCCACTTATGGTTTTGAGGGGGTTACTACATGTAAATCAGCTGTGCTGTGCACATGGCTGGTAATTTACAGGTAATTCCCATTCATCAATATTGCATACAGTCAGGTATTTGGACAGCGACACAATTTTCATAGTTTTGCCTCTGTACACCACCACAATGGATTTGAAGTCAAGCAATCAGGATGTGATTCAAGTGTAGACTTTCAGCTTTAATTCAAGGGGTTTAACAAAAATATCGCGTTAACTGTTTAGTAATTACAGCCATTTTTCACAGGCTCAAAAATAATTGGACCAACTGACAATCATAAATATTAGGATTATTTTTAATACTTGCATGCAGATACTTTGCAGTCAATGACTGCCTGAAGTCTGGAATGCTGTTTCCTGCCTTGAGATGCTTTGCCAGGCCTTTACTGCAGCTGCCTTCAGTTGCTGCTTGTTTGTGGGTCTTTCTGCCTTCAGTCTTGTCTTCAGTAAGTGAAAAGCATGCTCTACTGGGTTGAGGTCAGGTGACTGACCCGGCCATTTAAGAACATTAAATTTTTTTGCCTTAAGAATCTCTTGGATTGCATTTGCGGTACATTTTGGGTCATTATCCATCTTATGGACCTGACTGTATTGATGTGCACACGAAGAAAATCAGCATTTCCAAAACATTTGTAAATTCGGTGCAAATTTTTAGTTTGGTTTAGTTTACAAAAAACATTTACACACAACTAAAAGATTGATAAATGAGGCCCATTGTGTGTATCTGTGATATATACACAAGATTTAAATAAATGCATTGATGGCACACATTGCTCCAAAACAGTACAGTCTTGAGTAAATATTGAGTTTGTGTCAATCGATGTGTACACACTAATGTGTGTTGCCTATAAACCTCTCTGTGTGTCTGTGTGTTTTGTGAAGTCTTGCATGTTGTTTCAAGTCTTACGGCTATAAGTCTCTATTATCTTCACTTGCTGATTGTTTTGTTTTGTAATCCTTCTGTGTACCTGGTTATACTTGTCTGCTTGCTTCTAGCTGTCCTACTTATCCAAAGTCATGTTTGAGATATCTTCTGGTTTGGATTTTGTTTGCTATGGGTTATAATCCTGCTTGATTGAATCCTGTCTGCAATTAAAAAAAAAAAAGAAAAAGAAAGAAAGAAAGAAAAAAACGAAAAATATAGTCCTGCTCCTGCTGGCTTACCTCTGAAAAGATCACATTATAAGGAAAAAATAAAAAGAGTTGTGGTTTATTGTTTTGCAGTAGATGAAATTTAAAAATGCTTACACAATGACGTTCCAATTGTATTTATATTTCCACATACTGAACATCTCCACTTTGTTAAAAAAAAAAACTATTTACTACTCTTTCCGATAGAAGATAAGAATTTATAATCCACTCTGAGGAGGCAAAACTATTTTACAACTTGATGAGTGGAGTCTAGGAATTCATATTTTATGCATGAAAATTTTATTCCGGCTCCAACAGAGACATGTTTATAAACTGTACAACAACACACAAAGTAGCAGTCAAGCTCTAACAAATTGTATCCAGCATCTGTAGCATGTATTCACAGAGTCTCTTTATTAGTACTTTAGGCCCACATACTGACATGGAATGATGAATGAACTAATCTGAATCTGGCCACCACCTCTCTGAGACCACATCTCAGGCAAAACGTGCATCAGATCTTACAATCAAGCCCCTTTGGGCCCAAATTTTAATGGCGCACATGCAGTAAATATTGTTGGTTGCGTGTATGCCATTTTTGAAAATTATTTAAAATCTGTTTATGATTATTGATTATATTACCATTGCATCACATATTATTGTCCTGTATTTTTTATGCACTATTTAGACAGGATGCTTAAAAATCATCCAGGGTAATACATGTATGCAATTTGAGATACAGCTCAAGAAAAGTACGAAAGTAAAAGACTTGTTTTATTTAATATTCTATCGACAGCTCAGCTAAGAGTTTTATGGATTTTAAACTATGAAATGTGCTTACATGTGCAATATAATAAATCATGTTGTCATCTAGAATGCATTATGGAAGAGAAGCATCCCTCTCTTTCTGGGTAGCCATTGACTAAGATAGATCGCCTTTCCAAAACAGCTCTTCACTGACAACATGAAAGATTTCAAGAGCAATCAAGAACTTGAGGCCACTTCAGTTGTTTCAGTGTTCATGTCAGAATTAATTAATGATGCTAAAGAATCTGATTCCTACTCCCATGTGACTGTGGGTATAATTATTGCTAATTATCAGAAGCTGTTACTGAGGTTAGCTTGGACAGATGGTAGGTTCGGCTCACACAGGATTCTCACGAGTGGGGTTTCTATCCACCTGTTTTGTGATAATTTGTATTTTTGAGCAAGAAGACATGATTGAAAAAAAACAGAGAAATTCAAGTAATCACACTGTGATACTCAAAAGAAAATTAAAAAAGGTGTTTTCTCTTGTTTGAAGTGTAATTATTGATGTACAGATAAATTAAAGATGTAATAAAAGTGGGATAGAAGCAGATTGTGAAATAAACGATGCCCTAATCAGTCTATTTTTCCAGTATCCCTATGATACATTTTTGTAGGGAAGTAACATCTCAAATTGAACATTATCATTTCCATTAAATGCCGATTGTAAATTACCATGTGGTACACAGATAGAATAGGCTCCGTATGAATTTGAAAAGTGTCTGCCCTGACTTTTCTGCTTACAATTTGTGCATGCAGTGTACCATCAGCAGCTTCTGATGACCGCCGAGTGCAAAATGTATCCTCACATAAATATAACACAGAAGCAGTGACATTTTCTTTTGGGAATTACCGACGCTTGCTTTCATCTGACAAGCAAAATATATAATTGTATTTGAACATGGATAGAGTACTTTTAGAAATGGCACTGGAATCTCAAACCACAGACAACTTTGCACAAACACAACAGTGCAGACACACAGACTAAAATAGTGAATGAAGGAATATGTTGTGCATTTGAAAGGTAAAGTTTAAAGTTTAAACAACATCCAAAAAGTTGATAAGTAAGATGGAATCTTGCTTACTCCACTCCAAATGATATATGAGTTTCACAGAAATTCAGTAGCATTATGACATTTTCACGATGCAGGTAACGTAGGATTTGCTGGCAATTTATTATTTTGGGCAGCATTAGTAGTACATACAAATTTCCAGTGAGTGTGCAAATGAGTGTGCAAATATGCAACTAAGCATTTGTGATTGATTTTACAGTAATACATGTATATGTCATAAAATGTGCAGCAAAGAATGTCGTACACAAAGTCCAGTGAAACAGGACATTTTGGAAAAAAGCAATTATTCATGCTAATTTCTCTTGTTCCTGTTTCTTTGTGTACTAAACTCCAAAAAATAACAACCTATTAAAATATCTTGAATATAGTCAAATTCTGCTCATTTTTATTTCTAGGAAGAAGTACAATTATCTGCCAGTTAGAAAATGTAACTTGAAATTAGTAAAAAAAAAAGCCTACAAATAGGTCTAATAATCTTATTTTTGGTTTGGTAATCTTATAAAAGGAAACTATGTACCTTTCAATATATTTTCACTTGCTAAGATGTTTTTTTTTAGTGTAGAATTAATTTATATGGGTACTATGCTGCATCTCTCTATATATAGGTTTGGAAAGTATTCAGTTCACACACCCCTTCAGTTTTTGCACATTTTATTGTGTTATAGCTTTAATTTAAAATGGAGTAAAATGACTTTTTGTGCAATAATCTACACACAATAATCCATAAGGACAAAGCAAAGTGTTTTTAGAAAATTTGTGCAAAATTATTACAATTTTGCACAAATCATTTAGAAATATGTCATGTATTCAGACACTTGACTAAGGCACTCCAAATTGAGACTAGGTGGATCTTATTTTCGTCATCTTGAGATGTCTCATGAATTTGACTGGACTCTACCTCTACCTAAAATATAGTTGATTGGACATGACTGAGAAAGGTACACACCTGTGTGCATAAGTTTCCACAATTCACAGTGAATGTCAGACCGAAAACCAAAGCCATGGAGTCCAAGGAACTCCCCTTAGACCTCTGTCTAAAATTGTTTAAAGACATAGATCTGGACAAGGGTATGAAACCATTTCTAAAGTTTTGAATGGTTCCATAAACACAGTGGGATTCATCATTGTAAAGTGGAAGAAGTTTGGAAACAGCAGGACTCTTCCTAGAGCTGGCCACCCGGTGTCCATATGCATGGTCAATGATGTGACCGAGAACCCAATGGCTACCCTAACAGAGCTTCAAAAGATGGCAGAACCTGCCAGAAGGACAACCAACCACTTCTGAGTAAAATGTATAATTCATAAAATTATGCATATACAGGTCTGGGGGACAAATGTGATCTCAGTGACTGTGGCACGGATATTGGTACCAGTTGGGCTGATTTGAGGACTATAACACACAACAGTCTCTAGAGTTTACACAGAATGGTGTGAAAAACAAAAAACATCCAGTGAGTGGCTGTTCTTTGTGGGGGTGTCGTTCGGAGTGTTGGGGTGTCTCTCCTCTTTGTTAATGAGAGGGATCAGAGGAGAATGTCTAAACTGGTTTGAGCTGACAGGAAGGCTCTGGTAACTTGAAGCATTTCAGAGTAAAAAAAAGCATCTCAGAATGCACATGTTGAACCTTGAGGGAAATTGGCTACGAAAGCAGAAGATCAAGTTCCACTTCTTTCAGCCAAGAACAGGACTCTGAGGCTATAGTGGGCAACTATATATCACCTGGTGATTTCAACTGTCCACTTTCTCTGACACCACTTAGATACCCTACTTGTAATTATTCTAGTTTGTTAAATTTTGATTATTAATTCCCAGTTTTTGTGGATACATCTAAATTAGAGAATGATGGTGAGAAAGCAGAAAGGTAGTGTTGAGAAAATGTATGAAAGGAAAGAAATGAAAAGCTGAAGTAAAAAAAAGAAGAAAAATGAAGTACACCAAACCCACCCCTAACGCTAACCTAACTGTACATGTTGAGTTATGCAAAAATGCAATTATTATAATTCTATACCACTTTTTTAACACCCAATTCACAAGGATACAGACAAAAGAGGATACAGACCCTTTTGTGATTTAATATGTCTGTCACCTGCATTGCTGTGGAGCTTCAGAACAGCACTGTTTAGGGTTTTTATGCTCCAATACACCTGATACACACTTATTACCTTGATTAGCAAGATGAGGTGCACTCTAAAGAAGTGCCAACTTCAAATCCAGCCTCCATTTATCACATCTAAAACTCTTAAATAACCTGAATTGAGATTTATCACCTAAAAGCACACCTAAGCTCGTCTTGCTATTCATCACAGAATACTTGCTTAAAAGTTTTAGATATGATAAATCACATAAGCATATTAAAAGTTGGACCTTGTGTCCTATGTGTTAGAAGATGGAAGATGGGGAGCTCAGTAAGTGGTATGAGATGTTTTTTGTGGTCACAGTCTAGTAGTAGTTTAATTTATTTTTTAGCAGTTATACAGTTGAGGCCCACTAAGTTTGCATACACCTAGGCTAAAAAATCTTAGTTTTTCACAACTCCACACATTTCATTTACCATGCACTTCTTTCGGCAAGTCAATTAGGGTATCTACTTTGTTCATATCAGCGGTCATTTCAAAACAATCAATTAGAGACAGATTTATTATAGCTTTAATTCACTGTCTCAGAATTCCATTGGGTCAAAATTGTACCTACGAATAGAGTGTATCTTTAAATAGTCTGGACGATTCCAGAAATTGATGTAATGATTTTTAGAAGCTTCTGATTGAATAATTATCATAATTATCAAGTCAAATGGGAGTGCATCTGTGGCTGTAGATGGGCTTCAAGTATCTGTACAAACAACTGTTATGCCAAAAGCCATAAATTATGCAAATATAAAGATCTTGATACCACACAGATGCTGCATCATTTAAGAAAGAGGGACAACTGAATTCCCAGTGATGAACAAACTTTGGTCTGAAAGTTTCAACTGAACCTCAAAAAAACAAAAGAACTGGTGAAGGAGTTGGAGCCATCAGATACCAAAGTATGTACATGCACCATTAAGAGAGTTCTACATCACCATGGCCTGTAAGGGAGAAGCCCCTACTTTAAGACTGGTATGAAAAAAGGTTGCAGGTGATCACCAGACTTTTGGAGGAGTGTTCTCAGCTGGGTCTTCCAGCACAGCAATGATCTTAAACATACGTCCAAAGTTGTAACAAAATGGCTTAAACACAACCAAACGAAAGTATCGGAGTGGCCATCACAACACTCTGACCTGAATCCCATCAAAAAAAAAAATGTCCTGAATTGAAAAAGAATGTCTGAGCAAGGAGCAACTCCAGTTCTGTCAGGAAGAATGAGAAAAAATTCTGGCAAAATATTGTGAGAAGCTTGTGGAAGACTACTCCATGTGTTTGATCCAAGTTCAATCAATTAAATGGCAAATTACCGCCAAATACTAAAAAAATGTATGTAAAGTTTTGACCCGCTGAAAATCTCTCTTGGCTATTATTTTGAAATAACCTTTTAGAGTAATAAAGTAGACAACCTAATTGACATAACACAGGAAATGCATGGCGACATGAAATGTGTGCAAATGATAAATTGAGTTTGAATATCTTTAGTTTAGGTGTATGTAAACTAGTGGCCTCCACTGTACATACTGAATAGCAGAAGTGCTGTTAAAAGTTCAGATCTTAAAATCTTTCATCAACAAGTAATTGATTTAGATGCCAAACCTTCGGGGGCGAGTCTCTTAGCTCAAGAGACAAGAATAGAATACTATATAGAATATATCACTGTTATATTCTGTATTAGAGGATTTCTGACTGCTGAATTCTGTCCTATAAATTTCCCTTATTAAATACAGATTTTCTTGAGACAAATGATCAAAGCACGTCATATTATACAGCAATATCAAAAAATATTAAAAAGGTGTTAGCTACTCCTTGGATGAAACAAGTCAGACACATGCGAGATAAGGCATCTATGATAGTGTAGTTCAGTGCTGTATATGGTTTTTATAAAATTTTTGGAAAACAGACATACATGAGAAAGAATGCATTTTAGATAAACTTCAGACAATTTTAAGAGCTGTTTTATCAGGGTGAGACAATCAAAAGGTTGTTTCTCACAACTAGAATTTGGGGTGAACTGTTCATTAGAGTTCTAACAAAGATATAGTATATCGTAAATGATAACAGGAACTAACTTTGGGGTGGCAATCACCCCCACGTTGATTGTTTTCCTATAAGGTTTCCTCAAGCTCCTGTGGCTTGTGAGAATGAACTGTAATGATAATTCTTCTCTCAAAATTTAATGTTTAAGACACAAACTTTTGAGTTCTTCAACTGTAAGCTATTATTTAGACTAAGAAAAAGAGCAAAGATCCAAAGCCAAACACACTGACCAAAATTAACATGATGAAATGTCAAGCCCCTTGGCACATCTCACACTGGCAGTAGTCTATTCTGAAGTGATCATAAGTATGTCTTACAGGGGTGTTGCACCACATTTTGGGCCTTTGGTAACATAGTGGTTCACATTAATGAACTGTGTCTGTGCAACTTTCAAGTGAAAATCAAGTCAAGATGACAGCACCGGTCAAAAGATTATTAATGTGAGATGGGGAAGTGGGCGGGGCTTCCAGGAGGTGTCCAGGTTGCAAGGGGAAATTTCGGATGTATTTTTGCCTCTACCTGGTCACACAGACCTTTAAACTAAGTCCCACTTAGAGCACCACATTGAGACTCCTTCAGGGGTGGCTGTACACAGCCATCCATACCAGATACCTGAACACAAAAATGTGGTTTGGGAGAAGCTCAAGGCTACGCTCAACATGGGAGTAATCAAGGAGGCCTACAGTGATTGGTGGCCCAGTGGATGCCTCGCGTTGGTGAACTGCTCAATCGATTAGGCTCGGCTCGCTTTTATCTGATGCTGGACTTAAACAAGGGGTATTGGCAGATTGGCCTTGACTTCAATATCTCGAGAAAAGAAAATGGCCTCTTCCACTTCATTTGGGTTACACCAATTTGTCACCCTTCCATTTGGGCTGTTTGGAGCCGCAGTGACAATTTAACTTCTCATGGACAGAATATTCCAACTGCACAATGCTATATGCCGCTGCTTAATTAGATGACATAAACATTTATTGTAATGGTTGGCAGTGGCATATACAAAATCTGAGGGCTGTCCTGAGATCATGGAGACAGACAGAACTCACAGCAAACCCAAAGAAGTGTGTAATTGGATGGATGGAAGTACGCTATTTGGGCTTCCACTTGCACCATGGGCAGGTGCATCCCAAAATTGAAAAGACAGCAGGAGTTGCAGCCTGCCTGAGACCCAAGGTGGTAAGGCAGTTCCTGGGGCTGGTTGGCTATTATTGGAGGTTTGTACCAATTTTTTTTGGATTGTTTTGTGTGGGGGCCCGCTGTTGCATTCTCCTGACTTTTCTCTCCCTTTTGTCCTGTAGAATGATGTGTCGGACAGAGGGCTGGGGGCCGATGGCTCCACTGTATGAAGAATGCCAATGTGCAGATCACTCATTGGTATCTGGCATTTCAGCCCTTTAAGTTTGACATGGTCCACAGGCTGGAGGCACAGATGGTGGTGGTGGATTACCTCTCCCGCCATGGGGGGGGATTCAACTGCAGGTCGGATGGCTCCCTCGGCTTGAGTTGGGTTGTAGGGGTATATGGCAGTGGGGGCGTCTGTGGCAGTGGGGTTGAGTGTCAGCTGCAGACAGAGAGGAGCCAGATTGAACTGGCAGGTAAAGTGATGAAGATGAATCTCATCTTTGTCTTTTTCCTGCTAGGCTACTTATTTGTAACTCTTTGTGCTTTCAGTGACTCCCATAATCAGTGAGAGAGCGATATAGCTGGCGGAGCTCACGGGACACAACACACATGCACACACACAGAGGAGCGTGAACTTGACCTAAATGGAGCGAATGCCGCAAGTCCATGATGGACCCTTTTGCTGTCGAGTAGTTCTGTTTTGTGGAGGTTTTGGAAAGTGTGCTGAAAAGCACGGACTGAATAAACACAAGCCTGGATCTCAGTTAAAATTCTGCCTGCCTCCTGAGTCACTGTCCACACTCTCACACCAGGTTCTACAACTGCATATAGAGTTCGAAGAATATGAAATATGAATATGAAATATGAAGAAGTGGCTTAGAGTTGTAGAAAAGTCAAATTAAAAAGAATGTGTGTGTGTGCATGCTATGGTACAATAGTGAGTCTTTTTTCTTTATTCTGCCTGGGGCATCATGTCAATCAAAAATCATTTGCTCAAACTACAGAATTCGCTTCTGTTACTCTTTATACTGCCAAGCTGCATCTTCTCTCTCTCTGTCTCTTTTTGTTTCAGTTAGTTGTTATTCTACTGAAATAAAAAGCCCTTATTGTCATTAGTGGAAAGCCTCAGAGAGAGGGGATGATAAAAAAAAGTGAGAGGAAGAAAAGAGATGGAGTGAACACACACAGGCACATCCTTGTGGGATTTTAAGAGAGAACAATAAAAAAAAAAGTTGGCAGGGATTTTTAAGGGAGAATGAGCTTGTTAATCACTCCTGTGCTTACTGACTGTCTTCCACTCCCTGTGCTCTTTTGTTTTATTCACAATACTAATGAAACCGCCTATTACTCCTGTTTACTTGATGCATTAAAATGCAATCTGTAACTGCACACACTAGTGGATAGGAAATTTTTTTTTTGAAAATTCTTGGTGCAAATGCATACAGCATGCATTATTATTTAATCTGTAAAGTGTCTTTATATTAGGAAAAGATTTCTTAATATTATCATATTTTGATAACCGGGTACCTGTAGAACTATTAGCTCTCTCTGCCATGGCCTGCGTTCACAAAGCAGTGCACTCCCAGTATCAGTCCCAAGCCCAGATAAAAATAGGGGAGAGTTGTGTCAGGAATGGCATCTGGCATAAAACCTGTACCAAATCTAATATGAAGACCAATGATCTGCTGTAGCGACCCCTAAAAAGAGCAGCCGAAAGAAGAAGAGCGACATCATATTTCCATAACCATCATAAATGTCTGCTATAATGTAAA
Source organism: Pangasius djambal (assembly GCA_022985145.1). Taxonomy (NCBI): domain Eukaryota; kingdom Metazoa; phylum Chordata; class Actinopteri; order Siluriformes; family Pangasiidae; genus Pangasius; species Pangasius djambal. Next base: position 20,920,657 of record CM040980.1, read on the forward strand.
ACTTGAGCCAACAAGTTCCAAGGGTTCATTGTTTCCAAAGTTCTCTCTAGCCCGAGTGATTGTTTCCTTCTTCTTCTGCATTCAAAACCCTATATTTCTAGGGTCTCATGTTCCCTCATTTTATGAACGTGATTATGTTAAAGTTTCAAAAATATATAATATATATATATAATGTTTAGAAGTGTCAAAAATGATTGTGTTTCCATTTACTTAAAAGATGGCGTACACACGGAATTCATGATGGAGAATTGCTGCTTTGTACATTTAACATAGAGTTAAAATATGTAGAGGGCACACTTGCACAGTCATCTATTATACAAGTTGTGCAATCCAATCATGGTCTTACCAATATGGCATTCAAAATGGGAAGCAATAACCTATGTCAGTATGCATAGAATAGAGAGCTCAAGTGATTAAACAAAGTCTACGACCTGGGGACCTGGAAATATAATCAGCTCAGTGCCAGTGACAACAACAAGAGCCGTTTAATCTGTCATTCTGTGATATTTTTGCTGTTCTTTGCTTCCCTCATCATCTTCCTCACTTCCTTTTATGTATTATCATCAGTTACAGGGGTCATGGTGGCTTAGCGGTTTGCTTCATACCTCCAGGGCTGGGGGTTCAATTCCCACCTCTTCTCTCTGTGCGTGGAGCATGCATGTACTCCCTGTGCTTCAGGGGTTTCCTCCCTTAGTCTTGGCATCTCTAAATTGTATGTGGTGCAAAATTTTACTTCAGTTTTCTACAGGCAACACTGAATATTTGTTTGTGTCACAGAGCTAAAGGATTTTCAATTAATCATATTATATCAATGTATAGCTATGATTTAAAAGAAACGATGCTATGGTTGTATCTTCGTTAAAAAAAAGTGCCCTAGAGGAAATAAAAACCAGCCATTTAGATGTGTGCAGTATGTTACCTCTCTTGATATATTTAAATAACATGTGTAATGGTACAAAGTAAGAAGCTTCAGAAGATAATGTTCAATGTAAAGTAAAAAAGTAAAGTAAAAGAAATATAGTCTAGGTTTTTAGGAGGTGGGGGAGGGGTGTCCAGCTTTTAACATTTTATGCATATGTACAAAGCATTTTTTATTCTACATCTATTTCTAAATGTTAAGGAGCACCTACAATTTCATCTCCAGATGGTGGCGGACCTTCAGTCATACTCACTTCTGTTTGGCTTTGTGATGTTTTAGGTGGATTGGGTAGTTTCCAGGTCGCCTCATTTGAACAAGTGTAAAAATGTCTGCAGGGTTGATGCATAGAGTTTTGCCTTCTCATATTCATTCAGATCAGTCCTTACCAAAATGTGCTGCATCACCTCGTCCAAGTTGTTTGCTGCAGACTTTCTTAAGTTTTCATTTCCTGTCTATTTTCCAAGCTTATTGAGCTGGTGTTGGGGGACCAAATACATTTTCTCCAGGAGCCCCATGTTAACTGTTATGGGATGCAATTAAACTGCTTATAAAAGGAATGGCTACGCCGAGCAAGGGCAGAAGAAATCCTCCAGATTGATTAATAACTCTTCTTTTTGTCTCTATAGACGGTCTATTATGCACAAAAAGTTTGAGCCTATTTATTTATTTATTTGTTTGTTTGTTTGTTTGTTTGTAGTGTCGTTCCAACACCAGAATCCATCAGAAACTCCATTTCCCAGAGCACACCGTGGCCTACAAACATGGCCGCCACGGACTAAACTCCCCAGCACCTCACTCCACCGGCAGTCTCACACTCACCTGAGTTCTAATCATGGATCTCTTTCCAATCACACTCACAACCTTCATAAACAAACTTTGGACACTGCCTCACTGTGAAGTAATGCTCGGTGTGCCTTACCTGAACTTACCCAACCGTTTGATTCTGTGTTTGATATTCTGTTTTGATCCCACCTTGTTACCTGGTTTTTGCATTTCTGGATTTTCCCTTGTATTGCTGTTTACTGATCGTCTGAGCTTTTGTCTGTTCCTGGTTACATCTTTTGCTTCGTGTTTTTGATTTGTTTGCCAATTTCTTTAGATCCTTCAGGTCGAGCTGGACGGCAAGTTAGACATGATCACCAATGCTATATCCACTGCCTTCGTCTCCCACAGAGCCCCAGCTGCAAACCCCAGCTCATTTATCTCCTGCCCCAACAAATATGTGGGAGAAACTTCCTAGTGCAAAGGCTTCCTGCTACAGTGCCCATTGTACTTCTCTGGCCAAGAGGGTGTCTCAGACCAACAAAAGATCGCACAATTCCTCAGCTTACTCACAGGAAAAGCCCTCAAGTGGGCTATGATGGTCTTTTATCAAGGAGGGGAATTATTGTCGTCATACGACCGCTTCGTGAAACTTTTTCAACGAGCTTTCGATCAAACCCTTTTCTTAAAATGTCAGTGTCGCTTAAGGAGTACTCTGCCATGTTTTTCTTGAAGTCAAAAACATTGTCAGAGACTGTTCTGTACCACTTGAAAAATTCCTCCCTGTCTTTTGCCATCCTGCTGTCTATGCCATAATATTTGGGGTCAGTATATGGAACCATATAGTTCTATAGTTCTAATGTTCCAACCTTTTCCAGAAATGGGGGAAATAGCCTTTCTTTTGATCCATGAATCCTATGGCTTTGGGGAGGTTGCTGAGCTTCAACGGTAGAAAAGGATTGACTGAAGTCAGGTTAGATAAAGCATAAAATTTTACTACCTTGTGCTCTAATATCAAGTGCAATTCCATCCTTGGTCATAGGAGACCACCGGACAATGGCCTTTTATATTTTAGTCCTGTGCAGTGAAATTCACATTTTTAAATTTCACAAATAATACTAAAAGACTGGTAATATTTTTAACTCTGTAATAATGGTTTTCATGTAAATATAAATAAATTATTTTACCGTGGGGAACCTCACTAGTTTGAAAAAAGACTATCTGGCTACACTTTTACAAATATTGTTTAAACTTTCAATATCACCAGATGTAACTGAATTGTGCACAGACAATTTATATATTTTTAATTTATATATATATATATATATATATATATATATATATATATATATATATATATATATTTTTTTTTTTTTTTTTTTTTTTTTTTTTTTTTTTTTTTTTTTTTTTTTTTTTTTTTTTTTTTTTTTTTTTTTTTTTTTTTTTTTTTTTTTTTTTTTTTTTTTTTTTTTTTTTTTTTTTTTTTTTTGGAAAACAACAATCAGGCAATGCACAAGGAAAAACATAGATTGTCTTTTCCATGGAAGATAAAAAGATGCTACCGATTCTTTTTTTTATTACCTCAACCACCCTCATGAGGGTGAGCTACTTGGATGACAATTTCCAACATATTTTCCCTAAAGATTTGAATTTTACTTTGGATGGCATTTTCGAACATTATTAGAAAAGATTATAATTCAATGGAACCACTGTTTAACTGAACATGTGATGAATCTTTAAGCACATCTCCTTGGATTTCAACTGTGACAACATCCCTGGGGCCTATTTGATCATTAGGCACATCTATCTTCCTGTTTAAAATCTTCAGGAAATAATTCTAAAATTCTGCAAACATACTAACATTAATGATTGAGGAAAAATTGACTCTCCTTCAAGGCTTGGTGTTATTGAATACGTCATGGTTAATTATTCTAACTTCAGGATCTAACCCATTACCAGCCTGCTCATTTTCATTATCAAGCAATGGATCAATGTCAATTTTGTTATCAGATGATGGGGCAATATCAATTTTATTATTAGGCAATGGGGTGATGTCCATTTGTTCAAAGCGGTTATCAGGCGTTGGGGCAATGTCGATTTCATAATTTAGTTCGTTATTATGTTCATTAGTGAATTAATGAATTAATGACGGGCGAAATGATTAGGTTAGCCAGACTCATTTAATCTTGCAAGACTTTGATTAAGATCATAAAACAAATTCTGAGGAGATGATGATCTATTTTGTGGAGTATTTTCGAGAGCTGAGATGTTATCAGAATTGTAATGTTATGTAAAACGACTTTGATTTTCATTGTAGTAGTCTACTGTTTTGAGTATCAGAGTGGGGCTGCAGATTTAAACGTTGGTTCAACCGTTCAATCGCATCAATTAAATGCAGATTCAGCGTTGTGCATGGGCCGTGTTATTTTTATTTATGTGTAATAGGGGTATAATTGGAATGCTTCTGAACCATGATAATCATGGAATTATCTTATCACCTCTATGTGTTCCCCGCCTCACACCTATTTGAAGACGTGAGTGTGTTGTATAAGGCAATAGACTAGTTACCTGAACTGTTTTCATCTGCTTCTTCTACTTGCCCAATAGTATCATCTAAATTTGTCTTTAGCTCAAAGAAAATGTTCAGTGTGTATCCGAAGTCTATCATCTCGTATCCGAAGTGGACATTCAAACAAGAACTGATATTTTTGTATTAGGCCTAGGTGCTATGAAGGCCTTGACGTACATTCTTATCAATGTGTCAGCCTCCCAAAAGTTCAAGACAAGCACAGATCAATGAATATGAAAATAGAGGATAGTCACAAGCTAACCCCAAATACAGTTCTGTCAATGTATATAATACATTCACACATGATTTAAAAAGTACAGGTTCTTACCTGATGAGAAGTCCATGGTCTCATGAATTGAAGTTCTGAGCTTCATTGAAGGTCACAGAATAGCTTGTAGCTACTTACAGATTGTTCATCACAGAAGTTTCTTGTCAGTGTGCCAAGTACCAAAAGCACTAACTTTTAATAGGGAATCCGAGCCTGGTACTGTGCAGGTGTTGCGCTTTTTGGTGTAAGTACGTATGTGTGTGTTTGTGTGTGTGTGTGTGTGTGTGTGTGTGTGTGTGTGTGTGTGTGTGTGTGTGAAGCACTTAGAGAGAGCTCACAGGATCCTCCCTACCCCAAAGTTGAATGAATAATGCATGTATGTTTTTAAAAACATGCTTGTCTAATTGTGTCTGTGGCAGGATTGTTGAAAAGTAAGAAAGAAGAAAGTGAGAAAGTAGCTTTTAACTTGTAAAAGCAAAATGATTCTTTGTCTCAAACTTTAATGAGTAACAACTGTTAAATACGATACCTGACAATATTAACTGTTTTCTATGACCTGTCAACATTAATTTGATTGATGATGACATATGGCACATGACATCGCCCATCACCTGTTGCCATAAATCATCATGAACACCTGTTACCTGTCAAATCTGACAGGTGATGATAGCAGGACTATAATTCTTTCTGCCTCCTGTGAAACCTGGATAGTGGATAGTGCTTAGTTATTATCTGTGTATAGCAGACGGTTTTTTTTCAGTTCAGTGAGATTTCCAAACAGTCTCACAATGATTAGCTAGTTTCCGGCTAGGGCAATAATGCAGTCGATCAGGCAGTCCTTTGTTGCTGTCCGGGACACATTGAGATGCATTTGCGTTTACACTACAAATGTACTGTGGCCATATGCATCCCAGTCCACCTCCACATGTGGTTTGAGTGATTGGATCACAGTGTGTCCCTGAAATGCACCTGTGCTTAGCGCTCTCCACTTACGATCGGATCAACCAGGACGCATGTTAATGCCAGGTGTGAATGGGACCATAGCTGTGATGATCAGATCAGCATGCCAATTACATAACTTCATTCATAATATTGAATTGCTACAATTAATAATAATTTAATGATGACTATGGCATTAAGCCATATCAGTTGGCAAAACATGCTATTAATATTCAATGTTGGACAAGCTATTTTAAAAATGCAGTAGGGAAACCCTAAGCTACTTGATAAAAAGTATCAATAAATCTATTAAAATGATGAAGAAAAATGTAACTAGCTACACTACAAGCTACTGGACAAAAGTAGCTTAACTACACTGGATCTAAGTAGCTTCAGTGCCCAAAATTGTGAATATATTTTTGATAGAAGGACTATTGACCAATCTCTATAAATCTATCCATCATCATAGTGAAACAATTGGTATTTAACTTCTGTGAATGAATCTCCCAGTATGTTAATTATGTCTTATTTCCTTGGGTATAGATTCTCTTTTGTAATCTGTCTCAGTGTTTTCTACAGCAATAATAATTCATATAAAAGTTGTTGTTGTTGTTTTTTTTTCCTTTCTTTTTTGGTATTACCTAAAAGGGAATAAGTTTGCTAGTTCTTTAGCTCTACTTTACAAAACTCAAGCTTTCAGTCTGGATGTTTGGGGACAGATTTATTGGTTCACCTATGCTTTCCCTGTCTGTCTGTTTAGACCAGCCTGTCTGCTCTGTTAGAACTATTGGAAAAGACAATATAAACTTCATTTTACACTTATGTACCATTGCCTCTAAATCACAGCTATAATAATCATTGAAGAAAAAGCCTACCTTCAGCAGACATAAAGTAAGAGCAGTCTGTTTTTATTTATTTAAGATAAGATTATTATTATTGGATAAGATTGGATCAGTCATTATTTAGAAAAGACCGCCAGATACACATTGAATTCTAATGCAAGGTGTAAATTGGTAAGGTGTAATGCATTCTCTGCAAGGATTCCAGGATGTGCTAGGTTTTTAAACTATCCTAAAGCTTGTCATTTTATATCATTTTATATAATGATCTATGCTGAGTAATAAATTGTTAGCAAATTAACAATTAACAATTAGCAATTAACATCATAAATCACACACGTTAGAATTTTAAAAGCAGACATTTTTTTACACACTGGTTATTTTATGCACTTTTATTTATAAAATTGAACTTTATCACCTGATTCAAGTTATTTATAATTAGCTGATGACTAGAATCAGGTGTTTTAGAGAGAAGAAAAAAAAAATCTAATATGTGTAGTCTATGGAGTCTGGAACTGAGAAGCACTTTTATTATTATTATTATTATTATTATTATTATTATTATTATTATTATTATTATTATTATTATATTTCTGGGCTCAGTATTAGAAGGCTCTATGTGATGTTTTGGTTGGAAATGAATTACCCACATTAACTTCATCACTGGGGGATAGTTTATTCTCATATGGTGTTTTTTTTTTTTTTTTTTTTTTTTTTTTTTTTTTTTTTTTTTTTTTTTTTTTTTTTTTTTTTTTTTTTTTTTTTTTTTTTTTTTTTTTTTTTTTTTTTTTTTTTTTTTTTTTTTTTTTTTTTTTGCAAAGTTTTTGGTATATTATTATTTTTTTTAAATCCATCCATCCAATCTCACAAGGCTCTGTCTGCCAACTAATCTTTATCCGGGATGAATGATGATAATGTGCCAGAAAGTTAGGAATTTCTTCTTTGGTGTTATTCATTGGTGGGTTGGAAAGCAACTACAGAAGCTCATGTCGTGTGTTCTAGTTTCCGAGTTTCACATTAAACAGTTTGATCCGTGGTAATTCATCTTGACCTCACCTGCCATTCAATTATGTTCAATTCAGTACAATTATACAAAAATCCTCAACACGAGAGTGATTATTTAACATTTGCTAATATAATGAGCACAGGTCTTACATGTGCATAACACACATGCAGGACATCTACTGGGAACTGATGTCTGTAATATTTAAAACATTAGCTGGCACATTAACCAAAGTAAATCTTGCTTTAATACTCAGTAAGGAAGTGCATTCTCGATATATTGGCCACATTTATTATTTCAGTCATAAAATAATGAATCAGTAATAATAATACAGAATAGTCAGGCTCTAATTGCAAAGGTTAGACAGACAATAAAAATGTAAGAAGGCTATGCATATGCAGGATGCTGGCTTAGTATCTTTTATTAATAAGCGCTTTGTGCATAACTTTTCTTTCTTGTACAATTTAAATTATAGCTACACTCAGTGCAATATCAGACTAATCATTGAGGAATTAGATGTTTATTCTGATTTTGATTTTTTTTTGCTTTACATCAACTTTCACATTTCTTTTGTGTGTGTGTGTGTGTGTGTGTGTGTGTGTGTGCGTGCGTGCTGAACAAGCTGAGAATAAAATTAAATGAGACATAAAACCAATGGATATGCCAAGCTTCTGTATGCATACTCTCTTCTTATTTAATTACTGAACATTTGCAGTACAGTATTCACACTGTGACTGCTGTAATTTCGTGACAGCGTGTTGATAATGCTTGAGAAGAACCAGCAACCAGCTGCCTCCTTTGGGGGGAAAAAAGTGCATGCAATTCAATTCATTTTACTTTATGTGATCTGTCTGCTCAATCTGCCACCCTCTTCTCTAAACCCTGTGACACAGATTAACCTTTTCTGAAATAAGTCAAAGTTTTTATACTAAAACAGGGTCAATTTATCCGATGAATAAACCTGCACACATCTTTTAGGGGCTTATTGAATGCTATTATTGATCATTAGAGAGATAGGAGAAGTCATATTTAGAATATTTATGTAAATGCGGACTTACCAACCTTAGCACATCTGCATAGGAATATATTTCACTTTAACATCAGAATATTCTGGTACATCATATCAAAAATAATCCAAAACAGCAGTGTTCTTTAAAAAAAAAAAAGGCAGATGTGCTAAATGACATATGAATCTGGAATGACTGATGACTGTTTATGTGTTTTGAACTCTTTAATATCAGCTGACCCCCTGAAAGCCCCATCCCCACCCCCCATCCCACATTAGTAATCTTTTGGTCAGTGTTCTCATCTCAACTACATTTTCCTACTTGAAATAAGCATTGATATGCTTTCTGAACTGATACGCTTTCTGTAAATGGAGATTGTTTTGAGTTCATTAATGTGAAATAATATTTATCAATTTATGTTCAACATAACAAGCTAACATTAGATAAGTACATGTTTAACATCAGATAACTATATTCCTTAGGCATGCACCAATATTTCGGGAAGTAAAAACTGGAATCCAAAAATGGTCAAAAATGGCACTTTAGGATTTCAATTCAATAAATACTAATCTCTGGTCAGCACTCAGAACACATTTAAACCATTGACTATACTGTACAGTATACAGTATATGGGTGGATGTTGTAAAAGGATAGATTCAAGGGTGAAGCCAAAATGTCTCTGAGGCCTGCTATTGGCTGACTGCAGGACACTTTTTAACCTTGCCCATTCCCAAGTTAGTGAATGGAGACCGAGACAAACTTCCATTTTAATTTACATTTCCCCAAATTATTTTAAGGAATCGTGTAATTTTTCAGTTGAGCTTGCTATCTACCCCAGTATTTTTCCTTAAAATAAAGTAATGTTACAGGAGTTATTTTCTGATAACTAAAAGGTCGTGGTTGCTGAGCTGACTGACAGTTTTGGACACGGCAGTTGAGCCTCATGAATGTGCATGCACTTTGCAACATGCAGCTGAGGTTTTTGACAATTCTGTAACAAAGCCACGTCTCGTACTGCTGTAAACTGTTCTAACAGACCCTCAGCAGGGAGTTCTTTGCAGTTTTCCCATATGTTTCTCATTTTGATGTCTAAACTATTTCATTGTCCTGAGATTACAACTAGTGTGATATTACAACTAGCGTGTACAACTGAACAATGTGAGTTCAGGAAGTGATGGAATAAACCAGCTAACATTAATTAAATTTCATGACAATTTATTGAATGTATGACCTTAGCTAATACTCAGAGTACTTTGGTAATGTTAGCCACCAACTCCACCAACAGAACGAGTGAGGCATAATGGAGCACTTCTCTGTAGGCATCAGAGCTTGAGGAAAATCATGGAGAGCAGTTATTTCCCTCAAAAACAAGTGATGAGTATAAATGTTGACTTCTGTTTATGAGTATATTTTCAGTTGGCACCTTATATTAGCTACTTACACTTATATTACTTTAATTAAAATGATATATAATATCTGCAAGCTAGCAAATGGTAGCACAGTCAGTCAAGACTCAGAGCTACAAAATATTTTCCTGATAATCATAAATTCAATATAATTGCATAAATTATATAACTGCAATTTAGCATTTTACATATTAATTAATAACACTGTGCTTGCCACTTTGAGTTAGATGATGTACCATATTCAGTTGCACTTCAGGTAATATACAGCATGCTCACTCCTGACATGAACAAGTAGAGCTTTTATCACTAATATGGGTGGTGGTGCGGCGGACCCGCTGTCTAACCGGCGGTATCTACTGCACATGCTCTGGCTCAATTGTCTGTACTGCGCAGACTCTAGCTCCAATTTTTTGCAACATGGAGACTCCCATTTTGACCAAAAAAGGCTTCAAACCACAAAATGGGAGTAAACGAGGCCATGTTGTCCACTCATATGCATATACAGTCATTGGTTTAAACAGTTTCAGCAGTAGATTAACAGTGAAAATTGTCAGATATGTGGAACCATTTCAAGGTTACTATGAGGGACAATATTCAAGTGGTTTGTAAAAGACCTATATAGAAACTGTCCTGAAAATGCATATAGAATGCATATAGAAAATATACTTTTAACTGTTTACTGGTTTAACCTGCTCTTCTTGGGACTAGTCATCATTACTCTTTGGAGGTGGCAGGTCTGTAAATGGTGCAATTGTATAGCTATAAAGCCAAAGAGATGCCCTGGGACAATAAGGCAGAAAAGGAGGATCAAGAGTGGATTAGCTGTTGTTATTGTGTGTGTATGTGTGTGTCTGTGTGTGTGTGTGTGTTTCATGTGTAATTGTAGGGCTGATGGTGGCAGAGCACCAGATAAATCGCTCTGCTTGTTCAACATGGCCTTGGCATCCTCAGAGGAGGAAATAGCTTAAGCTCCTCAGAAATTTACACCTATTTTGTGTCCAGATTCCTGCATCCAAGAGGGCAATAGGGCTTAAAAATCCTGCTTCTTTTAGAAGTCCAGCAGGGTGAGAAGAGAATGAAGAATTTATACAGCAGATGACTGTAATTCTTTTGTGCTTACAGTTCGATCCAAATGTTTTAACCTAATATTTAAGACTTCTACTTAGTCAGTTACCAAAAGCTAATACCCAATTTCAGTCAGTTGATCCTGTTGTAAACAGATCTGTTGTAAGTTTTTTAGAGGTCAATCTAGAAAATGACTAAAACTAACAGTCGATCAAAAACTACCAGTAGGAAACAACCAGACCGGGTGGTGCATCTTCCTTTGTGACAGCTGGACATGTAGTTGCCTCCAGCTACAAGCACCAGCCACTGCAGATATTGTGGGGGGAAAAAAATATTCATAGGAACTAATTAAAAAACCAAATGCTGTTTGCATTTGCAACTTTTACATTGTAATAATAAATAATTTTTTGAAATATTCTTTTACTATTTTGACATACTAAATCACTCGATTTCCAAAAGGAGATTTGTATTTGGGATTTGCATAGACACCACCTGGTCTGTCAGGCAAAAACACTCTAAATGCCAGATCTATAAAGACTGATGTGCAAAACGGACAAGATGTGCTGTTTTGCTCATTTAAAAGATACACTTTGTCATATACAATGTTATTAAATCATTTTGCATGTTTTTGCAAATTTACACGTTTTTGCACCTTGCGAGAATCAGAGCCATAATGGTAATTGCTGTTATCTCCTAACGGGTAACATCTGACTGGGTTAATATGTCAGCTGTGCCTTGAATCATTCTTCCTCCTGATTTCAGTGAAGAAGAGCACACTTTTATACAGCAATATGAGACAAATATCATAACCACTGTTTTCTCTGGGAACTTCAACTCCCAGAACTCCCCACTGTAACCTATGCCTATTTGTTGATGCAGCTCACCAGCTTATTGATTGCACACCTATAGCTCATTTACTCAGACTATCTATATATACTTTTCAGTTTGTTACACTCATTGTTAAGTCTTGTTTGCATCCACTGCTTACATCTGTAAGCCTTTTGCTTATTTGTGATATCCATTGTTTGCTTCCATGTATGACCCCTACACTGCTTTCTGATTTTGTGTTTTTCCATTTTTGCCCTAGCCTGTTTTATTCACCGAGTGTTGACTTTGTCTTATTACTTTTGACTTTGTGCCTGGATTTTGGATTTTGTGTCAGCTCTTTGGCTTTATTTATTTATTTTTTTTACATTTTTTTTTTCTTATTTTATGCTATTAAAGGATTTTGAACTCTGCATGTGTATCTGCCTCTTAGTTCTTTTGTTGACAGAAAACTTTGCCTATATGGTGACAACAGGGACAGCAGGAACAGAGACTTTCATCATTGGGAGTGGCAGTTGAGGAGCTATCTTACCAAATGCAACAGCTCACCTCCTTAGCTCCAGCTATTTAAAAAATCTCTTTCAGATTCACAGACATGCTTCAGAGTATGTGATGGAATTTCACACTCTTGCAGATAGTAATGGTTGTATTGAAGGCGCTGTAATCACTATGCATTGCAGAGGGTTGCAGGCTGATGCTGTCACTGAGTTAGCATGCTGAGACGAGTCATGCAACCTAGACTTGCTCATAGACCTTTCTATTCACCCAGACAATTTACTTCAGGAACGACTTAGAAGAGGTCCCGTTCACATGACCTTGGTCCCACGTAGCCATAAATTCTGTTACTGATCTGCCCCTATCCTGTGGTAACACCATCATTCTCAATATAATGGTATGATTCATCCTCCTTACAGCACTACCATCTTCATATGAGACAGCTGAGCATTTATTTCATCAAGTGTTTCACCACTTTAGCATTCCTGAGGACATAGTTTTAGACAGAGGACCTCAGTTCCCCTCAAGAGTGTGGAGAGCTTTTATGGAGAAGCTATGGGTCAATGTTAGCCTTACCTGGGGCTATCCCCCTCAGTCTAACCATCAATGTGAGCATGTGGATCAAGAATTAGGAACATTTCTATGAATTTATTTCCATGATCAACCATTTAAATGGTCCTGTTTCATGGGGGGGAAGGGGGGGGGTGGTTAGCACAAAACTCGTTCATTCATTCACAGGTCTCACCCATTTTCAGTGTCTCCTAGACTACCAACCCCCCATAGTTTTTTGGTACTCATCCCCACAGAGGTACTGATGGCTCACTTAAAGGGATGTACATTTCTTGGAGGGAACTAACATACTGAAACACCAGTATATAGGTCATTTTAAATGATTAAGAATTAATGATGTTACTTACAAATTGCAATTGTGCAGTTGCCTTCACAATATTGTATCTCACCTCCTTTCATGTCTCTTTGTTACAACCTTTCAGACTCAGCCCGTTGAATGAGAAAGTTAAACCCCCAATTGCCTGAATTACTTGTCTCACATTTATCGTGTTGCATATTGAACCCTGAATGTGTCTCTTCTTCTTAGTTCTGTTGTTGATAACAAAATTGTCACCTTCGATATATAGTACATGGAATAAGAAAGGTTCAAGGAGACTTTTGGACCCTACTGTACCTTGAATATTTTCTCACTTACATAAAAAACAAGTGCTTCACTATTTCTTGAAAAAAAAAAAGGTTCATCTACATTGTTTCTCGGGGGGGAGGGGGGGGGGATGTCGCCATTGTTCATCATTGTGCAGCTGATTATTTAAACGGGCAAGGAGAGGAGTCTTGTTCAGCCTGGTAATTATCCTGCAAGGCTGAGTGAGAGAGAATGAGGATCAGGAAGTGTTTCAGTCCAGGAGGCACTTCTGCAGGTCCAACTGTTTACCCAAAACTGCTACCAAACAAGCTTGCTGCTCAAATTGGCCAATTTCTGTCCCTAAAAGAATTATGTGGTCTATTTGAGAAGTAAAATCAAATTATAAAATGATACTGAGGCAAGGCACATAGAAGAAAAGTATATAAAAGTTTTCTAATTGTTCTTTTGTTCTGACCATAAAGACAAAATTAAATTATAACTCACACCAATGAACTGTGGCACCCAGAACATATTCTGCTTAAGGGCCTGCTCTATACCCACCCACCCATCCACCACACACACACACACACTCTCTCTCTCTCTCTCTCTCTCTCTCTCTTTCTCTCTCTCTCTCTCTCTCTCATCTCACTATCCTTGTGAGGACCTTCCCTTAACATAATTATTAATGCAACTAATTAATTCTATACCTCCACCTAAATCCAATCCAAAACTTTAAACTCAGTAAATTTCTATGGGGACCAGCCAAATGTCCCTAATGTCAGATATTCCTATCCTTATGCTGCTACCCTTCTACAGCTGCATAGTGTGTTGAAAGTAAGTATGATCATAGTATGATCATATTTTGAATAGTTTTGAGGTAGTGATCAGAGATCATTTCAAACTGAGGTAGGATTTTTCTCATATTCATTTCAAATGTCAATATTAAATAAAGGATGGATGCAATCAAATGAGTGGATCTAGTTATCTTCTCAATGACTCCTACTGAGTCTAATGTAGACATTGTGCCCTCAGAGGAGATTATTAAAATGAATGTTGAAATCTCCAGCAATTATTGCTTTTTCTACTGAAACAAGCAGATTTGTGAGAAAGTCTACAAATTTCTGTAAAAATTCAGAATAGGGACCTAGTAACCTGTCAATACTGATTAGTGGAAATGATTGAGTAGACTTCTTTTATTGTGGCTACACCAGTTATATTAATAGTACATATTTCAATTAATTAAATTAATATTCAGATTTCTAATACCTAAAGGATAGTCACGAATAGATACATCCTCCTTGGGCAATTAGACAAAGGTGGTGTATATTGCTGTATGCAGAAGAGTTGGTCTCATTTGAACCTACAAATGTTAAGAATACAACAAGTAGGTTTGTGTGTTGAGATCTCTAGCTTCAGCAAATAATTCTGGGTAGTTGGATGCATTTATAGGTTAGAGCACTCACTTTAGCTCAAAAACATAAGCTCAGGAACTTTAGCCAAGACACAAATATACACAGTATATTTAACTTAGGCAAGGGGTTTGACATAATACTAATTTATTTCAGTAAATGACCACAGGGTATTTAGCATGATTAAGCAACAATATTCAGCACAATATTATATAGAATGCATCTCACTGAGTGTTGCTGCAATAACCTCAATGACCCATTTGGTGCAGCTCTATAAACTTGAGCCCATGAACTTAAGTCCTTTGGTTTGATTTGTAAATGATTCAATCTTGATCTGTTTTTGTTTTACCATCTGTTAATTGTTGTATATAAAAGTTTTTTGTGCAATTGTGTGAATTCCGAATCTGACCTGTGCCCTTAGTCACTCACAGTACAGTCTTTTTGGTTATGACTGAGATCTGTTGTTCATTGGGTCAGTGTTTGAGGCTTGGGCTGGGTGTGAACATGCAAACATGGATAAAAGCATATCATAATGATTATTAGCATGTTATGAATTGATTTAACAGTTTCTGTTTTGGCTTCGATGATGCACATTTGTGCTAACAAATGTGAATGAAGCTGAATGAAGTTTAACACTTCCTTGCTGCCTCTTTTACTAACATTGTCACACTCAAATCCCTATAAACAATACAAATTGTATTGTAATACAGAAACCAAAAACTGGCAAATTAAGTTTATTTTGTTTTTCCATAGTAGAGGGTAGGATAATATTAACAACCAATAGACAAGCTATCAGTCTACTAGAGGATAGCAATCCTCTAGCAAACTCAGCAAATGCAATAAACAGGTGAAGGTCAATACACTGGTAAACCCTCACCCTCTGTGGGAGTGCCAACCTGGGAGACAAGAATTGAAAAAATCAAGATGGGATTCTGTGGGAAGGCTGTAATGTGAAGAGACTGGGAGCATCCATCTTACTCAGTTGAGCATCTAGAGAGAAAGAGAGAGAGTGAGAGAGAGTGGATGAGAGAATCACCGAAATGAGGCCATATTGGCCCAGCAGGGCCTGAGCACATGCAATTCTCAATTACCGCCTGTGTTTAGTGTTTTGGTGTTGTGATTGAGAGGATTGTTGGGATGGAGAGTTGCTTTTCCCATTTCGCCCTGTCATGCCTCTCTTATTCTGATTCTATTTTGCAGGGACTCAGGGCTCGATTTGTCGGTGCTGGGATTTTGTCACACAACTCCCACGGTGGCTTGATGGTCTAAATATGGAGAAAACAGGCAGACAAAGCCCAGCGAGGAAAACCAGGATATTTTTTTTCTTCAGTGGCCTGAGTCTGAATGGGTTGCATTATCTTGTCTCGGGTGTGTTCATGAGGTGGAAACAGAAAGGTGATTCCTCAACCTTATTTCACTTAAATCACCCCATATAAAATATAAAGTATATTAGAGTGATATTAAGAGTTAAGCATGTGAACTTAATATTATTCAAAATGACATAATACAGAAAATAATTCACATCGGTAATCAGAACTCAGAATTAAGCACAGTTACATACTATACACACAGAGAGAGTTTGCCCAAAACAGGGTCAGGTTAGTTATACAAAATTCTGACTGAGAAATTAGGACCTTCTTGAACAATATTGACTTGATTGAGAAGCTGCATTAAGTACAACTGCACTGTGTGACTTTTTTGTAGTAACCACAATATTTCACCCTGGCATACTGTACTTGTTTTGGACAACGTATACCCTTTCGAAAAAGAAGCATACTTAAGTGCTTAAATAGTGTACTTCAGAAAAAAATATTTGTCATGCCAACTTAACTGTTGACATGATATATATTGTCACTATTCAGTCTTCTTGGTTGCTTATCTGGACCTTTGTAATGAAAAAAAAAATGCATCATTGTCATGTTAAGTGGTAATACTTTATTTATAGGGTACTTTATTTATAGAGCCTTTATAACACACTCATAAGCACTACATAAATATAAAGTAATGCTGGAGAATTTATGAAGGGCTTATGTCAAAATTTGCAAAATGATATTGACAGTTTTATGCAACATTGTCTTTACATGGATGAGAACAGGCATCCTTTATCATTATGAGCTGACCGATCGAGATACTATTACTGTATTTTTTTTGAGAAAGTTCATGAGTACTCCATAAGAGTGCTATAAATATATAAATGTATAAAATATAAACAGACTGTTCACTTTAGCTTGAGGGCATTAAAGTCATTCATTTGGCTGGCATATGGACCTCATAAATAAGACACTATATTAGGAATGAGGCTATGAAGTAGATATACAGTAAGTACAGTATGTAGTATGTAACATATTCAAGTGTAATTACTGTGGAGTGCAAGTTTCAACATAGGTTATTTACAATTTAAATGCACTTAAGTTGCCATAGATTGTTCCAAAGTAATACATTAAATCTGTATTAAAGTATGCATAAAGTGGTAACATTAAAAGTATTCATTCATGCATTCCTATCCTTGGGCACAAGGGAGCACTGGTCATGAGGCAGGAATACACTCTGGTTGGGATGCCAGTCCATTGCAGGACACCTTGCACACACACATTCATTTATACCTATGGGAAATTTAGAGTTTTGGAAGGTGGAAGCAGGAAACCCAAGTGGAAATGGGAAAAACATATAACAGCTCATCTAACCTCTTAACTAACCTAGCCATCCATTCACACAATTCAAAGTTTTATGCAAATTGTTTTTAGATACCTGTCCTGAAACGAAGTTACTAATCCTGCGTCCAGTTTCATTCCCTTCAACAGTACTAAATTACTCCATCTTGGTAAAGTGCTGTCAATGTTTATTCTGGCTTTCATGTCATTATACTGCATTTCTTGTTGTTATTTTTTTCAAAGCACAATGTGATTTTTTTTTCTCACAGGAGAATTATATGGCTGTGTGCCATAATGAGATGAAGTGAGCTGAAGGGCCACTGGAGGGTGTCTCCAAAATGACTTACATCACAGACAAGCACTCTGGATGGTAAGACAGTTTTCCAAATAGGTTTTCTCAGCCATGTAATACACTTGTGCTGAGGCCAGGTTATTTGTACTAGTAAGAAATGAAAAAAATCCACTATTACTATTACTATTTTAAAAATTTCAATCATCATATGTCCACTTTAGGTGAACCTGTGCCCACTGTAGCCTCAGATTCCTGTTCTTGACTGACAGATGTGGAACCCAATGCGGTCTTCTGCTGTCGCAGCCCATCCACCTCAAGGCTCAATGTGCTGTGCATTCTGAGATGTTTTGTTGCTCACCATAGTTGTAAATAGTGGTTATTTGAGTTATGATAGCCTTCCTGTCAGCTCAAATCAGTCTGGCTATTCTCCTCTGACATCTTTCATTAACAAAGATATAACCATAGATATTGTCATAAAATAATTTTACAGAAATCTAAATGTTATCCCTAATGAGCAAGCTTGTGGTAACTGTGGAAAGGAAAAACTCCCTGAGATACAGTACCATGAGGAAGAAACCTTGAGAGGATGCAAATACAGACCCCTCTCTCCCTCTCCCTCTCTCTCTGTGTGTGTGTGTGTGTTTTCTCAATGAAATATTTTCAGCTCACCATTACCTGATGAGAAAGTGTCATTGTCCCATGAGCCACTGCTTCTTGGTAAGTGTTATTAGACTGTTGGATCCTAATGTATGCAAGTACATTATGCTCTCAGTAAAGAGAATGTGGAGCCAATCAATATTCAATATTCACAGAACAGAACATTTTGTGTGAGTGTCTCCACAGCCATATTTCCTTCTTCTGCAAATACTGTTTATGCCAGGTGCAAGGCACATTGTATTTAGAACCCATACCATTGTGTGTATAAACCATACATGTGTAAAGCTGTGTCTCCACAGAATATGTGCTATTCTAGACAAGGTTTCTTAAACAGTACACATGAATGTATAATGTGTTCTCAGTGAGAAATATGAAGAAATATAGTCCTGTCTCAACGAACTATACATTAAAAAAATACTTGCAGTACATCAAACTCAGTTGGGTAAGTTCAGGCAACATCGGGTACTGAATGCAGCACAGCGAAGCTATGTTAGAAATTAAAGTAATAGCCTATATTAGTTTTATAGAATTTAAAAAAAAGGGTTCCTCAGGGGTTCTTTGAATAAGGAAGTTTCCCTGACTAATAACAAAGCTGTTATAGGGGTTTCTCCAGGGAAACCCCTTACAGTTCCCAGATTTAACCTTTTTAAGTAGTGCACTACATAGTACATATTTTTAAGGATTACATCTTTGTCTGCAAATTAATATAGCTTGAATTTGCATCATAATGGCTTTAATGGATGATATTTACTTAGAATAATTTTGTTTGGTCACATTTACAAAGATTAAAACAAATTAAATTAAGAGTTAAAGAAATTAATGATAAATACAAATAAATAAATGAATAGTGAACACATATCTGATTAATTGTTCACATAGTGAACAATATAGCAAGCATTTTGTTTATAATAGGTGAATATTTCACAGGAATTACATTTCAGAGATATTCCACATTTCTTGTTATCTTTTCTCATTCTGATTTGGTCTGCAGGGACTCAGTATCTGCTCAGAATCTGCAGTCCAGCTGAAAAGTGCTGTATTACATTCACCAGAGATTCTGAAATTCTCATCCACTAAAAACAGGCTACAGGAGTAGAACTCATTTCACCCCTGACTGATTCCCCAGGTGAGGGGTTTTGGCCATTTGCCCTCCCTTCTCCTGGCCCAAATACACACTGGGGTCCATTTACATCTTACCAGGTTTACATTTATTCATTCACATATGCACATGAGGAGAATCCAATCCAAGCACAGGGCTGAGCATTTGTTCCTTCATTCATCTTCAGTAACCTCTTTATTCTGGTCAGGTTCCCAGTGAATCTGGAGCCTATCAAGATAACACTTGGCACAACACGTATTTGCTCACTAATTCACATTTAGAGTAGTCAACCAATGTGAGGAAATCTAAAACCCAGAGGAAACCCAGAGGACACGGGCAGAACATGCAAAACCCCACACTGACAGTAACCCAAGATCAAACCGAGGACCCTGGAGCTCAGCATCAGTGTTACGCACTGTACCAGCTGAACAAGTGTGTGAACAAGGGATAGTTCATCCAAAAATTTATTTTTCATAAATTTCATCTATCCCTAATTATCCTAACAGGTCATGTACAAAACTCCACATAGACAGCTCAAGAAGAGGCACCAATCATCTCCTGGCTAAGCAACTACATTTAGGATGAAGTTCTACCAGTTGTAATTAAGCTGAAAGGCCTTATTTTTATGGATAATGCCAAGACAAACATACATAGCAACCTGGCAGTTCAAGAGTAAACCATGCTGACAGGCACATACGCTCACAAAACACATTAATGATCAGTTCAACTCCCAGATGACACTGATAGCATGATTTAGACTAAATCACATATACAGGGATGTCGAATACATAATTTATAGAAACAGTACAGAAACATGATGGTCTAATAACAGATTAGGGCATTTTCCTTTCCCACACAGGGTATAGTCTGGTTAAGATTCTAGAGCACTGGGACAATTTTACAATACTCAACTTGTTTGAGAGAGTCTTGGCCTAGGTACATTTGTAAAAAGCCATTACTAGGAAAAAGAGCACAAATTGTTATTTTTAAAATTGTGGGCAGTCATTAGTCAGACAGTTAGCAGTGGCCCAAGTAAATCTGCATTGATTTAAATATTCTGGGTGCTGCATAATCCAGCATCTTTGTTGGTGAAATGGACTGACAATTTTTCAAATCACAGCCATTCACTGTTTGTGATTCCTAAGTATGAAAACCACAGGCATATTCAGAGGTGCCAACATCTACAGTTACGCTACAGTATTTACCATTTGTGACTCCTTGCTACAATAATACAGGAATACACCCGAAAACTAAGCTCTTTTCCTTATTTTCAGCTAAAGCAATGGTCATGTCGAATGTAAATAAAATGCAAAAAGAAAATTCACTGTAGGTGAAAGGACACGGTGTGAAAGACACACATTTGCATCTGGTAGCAGCTACTTTTGCGCTAACTTTATGTAGGTGAACTTTGACCTGTAATTTCACAAAAAATCAGTCTTGTGAGCCCATAGAAAACAAGAAGTCAAGATTGTGATCTCTTTGGAGGGTTAAAAAAATGGAGAAGCTGCACATTATTAAGTAGAACTCGCATGCTGTTTTCTTGCGGTTGCTTCTAAAAAGCTGAAAAAAGTTACCCTTATATTCTCTCCAAAGTCATATGCCATCAGTACTGCCTGTAATCACCTGATTATGATGATTATCATTGGTGAGGAAAAGATTGCAGCAACACATTGTGTCATTTCTGGCAGGGAGATAAGACCCATCAGAACTAACATACTGGATATGTTTTAGACTACTGAAGTAAATTAAACATACTTGATGTTGAAGTATTACAATCATATATTGAAATGGTCCTATCCTTACAGATGTTGCCTTATAACTGTACATTGTTCAAAGTAAATTTAATGTGCTAATCACCAAGGAAAACATTTCATCCATGTTCATACTGTACCTACAATGGAGGGAAGTGCATTCCTATTTTAAAATTTGCTCCTCCAGTAAGTAGCCACTGGTGTGATGTGGTTGTTATGCACTTCCAGGTTGTGATGGTAAGTTAACAAGGGCGTATTTAAAAAAAAAAGAATATAGAAACATGGCTTGACTGAATGACTAAATTTGGGGTAAATGTGTAAATAATTTTTTTGGGCAAGCTATTCCTGTTTATTTGTTTTTAGAAACAGTTTTCTTTGTGCCATTATGAAAGCCCACGTAGGGGTACAGAATTAATAGCAGCTTTGTTGGAGATTCACTATAAACAGTGAGAAGAGAGAGTGAAAGAGAGAAGTACAGGAAAAACTAGGCAAAGGCAGCCTACTTAATGGGTCATTAATGGTTTTATAAGCTGCCTGAAACATATAAGGAACATCAGTGCCATAGCACCTTTTATTGAACCTTAGCTTGGTGGTCCATCACTGTGGACCTCCTAAAAGCTAATGAATGTGACACTGAACTGATTATTGAGCCCCACTGAGTACAGTGAGAATTCAGTAGTGAATAAACAACTCGATCATGTGGGGCTAAAGCACATCAATCAGAGTGCTAATACTCCACAGTTAAAAGCTAGCTGATGGATGCGATTAGTTATAGAGAACGCTGCAGTTTTGGTGATGATGCTAAACAAGTTTCTGCTCTGCAAAAGGTAAAAAGGTCAGAGAAATGAGGAGGATAGAGTGAGATAGATGACTACAGGAGGATAGAAAGCTCAGAAACCATTTCTACATCAACTAAGTGAAGGATGTTAGCACTGGAAATGAAAGTGAAGGTGGATAAGGAGGGGTGCACAAGGTCAAACAATGTTTTTGCCTTCATCTCTTCTAATGAATTTCAGGAGGGGCATCCTTTCACTCTCATAAAACAATCAATTGATCGAGCACCACGGTCACGTTTTATATGCCACTCTCTGAAATGAAGAGCTCTGAAACAGTGAATTACAAGAGCAAAAACAATTTGCACAGATTTCCACATGGATTTATGGATTCACTGACTCACATACACACCTTATTCCATCTTTCTACTTTCCATCTAAGCATCCAGGACATGTGATACACATGCAGTCAGTTTATTTTCCTTGATTGTGTTTATCACTTATACGGGGTTAGAAAATGGTGTACATGATAAATTGACACCACCATGAAGGCAGAGGCAGTTGGCTGCAGTTGCAGGCACTTTCACAAAGAATGCTCATAAAATCCAAGCTTATTTGAAATAGCCTTGCTTAAATTAGCCAGACACCTGTAATATTGCTCTAGGCTCAGTGTGTTCCACTAACAAAATGTAAGGTGTGACAGGTTCCTGCTAATTCACGTGAAGCTGTAGTCATTGAGGCTATGGAGACAATCGATTGGAGAAATAGCAATATGTCAGTTAAAGGCAATAAAGATAGAGACTGTTTTTTTCTCCCTTTTGAAGCTGAAATTGCTTATGAAAACATATAAGACAATCATAACAAAAGGAAATCCATTGAGTATTATTAAAGCCATAGAAGCTGGCAGAATAGCGCCAACGGAATTTGTAAGAAAACAATAGCTTATTTAAACCAGTTATATGCACTCATATATACTTACGCTCTACTTTATTGAGTAGGCTATGATCAAGCCAAGAATAAGTGTAATGTTTATAATGAGATCAGATAATTTAAGAAGACATTATTTAAGAAGTTTTCTTCAATTATTTCTTGGATCTAGGAGCAACAACTCCTGCACATTACATATGCAGTTTAGTGCTGCCTTGTGCCCAGTGTTTCTGGGAAAGGCTGCTGATCAGTTGTCACACTGAATAGAATAAAGTGGTTACTGAAGATGAAGGAATGAATGAATTTAATGTCATACATTGCTTTATTGCATCCTCAACATTAAAGAAATACTACTTGCGAAGAACCGTGGAGTGAGCTGGTTTAGGAGATATGTTTTCATGTAGGTTTCCAATAATCCCAGGATAGTGATTAAAACTTCTTAAGCTATACAAACAGTGCCACGGCAGAACATTACGGAATACATCTATGGTTTCCTATGTCAATTGTTTCCTACATCTATGGTTGTTTCAGCCTGGTGGAATCACCATATATTATTACAATAAAATTGATCAAGCTAAGTTAAGCTTCAAAATTAGCCTGCCATAGAGCAGGTTTCTCCAAATGCATATGATGCTATAGCAGCTGTGTGGCTAAAGATTATCTTCCTTCATCAAACAGAAACTGATGTCATTTAGCTAGGTTTGGTGATAAAAGATTGGTTTATTGAGTGACCTTGCTTTGTGGAATACTTTCAAATCTTCAGGCAGAATCTTAGTTAAACAAACAGGCAGATCTCACAGAGAACAAGCAGACAGGGCAATGCAGACAAAACAAAGCCAGGGTCGGGGCATTTACAGTGGAATAATACTAAAATCTCTCAATGAGAGTCAGGACTAGGTGTAATATTTGTTGTGGAACTAATTAAAGAAATGAGTAACAGGTGTGTGAGACAGAATGTGGGTGATTGAGAACAGGCTGGCATGAATACTGGAATAGAGTCATTTCCTGTAATGGTGGTGGTTCCAGGACACCAATAAGTCCATGAGTTTTTTTATTTGTATTTATTTCAATAAAAAATAATGTTTTTTTTAAGATTTGTGGTGAAAGAAATAATATATCTATTACTGTGAACTTACAACTTAAAGGACAGCAGAAACCTAAAGTAAACTATAACTAAGTGCTGTTAACCTCCTCTAGTTAACTAGCTAAAATAGCTAAATAAGTGAATTCTTTTTAAATTCTGCCTAACTTTGATCATCTGAACCTTTTCATTTCCATTTTTTCCATTTCCATCATTGCATCATCAAAAAGCTACAAATATCATGTGATTAGGCTTGGGAAGTGTCTCAAATCTCAATAATATTCTTACATTATATGCTATGCCATCGATTCCCAAATCTTGTCCTGGAATACCCACATTCCACACCCACTTCAACTCAGGAAGTGCTGTCAATTTGCTGATTAGTTCAATCAGGTGTGTATGGGGCAGGGAATACACTAAAATATGCTGGACAGGGGGTACTCCAAGGCCACGGTTGGGAACCTGTACACTTTGCATTTGACTATCAAGTTGTTGTCTATTTAGATGTTTGTATGATACTAATGTCTCAGGTTTGCAGAAAACTAAACAGAAAACACATATTGCTGCATGGTCTCAATAGGAGCAACTTCTAATTTTAGTTAGCCCTACACTTTCCTCTTAATTTGCACTGGAGTTGTAGTGGCATGTTCAATTAGTGCATCTGCCATTCAGAAAATGTCAAAATATCGTGGCTTCTTGAGCTTGTCTCCTCTTCCATTTTGTAGAACATACTGCAACTACTGTGTGCAAAAAGTGTCCAGACTTTCATTATTTATTTATTTTTTATTATTTTACCACATCCATGTATTAACAATGCATAAATGCAGTGCATAAACCAGTGACGTTGTCCTGTGTGAACACACTACACTGAAAGTATGATATCTGACAGTGCTATAGACTAAGTAGACATATGGTGACAGACTGTAGCTGTAAGTTTGAATATACCTACAAATTCCCAGAGTAATTTATTTTCATTATCATTGTTGATTGTACAAACACCAAATCATCCAACACCTGAGAAAAACCAGGATCTAATGTCCCAAGAATATCAATAGAGAGACTGCTAAGCCGATACGGCTGATTTGCCATTTTGAAAGCCATCAGAAACATGTCAAATAAGGTTCTAGTTCCTTTTGTTCTGGACTGCTAGGGTGGTTTCCTTCAGAGTATTCCTTTAGCATGGTTGTTACCTTGTGAGCATGACTGTGAAGCCTCTAAAAAGTTCCTGCTAGATCCCACTCATCCTCTTTCAAATTCTTGTCTCGTAAAGGAGTTTAAGAAATGGATTCCAATGCTGAGTATAGCTGTTTTTTTTTTCTTACTACACTTCTTACCAATAACCCTAACATTGACTAAATCTGCACCATCAGATGGATTGCACTGACCTGCACCTTGGGTGATGGTAATTATAGTATTGAACTTATTACTATTTTGTCAAGGTTGCTTGTGTTGCTGGAACAGACACATGGCCTATTAGTAATGGTGGTGCTGCTGATGATCTTATATACCTAATAAGCCCATAAGTTCTTAACTTGTGTGAATTATTGAACTTTATCCAACCTCTCTTATTTCTAATGTAAGGCAGCTGTTTGTTAGGGCAAGCCCCAATAGAGTCGGTGAACATTAATAATGCTGAAATTGTTTGCAACTGGAATATCTGCAACAAACGCTTACAGAGCCTTGCCCTAATTCCAGCATTATGCTGATAGTAATCCCGATAATGCCTCACAGGCTATGGACATAATGACTGCAATTATTTATATTCCTCTATATTCTTTCCTCTGTGTTGCCACAGCAATGAGTAAAGCAAGCAGCTGGTATGGCTGGAATGGAATGGCAGGTATGGCTAGTTAGTAAGAAAAACTTAAGCTCCTTCACCATGTTGCAGTGGCAGAAACAAGCAAAACTAACCAAGCAGTGGGAAATCATGAATTGTGATAGTTTAATGGAATTGTTAAAGCAGATGAGAACTATTGCCAGAATTCTGGTAAAAGCCACACTGCCCTACCTATTGCTAATACCTGTCAGATCTTTGTTGCACAACTGTCACTGCCTTCTGTCCAAAATCACAAACTGCACATTTTGATGTAGCAGTCTAACTTTAGCTCTCCCCTTGTCTGCCATCAATAAAGTTGAAATTCTTGAGTCTGTTTAGTGAATCATGTTAACTGAGTTTCTTCAGTTGCAGAGTTTGCCTAGATATACAGCCTTATCATGCAACCAGGGCTGCTATTGTGCTGAAATGCTGGAAATCTTCATCTTAGTCTCAATGAACACAATACTCACTGTACTCAGTGCAGGGACCAATGGAGATTTGTTCACTAACAATTGAGATTAGTGACTAACTCAAAAGACTGAATTGTTTGCAAACAAAACATATCCAGACTTCACACTAAATCTGTAAAGTTGGGTTTCATAAATTACTACAATGGCTGGATGGAGTCATGCAGGGTATAGGGCAGCTTGCATTGGTGTGAAATAAAAATATGTTTATATTAATAATCAAATAATTAAAAATTGGTTTATGAGATAGATCAGAGATAGATAGAGACAGATCAGACCATGACCATGCTTCCAGAGCACAATTTGTGTGGAGGTATCTCAGCATCTTATCTAACAATATGTAGACATTTACATGTTATAGCCAACCAAACAAAAGAAGGTTTGCCCAACAAATTTGGAAGGCCCTTGCCAACTGTCTGTATTGACAGTCAGTTGCTATTAAAGAAAGAGGCAATAGAGATAGTTCATGGGCCAGAGCCCCTGGCAGAGTTCTTCTGAAGCAGAAAAAAAACAAGGAAGTGCAATCCACCACATTATGGATCTTAAATGTAACTGCTGTGCATTCCCCTACACATCATGACCATAGTATCATTAGGGTTCTTTTTGAGTTAAAAATGAATGAGATGAATGGGAATACTATGGTCAAGACATATCAGATAAAATGCATGCAGTTAAAAACACGATGGAAAAACATGGATCTGCATTTTCACATTTCATATATCCCTGCTGAGGGATACAGGCAGTGTCTCCACTTTGACATCAGCCTTGTCACCCTGGATGGGTTTTACACCCAGGATGTTTACAAAGTGTGTGCGAGTCACCTTAGAGCCCCTGCAATGGCAGGATACTGTATGATTATGTGTACTCCGTTATCTGGATATTTGACTGCTGGGCAGACAGTGCCAATAGCAAATGTTTTGCCAGTCAAATATCATGATCCCAAAATGTCTAGACTAATAGTCTATCATCAAAAGATTCATTTGGCTTCAAAGACTGTCCAGTGGCATGGGGCTCAACTTGCTTGCCATGAGTGACAGAGGCATTTATATTATGGATGCAGTCATGAAATTGTGACTGACCGCACATTGCCCATGTGTTTTCTATGTCTGGTGCTGTTATTTGCACATTCATTATTTAAACTAGGAATATTTCCTTTAATATTTTCTATAATATTATAGCATATTATTACCAAGAAAACATTCCCCACACCACTACACCACCTCCACCAGCCTGGACTGTTGACACAAGGCAGGTTGGGTCCATGGATCCATGCTGCTGGTGCCAAATTCTGAGCCTACCATCTCTGTGCCTCAGCAGAGATAGAGATTCATCAGACCAGGCTATGTTTTTTCCAGTCTTCAATTGGCCAGATTTGGTGAGCCTGGGCCCAAAGCAGCCTCAGGTTTCTGTTCTTCGCTGACAGAAGTGGAACCTGACGTAATCATCAACTGTTGTAGTCCATTTGCATCAAGGTTCAATGTTTTGTGCATTCTTTTCTGCTCACCACAATTGTACAGAGTGGTTATCTGAGTTACTGCAGCCTTTCCTGCAGCTCGAACCAGCCTGGCCATTCTCCATTGACCTCTCTCCTCAACAAGGCATTTCCATCCACAGAATTGCCAATCATTGGCATGACTGGATATTGCTTCATAGCAGTGCATATTTAATGAGTCTGAGACATTCTCAGGATCATTCTAGTTGATGAGAATGGCCAGAGTACCAGTGTGATGTAGTGAGGACCTTTTATTGGCTACCAATGAAGGCTCAGACAAGCTCATGCATGAGACTGTGGTTCTCATTATTTGGAAAGTTTAAGTTGTTGTTTTTTTTACCTACTTTAAAATGCCTGTAGAAATAATTCTTAACACTATATTGTATGTCACAAGTTGACAAGCTGGTAAAAATTCTATCTTGCAATATAGAGACACTAAAGAAAAAGTATATTATCTTCTAAGCTACAATTGGAACCAAAAAAATACAGTGTTCATAAGGGCTTGTCAAAGAAGCAATTCTTCTAGTGGCTTTTGGTAATAGTATGAGCTTCTGCTGTAGGTATAGCCTATGTACACATTAGTGGTATTTAACATATTAATTACTAAGCCAAAATTATGCAAAGATTAGCCCTATAACAAGAAGTGAAAATAAAGGTCACAGTAAGTAGTTTGAATTGAAGATTTACAATAAAAACTTTTTTTTTTGTTATTAAAATGCATGCATTGTGTAGACACTGCCATCTTGGTAATTTCTCTTACCCCATGCGAATTGGGCATAATAATTACCAATGTCCTCTGCTAATATGTCCGGAAATTTTTCCTTTCAGATTAGTACTTAAGAAAACTAATTACTTAGCAGTATTTTAACCTTCTCACAAATATGATGGACAGTCATTAGAGCCATTTACCTATATAGTTCATAGCTCTAAAGTGTTTATTATTGAAATTCTTTAAGTGTGTTAAAATGTGTATAATATTTAAATGCTTATCAAGATGGTTAGTTAGACAGCAAAGACAGACAGCTTAGAACCTCAGGACCCTCTCAGTCAATAACTGTGGCACTTTCTGCTTTGGGCTAGAAAACTAAGAAGTAAAATACCAAACAGGAAGAAAAATCTCTGGGGCAATTGTTCTAGACTTTTGACAAATGATTATAAAAAAAAAACAGGACTTGGTAGCGGACTCAGTATTTTGGACCATAAAGTCTTAACAGTCAAATACTATATGTATCTGAGTGCATCTGTAAAGCACCAAATGCATGACATAAAAGCCATTCACGAGTACAGTGCTGGGACTCTTCATCAGTTCAGCATGCTGATTAGATAATCAGTACAATTTTTCACATTACTGTAACCTCAGCATACCCGCAAAATGACTTTTACAAGCCGTTAAATAAAAAAAATCAGTAGAAAGCACAGTGGCATTCATTAATGTCCAACACACTATAATAATTACATTTTGGCTGTTTACGCAAAATGTAATTTAGGAGGGCAAAGCATGCTGGGTAACAGAGACCTACTGGATACTCAATTGGTAAAATGGTTAAAAAAAATTGGTTAAAAGGTAAAGAAGCTAAAATTATGATGTATTCAATTGCTCAAGATAAGTGTTAAGTAGTAGTGTAAAGTATTACCAATTTATTTTTCAAGTAGTTAGTCAAGAGCACTAGACAACTGGATAATATACACACCAAGCAAGTGCCAGCTTACTGTGCTTAATAATTCAACTTGCTGGTGCATAGCCAGTATCTCTTTTATTTTGGACAATGTAAAAGCACAGTGATGGTGAAAACTAGATAAAGCCATTGAAATATCACATTTCCCACTAAGAAAAAAGACAGTTACACTACTAAGAACAATTACACTTTCGCAATCACAATTGGCAATGACTGCACACAGACCTTCCATAGGTTTTACTATATTGAGAAAGATCAGCATTGCATCACAACTTACAAACTCTGAGCTACCTTCTTAATACCACAAGACTGGGAAGGCCATACACAGTATTCTGGTAAACACTGTGAATACACAACCGTGTGCTAATGCAGCATTTGGCCATGATTTGTTTGTTTTTTATATGATGTGGTCAAATCATGCTATCAGAGTCACTTATGTGAGCCTTAAGATCATTAACAGGCTCTCTCTCTCTCTCTCTCTCTCTCTCTCTCTCTGTCTCTCTCTCTCACACACACACACACACACACACACACGCACACCCTCTGTGTTTGTGTGTGAGAGAGAAAGAGAGACAGAGAGAGAGAGAGACAGAGAGAAAGTATGTGCCACTGCTGAACTGCCAAGAAATCTCTATTTATATGACTTACCAATAGCTAGGGACTTGTGAGAATTTCAAAGTAAACAAAATGGCAGTTACTTTGTGATGAGGTTTAGTGCTGATTGCTAGTGCAATTGTTGGTGAATTTAAATTATGCTAAAATTGCAGTAAAGTGGCTGTACTGGAGGGCAGGAGTGAACAGAATGTTTAAAGGAACCAACAGCCGTATGCGCTCACTGTGGAAACTGCATGATGTCATGTGTAATTAACAATGCCATTTAATTCACATTAGGTATTTTTCCTCTTAATGTTTGGCTTGCCAAGACAAGAATAAAATGTTTTCCTCTGTTTTTGTCTATTATTCTGTGTGTGTGTGTGTGTGTGTGTGTGTGTGTGTGTGTGTGTGTGTTGTGCTGTCTCTTCTCTCAGGCAGCTCTGATTGGATTCTGTCAGCTCGTCCTTGCTGTGCATATTAATTAGCTAGAGACACAACCCACTGCGCCCTGATCACACAGTGCACTTGTCCTTCTCAGAGCGAGAAAAAGATGGATAGATCAAAACAGATAGATAGATAGATAGATAGATAGATAGATAGATAGATAGATAGATAGATAGATAGATCAAAACAGGGTGTGCTAGAGTGAATTATAACCTAGATAAAGAAAGACTGAAGAAAATAGGGTTGAAGTGGAAGAAACAGCAGATAGATAGATAGATAGATAGATAGATAGATAGATAGATAGATAGATAGATAGATAGGGAAAGGGAAAGAGACTAAGCCAGAAATGAAATAAAGGGAGAAAAAGAGAGACAAAGATAAACAGGCAAGAAATGATAAGAGAAAAAAGTGATTATTCTTTCATCACTTCACACCTGCAGGTGTCACTGCTGCACTGTGGGCCAATGGGAAATCAGCTGCAGTGCATCATGGGATGCAGACATATTCTTCTCAGGTAATCGAAAGCTGAAAAGATTTCATTGACAAAACCCAGTGAGACACAAACCAACACACTGACACACACTGTCAAAACTTCTGTCATTCATATCACGACTCCTGTTATCCTGTTCACAGTGTGTGTATTTCACCATTTCAAACTGCCACAAAACCATAAATTTTATTCAGACAGTGACATGTGCGGCTCCTAACAGTGTTATTTGTTGTCTTTTAATGAGTAACATCTGATGCTGACAACGTGCTATCATGCTGTATTATAGCAACAAAGAATAAATGTAGTTATGTTCCCTTTACCTAAAATTAAATCAGGCGAGAAAGATAATACCTTTCTTGAAGTTTGCCTGTTTAGAGGCTATTGTTGCAAGTAAAAATGCTTTTAAATTGTCACATCAGTCACTTCTTTTTTCCCCATTTTATCTCCAATTTGGTCATTTACCAATTCCCACACAGTAGCTAGCTCTCCCGTATCACACAACAGCTATCAACTTGGGTGGGGTGAGCATGTGCTTCCTCTGAGACATGTAAAGCCAACCTCTGCATCTTTATGATCTGCTGCTCATGCTGCATCACAGGGCAGAGTGGGAAAGCATTAGTGATCGGTGGAAAATACTAACTGCTCTCTTCCACATACATGAGCGTCACTAGTGAAGCATGGATTGACAGGGGAGACAGTAATCCCTCCCACCCAGAGAACACGTTTTGCTCTGTAGGATTCCCAGACATGTATACCTATGGAATTTTCAGGATTTGAACACTGTTTAATAACATCTACTGTTTTTAAACATGTACCCTATTTTAAGATTTGGCCAAAGCAAATGTATTAAATTGACAAATTTATAAATTACTCCTTATTTTGGCACCTCCTTGATGCTCCCCCTGCCTGACCTGTTAGCAATGTTAACCCCCAAGGCAAAATTCAAGAAGCAATTTGTAGTACTTCTGCAGTCTTTACACACTCTGAAGTCTATTACTTGTATGGCATTTTAGATTAGATTAGATTAGATTCAACTTTATTGTCATTACACAGTATGAATACAGAGTAACGAAATGCAGTTTAGCATCTAATCAGAAGTGCAAAAAGCAGCAAGTGCAGTATGTACAATATAAAGTGTGTATAAACAGTAAAGGGAATGTACAGTATAAACAGTAGTAAATAAACAGAATGTACAGTTAAGACCTG
>CM040980.1:20952810-20964790 GCA_022985145.1 Pangasius djambal
TGTTCTTGTTCTCCAGATGTGAGAGCACACAGTGCAGTGCTGTGGACACAGCATCCTCTGTACTTCTGTTGTTTCGGTAGGCAAATTGGTGAGGGTCCAGTGTGGGGGGCAGGCAAGTCTTGAGGTGTGCCAGGACCAGTCGCTCAAAACACTTCATCACAATGGGTGTGAGTGCTACAGGGCGATAGTCATTCAGGCATTTCATTTTCCTTTAAACTGGACTCTAATGTTTTGCACCTGAACATGAGTCCTGCTTAGCCATGCAGCTCTTCCACAAAATCCTCTTTAAACAGGATGCTTAGTGGACAAGGAGTGGAGACAAAAAGTTATTAAGAGCCTAAAATGCCGTCTCCTGCTTTTAATCTTGGATTAACTCCTGGTTGAGAGGCGGAAAATGAAAACTAATGAGGAGACAAAAGAAAAAAGCTGAAAGCAGGAAGAGTGTGACATGAATGAATGAAGTCTGAGATGTCTTAAAAGCTAGGAAAGCCTACAGGGACATGGGGAAAAGAACATTTTTAGCTTTGTAATATGTTACAATAACAGGGATTTGTGCAATTATGATTGAAGTTTTCATCTGATTAGCTTTTTCTCATAGCTGGGAATAGCTATGTCAGAATAGCAGCCTCTGATTTTTGACTACACCACTGTACCCTTCGAGAACAACAACAACAACAACAAGTTTCACTTCTTCCTTCCCCAGCTACAGCTATGGAGAGAAAATTAGCTATTAGCACTATACCAATAGGCAAGCTGAATAACGGACAGATTTTTTTTTTTTTTTAGAATTTTGGTTTGTATAGAAAGCTTACAATCACTGGTTTTGTATGGAACCCCTATCATCTCTAAATAAATCCTTGCACGATGCTCCAGCAAGGCTATCGGCATTGTGGAGGACCCTACCCATCCTTCTCACAATCAGGTAGAAGGTACCGGAGTATCAAAGCTCGCTCAGTCAGATTGCTCAACAGCTTTTTCCCCCAGGCTGTGAGAGCCCTCAACTCCAATCTCTCTGTCCCCCTCTGAAACCTCATCCACAACCCTACCTCCTGAAACCAGGAACACCTCACCCCCTCCCCCAGCTCATGAAAAACTGGCAATCTGTTTAAGTGCAATTCTGAGTGTGCTACACACAGGTGAGTGGACTATACAAACCACCTGTAGTAACAAACTCTTTTCTCTGAATGTACACTGAACACTTTTTATAGACACTCCCTCACACAAAGACTCAATTTGACAATATATGTTTACTTGCATTGCACTACAGATCATCTTGCACTATGCGCTGCTTCCCCCAAAATATCTCTTTTGCACAATTTCATGTACAGAATATCTCTTTTGCACAATTTCATTTATAGGATGTATATATGTATAGTCAACTTAATTGTTTTTCTTATACTTCTATTGTTGTATGTTCATATTTATGTTTAACTTGTATGTAGCACCGTGGTCCTGCGAGACACGACATTTCGTTCCACTATATGTCCACACGTAGCAGAATGACAATAAAGCTCGACTTGACTCGACTTGAAAAGTTTCTTTATATATATATATATATATATATATATATATATATATATATATATATATATATATATATATATATATAATATTTCTCTCAGAGTAATGAAGTAAATGCAGGCACAAAAATGGAAGGAAAGAGAGATTTCTGAAAAGCCTTGAGTTTCTGGACTTGAGTTTCTGGTCATCACATATTATCCTTCCATTTAGAAACACCTGATGGAGCAGTGACCTGAGGTATAATATTATTTCGACACTTGTCATGTGTCAAATGGTATTCTCTTTTTTAAAAATTCACATTCTCAGAGTCAAAATACATTTCTTAATACTGTGAATTACATTGGGTAACATGCTTTAAGCTGATTCATTTTCCTTTCTCTACATTTTGAAGGTCTGTTCAAGAAGATATATGACAGCAGAATTGTGTGGAAGTCCTGGGCTGGGGGAAGAGTTTCATTAACCACCTCTCCTGGTGTGCCTCCTCCTCAGGTATAGACAGGCATAGAAGCTGTGGCAAAGTGAAGATCCATAATTAAACACATACAGAATGTGCAACACCATGAGCTGTATCCTGTTTGTACACACCTGTCTCTTGAAGCACGAGCATGGTTAAGTAAGCTTGTCTATATAGTTTATGGACACATTAAACTCCATGGAATAGCTATTCATCACATGACAATAAACAATACACTGAGTTATTACATGTGCAGTGTGTACGCATCAGTATGCTATGTGATTAAAGCAATATTGCAGGCTACAGGTGAACAATATTATAAATAGACACCTCTCTGCAAAGCATACTTATTGAGCTTAACTAACATTTTAAAAGCATTGGTTGATCATAAACATCTTTTACTGTAATATCAGGATTTTGACTATTTTAAATATTTGCCTCTTGATGCATCACAATTCTCCATCAATGTAAAAAAAAAAAACATCATAATGTGCTTTTCACATAAGCTTATGCATCTTTTATTTTATTTCAATATGTCAAAAGTAAAAAAAAATCCAAGGCAGAGGCACACTGAATAAAAATCAGACCACAAAGATCTATCAAAATATATATATTTATTTATATGTATATTATATTATATTTCATAGTGAAAACAGTGCAAAGATCGGTGAGTTAAAACAGACCAGTGAGCAGATGTTTCAGCCCATAGCTTTCTTCAGTGCTCATAATATGTCAAAAGTCCCAAGCATTTCCGATTAAAACTAATTATTGCACACTTGAAATATCTTTTTGCTGATCTTGTTTGTATAGCTTATGATACAGACAACAGAGCTTGAGAAAAGTTCTGTTACCTGATGCTGCAGGGATGACTCATGAAAATTTCTCCCAAGGACATGACATTCTCTTGACTGGGAATGTTGTGTAGGTTTTTTTTTTTTTATCTGTGGTATCACACCATATATATAGGACTATATTAGTTGTGATTAAATGGGGATCACAGTGTTTTGGCTTAGAATTGAGATTCTCAGTTGATCAGTTGATTCTCAGGGAGCAATTGAGATCAAGATGCCAATTTTGATACGCCAATTTTGAGATGCCAATTTTGTAAGGAACAAATAGTACGGTTATTAAAATTGTTAATAAACTGTGTATGAAAATAAAAACTTTCAAATTTTTGTAAATGTTTGTATAATTTAAATAATGTAGTCAAGCAGTTCTACTCAAATTTGACAGCAGCCATGCAATTTGGTAGAACGTCTATGGTTACTGGATAGTCACACTGTTTGTGAGGTCCAAGTACAAAGACTGCAGAATTGATGCTGTTTTTAAATCTGATTGCATTGAAAATTGAGGCTGCAGTTTTAATATTTCCTCTCTTTACTCCTAAGCACTGGTTGGTGGGATCAGTATAGGTTGAGGGTGGGTTAGGTAGCTTTTGCGGGTGCGTTGAGGATGGATACATGTTAAGTGTGTACATACTGTATGTTTTCAATTGAATCCTGCAATTTGTCATTTTCTCTTTCCTGTGAAAATCCGAATAAACAGAGCAATAAAAAACAATAAAACAAAATAAAGACACAACAAGCATCAAACATATGGAAGAACTGGAAGAAAAACTAAAAAAGATAAAGAAAAAAGGTAGAAAGAAAGAAAAAAGCTCAGGTGAGAAGCAACAGCAAAAACATGCACAGTGCACTCTGAACCAGAAACAGAGAACCTTTTTTTTTTTTTTTACTTCTTTTTTACATTTTATACAATTATATAAGTATCATTTCCTCTGATTCTATGAGTGGCAAG
Organism: Pangasius djambal; assembly: GCA_022985145.1. Lineage (NCBI taxonomy): Eukaryota > Metazoa > Chordata > Actinopteri > Siluriformes > Pangasiidae > Pangasius > Pangasius djambal. The sequence continues at coordinate 20,956,583 of CM040980.1, forward strand.
ACTGTGGGCAGGATTGGTTGGTTGAAGTATAAGCTGAAGTAGTAGCTCATTAGATGTTAAAATGCAAGATCACAAGTAATTTTGTTATGCTGTTGAGCCTGTCCTCTAGCTATCTAGCTAACCTTAGCCAGCCAGCTCACTACCAGCAATGTTAAGCTGGACAACTATCTAAGGCTGAGGTGTGATAACGCACATTATATCCAACAGCTCGAACAGTAAATTATATTGGGGTAATGCACAGCAGCTCAGAAACATCCTGTTTTGCAGTTTGTTCCTCTACTGAATAATCATTTTTTATTCGTATTCATTTTTAACAGAATAACATCCGACACAAAAACAAATACATGCAAATTGCGCACCATTTTGCATGTACTGGGGCAGTCTGAAACCTCAGTACATCAGATGGGAATGCTGTTCTGATCCTTACTACAACAGGATGAGTTCACAACACAGACATGTTCTCCCAAGGAGCTTCCCAATACCATCTAACAAAGCTTCTACAGTATAAGCAATGTGTCGGCAAAACAGTATGTTGGCAAGGCATAGTCATGTATTCATTCCTGTGAAAAGTAAAGATTTTGTAGCACTTCAAGAAAGTTGTGTTATTAACCGTACAATTTCTATCATAGAGTAATTCATGACTACAGTATGGATAACAATAGCTAATGGCATACATTACTTTATACGTACTCCTCAATGAATATGTCTTGGTCATAGTCACCATAGTACTGAATCACAGATGCACTCTGGGTATGGGTCTGGGAATAGGATATTTGTCCATAACCTGTACAAAATAGGAAAGCAAATATTTAGCAGTTAACCATATTTTTAATTATTTTATATATATATATATACACAGTAGCAGAATATGGTGTAACCTGTAATAGACAGCAATTCAGTGTATGAGGATATATAGACCTAAACACTTAGTGAGTGCAAGAATTTCTATGTAGGCTGGTTGACAGACTAACATTCTTCCTGAACTACAGTTTGACAACCCTGCCAACCCTCCCTATAGCACAACATTAAGGACCTGTAGTCATGTTTTGGTAGCAGCCACAGGACCACCTGGATAGGAAATATATGCAAGAATACTTGAGTACCAGTGATTTAAATATGACTGACAGAAATGACCCTAGGTAACTGTAGAACCTAACTAAAGGGGACCTACATGGTCAAAGCAGAAAGTCAGGCAATGTATCACTGCAAGTCTCATAAGTATGTGGTGGATATGGTTAATGAAGTGTTATTGAAGTCTCCGTGAATTTGTACTGATCCAACGGCAGCATCAATTATGCCTAATTGATGAAAAGAATGAGCTATATTTAACTATCAATAAGTAAACTATGCATACAGGTTCATGTTTAAAGTTAGTGTCAATCGTGGTGTAATACTTAACTAAATAATTTTGTCAGATACAGTAAGTAGAAGTTCTTTTACTGTATGAGTTATCATCTGTATGAAACTGAGGTACTAAGAAATAAATATTATGATCATGACACATTGTAACTGTCAAGATGTCTGTGAGCATGAGCCCAAACGTCATCTTCAGAATTTGGTTGCCACCTCTGCTTCAGGATAAAAATACAGGTTTAAACATTCCTTCACTCCTGGGATAATTTTTTCCCCCCTCCATCTCCGCCTCCTGCACTAGCAGAGGATTTCATCCTGATCTGCCTCTGCTTCCTCTAACAAGCATGTTGGTGGTATTGCAGTAGATGAGTGATCCTCCACAACCGACCTCTAGTTCTGACTCCATATTTGTTTTTTAATGCCCATTTTTCACAAGCTAATCAAATTCTGGTGCATTAAAAACAAAGTACTGTCTGCCCAAATATACTGTTTACTCAGAAATATGTTTCAAATTGTCTTTAAATGAATTTGAGTGTGGCTGGTCTAGACTATTTTCCAAATGTTTCCTGCAATAAACCTGAATCCCATGATTTACATGCTGTAGCATCTCTTTCAGACTGACACAGAGATTTGTTCTCACATACATGGTTTATTGAACCAGGCTACTATCATCCATAGCCACACCATCCAAGACAACTGCACAACTAAATAAACTGTCTTCTCTCCCTGTTTTCTTCTTTGTGGAACAAAGACAACACAAGTCCTGCAATGTCTGACCTTTTTCACCTTGGGGTCCTGCTCACTCCTCGCTGGGCCACAGACCACAAGCGCCCATGTACAGGGCATTCCAATGGCTGCTAGAGTGCCAGCCAGTGATAAGAAGTTCTCCCAACTGCTGTCCATTATCACCAGTCTACACAAAATCCTAACCCACAAGTCCATGCAGGTTGCTAAAATACGTTAGTTACTTGTTTCAGCTATATTTGGAAAGAGCTGCTTATTATAAGGTGCTTTCCTGCTAGTGAAAAAAACAGTCTGCCCCAAAGCGAATGGAATCTTTTATATTTTACTTCCACCTTTAAAATGTGTCATAAAAAGTCTTCAGACTGGGAAATCTTTCTGTAGGGACTGCTGTAACACTGCTGCAAGAAGCAAGGAGCCACTTGATGTAATGATGGTTACATTTTCAGTTTGGCCCTAGCATCCATGAACTCCCTACCCACTGATTTATTTTCTAGATATTGTTTTATGCACATCACACAACAGTGAAATTGTTTAATGCGTTTTATTGGATTCAGGTTTTGTGTGAGCCAATAGTTAGAGTAGGACTGGTAGAACATAGTATTACAAAAATAAAAATAAAAAATCACCTGTCATGAAGGAGAAGGCTGATACACATGCAATTGCAGTTATTTTATCTTTAATGAGAGAAGTGCAGTGGCTGTGGTGTGTCTTGGGAAATAGAGTTCGAATTAGGTTGAACAAAAATTCGATGTAGATGATCATCTAAGAAATGTTTGGTGTTTGATCATTGTTTCTTTCGTTTTGCATTGGAGCTACAATTTAAGTAACTGATTCAATCTCACCAAAAATCTCCTTTGTAAATACATCCAGTTGTCATAAAGATCTACTTTGAATGGCATTGCTAATCTACCAAATGTCATTTTTAGATGAAAGGTCTTGTAAAATAGTCCATATATACAATTACATTTTTTATTATTATTATTTTCCTCATGGCTCCCAGCTTTCTGGTCATTTTTTTTCCTCAAAGTTTTGAATGTATGACATTTCTTGAAACTGCACAAAGAAAAAAGGGGGACGATTCTAGTTGTTTAAAATGGGGGCTATATAATGCTCTTTAAAGGTACAGCAGTTTTTACATTAAAAATAATAATTACAGTAAGGACAGCAATGTGGCACATTAGGAAGTGTCCTTGGTTTGAGGGTCACCATCACAGCTCCAGGGTCTCAGGTTCTCCTGAGCTTGGGTAACTATTTGTGCATGTTCTCCATAAGTAGGTTTCCTCCAGGTTACCGGTTTCCTTGCACTTGGAAAAAAAAAAAAAAACATGCTGGTAAGTGGACATTAAACTGTGCAGGCTTTTATGGAAAAAGATAATAAATGGGTTTGATTTTCACTACTGGTTAGTTACGTGAGCCTCAGTGCACTAGTGCAAAAATAAAGAATGTCAACCAGATCTTGGCTGATGGACTGCAAGGGGAACTTTGTGCATATTTTGATGTATTTTAAAATGCCTAGAGGAAACATGGAGACATATTGCAAATTTTGAATGAAAATAATGAAAATGTGGACGGAGCTTATTCAAACAATTAGGCTTCTTTTCCACTGACAAAGGGCCTGGACTAAGAGCTGCTATTTTATTTTATTTCATCCACATGCACATTATATAGAGCTCAGAAGTGAATTTGCTGAATCATGAAACTGGAGCAAACTGCATGAAACGAGCAATATGGAGGTTAAACAAACGAGAGAGAGAGAGTGTTGGGAAAAGTGAGGGATTGGGAGGAGGACGAGAAGATAAATGTCACTGGAGAGAGCTGCTTCCCGTGTGAAAGAGAGAAAGAGGATTGTGGACAGAGGGGTGGAATGATTAATGAGGAGCTGTCAGAGAGGTTCAGAAGGGAAGGACCAGGTGCAGAGAGAGAGAGATAGAAGGAGAGACAGGGTAGGAGAGACAGACAGAGATAGATAGATAGAGAGGGAGAGAATGAAAAGGACAGAAGGATGGACATAGAGAAAGACAGAGAGAGAACATAGAAAATAAAGTAAAAGGAAGGGGGGAAAAGACTGAGGATAGGTTGAAGGAGGAAGCGGGATAGAGTGGGAGAGAGGATAAGTGAGACATAGGGAGGAAGAAATGTAGATGTAAATAGAGAAAGGGGGAATAAAAAGACAGAGAGAGAGATAGGACTAGAAAATGAAAGAAAAAGAAGAGGAAGAGAAGTGAATAGATGAAGAAAGGGGAGATCGAGATAGAGACACAGAGAAAGGAGCACAGGAGAGAAGAAGAAGAAAGGAGATTAAAGACAGAGATGTATAAAGGAGAAGAGAAAGATGGCTGCCAATGAAATTTAGTTGGCCACCAAGGGCAAAGACTGAAGCTGGCAAATGACAGATTTACTGTCAGTCATAAAACTGATGCTACGATTCCACTTGCAATGCTGTTGATGAGCGTTTGAAACATTTATGTGACATTCACAGAGATTTAATTATGGTGACTTAAAAGGCTTTCTCTTTGTGAAGCCATCATCTGTATGGCTAAACTCAAAAAAGTGACCAAATACATGTCCATAAAGATAAATTCATTGCACATTTCCCACAGAGGTGTCCACTGATGCATGGCATGCAGTGCAACAAACCTGCCAGTGGACATATATTGCAAGCTGACGTTATAGATAGAATCTTTATTTTCATTAAACCTGGGCATTAAAATCAATCTAATGTTATCAACTGTAATACAAATACATGATTGACAAATTTAAACGGAATAGAATCATGCACAATTTACCATGCACATCATGATAAGTAGCTATGAGTAGGTAGTTAGCAAGCTTTTCTCAAAGTGTGTTCAGTTACCCTGTGTCAATTTTATGTACAATGTTTGATGCTCAAGATATGTCAATTAATACGAATTTTCTCAGTGGTAGATTAAAGAATTATATATACCTAATGACAGTTTAGTTATAACTAAAAGGCATATGTGTAAGAACACATACTGATCGACAATGGCATGTTTCTGGGAAAGATAAACGACTCAACTGTGCTTGTGCTACAAAAACAGATAAGAATGACAATGGCAATTCCACAAATGTCATGAATGGTGTGTGGTGTATTGGTGTATTTTGTACGTACACTATATGTCTATAAGTTGGTGGACACCTGACCATCACACCCAAATGTGGGCCTTCTCCAAACTGTTGCCAAAGTTGGAAGCACACAGTTCTAGAATGTCTTAGTGTGCTATAGCTTAGGATTCTCCTTCCCCGGAACTAAGCAGCCCAAACATGTTCCAGCATGACAATGCCCCTGTGCATAAAGTGAGTGCCATGAAGACATGGTTTGCCAAGGTTGCTGATTAAACAATAATACAGCTCGCTTACTGTCACGATTCCCAGCTGGAGTGCCCATGAACTCCACTAGAGGGAACTCCACCCCGGACTCTTGCTATTGTTTCTGCACTCCATTTCCCATATGTTCCTTGCCCCACATGTGATCTGGTCATGTGTTACCCTTGTCTTTGTGTCATTTTCTCATTGGTTCCTTGGTTTCATGTGTCTTGTTTCTATTGGTTGGTTTAGTCATGTGTCTTGTTCCTCACTGGTTGTATTGTCATGTTACCTTGATTGTTCGGTGTATATAGAGCCCTCATGTAGTCATTGTCTTTTGTCGTGGATTGATGTTGTAACCTGCAGTCTGTCCAAGTCAAGTCTGTCCATGTCAAGGCAAGTCTTTATTGGTATTGTTGGTTTTCACTTTGTTAATAAAAGCTGCACTTGGGTTCTTCACTACACTCGCCTCAGTGGACTGATGTTACACTTACTATTTACGGTACTAGGTATGATAACAATGACTAAACAGTGTATATAAACCCCCCCCACCAAAAAAAGGAAAAAAAAAATGTAGTCCCAAGCTGAAATCAACCAGAAGACAACAGCCAAAAAAAAAAAAAAAAGAATCTATACATAAGAGTAAGGAGCTAATAATAAACCTAACTTGACAGGAACTTTAAGTTGCTTGTTAGCATGAAAACTAATAATAGTTGGATACTAGTATGTGGAGCAATGGAGGTGTTTGTGGATTGGGATCTCATGAGTCCCAACAAAAAAGTCGCAGGTCATTTACTCTCTTGAAGATTGGGGGACAAAGAAAGGCCATGTTCATTAATATGCGAGTGTATTGGACTCAGTGGATTGGTCTAGCACATGCCTTATCCTGATCAGGGTCACTTAGAACCAACTAAATTCTTTAGAAAATATGAGAGCCGGATACATGCAAAAATAACTGAGGGGGCAGTGGGATTGGACAGAATCTTTCAGGAGTGGGCAAGAGTGGAATTTATAAAAACATTTAATTTGATTCCTAAAATAGCTGATGCTGTAGCAAAATGCTTGCTACATAAATGTTAGCATTTGCAACAGAGCCCTAATGCTAGAAGGCTAAAATGCCATTTAGTTTTTGTGAATTCATTTGGGAAATTCATGACTTTCTGTAAGAGGGCCATGACATAACACCAGCATTCTATGTCTCTGTGCTTATTATAAAAGAGAAGGGCACCCTTGAGTCCTGTAGCAATAAACACACACACATCAAATATAAGCTTCCATAGATGCTACTTTCACCACTATAAGTATGCACACAAAATTGGAGCCATAAATAAACAGTGCTGTGAAAAAAGCAATAAAAGAAAAAAAAAAACAGCGTAGGAAGGTACTCTCTGAGTATTTTATATAGCAGTTTACAAGTACACTGGCTCAAGGCAGGGCATCACCACACACGCACACATGCGCACACACACTTGAGAGTGGCAGTAGCCCATGTGCCTTATTTATCCTCCAGGAAACAAAGTGTGATAAAAATCTGGGAGGGACTCACAGAGAGACGCTTATCTGTGTGCATCCATCAAAGTTATACACAATCGCTTTTTGTTTCTATTCAAAATGTCTCATTTCTCACTTCCCTCCCTTTATTTTCTCCTCACACTGAGTGTGTAGGTGGCACTATGTTCAACAAGATAGCAAAGCAGATAGTCCGGGAAGCATCATTAAACACAAACGCCATATTGCACACCAATTAACACCGCTTCAGCTGTAGCCCGCCACACCTTTGTGCTTTATGAGATTAAAATGAATAAAAAATAAAAGGTAAACTGGGGCAGGATTACAAGACCGGGAGGAATGACAAGATGAAAGACACTCCTGCCGTGTTCACTCCTTAGCTTTGGATGCGTCATTACCCCAGTCTGTCTCTTTAGATTTTACAACAGTACAACTATAACATTTATTTTAAAATCCCAATCTATCTTTTCTTCCTGTAAGTGATGAACAGTTATGGAGCTCCAGGAGCCCCTACTATGAGCAGAGATAGAAGTGGAAATAAGATATGGAGGGGATGGGACACAATTAATGTCATCTAAGTCAAAATATACTATATATGATACTCAAGACTTTTGCACAATTTGTGCTGTTGCTTTTCTGACTAATGCCCTAATTAATTACCCAGTCACTGACATTTGGTGGATGGCTTGTGGCAGTTGTGCCACATCCTTCCATTTTCATTTTTAAATAATGGATTTGATGATGCGCCACAGAATGTGCAAAAGGTTTGGGATTTTCTTTTGTTTTTTGATGGATCTGAACTTTGTCCTGGGCTTATTTTGATAGTTTCTTGGCCTTCATGATGCTGTTTGTTTAGATATATTCTCTAACAAACTTTGAGGCCTTCCAGGAAAAAGATGTATTTAGGATTGCTCCATTCATCTTTATATATGACTTCTTTATTGCACCTGAACTTATTTAGGGATTTCGCAGCAATGAGGTTGAATACTTGTGCTTTACACTTTTTTAATTTTGTAAATGATTTTGATAGCTATATTGTTTCCTCCCGCTTCAATAATATGTGTTATTTGTGAAGATTCATGACATATAATCCCAGTTAAGTCCATTACAGTTCCAGGTTGTAAAATTTTTATTCTTACAATCATTATTCTTCTTAATTGACTCAACTGTCCTGAGACAGCGTGCACACACACACACACGCACGCACGCGCACACACGCGCACACACACACACACACACACACACACACACACACACACACACACACACACACACACA
>CM040980.1:20964890-21069709 GCA_022985145.1 Pangasius djambal
CACACACACACACACACACACACACACACACACACACACACACACACACACACACACAAATATTCACCTTCTGCACAACTAAACTCAGGACAATCATTCTGCATGTGAATTTTAATTTTAAAAATGTCATTTCCAAAACTAATGTAGCAAAATAATCTCATTTCTCTCACACAGTGGTAATTTCTTTCTATCTGCTGCTTGTTTTAATGTGAGTTGTATTGAGTTCTTGTTACAAGTTTTTATGACCAATGTTCAGCCAGCGGTGGTGTGTGTGTGTGTGTGTGTGTGTGTGTGTGTGTGTGTGTGTGTGTGTGTGTGTGTGTGTGTGTGTGTGTGTGTGTGTGTGTGTGTGTGTGTGTGTGTGCATCTGTGAATCAGATTAACTGGACTGTCTGATCTGGTTTATTATTAGCACTAAACTATATCTGGAAATGGACTTGCTTATTAGCCTTTAATTTATGCATACACATTGATAGCAAATAGTAAGAGAGTGTGAAAGTGTTAGTTCTGCTTAAATGTTTTTTTTATACCTCTGATAATAATGTGTCTCTCACACTCAAAGCAAAGACGACGTAAAGTCGGGATGTGTGTGTTTCCGTTACCACAGAAGAATTGAAAATGTGGGCGTTAGATATCAGTCAACCTTTGTGACATACACATCTCCTGGAGATATGAATTGATTCATATTCTGTCAAAACACATCTTTGCGGTCAACTAAATGACACTAACAAGTGAGAGAACAGCAAAAAAAAAAAAAAAAAAACAGACTTCATAACTGCACTGTCTTAAGATTGCAGGTAGCAATGGGAGGTTCACTGGTAAAAACGAGAAACCAAAAGAAACCAGCAGAGATTTTAAATAATAGTTTACAGCAATAACAAAAAAGCTACAAAGCCAAGTGAACCTGTAAGGGTGTTTTTTACTCATTTGTTGCTACAGGTTTATATATTCCGTAGGTCTACACTGTTTACTTTGTTGCAAACTCTTTCAAACACATTTTACATTTACTGAAGTCCAGTACCAAACAACTAAACACAACCCATCCAGAATTTAAGCCATTATATTCAATTATTGTGCAGTTTAAGCTTTTGTGTTCACACTGTGTGTAATCCATAACTGGGGTTCATTCAACATTCAGCATAAGTGATTATACCATGCAAATTATCTGTATTAAATTTCATATTTCATCAAATTATTATAAATCATTGCGAGTTTATGAAAATTTATTACCAAATTTATTACACATTAAATAGTTTATAAACAGTATGTTTTAGCTCCAGATTTAATTTAGAGGGGAATGCAGGAAATTACACTACATATTATACAAAACAAACGACCAAAAATTATGTTCACCCTGTTTTGATCATGAAACTGTGAGTTTGAATTCTGATTCTGGGAATCCTCAACAGCATAATACTGGGTGGGAGAGATGGCCTCTGGAAATCAAAGCGACAAGGAAGGACTTCTGTGAGCTCTCTATACAGAACAGATAGTATTCTTTCCAAAGTACACATTACACTGTGCCCTGATGTTACATGGGCGGCTATTTCGAATTCAGTATCTGGGTTCTTGTGTCTTGGAGGAAGTTAACCCCTAACCCTCCAAGAACTATAGTTGTTGTGCAATGTTTAAAAAATTATAATATCAGAAAAAAAACAATATCAAAGGCTAAAAGGGTTTAGCTAGTCTTTATCTTCCACTGTAGTCTAACTCCTATCCCCAAACTCTGCGCCTGTCCCTTCATTGCCTCCATTTTCCATATTTATTTATTTATTTATTTATTGCAGCTTCCTGTTTATGGAAACATTACTATCTTGTAAATGGATATATCTACTCCTGTTTTATTACCACCTTATTTGAGCCCTTCGTTTCCTCCCTAAAATTTGCTAATTATTTCCTAGACTTACTTGTTTGCAGCAATTCCACACTGTGTCTAGTCTAGTCTAGTCCCTGTGTCTAGTCAAATCCCTTTTGTTTATTTTTAAAATGTTGTCACTATGAATTTATGTTTGACACTCATTAACTGTTTTGCTTCATTTTATGTTATATATATGTAATACATGCTACAATTAATACATTATAATTAAATTATTCACTAGTTTCTCCCCGGGCGCCGCAGCTAAAATGGCTGCCCACTGCTCCGGGTGTGTGTTCACTACTGTGTGTGTGCACTTGGATGAGTTAAATGCAGAGCACAAATTCTGAGTATGAGTCACCGTACTTAGCCACAAGTCACTTCAATCACTTTCACTCACTTTCACATGTATTTACACTGTTTATTACTGTATATTACAATGTAATAAAGCTGTCCAAAATAAAGTGACCCATACAGTTTCTTGTTATCTGTCAGAGAGTAATACTTTATTCACAATATGCTGCTTTATGCATTATGGCCTGTATTCACAATTGGTGACTTAGGTTCAAAATATGTGAGGAAAGTTCTCTGTTTTCATAGTTGGCTTATGCAGGTGCTTAATTTATTCAACAACTTAAAAAATAGCACTTGATCCAGCATATCTTATTTTTTTTTTATTGCATAATGAACTAGAAGTGCAGCAGCAGTAAGTCTGAATGGTTACAGGTTATGTGGATTCGGTTATGATCCACATAAAATTCCACAGTCTAATTTATCCACATAAAATTCAGCACTGGGCACAATTTCAGAATTAATTCATTATGCATAACTGAACTCTGAATATGGCTCCAAGTGTTTAGCTAACTAAAAATTATTTTTATGAGTGAAAATGACAAACCACGATGGATGAACCATGATACGTGACTGGAAGTTGTATTAGTTTTTAATACCACTTAGTTATCAAAAACTGCACTCAGATTTTGGACTCTCAGAAGTTGCAGTTGTGGGTTAACTGTGGGCTTCTCTATGTGTTCAAGGAAGCTGTTCAGATTTGCTGCAGTTTTAGGTCGTGTGATACCACCAAGTCATTTAGGAAAATAAATGAAGAGCCCCACATTGATTTGTTTCTTGGAGGTACCGTTTGATTCAGTTGCAGCTGTGTGTACATAATTTCAACAAAGCTCACACTAGACTCAAAACCTAGATCAGGAAAATATCTGTTTTATCCTGTTTTCCATGGAATGTTGAGTCCTGTAAAAATTAAAATATACACAATTTCCTCCATATTTGAAGCTAATGTTTGTTTTATTATTTACTATTTTAAAAATTCTATACAATTTCTGTAAGCTATTCACAAAATTTCACAGTGTAGCTAAACACTGTGATGTTTTGTGGGTTGGCGATCCTGTTTACCCAGAACCCACTTTTATTTCTATAGTATAGTTTGGTATTATTGGTATTTGAGTTTAAAGTTGTAACAGTAGCAGAAAGATGGGTGTTTTGGGGAAGAAAATATAGTCCTATTTTAAATATTAGTTTTGTAGTTCCAGTTCCATATTTCTTTATTAAATGCACTGGGGTAAGAGGAAAACCTGTGTACATTAGATTTTTCTTGGGAGTATTCCATGAAAAATAAAAGCAAAGTTTTTCTGGACTGTTATTAGTAAAGAAGTGTAGGATTTTGTTTGGGAAATATTGTTAGAAAAAACTGTATTAGTGTTTGATCAGTAATGCAATAAAAAAGCTTTCAGACTTTTGGAGCATTTATTCCAATGCTCTGCAATTATAGTAATGCTTTATGGCCTGAATAAAATTCTTTTGTTTTAAGACCCTCATTGAACTAATAGTGGTGACTCCAGCTTTGCCCACTGAATGGAAGTGGGCAACAGCAGTGTGATGTTAAATGGTGTCGTTACAGCAGTGTAATAGCAGCTTCAGTTCATCAACTAAACAGAAATAAGGCTCGACCAGCTGAGACAGTTTCTAGCATTGTGATTATAAAGGCATCAGTGAAAATGATCTGGACTTGATTTGCAGAGGCAGCTGAAGAAGTTTAGAAGCATACACACTTATACATGGGGAAATGTATACATTCTCTCTCTCTCTCTCTCTCTCTCTCTCTCACACACACACACACTCACCCCCCTATGTCCCGATGACATGCATATATTTTCTGTTTCTCTGTGCCTAAATTGGACTAACGTTTAAAATCTTTAAAATGTTATGGACTCAAATAGGATTTACAAACAGCTAAGGGCCTTTAGGTATTTTGAAAAGGCCTACAGATTTACTTGAACTTAAAATCACATGCTATATAATCATGCTAGCAATATGTACTGTATGTATTGTAATAATGGTCTCATTTCTATTAGTTAGATACTAGGTAGGACTTCAAGACATCAATTTAATTAAACAAGTTTTTTTTTTTTTTTTTTAACGCAGTAACTGCTAGATAATTCTTTAAAAAACTCCCTGCCACTGTAATAATATGATGTGCAGTAAAACTGTTGTGATACTTTATTTGCACAAACTGTTGTTAATGAAAGTATAGGTTCCATTTTTATGTACACATAGCTAGGTCACAGGCTATCTGTACATAAAATAGGGCTTCATTCGGCCATGGCATTTCCTATAACCCAAGTATTGCAGCTCTTTGAGTCCCAGGTGGCATATCTTTAGATTGGAGGTCAGACTCAAGAACATTTAGGAGGTGTTCAGCCAAGCTGCCATCAAAATTTTATCATTCGAGGTGGACTTGGCCTATAGGTCATGTGGCCACAGCACAATGTCTATGAGGCATTGAAGGTACACTGGGGCCCTGTGCAACCTGAAAGTAAAACTCAGTACTACCAAAGGCCACGGGAGTGATGAACACTGTTCTGAGTCAAGCCTCCAGTGCAAGTGTGACCTAACAATATCGAAGATGGAGATTTAGTAAGTCCTTCCATTGCTTGATGAGCTCATCCACCCGAAGCAGATGTCAAAATCTGACACTTTGATAAGCTTCTGGAAGTCATTTTAGAAAAGTATGGTCCCATTCGTCTTTGGGATAATTGTAAGGGGACTGGATCGTTGGGTGGTGGACTCCTTAATAATGGATTCCTAAGGCCAGAATCCTGCTGTCATTTCTGTACTTGTCAGAAATGATTCTAGGCATGAATCTTTGCACGAATCTCGGCATGACACCTTAGTGGAGAGGGAGAAAAAATTGTCACCATGCAAAGTAGTTTGTACTCAAGTGGTTTGCACCCCTGCTAGAGGACTGCCACTGAGATCAGTGTGCAGCTTTTTTACTCTGTTTCCAAACAAGCTGTTGTATGTGTGTGGGATCACTGTCCCCCAGCCGTGTGTGTTTGTGCTTGACTCTGACTCAAGTGCACACTGAATTGTTTGGGGATTTGTCAAGCCACTATCCTTTGTGCTTAATCCTTGTGTGCAGTGCTCCAGATGCAGTGTCTTCCTCAGAGACTCAGTTTTGCAATTCATACACAGTTAAATAAAAATTAAATGCACAAATCAAATTGGATGTATCTTCTAATTTAAATCATTTAGAAAATATGTCTACACACTCCTGTTAAAATTTCAGGTTTCTCTGATGTGTAAAATGAAACCAAAGTACATCATGTCAGATCTTTATATATAACAATCATATGGGAGCAGGGGGTGGGGGGTGCGGGTATATGTTGTGGTCTGATATAAGGTAGAATTTCCAGAAAAATATGTTTGGTGAAAAAACATGAGAGCTTATCACCCAAAGAACACCATAACCACAGTGAAGCATTGTGTTGACAGAGGAAATCATGGATAGCTCCAAATACCAATGCATTTTGGCACAAAACCTGCACTCCTCAGCTAGACAGCTAAAGATCTCACCTTCCAGCATGATACCAACTCAAAAGCACAGATCCAAGTCAACAAAGGAATGGCTTCAGAAGAAGAAGATCAAAGTTTTGAAATGATCCTGTCAGAGCTCAGATCTAAATCCTATCGAAAACCTATAGAACAACTTGAAGAGGACTGTACACAGGAGATCCCCTCGCAAATTGATAGATCTAGAACATTTTTGCAAGGAAGAGTGGAATAAGATTGCCAAATCAAGATACAGTATACTATGTTGGTAGACTCTTACCCAAAAGACTGAGTTCTGTATACAGGTAAACGGTGCTTTGACAAAGTATTAGCTAAGGGGTGTGTACAACCAGGTTATTGAAAGTTTTTTTTTTTTTTTTTAAACTATTTTGTTGGTTACTATATCATATTAAAGGTATGTCACATACATACGCTTTATATGCTATGGAATTAAATTGACTGTCACTTTAAGATGGCTTTTACTAGTACTATTTTATTTTCAAAAAATGTCAAAAAATACATGCACAAAACAAGTATGCACAAGAAGACAACTGATTCTCACTTTGAGATAGCTGTTACTAATACTTGGTTATTTTCAAAAAAGTGTCATAAAATACATACATCAAGTTGCAGGAGATGACAACAACTTGACACAGAATATGTGGAATGTTCAGAGGATGTGATGATGTAGGCATGTTTTCACAACGCTATGTGTATTTCATTTTTGCTACACTCAAATCACTTTAACTTATAGTTCTTAAAGCTCACAGGAAGAGAGAAGTGAGTGCAAAGAGAGTGGGAAAGTGCAGAAAAAGTAAAGAGGTCTGAGAGAAGTTAAAGTGTGTGGGCGAGAAAGAAAGAGGAGGAGGGCGGCTTAAGGCCAAGTCCCTGTCACTCTCAGCTGCAGGTAAAAGGCTTTTTTGTAGAGACAGAGGGATGAAGAGATTAGAGGAAATTACATTTAGGGGAAATTAAGGAAAAACGAGTGAGTGTGAGATCAGAGTTCAACTAGAGGGAGAGAGAGCAAACGAAGGAGGAACTGGACTTGAATTGCACTATCAGAAGAAATTAACAATTTCAGCAGACAAAATACAAACATATGTCAGTCTTATACTTAAACAAATGTTTAAATCATAGAACGTCTTCCAAAATTGGCACCGTTTTTAAAAATATGTAATAAAATAAATATAAAATAAAATATAAATATTTTATATTATATAAAATATGTGATGAGGTCTAGACAAACTTGTGGGTAAGTTGCTAGGGCTGAATTCTGGAAATTATCCCAAAATGACAAAAAATGTTTTGACCAAAACATAAATATTTTGCTAGAATGTGATGGAAATGTGTCTAGTAATTTCTTTTCTAACCCCTGCCTGCAAAGATCATGGTGATAGATTGTTCAGACATCAGTTTCTACTCAGGGTTTATGATGTTCTGACAGGAGTTCTTTTAAGGAAAGTATGAATTTCCACCTTTCCATTTAATACAATTGTTACAGGTACATACACTTCATCCTTTCCGATATACCACTAATTGTTATGTGAGAATATTTTTGGCACACACGCAAGAGTGTAAAGCAAAAAATCCAGAAATGATGTGGTTGAATTACTGTTTGTTTTTATAATGCTGATATCCATTTAGATCCAGCTTTAATTTTATGAATAGAGGATGCAAAAATGCAGTTTAATTCACAATAAAATAGGATATAAATTAAATCAATTAAATTTGTTAAAAAAAAACAGCTTTAGTGTTAAAAGCCTGTGTATAATGTGTGCATTTATTTCATAATTTTAAATCAAAGATTGTGCAAGTCAGTAAGCATTATCATATTCATGTATAAACCATAATAATTATTTATGAATTATGATTTTTCATGTACAAATCTTACATCATTATTAGATGGTCTTAATTTATAAAGCTGTGTTTTCAAGGTTTGAAATATGTTCAGTTTTGAATAACTGATTAGAGAGTGCTAGATTTTTAATCCAATCTTAGCAAAAAAGAGTGAGTAATATTGGCAGGCTTTTGTATGAGTATGAGTTGATTACTTGCTCAATAGCATTACACCTGGCTGCCTGTTCAACTTAAAATAGCTAGAAAATCATGACATTAGTATTATAAAGTCCGCTTTGGTTTAAGAATGAGTGGGAGATGGAGTCTTATAATATTAAGTCATGAAACGAAGTTTCAGAATGTGTTTCTGAATGTTCTGCAAGAAAGTCATAAAATTTTTTATTCTTTTGATCAGGTTCAATCAAATTTTATTTTATTTTATTTTTTTTACTTGTCCTCCTGGGAAACTTTTAAAAGTTTTATATAGAATCCTACAACAAATGGTTCAAAAGAGATGGGTCCAATGTCCTTAAAAGCTGAACATGCAAAAAAAAAAAAAGGAACCTTATTTTCTATGACTGTACAAAATATATTGCAATATGTAAGGAGTAATATAAAGCAAACAAACAAATCCAAACACTCCTGGTATATCATTAGTGAACTAGCTGGTGTCCCCCCGGCTCAGGAATTTACACAATTATTAGATATTTAGCTACTGTCTAAATAGATATTTAAACACAGAAAGTTATTTTTATTAATTAATTAATTTTTCATTTTTAAACATTTCAGACATTAGGCCACTGTGTAGCCACTCTGCTATGCATGCGTTAGGCAGAAATGCTAACCAAATAAATGAAATGAACAAAGTTTATGCTAACTCTAAAAGCACTAGCTGCAGCCCAAACTGTTTGTATAAAATTGTGTTCTACCATGTAGGTTAGTTATAGAATCATCAACCCCACTTGCTCCTCAGCTCTGACAGCTCAACATAGAAATACTATACAGTAAATTTCACTGGAGCTCCTTTACAATCTTGTTAGAAATGGCTTTATATTATAGGAACTAATCTAATCAGAATTCTTTTTCACTAATTAGTCACTTGTAGCATCCCATATGTTTATATTTTACAGTTCATACTAGCACTGACTTTGATCTATAACTTAACAGGTTTACTTTCCTCCTCAGGTTTACTCTTTACTTTATTAAAGGCACCTGCCTTTAATAAAGGATTCATTTAGAGTCTTATTAGGATCTAAGAGCAATCAATTTATATGTTCAACAATTGATATGTTGAACAAATATTTAGATTCCCTTATTTAATTGCTAATCTGTGATAATAATAGTGGTTAGCCTGTAATAAATCATGAAAAACTACAGATGTTCAAAAACTTCTGGCACTGTACCTTGAAAACAATGGAAAAATGAATGAATTTGAATCATCTTAGAATAACTACAATCCCTGCATAATGCACAATTTCTATAGAGAATCTAACTCTTAACACCAGACGTCACTGTTAGGTGAAAGCTGGCACAAAGGTATTATGCATGTTTTGTAAATGTTCACATGTAACTGTGACTCCATTCAATGCATATACATCACTTTTCCTTGGCTTTTTTTTTTTTTTCTTAAAGGTGATTTCTTCTGATGGAGATATTTGTAAGTAGATAAGTGGCACAACAAGTGGAGATAAGTGGCACAACTTAAAAGTGTCGACCCTATTTTCTGGAAATAGCAAGTTTGAATTCTGATGATGTTACTCAATAGAAAAAATGGCAACAGGGCAAAATTGGCTGTGCTCTATGGAAGAGAGGGATGGCATCACTCTCTCCCCTATCAATCACAGTAACACTAGCCATGGGCATCTGTGAGTTCATGTGTGCAGAATAGGGTAGACATCACTTTTCTCCTTTCAGAGTGTTATGCTTCACTATGATGCAGCAGGAGCAGAAGTTTGGAAAGTTTTTGATTGGCTGGTTTCACGTGTCTTGGAGGAAGCATGTGATAGCCTTCACTGTGCACGTTTGGAGAGCTTGCTGGTGGGTGGGAATTGGGAAGTTACCAAATTTAGGAAAGGGAAAAGTTCAAAAGTTACCTTTTTTTAATCTTTGGATTTTAGTTAAACCATAGTAACCATATACCATACCATAGTAATTATGGATACTATAAAATAACGAAAAAAAAAAATAATTGTCTTTCAGCTCTGCACTCTCGATCAAATATATGTTAAAATGGGTGATTGGAATGTGCATAATGGGCATGAAGTGATCTTTTTATTTACTTTAAATATTTTCCAAACCAAAGGGCATGTTGCACAGTACCCGAAAGTAACAAAAAATACTAACAGTAACCAAAAAATGTTACAATTCTGTTGGCTCTCCCCATATGATACAAATCTAAGAGTTATTATACTAATTTCTGAACAGGATAACACATTGCCAGGTAGTTATCTAATGATATGCTAGGTGCCATTTATGAACTTTTAGTTGACATTTGTACTCTCCTTCGAGTAACACGTAATTTGGATTTGAAATTGAAGTTGTGATAAGATGATCTATAGATGATCTACTAAACATCAAGAGCTATAAACTAGACCACATAGGCAAAGTACAAGAAAAGGGACATGTTGATAGTCTGTTGCGTGTATGTATAATATATACTAAACAACAATCGATCATAAACTGTTGACATATTTTTTAGACTTAGTTTACAGGCTAATTATTGGCAGTCTATAGATGATTTATTGACTGAAGTGTCTATAGAGCACTACCCAAATAAGTGTTACCCTATCCTTTGTTAAAATTGCCACACTGTGAAAGTAGCCATGTGCAGCAGAGCTAAAACTTATGGTAATGTCTCAGTAGACTTGCGCAAGCATGGGCACAGTGGGTTGTGTGTGCGTGTGAGTGAGAGAGAGCTGCAGTAGCTAATGTAATTTGCTTTTGTTTAACCTCATGCTGCCAGGTCTCGTGTTTTAATAGAGTCTCAGATTAGTTTCCCCCACATGTAATTGGATAAGTGATGAAATGTATTACTGCTATCATAATACCAAACCTCAGGATACACACCTTTAGTCCTGCTGTTGAATTAGCAAACATCATAGATGCTGAAATGTCAGTTGAGATTTTTTAAATTATGTTTCAATTCAGAAGTACTTTTTGACACTGTAGTTCCAAAACTCCATACAACTCTTAATAATGCATTGTAAAAATGGATATTCTATGGATAGTCTGTGGATATCTTTTGCAACTTCAATATGACAAGGCTGCATTTGTGTCTCTGTTGGTGAGTCCTGAGCCAATTGTGAATAATACAAGTTTAATGACACGCTGGTTCAGTAATGAGACAGTGGTGTCCTGGAAATGTATCTATCACCCAGCTAGTTCCTGGGCTGTAACCCAAACATAGCAAATGTTTGAAATACAGCCCAGGAAACCCTGCTCAAAATCAGAAAGTAAACAGGAGGCCTTAATAACAACCAGAGCTGAAGTGATATGTGAAAGTGATGTTTTGACAGAAACAGATGGTGAAGCTCTATTAATTTCAGTTTCAGAACTGCAAGTCATCCAGGAAAGTCAGGGTAAAGCATTGTTATTTGTTTATAAGCCAGAACTGTTGATGTGATTAATGTGTGTAAGATTACGTTCAAAATAATGCAGCTGTATTACCAATAATAATAATAATAATAATAATAATAATAATAATAATAATAATAATAATAATAATAATAATAAAAGCTACAGGCAGTGTTTTTGGGGGCCAAGCACTATAATTGCATTATAATTGTTGCCTAAGAGTGATTTGTAGGTACACTCATGATGTGTATGTTTTGACCACGGACAGTGGTGGAATTCTCTGACTATAGGGTGACAGATCTAAATGAACAAATGGGCAGCAGGGTCAGGAAGCGCTGCATTGTTCACATGAGAAGAAGTTTCTCAAGGTTCTGGCATCCAGGAAATGCACAATTTAGCACCATTTTGAAAAATAAACCAAGACCTAAAGCAAAATCATTTTAGACTGTAACGAATGAAGCTTGCATACAGTGTCCATCTTCCTCTGCTGTAAACAGTGTTGTACTTCCGGGTCTGGTTATATTGCGAGAACGTCCACTTTCATGTCAACACTACATGCATGCATCATGGTTCTCATGTGAACGTGTGCGGAAGTGAAGATATTTTGAGAAAAAAGACTTCATTTTAGATTTTTGCACACACAAAGCATTCTTATCGCTTCTTAAAATTGGGATTAAACCACTGGAGTCAAATTTATTACTTTTACGATGCCTTTAACATTTTGGAGCTTGAAAGTTTTGGCTACATGGACTGTCAATAAAGGGACAAAAATCTCCCAGGTTTCATTAAAAATATTTTCATTTGTGTTCCGAAGATGAATGAAAGTCTTATGGGTTTGGAACGACATTTCCCGCAAGTGGGTGAATCTGGAGCAGCGGGTGCGGGAGTTAAGTCTGGGCTGGTCTGCCGGTGCTGCGGGGAGCCCAGGCACTTCCAGAACCAGTGCCACATGATGGAGTTGGGGGCGCTGGTCCGGGTCCCCAACGCACCACAGGCTGCCTCGATCAAGCAAGAACTTACCGCATACCGGTAAGTGTCCGAAGGGGTACAATGATGTATTCACATTGTAACCAAACCTCTATTCACCAGAGCTTGTTTCAAGGGGAGGCATTGGGAAGTGCACGGTTGGAGAAGGTGAGGTGTACACAAATGGGGATGTTCATGAGGGGGTGTTCATGAATATCTGTTGGTGCCCATCATCCTTAAATTCATATTGGTTAGTTCTTGCCTCACCCATCCACCAAACCTGGGAACCAATTGGCCAGGGTTTAAGAGATTAACAAAAGAAACGTTTATGGATAGGTCCTGCAGTAATGAGAAATGGTGTGGAATGTGCGCATTGGCTGGGGAGGCGGAGCCAGACCCGTCGACATCAGCTCCTTGTCAGGGGGACACAGAGAGTAGGGAGGGCCCCGTGTAGTGGGGATTCCCCTTGAGGATATCACCTTGAAGCAGTCGCATGATGAGACCCTCAACCAAGTGAGAGTAATCGATGGTCAGAAATTCATTCTAATGTTGTGCTCCCACCCCTATTTTTCGATTATTAAGGGTAGGTTATGTCGAGTGACACAGGGCACTCAAACCAGAGAGGAAACAACCTAATTGTTGGTTCAAATGTTATTCCAGGTGGCTCAGTATAATCCTATGGCTGGGCATTTAGGGCAGGACAAAACATTAAACCGTCTAATGGCTCGTTTTTATAGGCCGGGTATTCTTGGCGATGTTCGCAGGTGGTGTGTGGCATGTCGCAAATGTCAGCTGGTGAATCTGCCGGCCACTCCAAAACCTCCAGTGCACCCCTTACCATTGTTCGAGGTCCCCATGAAAGAATTGGTATGGACCTCATCGGGCCATTAAAATGGACTGCATGAGGGCATCGCTTTGTGTTGGGGGTAGTGGACTATACAATGAGATACCTGGAAGCAGTGCCTCTCTGCAGCATCTCCACATGTAATGTTGCAGAGGCAGTCTTCTGTATTATCTCCCGAGTCAGGATCCCGAAAGAGAGCCTGACTGATCAGGGCACATCGTTAATGTCACAAACACAAGGCAAGCTTTACGAATTACTGGGGATTAAATCCTTTCGCACCAGCGTGTATCATCCACAGATGGATGGGCTGGTCAAACAGTTTAATCAAACGCTTAAAAAAATGATTGGGAAGTTCGTTCATGATGATGTGTGGAATTGAGATAAGTGGTTAGAGGCCCTGTTATTTGCAGTATAAGAGGTCCGGCAAGCCTCCACAGGGTTCTCCCCATTCGAATTATTATATAGGAGCAAGACTTGCAGCATGATTGACATCATTCAGGAAAATTGGGAGGAGGGACTTTCTAACAGTAAAATGGTCTCAATCATCAATCCTCAATCCATCAATCCTGTCTGTATAACAGGGGTACTCGGCTAAGGGATTTCACACCGGGAGATAAAGTTATTGTTTTGTTACCCACATCAATCTCTAAATTACTTTCCAAGTGGCAAGGACCCTTTGAGGCCACACTGCGAGTTGGGGATGTCGACTATGAGGTAAGGCGAACAGATAGAGGTGGGGCACGGCAGGTTTACCACCTTAACCACCTCAAACCATGGAGGGAGGAGGTTTCCATGGCTTTAGTGATGGTTGTTCCAGAGAGGGAGGAGCTGAGACCAGAGTTACATCTAAAAATGGCAACTCAATCCACCTTGGTCCCTTATGAAGACCACCTCTCACCGTCCGAAGTCACAGACATTGCTAAATTGCAAGCAGACATTTCATACAGCACCATATAGAGGCGACTCCAGGTATCCAGTGCTTCAGCCATTTAAGTTTGAGGTTGTCCAGAGGCCAGGGGCACAGATGGCAGACTGTGGCAGATTTCCTCTTTCAGTTGGTCAGGGGGTGAGGGACTCGGCTTGAGTTGGGCGCCGGGGGTATGTGGAAGTGGTCGAGTGCCGGCTTGTGAATGGAGGGCGGAGCCAGAGAAGGTGAGCGGTACGGAATGTGCACCTGCGGCAAATTCTGGTAATGAGTCTGTTTGCCTTGCAGTGACAAGGATAAAGAGGGGAGAGACGAGCGCCTTGGGTGTGTGTTTGTGTGCGTGAGAATAAAAAAGCACTGAAAGCGACAGTAATGAATAAAGCGACTTTTAATTGTTCAAGCCTACCTCCAGCTTCCTCATTCCCTCCCTCTGGTGGAATTATGAATTCTGCTAAGCAACTGGATAGTTCAGCCCAAAACCTGGTTGTCTCTGCCAAGAGGCTCAGACTTGGCAACACATAGAAGCTTACAACAATAAGATGAGCCAAACATACTTCCAAAAAATGGTTATATAAACACAAAACAAATGTTTTGCTATGACCTTCTCAGTGTCTGGATTTGAGCCCTACTGTGGACTGAATTAAAGAGTGCCACATGCAGAAACCTAAGAATATGAAGGAGCTTAAAATATTCTGCATGGAGGAGTGGACCATACTTTTACAAGTATCTCTACCTTTGTAAGTAAAAGATACTCAGTGCTGTTATTCTCAGTTACTTTCATAGTAGGCATAGCAAAATATTAATTGTAAGAGTGCAGATAATTTTGATACCACTGTAGGAGAAATTGCACTATTTAAAAAGATTCACAGACAATAGGGTCCCTGGAGGACTAGTGATTAGGCCACAGTGCTTTCACCACTGCAGCTAGGGAACCAACCCCAGACACTTGGGTTGCATGCAACAGTGCGCTCTCAGTGCCGATCCCAAGCCCGAATAAAATTGGGGATGGTTGTGTCAAGAAGGTGCATCCGGCATAAAAACTGTGCCAAATCAAATATGCGGACCAATGGTCCACTGTGGCAACCCCAAACAGGAGCAGCCGAAAGAAGAGCAACAACGAAAACAGTCACCCAAAATATGTTTGAGCTCAACATACCACATTGCCATTACCACGTTGCCAATAATTCACGAGCACACTGTACATAAGGTTGAGATGGGTGGGTGTCATAGGTTTCATTTAACATGCAAATTATTTAATTCATGATTTTTGACCACTTTAAAGAATTATATTTTATACAAATGATGCACTCCTCCTTTTTTTTTTTCCAAAAAATGCATAATTGGAAATGGAACCAGATTTTTTTTTTTATCATAATCATTATATTTTTTTATCATATTATATTATATTACAATTTAAAAGGATACAAAAACAATAGAAGGAAACTATTTCTAATGGTACCCTGAGCCCTAAGCAATGCAAGTTCCCACTTTTGTAATGTCATCAAAATGAAGACCTTTTCCTTTTTTCTGCAATTTCTCAAAGATGCATACAATTAAAATACCTTTCTATACAGACGGGGGCTGTTCTACTCTTTTCTGCTACACTGAATGCTGTATTGCACAATTTGGGCTCAGTGGTCTCTTTCTTTCCCACTCATCTTGCACTTGTGCAAGGTTGAAAAGATGATGCTTTTTTTCCCCCATATAGATGTTAGCCAAATTAAAACATGATCATACTTACCTAAATGGGTGACAGTTAATGTTCCCTATAAACATAGGAGTAATATTCAATATAATTTTAATTGTATAACCATTTTACACAAGAAATTATCACAAAGCAGCTTTACAGAAATCTGGATGTAGATCAAAACCACTAACAAGCAGCCAGTAGAGACAGTGGAAAAAACTTCCTAAGATGACATGAGGAAGAAAACTCAGGGTTCAGAGGAACCAAACTCAAAAGGAAAACCATTTTCCCTCTGAGTGACACCCGATAGTGAGATTAAAAATCATTACAGTAGACAAAGAAAAAGTAAATAGTAAAAAACATTTTGAAAGGATAGAATGTGTGTGTCCAATTAGCCAGATTGGCACTGTATGTGAACATGCCTGTTTTGTCAGTTCACTAATCACATGCCATCATCAATTTCTTTCCTCCCAACTTACTTTTAATTCACTGTTCTGAATCAGTATCCAGCAAAGACATTTCTATCTTCCTCTACCTTTCTGATTCATTTGGTTCTCTCCTTCCTGTTTCTCTCATTTCTGTTCTCGCTCAGTTTAATCGGCTTTATTTGTGGGATTGTTTTGTATTTAATCCACCATCCTCTCTGACTGCGCTGTAACAATCCAGTTACGTCAGACAGAGCTGCCACAAAAGCTCTCACTAATCGTCTCACATCCCTTATTCGATATCACACCCTTCCCTCCTCCAGCTGGTCTTCACTCTCGCTTTGTTTTTAATCAGATAGAGTTAAGAAGGTTCTGATTGAATAATCTGGCAGTGATAAATATCTGAGTGGTTCCTCGTGGCTCTGGGAGAGCCATCATCTCTGATTACCATCTTCAGCTCTTAACTGTGTTTCTTAATGTAACACGCTCCATCTGCTTCCTAATCAGCTGTGTGCTCTGCGGGCCACATCACGCAGAACACACAAAGAAAAGAAGCTAATCAAAATCCTAAAGCTCATTCAGTACTCTGACAGCAAAGTGAAACAGTCTGACAGCAGGAGAGTGGAAGACTGATAAACATCTGACAAACACAACTTTAGTAACTCAAACATAACTTTTTCAGAATAAGCTCAAATATTTGCATTGTAACATATAGAAATAATATATCAGCTTATACAGTATATTTTATAGGCCATTTATATAGGATTCTAAAGCACAAGGTGCCTTTGCCCTCATGTCTTTGCCCTCATTGACAAACTCATCTTAATGGCTGACATACTGAATCTTTAATCTTTTAATCTTTTATGATTTTTAATGTATTTTATTTGTTTATTCTGGTTATACTGATCAGTGTTTCAATCAAACATATTATCACAGTGTCAATTTCAAATTTTTCCATTAAAAATAAAGACTTTCTCCATATACCTACCAAAAGTGGTCTAAGGAAGGACAACCGGTGAACCGGCGACAGGGTCATGGATGCCCAATGCTCACTGATGTGTGCAGAGAGCGAAGGCTAGCCTGTCTGGTATAATCCCACAGAAGAGCTACTTAAGCCAAATTGCTAAAAAAGTTAATGCTGGCTATGATGGCACCAGGATGCACTATGGGAAGAAGGCAAGCCGGCGGAGGCAGTGTGATGCTCTGGGCAATGTTCTGCTGGGAAACCTTGGGTCCTGGCATTCATGTGGATGTTACTATTATATGTACCACCTGCCTAAACACTGTTGCAGACCAAGTACATCCCTTCATGGCAATTAATGACCCCTTAATGACTGTTGCCTCTTTCAGAAGGATAATGTGCCCTGCCACCCTGCAAAAATTGTTTAGAAATGGTTTGAGGAACATGACAGAGAGTTCAAGGTTCAAGATTCAAATCCGATCGAGCATCTGTGGGATGTGCTGGGCAAACAAGCCAGATCCATGTATTATCCGATCCAACTTAAAAGACCTAAAAGATCTGCTGCTAGAGTCTTGGTGCCAGATACCACAGCACAACTTCAGAGGTCTTGAGGAGTCCATGCCTTGATGGATCAGTGCTGTTTTGGCAGCACAAGTGGGACCTACACAATATTACGTGTCTGAAGTCCGGAGCCCATGTTCCCAAAACTCAAATTCTGAGTTCTCTCCCTGGAGATGCTTTGCCAGGCCTTCACTGCAGCCACCTTCAGTTGCTGCTTGTTTGTGGGTCTTTCTGCCTTCAGTCTTGTCTTCAATAAGTGAAAAGCATGCTCCACTGGGTTGGACTTGGCCATTGAAGAATACATTTGAGCCCCTGAAAATGGAAGTACTTTGCTTAAAATGGCTGTAATACCAAGACAGCTAAATGGAATTTTTTTGCTCTCTGCCATTTGAATTAAAATCTTCGGTGTTGGTTATTGAAGTTAAAGTTATTGAAGTTTATATAGAATTAAAAAAAAAAAAAAAAAAAAAAAACTGTCAGTCTTAACAAAATGAGATGAGCAATTTTTTATTCCTCAAATTCAAACCTCTCATCCCTCTTATCCACTCCCTTTGTACAAACTGTCCTGAGATTTCATATACACACTATACTCACAGATCTACTCATCCATCATGCTTCTCTCTCTATAAATAAATCAGGTGTTTGGAAATGCAAAGCAGAACAACCGCCTTTAGTCAAAAGTAATTGAAAAACATGACTATGGAATTCTGTCTTGTACACAGAGTGCCATGATTTAATGCAGATATGCAGTTTTATGCATTTTATAAACACCTCATTGAACTTGTCAGTATGAACTCAAGGCATCATGTACAGCTTTTCGCTAAGCTAAGCTGTAATTCCTGTACCTGAACAGGAGCTACCTGATCACAATGCATCTAAGCTCATAGACAGAAACTAAAGGTAAAAGAGATACAGTGACTAAAAGGCACCACCCTAATTTTTGTCTGCACATAGAAGAATTTCTAATTTTAATTACTCACAGTATTTAGCCCAATGCACAAAAATATTAATATTAAACAACAAAACAAACATTAAAAGTAGCACACCATGTGTTCATATCTCATTTGGGTGATTATTACAGAAATAATTTCAACATTTTCCTGAGATGAAAAAAGTAAACCTGAATAATAATGAAATAATAGTTGTTGAATCCTGTCACTAAAATACATGAGTACTGTATATAGTTTGAATGTAAAGCTATAACCGCTGCAGTCTTGCAATAAAGAAAGATGAAAGGAAGAGAGAAAATCTTCCCAAAGCTGTTCTTGTGCAGGTTTATCTAACTTTCCAACACTGAGGTTGTACAATGAAAAGTAATTACAGTTACTTACAGTTTTGTGGTGTTTATAAACCATCAGGCAGAAAGTGAGGCATTCCCTTGTTTACATATATACAGTAAGTAATACCCACAAAATCATGCTTAAAAAGTAGTTATATCTCTGAAAAGACGTGTGAAACACATTTAAAGATTAATACAAATACCTTTAACTAAATAATTAATGCAAGGGGTCTATAAAACTGTTAATGTTTATTGAAGTGAAGTGAAGTGACATGTAACAAAGTTTTGTAATTGCTGCTACAGATACAGTAGATAGAGAGTCAGTTTCCTTTTTAGTATTCCTTATATAAAAATTATCAGGGGAAGCAAATGCAAAGCTGAGTATAACATGCAGTTTCACAATCCTATCAGTGACAGTTTCTTTGACACAGGTTCAAGTAATGCATGAATTCTTGAAAGGCAGTCCTTTTACAGACAGATTTGAAATACACTATATGAGGCCAAAGGTGGACACCTGACCATCACACCTATAGTATATGAGCTTGTTGGACATGGACGTGGGCATGGACTCCAAAACTATATGCATTAATATGGTCTATTTATAAAAAAAATGAATTAAATAAAAAATAAATTAAAAAAAACTTTTTGCATTTCAGGTATTATGGCTCATAAACATTTCAATGTTGATTTTTACCTTCAAAATTGTAAATATTATGAGAGTGGTAGCTCAGTGGTTAAGATGTAAATCCCAGGAAAGCTGCCACTGCTGGGCCCTTGAGCAAGGCCCTTAACCCTCAACCCTTAATCCTCAACTACTCAGTTAATCTCAGTTGTATAAATGAGAAAACTGAGTTGTATAAATAAGGAAACTGAAACTCTGGAAAAGGGTGTCTGCAAAATGCCATAAATATAAAATGTATATGTATGACCTCTGTGCCAGTCAGTGTCAATGTGACACAAAGTGTAGCCTCTATGCTTGTCAGTCTCAGATCACACCACAGGATTACACTGCAGGGAATTAATGAAACTTAGTGAATCGTTTGCCTACACTTCTGCAAATATGGATGCATAAGAGTGGTGTATGGAATTAGGCAATCAATCCATGGTTTAGAAGGAAGCATTTTCAACTCTTTGCACAGCACTGAACATTATAACACACATATACCATTATATCACACAGTATGACAAACCCAGCTCTAAACTGTATTATTTTGAATTAATGGTTGTTATTGGTTATTGGTTAAATGTATATTTTATGCATTACTCTGATGAAAACATACGGAGATGAAAACTATATCATAATAATGATATAATAATGGCACTAGTCCCTTTAATTTCATGAGTTTCCATGCTATATAAGCAATGTCTCATTTTTAAATAAGCACATTCATATTATCTCACATATGTAATTCTGTTCGAACATCAGCATTGTAGAGAAAAAGTAGAGCAGAGTGAGGAATCACTATGTATGCAGCCCCATAGAATACAATAAAACTTCAATTTAACCGAGAGAGTGCACAGAGTGAATCACAAAGGCTCTTCTACAATACAGCAAAATAACCCACTTTAGAAAGCAAGTTCTAAAGCATTCTAATCATTTTATCCTTCCCTCCACTCAAATTATTCTCTTTCAGTACTATTCCTGATTCGCCAAGACCCATCTTTCATACTGGGAATTAGAACTAACATGTGAATTAGAGTCTAAAAGGAACAACATTCCATTTCTCAAACAAACTTTAACTAAGAATATATGTATAAATAATATAATATACTATGAGTGATGAGTGTCCTGTAACGGACCCAGTGTTCCGGCTCCAACCAATCATTACCATCCATCCATCCATCCATCCATCCATCCATCAATAAATAAATAAATAAAAGGGCTATATAGATATGAGGTCAATACAGAGAATATAGACAGAATGACAAAGAGTACACAAGCCTCACGCTGTGTATACACTGTGTGTTACCTAAAATACTTAGCACAATACTTACCTCAAAGCACTTAGCACATCCTGCACTGCACCGCACTCCCTCCGATCCTCTAGCACTGCTCGTCTGGTCCCACCATCTCTCAGGGTACAAGGACTCTTCTCTGTTCTGGCACCTAGGTGGTGGAATGAACTTCCCCTAGATGTCCAAACAGCTGAGTCACTAGCAGTCTACAAACGACGTCTAAAGACTTACCTCTTTCTAGAGTACATACATTAGCAAAAAAAAAAAAAAAAAAAACTTTGTATTTTCCGAGTATATATGCTTGTTAGTATATTACCTCACTAACAGAGTTTTTGGACTGATGGTATTCTTAGTCTGATACCTAGTGAACCAGTATCAAAAGTATTACTTGATAGAGACTTAAAAGCACTTCTGTAAGTTGCTCTGGATAAGGGCACCTGCCAAATGCCATAAATGTAAATGTGTATGTACATACATTCAGTGAATAGGCCCACAAAGAACATATGAACTACAGGTATTAATGTTTGATAGCATTTCAAGAAAAACTATTTTCCTCATTTAATTATTTTGTTAGATGAATGGATGGGTGGAAGGATGGATGGTAGGATAGATGGATGGATACCAGCCCAATTCTAATCCTGCAAATCCATTTGTTTTCTCCCTAAAGCATCACTGTAAATAACAGCTGCTTAAATAATTTGACTGTCATGTTGATATCAGCAGAGCACAGCAGTGATGGCTGGTTGTGATATTAGATGGGAGGACTAAAATCTCATATCAAGTGCTTGACAATGAAATTATTCAATATGTATATTGTGAGGTCTCATCAATGGCATAATAACTATTGCACACAGATAAGCAGCTGCATTCGTGATTTATTATTATTTTTTATTATTATTATTACATGCATGAGACAGGACAGTGGTGAGGTGCGCTGTAGGTCAGACAGAGGAGTTCAAAGTGGAGGTGGGACTGCATCAGGGATCGGCTCTGAGCCCCTTTCTGTTTGCTATGGTGATGGACCAGTTGTCAGAGGAGGTCAGACAGGAGTCTCCTTGCACAATGTTGTTTGCGGATGACATTGTGATCTGTAGTGAGAGCAGGGAGCAGGTGGAGGAAACCCTGGAGAGGTGGAGGTTTGTGCTGGAGCGAAGAGGAATGAAAGTCAGTCGTAGTAAGACTGAGTACATATGTGTGAATGAAAGGGAGGGAAGTGGAACAGTAAGATTACAGGGTGAAGAGGTGAAGAAGGTACAGGAGTTTAAGTACTTGGGGTCAACAGTCCAGAGTAATGGTGAGTGTGGGAAAGAGCTAAAGAAGCGAGTGCAGGCAGGTTGGAATGGGTGGAGAAAGGTGTCGGGAGTTCTGTGTGATAGAAAAATATCAGCAAGAATCAAGGGGAAGGTGTACAAGACAGTGGTGAGAGCGGCCATGCTGTATGGTTTAGAGACAGTGTCACTGAGGAAGAGACAGGAGTCAGAGCTAGAGGTAGCAGAGCTGAAGATGCTGAGGTTCTCTTTGGGTTGGACAGGATTAGGAACAAGTACATCAGAGGGACAGCTCATGTTGGACGTTTGGGGGACAAAGTTAGGGAGGCCAGATTAAGATGGTTTGGACATGTTCAGAGGAGGGAGAGTGAGTATATTGGTAGGAGAATGTTAGACATGGAGCTGCCAGGCAGGAGGAGAAGAGGAAGGCCAAAGAGGAGGTAATAAATGAGGATATGAAGCTAGTGGGTGCAAGTGTTGAGGATGCAGAAGATAGGGATAGGTGGAGAGTGATGATTCGCTGTGGCGACCCCTGAAGGGAAAAGCCGAAAGAAGAAGAAGATTATTATTATTATTATTATTATTATTATTATTATTATTATTATTATTTCAAGTCTGTAATCCCCTATGGGGAATACCAAACATGTTCAACAGAAATTTGATTTTGTTTGTTAAAAAACAAACAAACAAAAAAACTACTAAATTTACATTTCTGTCATTAGTCCTTTTGTGTGATTTGTAGTTTAATTGTACAGTGTGTGCTTAGTCTACATTTATTTTCTCTTCATGCATTTTGGATTCACGCTGTGTGGATTCACCTGACACAACCGTCACTGATAGTCTGCATGAATCTATAGTCTGGGCTAGCAAGAAATCAGGCCCAGCGTCACTTCTTCATACTGTTATGTGTGTTTTTCTTATGACCATTGGCAGTGCTGTTGCACTTGGCTCCACAAAAGTCCAAAATAATTTGTTTTATGACATTTGTTAAGAGCAGATAATATGCTATCCCATTTACACCATCCGCCACTGCACCACAGTATAACACTAGCAGATGTGAATGTTTCTGCTGTATGCTATGTTTCTGCTGTAGCATAACTGAGTATCTGAGCAATACTGCATTTTACACCTTGCCCTTTTGCCATTGCCGATTCATCATGTGTGTCCTGGGTTTCTGTGTACCTCTTTTTTCTCAGGATAAACCATCTAGTTCAGTAGAGGAAATACATAGAATTGAACCATAGCTGGAAACTATCAATCATACTACAGCATGATTCACCAACCGATGTTATTTATTTCCACCTGGACATGTTGTTTATTATTTGTTGTGATTTATTCTGGTGGGCTGTTCAAATTGATCTATTTTTCTATCCGATGATACTCCAGGAGAGGTTAGAATCAGCAATTGCAAGAGTCTGACGAACTCTTTTAATTTAAGTTCAGGAAAACAATGTTTAATTTTAAATCAGGCTCTGGAAAGATAAAGTAACCAGTAGAAGAAAAAAAAAAAAATAAGCAATATACTGTATATCCCATCCGAACTGATATGGTTGGTAGAAATTATATCCTGTGGGGAAAAGTTTTTTTTTTTTTTTTTTTTTTTTTTGCTTCAGTATAGAAACACTCTAAGAAGCACTCACTCTTCTCAAATTTCCCGCCAAAACCAAAGGAAAACAATTAATGGGTTTCAAATGCAGAAAAATAAAATATAGGCAACATTTGAAAGGATTCATCAGAGAAGCAATGCTCCCAGGGGTTTTAGCTACCGGGTTCCTCTACATAATTGTTATGGTCAAGTGATCTACTAATGATTAAGCACAATGTGCATGGCCAGCAAGCGCTTATATTCAGTTTGTATTAAAATGAGGTGTATGTCATATGTAGACATCGTATCTGCCAGTATGTCATAAAGACTATAAGACTACTATAAAGGCTAAAAATCTACTATAATCTACAGTAAACAGTACTAAAGTAAACAAAGTCACTATTTTGTTTAACAACCATTTGCTTTTTAAAAGTACATCAGTGTTCTCAGGTATACTTTGTGCAGGAAATTTTCTGGTAAGTTTTACTGAGCATCTTCTGGAATCTGAGATAGTTCTTCTGAAACTCTGACTGTTGCTTCTGTTTTTGCAAGTAAATCCTGAAAGTAAAGCCAGCATAATGTTTTTATCTGAAAAGTGTTCTGTTTCATATTATGTTATGGAATTATGAAATTTTCATAAAATACTTTCCCTACTGACATATAAACAGTTTTCTGTAACGTTTAATTTATGTGGAAAATTTTGTTTGGAAATCTAAAATGTTTGAATCAGTAATGCAAAATTTATAAAATAAAGATCTAGGACAAAGTTTGTATTAAGATGGAAATACAGAGTACTAAATTGTGGAGATACAAAATTTCACTCTATAGAAACACCTATGAAATATACAGGTGTTTCTACACTAACTGGTGCATGTACACATGCACTCACACACACACACACACACACACACACATACACAAACAACTCCATCAGCCATACTCTTTTCTCTGCTCCCTCTGCTCTTGTTAGCTGGACAACAGTTCATTATCTTTTGCAACAGGACTCCTGGCAGCATGCCATTACTCTGACTTCTGCTACATTGGAAAAAGAGTCTTAAAGTCTTAAGAATTGTGTTGCCTAAATTACTAAAGAAGACCATTATCTATTTATATATAGTACATTAAAATCAAATTAAGCATCAAATTATTGCTTAACAATAACATTTGCACAGGCAATTGTATGAACACAATATGGGTAACTATCTATTTACTGAATTTATTGTATGCCATACAAGAGATGCGATCATCTGTATTTTAGGGAAACTTATAAAAGAATGGTTGAATGTTTTTGTCAAGCACCTTCAGATATTAAGAATAAAGGATTTCTCCTTTCCAGTGCCGAGACTCTTCAACATCAACAGACAGAATTAATGACGTTTTTGTTAGCATTGATAGTTGGTTACAATGGCATCAGTAGAGTCAGAAGTCTTAAGAAGAAAAATAAATTGATCTACACTCATGGAACTTTAGATGCCATGGAATGGTTGTCATGTTTTAAACAATCATAACAATTCATAAGCACAGCTGATAAAGAACTTTCTGTCCTGAAAGATCTTATTTATCTGGACATGTGTACTATACAGCTATTTTTGCTCATATGTGTTCCCTTTTTTGATTTTTTTAGAGGAAGAAAGCTGCCTTATAAATCAGTTTTGCCACAGCATCTTCATTAAATGCTGTGCAACACTTTAGAGGCAGCACTAATTCACCCAACAAAACAATGTATGGCCATGTTTATCAATGCTTGGGTTTCTTGTTACTGGCTTGTTTCAAAGAGAGATAAGTGACTGATTGTTGCACAACAGGCTGAAGAGAACTTCGGAGTGACTTCTGCGCAACAGTTGGTTAGACACTTAAAACAATTAAACACAGCTTTTTGCCTGTGTGATGTGCTTGGTGTGCATGATCACCTGGGTACAATGTAGATCTTAATTAGTAAAATATTTCTATTTAATTAAATATTAGATTTTTTTTTACAAATATATTAAAAACCATATAATTTTTCATATTAATAACTTTCTTAAACACAAAACCAGTCCAATTGTCAAAATAATCTCTAAATTAGATATAGCTTGATAGTTGCATAATTTGCCTGATATCGAAAATATTTGATTTACATGAAATTAGGTGAATCTGCTGATTGTTGTAGAACTCTTTAGTGACAAGTGAGAAACGCACACAAGTAAAACATACAAAGTATAATAATAATAAATAGAAAGGTATGCATCAATATAATATAAAAAAGGAACACCTGTACACCTGCACATTCTATGCAATTAACTAATCAGTCAATCAAGTTGTGGCAGTGCAATGCGAAAAATAATGCAGATACAGGTCAAGGTTTTCAGTTAATGTTCACATTAAACATCGGAATGAAGAAGCATTGTGATCTCGGTGACTTTGATCGTGGCATGGATGTTGGTACCAGAAGGGCTGGTTTGAGGATTTCATTAACTGCTGACCAGTTTTTAATTTCCTTATATTTACATCTAGATGTGTTAAACATGGCACCTTTGGTGGAAGGCCAACCAATTTTTTTAGGTGGACAAAAGTATTGGAATAGGTAGTCTTAAAGTAAATTAAAGTAAACAACACTTAATATTTGGTATCATTTTGCTTGCATTCAATAACTGCCTTGGTATCATTTTGCTTGCATTCAATAACTGCCAATAAGACATTGACACAATGACATCACCAAACTGTTACATTATTCTTTCTGATGCTGTTCCGCACTTGTAATACGGCTTCTTTCAGTAGTTGTTTGTTTTGAGGGCTTCTCCCTTCAATTTCCTCTTCAGGAGGTGAAAAGCATGCTCAATTGGGTTAAGGTCTGGTGACTGACTTGGCCAGTCAAAAAACTTCCATTCTTTTCCCCAATTAAGTCCTCTGTTGTGTTGGCGGTGTGTTTTGGGTCTTTGTCTTGCTGCAAGTTCCACCCAATGTGATGTAAATCAGCAGACAGAATGTTTTGTAGACTTCTGAATTCATTCTGCTGCTACCATCATAAGTTACATTATCAGTAAAGATTAGTGAGCCCATTCCAGAAGCAGCCATGCCAGCCCAAGCTGTGCCACTTTCTCCACCATGCTTGACGGATGAGCTTGTATATTTTGGCTCATGAGCAGATCCTTTTGTTCTCCATGCTTTGGCCTTTTGGTAGAGGTTCTTGGGTCCAGAACTTTTGTGGCTCATCTCTATATTTCTTTGTGAATTTCAAACTGCGCTTCCAATCTTACTGCTGATGAGTGGTTTGCCTCTATATTCCTGCTCTCAAAGTCTTCTTCAAAAGGTAGACTGTGAGACCTTCACCCTGCCCTGGGGATGTTGTAGGTGATGTCGCTAACTGGCTAACTGTTGTTTTTGTGTTTTTCTTCACAGCTCTCACAGTGTTTCTCACAATGTTTTCCCTCTTCTCTCAGCTTCAAAATGGCTTGCTTTTCTCCAAAAGACAGCTGTCTGGGCTTCATGTTGGTTTATTCTTTTTAACAAATGCAGTCTTCAAAGGCAAAACCCAGGGCTCAAAGCAAGAAATTTAAAGCTATTAATTGTTTAAACCAGGGGTCTTCACACTTATGCACAAAGAGCCAGTGTGGCTGCAGACTTTTATTCCAGCCAAATAAGAGGCACAACTGATACTTAATTGGAGACCAAGATGACCTGATTAAAAATGTGGAATTAGATGTTGCTCCTGCTTGGTTGGAATGAAATTCTGCAGCCACACTGGCCCTTTGTGGATAAGACTGAAGACCTCTGGTTTAAACACTCAGTCTAACAGGGCACACCTGGGCAATAAGAAACACCTGTCAGTCACATGTTCCAATATTTATGATCACTTGAAAAATGGGTGCGTTCAAACAAAAGGTGCCTTGTTCTAAGTTGTTTAACACATTTAGATATAAATATCAGGAAATCTGAAATTCTGATTCAGAAACACAAAAGAATTGGCCTTGCCAGTCCAATACTTTTGGAGAGGACTGCATGGGTGTGATTGGTCAAGTGTCCACAAACGTTTGCCCATACAGTGTAACTTGTAACTGCATCTAACCAGTGAACAAAAGAAGGAAGTGGCTTGTGGGGTCAAATCCTGCTGTTGCCGCTCATAGCCTTACTCTCAATTTGGATTCTTTTTAATCTCAGAAAAATATAATGTCTCTGTTTTGTCTCATTTGTCTGAAGGAATTTTGGCATACATGCTAGGAAGCATACTAGGTAACTAGCTAAACAGCCAACAGAATGAAGAAGAAATTACATGAGAAAGAAATATTGGCTACATAAATCTTGGTGCTGAAATTCAAAAGCTATACTCTTTGAAATATTATGTATTTTATTGTTATTACCTCACTACCTTTATAAACATCTTGTTTTAAAGGATCAGCCAAGATGCAGTTCATTCAATGTATTGGTCATCCAAAGCAATGGAATAACAATTTGGTGGCTGAGGTGAACAGGGCCAGCTTTGTGTATTTTATGTCCTGCATTACTAATATTTTCCCACATTAACTATTGATATTTCACCTGTGCAATGTTATATAAATCAATATTACATATTACATAAAAACATTAAATTTGCATTGACAAGGCTGACAGTAGATTTACTGAAATTACTCTGCATGTAACTATAGACATATTTACCCAGAGTTTAAGGCAAAGGCATTTTTTTTCCTGAAAAATTGTCAATTTGTTAAGGTGAAAGAAATGGCAAGATGTTATAGATATTCTGAAATGAGGTAACTTGCATGATAGCGCAGTAAATACTCAAAGAAAAAAAAAACCCTTCAAAACCAACTTTGCAATAGCACAATAGCTGTTTAAGTGCTTAAAAAATGTTTCATTATTGTAGTGCACAAAAGTACACAAACAGCTGAGGCCATATTTATAACACTAAAAGCATCTCACACTCTCACAAACGAAACTGAGTTTTTGATGGAAGCATTGATTCTTGTCTAGTCTGGATATAAAGTAACCTCATTTGGGAATTGAATTGGTTCCAGGATTCATGCTTTTTGCAACAGCTGCCTAAATAAACGAATAAATAAAAAAAAATGACTCAGCTAGATTATGACACTGTGTTATATTAGAAATGAGTTTTTCACTTTGGAGGAGTGTCACTCACTTTAATAACAGCGAATTTGCTTGTGTATGAAATAAAGTTGCTCTTTCCATAAATGTAACATTTCACTTCAGTGTGGATGCAGCACTTTCACTGAGGTTTATGTCATGCTAATATTTTGATGGTGTGTTGTGTTGTATTGAATTTCTTACTGACCTTCACATGCAGCATGTACCATTTTGTCTCAACAATTGCCATAACAAATAAGCATGCAACTTGAGCAGTGAATAACTCTTAGAGCACTGAAGTAACAACAACGTTACGTAGCTTCTATAAAGTTCAGCAGGATGAAATTAAAGCACTGTAAGTCAACACTTAACTAAGAAATATTCAATGCTGTAAATATTAATTCAGTTTAAATTAATTCAAATATTAATTCATTATTCCCTGTAGGTGTACCTGAGTGTAGGTTTGCCACTTCATTTGTCAAATAAACACTTCAGTATTAATTCAGTGCTACTAACTACTCCAAAAGACACAAATAGAGACACCAGACAAAAATATTGTCATTACTAATATATTCAGAAAAGTAGTTCAGTGCTCTGGAGAGTTCCAAGAATCACAGTAAATGTTCATAGAGGGCAATAAGCATACATACAGGGGGAGAACAGGTGGGTCCAATATCAAGGGACAGGTTTGTAAAGGTCAAAACAGGGAAACAATGATATGAACAAGAAGCTTGGCAACTGTCTAACTGTCTAAAGATTTTAACCACAACTGACTTTTTAACAGATCTCTCCACTATCTTTAAATATGTCATCAATGATATTCATGGAGCATGTGGATCACCTATTTGGACTGTTAACCAGAACTTTTCATTTATATCCTATATTTCCCACTAGAAAAGAAGAGAACTTCATAACACCGTCAATACCAGCTTTGATCTTTCACTTTCAGAACAGACTTAGCAATTTTTTGTTGTTGATTTTCACTTGTACTTTTACTACTTTCATTTGTATGATGATACTCCTTGAAGCGTGCAACAATAATCTGCCCACATTTTTGGATTCCAGTTGCCTTGGTATTGTTTTTCCATCATTGTAATTTCCTGAAACCTCTCACCATGTTCGTCACTGACTGCACCAAGATTTGCACAGAAGAAGTCTAAATATGAATGTGGGAAATGCATCTTTAGTGAAATGTTGAACTCCATGGTTTTGTATGCTTGTAAAGTGTTGTCAACTGGATCTGGATGTAGTTTGGTGGTCTATAGTTCCCAAGAAAATTTTCAGAAACATTACTGAATGCGTTCCATGCAGTTATGTCTATCATTGATGACTTGTTTAATTTCTGGACCAAAAAATATATATATCATGCACTTTGACTTTTCAACTGTAGCAAGAGCTTGCTGTAGGTCCCGTGATGATATTTTAGGGTTTTTGGAGACTTCTTTAAGCATCTTGCAGTCTGCTCTTGGGGTGAATTTGCTTGGACGGCCTGAACTGGCCATGTTGGCAGTTGTTTTAAATATTCTCCACTTGTAAAGAATTTTCCAGACAGTAGTATGGCTGATTACAAATTCTTTTGAGATCTTTTTATATCCCTTACCAGTCTCATAAGCATCAACAGAAGGCCTCAGAGAGCTCTTTGGATCAAAAGAGTAGCATCCATACTTTGATATGAGTTTGGCACTCCTTTCTGTTGGACATGTTCTAGACATACAAAATATATAACAAGAACGTATTCACTATATTACTGATATCCTCTGTATCTGCAATTTGTATGAATCGTTTGAGATTCATGCAAAAGTAATAGAGCATGAACTAGTTACAACGCTTTACAGTCATTGAGAATCCCAGTCAGTGAGTGAATTAATAGCTGGCTGGCAAACAAACTAGCTAACTAACAAAGGGGCAGAATGGCAAGTGAGTACTTATTGACCCTCAGATAGGGGCAACACATTATAGTGGAGTTTGCTCTTGAATTCTGAACACTTGCTATGGTTAGTGGATGATAAGGTCCCACCCTCATTACTGCTTGCAGTCAGGGATTGCGAAAGGTTGTAGTAATTGAACTAGCTTATAGAGACCTTAACTTATTTTTGAACACCCTTCTTGGTCTTGCAATAGATCTCAATAAACTACTTGCTTAAAGGAAAAGTTTACCCTGTCCAAGCCTCAGTTCCCATCAAAAAGGAAACACGAGTCTCCAAGAATCTCAGAGTCAGAACACTAAATCATAGCCTTTTCTCCCAAATGTCATGTTATATCTCACTCGGCCATAACCTTGGCTTCCATGCCAGTAAAAAAGTGGATCAGTTTGTTGAAATGCCAACTTGCTACTCCAAATATAAGAATTTCTTCAGGAAAGACAATACATGTGCTCTCCCCTCATAGTCCCTATTATTGTATTATTGACTCTCTAATACTACCTCTGCTGTTTCATTACATATGTCCCTCATCGCCAAGCAAGAACTAAGCCATGGAAGAATACATTTGTATCTATAGCCCTAAACAGGGCTATATCAGATCTTCTTCACCAGCTTCACCAGCCTCAATGGGGCTCTTCTCCATTCAGAAAATAGGAAAAAAATGTAAATGTAAAATATGTAGTACTAACCACTACCCGAGATGCCTTCTGCTCTAGAACAATTAAAATCATTCACCAATTTTACCAAATTATGCATTAGGCATAACTAAAACCTTATCAGAATCCCATTCACTATTATTGTGTAACCCTGTGGAGCCATAGACTAATGGGCAACAGTTAATATTGTAAGTCGCTTACTACTATAAGTCGCTCTGGATAAGGGCGTCTGCCAAATGTCGTAAATGTAAATGTAAATGTAAGTTAATTGTTAAAGCAGAGAAATTATTCACATGCCCAAACTTACATTTCTAAGGAGCATTAGTAGGGAGGATGGCACTAAAGCTTAGGCAGTCACTTAGAAGATCTCCAGAGGTTTTTAGGGTATGCCAATTTTCACAGATGTTTCATCACTAACTTCCATGGTTCAAGAGCTGCTCCCATCACCTCACTTTTCAAGGGTGCATCTAAGAAACTAGTTTAGACTACCCAGGCCTTCACTGCTTTTAGATGATCCTTTGCCATTGCACACATTTTAAAACACCCTGCCTTTCATTGTCTAGACAGGTTCAAATAAGGGGTTCCCTGTCAAAGCCAAGGCTCCCCAGACAACATATATCCCTTTTTCCTGCAAAACTCACATATACAGAGAGCAGCTGTTATCAGAAATAGAGACTTATTGGCCATTAAATTAGATATATGAACATCCTTTTGTTGACCACAAGAACTGTGACTAGCTGAAAACTGCAAAATGCCTCATGCTTCAACAAGCCAGGTGGGCAGTTTTCTCCTGTAAACCATGACCCACAAAGATCAAAGCAGGTGCCCACCAAATGCAAAACTGCCAGCAA
The DNA here is from genome assembly GCA_022985145.1 of Pangasius djambal. NCBI lineage: Eukaryota > Metazoa > Chordata > Actinopteri > Siluriformes > Pangasiidae > Pangasius > Pangasius djambal. Next base: position 20,996,948 of record CM040980.1, read on the forward strand.
CATACTCACAGAACCTTGTTGATATGATCATCAACACTTACATCCTTTCAAATCTACACAACACCCTTGTTACATGGGCTAACATCTACTTAGCTATGGGGCGCAAGATTAACCAAGAGGAAGTCTTGCTGAACCTGCGCCCAAACCAACATCTCCAGGATGCTTCTTTAGTTAAACTTTATTTAAACTCAAGTTTGGTGTCATACAAATGTGTTTTATTTGGAACTTTAATGGCTTACTGTGAGAAAACAAATATGCAGATGACAAAATCATCATTGAGAATTATAATTTGCCTTGACAGTGGAGTGTAAATAGCACCAAAAGATTCAGAGCTGTAACTGTATGCTCATCTACTCATCTCTGTTCCTCCATGTCTTTCTCTCTCTTTTTGTCTTTCTCTCTTTCCAGGCTACTGATCAGGTCGTACAGGTCACTTCACAAATAGACAGCTGTTAGACATGCTGCCTTTTCATCAGACTCTAGAAAAAAGCACACTGTTCTTTGTACAGCTGGCTACACAGCTGGTTATAGCCTGTATTGTAGAGGGTGCAGAATGGTCAGAAAATCTAGTAAATTGAGAATACAGAGAACATAACAGAGAAGATAGCAGAGAAGTTATATCAAGCATACTGCTAATAATAGAAGAGCTACATGTGCTTCCTGGGGCTATTCTGGGTCACATGCTGTGACTTGGAGTTGATATGATTGTTTCATTTTATACTGTATATTTAGATAGTGATGATTTCCTACTGACATCCATTCTCCTCTGCTTTGTTAGTCCAGTGCAATCCAAAGCAAATCTAGGTTAAATAGGTTTGCAGCTATATATATATATATATATATATATATATATATATATATATATATATATATATATATATATATATATACTATATTGCCAAAAGTTTTGGGAGACCCCTCCAAATCATTGAATTCAGGTGTTCCAATCACTTCCACGGCCACAGGTGTATAAAATCAAGCACCTAGGCATGCACACTGCTTCTACAAACATTTGTGAAAGAATGGGTTGCTCTCAGGAGCTCTGTGAATTCAAGCACGGTACCGTGAGAGGTTGCCACCTGTGCAATAAGTCCATTTGTGAAGTTTCCTCACTACTAAATATTCCACGGTCAACTGCTAGTAGTATTATAACAAAGTGGAAGCAATTGGGAACAACAGCAACTCAGTCACAAAGTGGTAGGCCACATAAAATCACAAGTCGCCAACTTTCTGCAGAGTCAATAGCTACAGACCTCCAAACTTTGTGTGGCCTTCAGATTAGCTCAAGAACAGTGCATAGAGAGCTTCATGGAATGGGTTTCCATGGCCGAGCAGCTGCATCCAAGCCTTACATCACCAAGTGCAATGCAAAGCATCGGATGCAGTGGTGTAAAGCACGCCACCAGTGGACTCTAGAGCAGTGGAGACGTGTTCTCTGGAGTGACGAATCATGCTTCTCTGTCTGGCAATCCGATGGACGAGTCTGGGTTTGGCGGTTGCCAGGAGAACGGTACTTGCCTGACTGCATTGTGCCAAGTGTAAAGTTTGGTAGAGGGGGGATTATGTTGTGGGGTTGTTTTTCAGGGGTTGGGCTTGGCCCCTTAGTTCCAGTGAAACAAACTCTTAATGCTTCAGCACACCAAAACATTTTGGACAATTTCATGCTCCCAACCTTGTGGGAACAGTTTGGAGCGGGCCCCTTCCTGTTCCAACATGACTGCGCACCAGTGCACAAAGCAAGGTCCATAAAGACATGGATAAGCGAGTTTGGTGTGGAGGAACTAGACTTGGCCTGTGCAGAGTCCTGACCTCAACCCGATAGAACACCTTTGGAATGAATTAGAGCGGAGACTGCGAGCCAGGCCTTCTCGTCCAACATCAGTGCCTGACCTCACAAATGTACTTCTAGAAGAATGGTCAAAAATTCCCATAAACACACTCCTAAACCTTGTGGAAGCCTTCCCAGAAGAGTTGAAGCTGTTATAGCTGCAAAGGGTAGGCCAACTCCATATTAAACCCTACGGATTAAGAATGGGATGGGTTTTGGGGCATTCATGCAGTTGTCTAACCAGCCAATTATTTGACAGCAGCACAGCACAGTGCAAAAGTCATGCAGATACAGGTCAAGACCTTCATTTAATGTTCATGTCAAATATCAGAATGAAGAAAAAGTGTGATCTCTGTGTTCTGACTGTTTAAATAGTCATTTAATTCTGGCTTTATTTTTGGTTAAGATGAATCATGTGATTTAGGTCAGAGGTCATGGCAGCCATCTTAGATTTCATTTCACAACAGCAGTGATGCAGCAGCAGATGTCTCACTGATAAAAGCTATATTTCTGTTATATCGTGCCAGAGGCCATCGTCTGTAAGTTTACTTGTTTATTGAATTTCATATATGTTAAAAAAGAAGTATTTCATACCATTTAAAAAGAAACATTTGTGGTGCAATCGGATAAGAAGGTTGTTGTTTTCTCTCTCGTAGTAATGCTAAATTGGTTGTTTTCTTTCCTAAAAATTACTTTTAGTCATACTTTATACTTAATGTATGTTTTGTGTTTGCATTATAGTTTCACAAAAAACGATGTTGTGCAACTGAAGATTTCAAGTAAAACACTGGAAAACAACTCTTTCAGTTTCGACTTTTTCTTCAGCCCTCATCCTGTTTAACTATCTGTCGAGGTGCAACCTACTCGCAGCAGGGACAGAATACTCTGTGACTTTGGCATGGTTATTGGTACCAGAATGGCTGGGTTGAGTATTTCATAAACTGCTGATCTCCTGGGAATTTCACACAACAGTCTCTCGAGTTGACACAGAATGGTGTGGGGGAAAAAAAAAAAAAAACATTGAGTTAATACAGTTCTGTGGGTGGAAATGCCTTGTTGATAAGAGAACTCAGTGGAAAATGGCCAGATTGGTTTTAACTGCCAGGAAGGATACAGTAAATCAAATAGTCACTTTTTGCAACCATGGTGAGCAGAAAAGCATCTCATCATGCACAAAATATCGAACCTTGAGGAGGATGGCCTACAACAGCAGAAGACCACATTTGGGTTTCACTCCTGTTAGCCAAGAAAAAAAAAATTAACTTTTTTTTTTTTTTCCCAGTCTTCAACTGTCCAGTGTCGGTGAGTCTGCCCAATTTACATGTGTTTGATGTCAATATTCAATGTATTTTTTTCAATATATTTTTTTCAATATATTTAGAAAACTCTCAAAGTGGTTGTTCACTTGTTCGATCAGGTGGTCATGTGTATTAAAACAATAACCACCAAGGCACAGGATTCAAACTCTTCTCTGTCTTCTGTAAACACTGAGTTTTTATTTTATTTAATTCACCAGTGATTTGTTTCAGTGTATATTATCATAGCCAATGAGGAGATGTGCTAAAAAAAAAAGGACTGTGTGCTCCAACTCCAATTTTTCCTGCCTCTCTAATTATGGCTATTGATGAAAGACCAAAAGCCCTTACGTGTAATTGCTAATCTTTTGGCTACACAGCTGCTGCCAACATCGAAAGGAATCCTGTGAGACATAAACCATATGCTGGACTGATTAATATGATCATGCTTTTGTGATTTATTGACATCCAGGCCTGCATACATTTCATTTTCATTGTGCTCCCTTTTTATTTTCAGGTGGCCAGATGGAGCAAAAGAAAGAATTTAATTTAAATGTGCAGAAAGGGTCAAAACCTACACTACTCAGAACTTTCTCACTTTATCTGTTATGAAAAAAATAGGGTTTTGAGAAGTTTCTGAAAAGAATGGTCCAGCAATTGCACATGATGTATACATTAAACCCTTTACCCCAAATCAGCAAAGATTTTTTTCCCCACAATATTTGCTTCTTTAGTTTTGCACCAGAGCTATGATGCTAATGTTAAAAAAAAAAAAAAGTCCATTTTAAAATATTTTCTGTAAATACATTCCAAAATCAGATATTAGCATCTGCATAGCTTTGTGGCAAAATTCTGCCTGCAAACTTTGGGAGATGGGGACAAAACTGTGGAATGTGGAATTTTACTAAATAATGAAAAAAAGTCAAATGGCTGCCAAATAATGTTACAATGTCCAGCAAGTTTTGTTGAATTATATCAGCAAGTCAATATCTGCCTTTGTCATGTTATTTAGGAACTACGTGTGGTTGGGTGCAGATATTCACAGAAAGAGATTTTGGGTGAGAAAGAGTTCTCTTACCTGTTTTCTACATAAGCCTTGTAGCATCAGTGAAAAAAAGAAAAAAACAAACATTCCTTTATATGATCAACTCCATGGGGATTTATTTTTTACAAGAATCATTTTTTTTTTACATGCCTCTAGTGAGGGATATACTCTTTATAACAAAGCATTATAGCAACTCTCATTCCAAAGGAAATATGGTATTTACAAATAAATAGACATCTGAACAAAAGAGAGAATTAAGATATTAAAAAGTAGAAAGTACATCTTATAGAATGTGCTCAAACAACCACTCTCACTGACCTTGTACATCTAATAACTGTGTGGGCATGGCCTAACAGTTTATTGAGCACACTTGATTGACATCCGTCTGTCTGAATCTTACTGAAGCTTTACCTAATATTAGCCCAATCCACTTTTATATTGAAGGTGAAAATATTCTAGTGAAGTGCATTTAGATATTGTAAAGGTGTCAGTAATTCAGATTTTGTACTGCAGCTTGTGACAACAAGACCAACATTAAAAATAATTAGAAATTAATCATTCATGTAGATTCCCTATTGCTTTAAACACTAATATTTAGTACACTCTACATACTGTACATTATATGTTTTCATCCCTACAACTTTCAGTCAGTAGGGTAAAAAACAAATATAGTTGTTTTTGCAGCACACCCGCTGTCCAGTTGGCAGTGCTACAGTAAAATCTGTTTGAATAAACAAAGAGACAGACATGGTTGTGCTGCTTTCAGGAACGGAGTCGCTCTTGTAATCGCCTCCTCTACGCGACTCACTGTTAAAGACAGTCTCTGTTCAGCACAGCGTCTCCCCCTACTGTCCACTAAGGGTATTACACATCACCATTCAGCATAATAACAGTAATTGAAACAATATTATAAACACAATAAAATAATGAAATACATGTAAAATACAAATTATTCCTGTGACTACACAAACAGGGTGTCACACTCTCCCCGACAAAAGAAATGGCTCCAGACACCACTGACCCTTTAACTCTTAAGCTCTATAAACGGTTTTCTCAATAACATAAACATTATCACAGTGCACGATTTCAGTGTCAATGTGTAATGTATGAGTGTGTTCAGTATTCACATTTATGTCTATGTATACGTCTTAACTCTGTTTTCTTGTAGGTACTTACTCTTTAGTATCCACCAAAGCTATAAGGTGGGATAGGCCCCTATCTGGTAAGGAAGTGTAGGTGGGACGTAAGCACAAGTCACATATACTGGTCCCTGTACCCCATTACAGTAATACGGTAACTTGGGTGTTGGCATCACCTGGGCAGCACCTATCTCAGTAGGCCGTTCATAACTGGGCTGACCCAATGAGGGGTAAGTGAAGACCAGTATGGGTTTCCTTTCTCTGCTGGATCTTCTCACATATCCATCTCCTGAAACTCCTCCCATCAGACTAACCCTTTGTCTTTCTTCCTCAACAGGTACCACCTCTCCTAGCTCATCCTCTATCACCTCAGGTTCCGGTACAACAGGTTATTCAGTCATTGAGCAAGCTGCCAATGGCTCAGGTAAGTCTTCCTCTACTCCCAGAGTAATCTCATCATTCCTCGCAGGTCTATCCTCACTACTTCTCCGTCTCCGTTCTCCTCTTCCGTAGGTGTCAGGTATAGTTCTTCTCTGCTCAGATTTCTGTTTTTCAGTGGAGCGCAACCAGTAATACGCTCTTGGAGTGTCACTGTTATCTGAACATGAATCACTTGAATTCACTTCCTCAGGCTCTCTTGCAGATTTTAACAATCTCTATTTTTTCCCCTTAGGTCTACTTGACTCAACAGCTTACGGAGGTGGCAGGTCTACCGGTAGGTCATTGACCAGGTGAATTTGGTTCCTGCAAGGTACGTATCACTGCTGGATTTTGGCCTCCACTTGACTCAAGGTACACTTGATAGACTGGTCCATCTCCTAATCTTTCTTTGACCACATGCACTGCTCTCCCCCAGTACGAGCATCCGCCATCCTTTGTGCCGATTTCTCTACATAATCTTTAGGTGAGTACTGGTCATCCTCTGATCTCAGACCAAACAACAAGTCGATGGGCAAGCGAGGGTGATGTCCATACAGAAGGAAAAATGGAGAGAACCCTGTCGCCTCATGCTTAGTGCAATTGTAAGCGTGCACTACCTTCGGGAGGTGGTCTTTCCATCTGTCCTTTTCCTTCTCCTCCAACGTCCTCCACATTTGTAGCAGTTTCTGGTTGAAACATTCCGCTGGATTTGCTTGGGGGGTGATAAGTCATTGTCCTTGAGTTGCCGACCCAGTTAACCTTTGCAAAGTTGTGAAGAGCTGCTTAAACTTAGTTGGAAGAACTTCTCCACTCATACAGCAGTCTCTTGAGGCCTCCTTTAGCATCTTTCCTTATTTCGGGTGTTAGGTCTCCACCACTCTCCTTTAACTCTATCACTCCTCACATACTCCTCTGAAATGCTGATGGTGAATTAGCAAATCCAAAGGGTATGTACTTAAGTTAGCACTTGCACGCGCGCGCACACACAAAAAAAAAACAAAAAAACAACAGAGTCTTGGGCTGATGGTATTCCTAGTTTGTGACCTAGTGAGCCGGTATCAGGATGTATTTTTGATAGACTTCAAAGCACTATTGTAAGTCGCTCTGGATAAGGGCGTCTGCCAAATGCCGTAAATGTAAATGTATGCGCACCCACTCATATAGTCCCCAAGGGGTCGTGAATGCAGTAAGGTGCCAAGATCCCTCCGCCATAAATCCCTGATGCTAGGCCTTTCCCTTGTCTAGAATTGAAAACCATCGGTAGCCTCCCAGGGTGTCAATGAGGTCCTGGATTTGAGGAAGTGGATGCCAGTCTGGAACTGTCTTTTGATTTAACGATGTGTAGTCTATACACAGTCTCAGGGTGCCATCTTTTTTTCTGGACACCACTGGGGCCGCATACAGAGACTTCGACTTGACCACCCAACCCCAAGCTATTAAGCCCTGGATGTATTCCTTCACCTCCTTATACAGGGGTTTTGGGGTGGAGGCATACACTCGTTGAACTGGGATCTCATCCTTTAAGTTAAGTGTCATCTGTAAACTTAGGATACACCCAATATCATCATATCCACGAGCAAACATGTTGGATTCCTCATAAAGCATCTCTTTGACTAATTTCTGCTGTTCTTCTTCCAGATGACTCACATCAACAGGCAGATGTCATAAGATGTCTGCCTGGTGGTCATCCTATTCCTGGGAGCCTGGATTTTCTATCTGGCTATTTGGTATGTCCCCACTGTTTACCAAGTCTTGTTGCTCCATCTCAATAATACTAGATATTGGCTGTATACTTCCTAGAAGCATATGTCACCTGATAGTGACTTCACAAGCAGTAGGGTTGCCCAGGAGAATCCTAACATAGGGCCAGTCTGTCCCCTCTAACTCCATCAGACCTTCTCTAATGTCTATTTGAGTTAACGCTGCTCACTGGATCCGAACAGCACTACTGGTTCCACATGTTCCTGGAACTGGAACTTCGCATGTCACACGAGTTACCTGACCTGGTGGTACCACAACATCTTTAGGACCTACTGTGACAACAGCTCCTGGGTTCACATACGGTTGTTCCTGAATGAAACTCACTATCATGTTGGCTTGGTCACCTTTGATGTCCAGTGCCATCTTTAAGAGTTCCGCAAATGCACACAGACCGCGCTCAGTGTCCTTCTTCCCCCTTATTAACTCCTCTATGACATTAAATCCCAGTAATGGCCAGTCTAATGGCATCTTCCCAACGAGGAAAGGCACTTGGATAGCCAAACTTGGATTATCATTACCGGGCAGGTTCATTGTCAGTTCTACCCATCCCTTGAATGGGAGTTGATCTCCATTAAGCACTGAGACACTGAGGTCACCATGCTGCACTACTCCTCAGCCAGGAAACTCTTTCACTGCGCGCCTTGGTTCTCCTGCTGCTGCTGAGACGCCCTTTGTGGTCCTCGCGCTGATCACCCGTCACTCGGCCATTCTGTGCTTCACTTGCATTGTATCTGCGTACCAGCAGGTGGCGCTAGATCCTGGACTAGTCCCCAAAATCTGTAGCATACCTGCTGTCCAGTTGGCAGTGCTACAGGAAAATCTGTTTGAATAAACAAAGAGACAGACACGGTTGTGCTGCTTTCAGGAACGGAGTCGTTCTTGTAATCCCCTTCTCTACGTGACTCACCGTTAAAGACACAGTCTCTGTTCAGCACAGCGTCTCCTACTGTCCACTAAGGGTATTACACATCACCATTCATCATAATAGCAGTAATTGAAACAATATCATAAACACAATAAAATAATGAAATACATGAAAATACAAATTATTCCTGTGACTACACACACAGGGAGTCACATTTTAGACTAATGTTAGCAAGTAATTATGTTTTTTTTTTATTTTATTTGAAAACAGTTATTGGGGCTGGACTCAGAAATTTGAACCCAACTATATTTTGGAGAAAGGAATAAACTGTGTTTAGAAAAGTTCTTAAAGTATTAATGCCTCTTTGAGAAACTTTTCCAATCCAGCTTTTCATACTTTACTGAAAAAATAGGAAACCTTTGTTCGCATAGTCAAAGAGTATTAATGAAGCTGCATGAAGTTGTTTCTTCTTCACTCATGAATTACTTTTCACACCACAAATTAAATTTGATATTGAAAAGGTGGGATGTAAGCGTTCCTCTAACCATTCTGCTCTGACAGTAGCAATCAATTTATGTGTGTACTCTGCTAATGAAATTTTGGCAGGTGACATTGGACTAAATCTGTATAACCCATATACGACTGTCTCTCAAGTTCACTTTTATTATGATTCTGTCCTCCATCTCCTCTCACACAGGCTACTTGTTTGCCTATTTTGCTTAAGTTGGATATCAATAACACATCTCTGTTGGATTTTAGAAATGAGGAATAATATGCCAATAATATTTTTGTATCAGTATCATATTTGACTTCATCCAAAGAATAAGCATTTTATAAAATGGGAGAAAGAAATGTGCCCCAAGGGTTCAGCAGGGTGTAAGGGGTTCAACAAGGAATGATCTGACAATGTATCTTAAATGTTTCCCCATAATGCACAACATACTATGTAGAGGACTTAACTGAGTCAATATCAGGTGTTTTACAGGCAATGACCATTAAGGCTTTATGTTTGGAGGATGCAACTCTTTTGAATAAAATAAAAAGGATACGGGAATGAATTTTAATATGGTGATTTCTAAAGAAAATAATGAATTGATGAATAATAAATAAAAAAGCACAGTATAGGATGATGTTTGGTGTTTGATAACTGATGAAGCATCTGATAAATCCCAACTTAAACCTAAAAGTGCTTTATATGAACGAGGATGATAAAATGCAATGCATGCCATAATCTTATGTATGGATGGTGTCATCTTTTTTTCTCTATTACATCATTACTTTTTTGTTGGATATGATATTTCCCTTTTGTTTCCACCACATGCATCCAATGACACACACACACACACACAGTAATGACCTCCAGAGCTCGGTTCATCGCTCCTTGTCACCTGTGAGTGATTAATTAATGGCAGAGGTGAATGGACGACTGATGGATGAGCAGTGTAGGGAAAGAAGACGTGTTTCTCAGATATGAGAAACGGACACAACACATCAATCCCCGAGCCCCAGAGTTTAGACCGTAGATCAGACCAAATGAGATGATGGGAAATGGACAAGTAAATCCCTCTCTCTGGCTCTAATCACTGCTGTTGATGGAGTGGTGATCAGTGAGAAGAAGGCCGGTGAGTATAGGAGAATATATTTAGCTGACATATAGCAATGGCTTCAGATATGGATACTGAGTCTTCGGCTTTCCTATGAAGGACTTTCCTATTATAATTGTTGCTACAGCACACAGTATCACATAGGTTAGAATATCTAATAGACACAACACAAGGTAAATTAAGGCATGTAGAAAAATAACTTAAGAACCAGACAAACCTAGAATAAATAGGCCTAGATGATAGCTGCTGTCATGAACACATTGACTTCTAGAGCACTCAGGATATTAAGCACAAGACTAAACAAGCCAATATAAACAAAGCAAAACAAGGCCAGGTACTGCAAGAACTATGCATAACTGCCAGGGATAGATTCATGAGACTATAATTCATTCACATAGTAATATACAGGTCTATTGATTTGAGGGGGAATGCAGCAGGATGCCATTCTCCCACTGAAACAAAGAGAAAAATCACCCTTGTAAGGGCAATTCCCATTTTCCACCCCTTTCAATTAATATCTACTATTTTAATTGTTTTTAAATTTGAGTTTTACACAACGAGTAGTCTTGATGCAAGTCCTTCATGTCAAAACCACAAAATTATGCTAAATTAATAGGATAACAGCTAGCTAAATATGCATCCAGGTGTCAGGGAACGAAAGTGACCAGCCACTCCACTGTCAAAAGACAGTTAGCTGTTTTTAGCTGTTTTTTTGTGACATCATGTTCATTCAAAATGTTCAACATTTGATAATAAGAAAATCCTAGTAGGCAGAGAGAAAAATCTGAATTTCACAACAAAAGCCCAGGGTATGTCGGTGAAGAGGATGGCTCCATGCTAACATGATAAAACTAAAATGAAATGCTTAAACTGATATTTTTTCAGGAATTTGAAGAAATACTTGGATCATAGACGCCTGAGCAATGGAGAAAGTGGAGCACCTGCATCCCCACTTTTATTAGGGTGAGCAAATAAACAGATTTCTTCCATGGTTTTCACTGTTGACCAGCTGCTCAAGCTATGTGAAGTTATCTCTGCTGACTAGTGCATGAGAGCAAATATAATTTTAAATCACTGTCCAATTATAAGTACCATTAATATGATTTGTAAAGTGTTAGAGTTGACACTTTTTTTGCATGCCCATTTCATCTACAATGCCCATTTCATTCAGCCAAAAGTGGAAAGTGCTGATGTTAACTATATGCTTTAACTGGTGTTAACTATATGCTTGTTTAATGATAGTTAAGTCGCACTTACAGTACATTAATAGATGTTATTTCACATTAATGAACTCAAGTCATTCTATATTTATGGGACAGAAAATGAGGGCACAGAAAGCAGTGTTTAGAATATCTGTGCAAAGGTCAGTGATTAAAGGTTCATATGTCGATTTTCATATCTGCCATTTAATTTTAGGAAAAAAAAATACTAGGCCTAGGACAAAGGCCTACTTTGTCTTCCAGCAGTGTCAAAATGTGGTGATCCTATGCAAAACGTGTAAAAGTTGACAGGTCTTTCATTTAAATATTTATTTTTTGTATTTTCCATCTAACCCATCACCTGTGCTCTCCCTGCAGTTCCTTCAGTTTGAATACCTCTGGCCTAAATCATAGATTATGAAGCCACAGAAACAGGCACAAACTTTAATGACTTGGAGCACAATAATCATCTTGAGGAACACTTCCATCTCTTAGTAACTGTTTTATCTCAAAAGGCTGAATTTCACACTTTCTGCATATTTCCCATGCAATTATCTCCTGCTTACCAAAACATCTCACAAATTTCACAAATGACCTCTGAAATTATCAAATTCATGATATGCTTTGTGAATGAGGAGATAATGGCAAAAGAAATAAGCAGATATTTCCCATTCTATTCAGAGCACCAAATGATTAGAGTGCTTAAATCCAAATAAGAAACTTGCTAACAAGAAGCTTCAGTCTCACAAAATGAAATAATTATGAGATGAAAGTGTTCCTCAAGACAACAACTGTACTTAAAGTCATTAAACATTCTGCTTTTAAAACATGTTTCTGTGGTTATTAAATGTGTGAGGTTCTTCAAAATGAAGTCAAAGTAATATGGACAAAATTTTTAATGGACAATTACTTAAATTAATTAAATTAATAAATAATTACTCTGTCTAAAGTTTGCTTAAACGCAAATTAAGTATTATTGGCTAAAAGGGAAATAGTAATAAAAAGAAAAAAATTCTCCCACCTTTCACAAAAATGGATATAAAAGCAACCATAAGCTTACCTTATACATTTTTTTTGCATTTACATTTACATCCAGAGTGACTTACAAAATTGCTTTGAAGTCTCTATCAATAAATACATCTTGATACTGGTTCACTAGGTCACAGACTAAGAATGCCATCAGTTTAAAAATGGGAGGTAATATATTAAGAGAAGCATACAGACAAAATATTTTAAGTGCTAATTTAAGTACTTCATGAAGTTCTTTAGATGTCGTTTGAAGACTACCAGTGACTCAGCTGTTCGGACATCTAGGGGAAGTTCACTCTACCACCTATGTGCCAGAACAGAGAAGACTCTTGATGCATGCATTTCTTGTATGCTGAGAGGAGGTGGGACCAGTTGAGCAGTGGATCGGAGGGAGTGTGGTGCAGAGCAGGGTGTGATGAGTGCTTTGAAGTAAATGGGTGCTGGTCCATTTTTGGCTTTGTAGGCAAGCATCACTGTTTTAAATCTGATGCAACATGATCATGTCAGATTACAAACATGAGAGGAAAAGGACAGTTTGATTGTCCATGGTTACCCCAAGTGACCGAAGGTGAGATCAAAGAGTTGTCCAGGGAGATAGCAAGATCCTGACATGTGGATGAATCACCTGAGATGAACAGCAGTTCAGTTTTGTTGGGATTAACTTTCAGCAGATGAGCTGCCATCCATGATGAGATGTCTGACAGACATGCTGAGATCTGAGCAGAAACATAAGTGTATGTATGTCATTGAAGACTTACCTGGTGTGTTACCTGGTTGGTGTTGGAAAGGCCTTTTCTGAATTAAGCTTTAGTGCTAGGGATAGCAGTTGCTAGAATGTCTGGACTGTGTTAGGGTGTTGGACAGTTCATTGATCTCAGCCTTAACTTGTTGAGTGAAAGCCTTTGCATCTGGGTTGTGGTCTTTCCACCTTCCATTGTTGACCTTAACTGAGGCGATGGAGTTGGCCGAGATCTGGCAGGATTTAGCTGGACTATTTCTCCCAGGAAGACAGTTTAGTGTATTCCAGGCCTTTCAGATGGAGTGGGTGAATCGGGATTGCTGACTTCTTCCTCCCTTCTTTGTTGTTTGTTTTGTTCTAATAAGTCCAGGAGCTGATCACCAATCTGGGAGCAAAGTTGCAGGATGCAATATTGGTACTGGCCATAATGCTGGTCCTGATAAGGATGCATGCTCCCAAATGCATAGCAGCAACAAAGTATATAGTTGGGGTCTAGGCAGCGACTCACAGTTTTCTGGTTGACTGCATTAGTTCGTACGAAACTCCTTCCTTAACAGGGCCATGACTAGAAATGTAGCAGTCTTGGTCCCAAAGTGAGAATGTAGCATTCTTAATTAATTATCTATTATCTATTAATTAAGACTATTTCAAGCTTTAAATAAGTAAAAAAAAAAATGGCTAAAAATAGGTTTACTAATGTTCTACTGTATTTGGTTTATTGTAAATTTCTGAAAGAAAATATTAGATGAATATAGCTATATTTAAGATATTTTCTTACTACGATCTTTTTTTGCAGTGCTGCTGTGACCACTACTTAATAATTAGAAGCTCCTCCATTTTTACTAAACAAAATTCAGCAAGATAAAATTGGCATTAAGTGAAAGTAACCTCTATGTGGAACAAATGCATCTTTCATGTGTTGTAGCCTTTCCTCTTCAGTGATTTGGCTTTTCTGACCAGAGAATTTTCTTTGTGTTTAGTCTGCAGGAAAGCAGATTTCAAGTGTCTTATACCATTATAACAAGTGGTAGAAAGAGTAAATGCTATGACTAAACCATAGATGCTGGTCTCTATGGTCTAAATGTACAGCAACGTTCTGTTGAAATATGATACCAATGTAAAATGAATTAATGTCTCTCCATGTAAAATTATTACATATGATGTGTATATATAATATAGATTTTATTGTTGTCGTGTCATTTTCTCCCTCTTCCTGGACCACGCTCTTGCCATTGCTATATTCTGACTTGATAAGCTATTTATTTATTTATTTATTTATTTATTCATTTTATTTAACTTTATTGAATGCGAAGAGGGCAGATTTATTCCCACCGGTGTGTAGGGATGTTTTACATGAACACATTACCACACCTGCCTGCAAAGGTCTTGGCCTTCCAATCGAACCCCGCCCTCAATTTATTTCATCTTTCAGTCCTCTTTTAGACTGATAATGATGTGCCTTGTATACATTTATCATGGCAGAGAACTATCGAATGGATTTTCTACACATGACTGAAAGGTATTATTTAAATTCATAGATGAAATATTCCATATGGGAGCATAATGCTAAAGCCATTTATGTCTGCAGAGTTTGTATGAAAAAGATATTAGCAAATATTATCTTAGTCTTTATCCACCTATCCACTGAGAAATAAGTTTCCCATGCATACACAGCTCCCATCAAAGGGCAAAAGCACATTCTTAATTCCTCTACATGGTGCCTGTAATTGCTGACTTTTTTCTTTGTGTCTGAAATCCTTGCATCTGTCACATTATGTTTGCTAAAAAGAAAAGCAGCTTTGGTTTCTGTAATCAGAATTGTTGACTGACAAACCTCTGGTCTCTGCAAAGTCTATGTGTGTCTTTTATTTCTGTTTCCTGCAAATGCAGAAGGATGTCTCTGACTGCTTTCACAAGAAGCACCGTCTGTTACCCATAAGACAGACAGAGACACACACACACAGAGAGAGACAGAGAAACAGAGAGAGAATTTTAAAAATTGGAGAATGTAGAGAAACTAACATAAACTGACATAGCATTTACCTTCTCCAGAGAAGCAAGGCTAAGAATGGAGCAGTTTAGCAATTCACAGCCATATGTTACAGAATTTACTCTTCCTAATCATCGCTAAGAGGTTATACAAATCATGTTAACAACAACTTTCTCACAAGCTTGCTGTTCTGTCCAAGTCATGTTATCCAGTCTGTATTTTCATAAACATACAGCAAACTCTGAGATAAAGAACAAAATAAATGTTGTCTGTTAAATTCAGTGGGCAAAATGTGTTAACCTAAGCAGAAAAGCATGGAAATTGCTTCTGAAGCTAAACTGTTTTGACATTAGATTGAGCTCAAGCATTCCCGAATAGAAGACAGCACTCACAATTACCCGCCTGAATGAGACCCAGAAGAAATGGGCGACATTACTCAAAGGTCTTAAAAAGGTAATGGCATAAATGTAGCAGAAACATCTCAAAGGTCAACAGTAACTCTGGTAAGTAATTTGTGTACACTTGTAAACCAAGGGTTCAAAATAGGAATACACATCTGTCACAAAGAAAACAGTAAAAGCTCTCAGTCTTAAGTGTTTCTTTTTTTTTTTTTTTACTGATGGACTATGGAAAAAAAATGATCTTAGATTTGCCTTTTTAAAACTTAATTTAAAAGGTGCAAAAGAGAAAGACTTCCTAAGACAATGTCCTAAGACAAGAGAGAGAAAAAAAATTCTCAGAAAAGAAATATTTTGTTTCTTTTGTACTTTTGGTACCTTGATTTTTTTTTTTTGTACCTTTAAGCTATGTTTCACTAGGAAATGGGAATATAGTGTGAGTTAAAAATGATTGCTCCTAATTAGTAATTTGTTTTCGTGCCAAACTTTAAAAGGCCACTACACAGAGTTGGACCGATCATTGTTCTGTGAGGCCAATACTGATTGCCGATTGTTATTAAGAATCATCAGCTGATTCTGATTTTGATCGAGGACAGGGGCCAGATACCGTGATGCTTACCTACTCAGGCAAAGGCACAAAAATTGCTTTATTGTCAGTTAAAACAATGGCTGGAACTACTTAACTCACATTAAGCTTTCTTGAATAAGCTACATGCCTTTTCATGTCAAACCTTTTTTTCACCTCACTTAATTCACACCTAATTCTTTTTTGTGTAATTTTCTGTAGATTTTGATCTACCACTGGGAGTCATAGCGGGGGTCATAACACATGCTGAAACAAACAAGGACAACCCATATCAAGAACTCATTAAACATGAGTGAGGGTCGGTAGCATGAAATCCAGAACATATTAACTAGGGAATACAGCTCAATACTTAATGATACAAAATGCATGATAAGACTTCACAATAAAACTAGAACACAACAAGTTATATAAAGAAAGCGATCATGGACTAAACACACCTGGACACAATTAGAAAATGCACTAATCACAAGATGGGGTGAAAAAAAAAAAATCTGGAGAATGCACCATATATTGAGAGGGAGAATTTGTTACACTATTCAATCAGAAAAGATCAAAATTCTTAATCGTATTCATTCTGAGTCAAAGAACTTTAGAAAATCTGACATTTGGTCCAGATGTATATTAACAAAGTAGATCCACTAAAACAAATGCATTCCATCAATTTTGAAGCTGTGCGCGAGATTCTGAAAGTGAGGTTTATCTGAAAGTCTTGCTTGCACCTTTCAGGTTTGAAAGATAGTGTGATGTCATACATTTCATTTAAGTAACATGTCTATAATTGTAATGTGATGTGAGTGTGTAACTTTTGTGTGTAAACTCAGTATGGGCTTTATTTGGGCAAATCCATAAATTGTCATAGTTTGTAGCAGGTGTTAACACACAGGGAAGCAGAGTATATCAGAGGTAATCCATAATAGTAATCTTCACAAACAGGCAGGAGTCAAAACGAAGAGAAAGTAGAAATATGGATACACCAAGAAACCAAGAAACAGAAAGGAATTAAGACTCAGACATTACATAAAGCACAACAACAATCAACAAGTCTTTGCAAGGAGACATAGACATACAGTACCAGGATACCAACTGGTACTGTATGTCTATGTATGTCTATACAAAATTATGGACTAACATCAAACAGGTGAATACAAAGAGTAACAAACCAGTGACATAAAGGGGTGGAGATAGGACATAAAACCAAAATAAAGGCACATGGAAGCACATAAACTAAAGCACATTGTGATTGTTGCATGGGAGCAGCATCATGAGGGGCGACTCTGTGACAATAATACAAAAATTCAATGACATTGGTCATGTAACAGCCAACCCATGATACTGACTGAATTATTACTCTCACTTACGCGTTAAGGAAATATGACCAGATAAAATTACATTTACTTTCTATTCCTTCTTCTTAACTCTTTTAGAGTATAGTCATGTTCAAATTTCAGAAGAAAGTGTACTGGTCTGATATTCTCGCAATCACATTCCCTTGAGGGACACACACACTTCACTTCCCCCAACATCACTTATTTTAAAGGTTGAAATTTATCTAATGACAACTCAGAGGCTAATAATATTAGACATGACTCCTGAGCTGAGGGATTCACTTCAGAAAGGTCAGGTTTTGCATTCCCACTGCAACGTCTGGATGGAAAACTAGAGGACTGAATAATTACGTGACGGATGAGTGCAGCCCTGGTGTCACTGCTAGAAACGATCTGTCCTATCAGCTTTAAACAGGAAGAGACCAGGGTTAAATGTGTAATGATGGCTTGTCCCCCCTTTAAGATTAATGGACTGTGGAAGGGGAAGATAACGAAACACAATTAAAGCTATAGAAAACCTCCTGAGAGAAGGCTGCATTTGACAGGATCACTCTTAGTCCTACATGATATTTCTTTAATTGTTCCATATATACTTAACCTTCCTGTTCTGTTCACTACTTAGCAATGTTCTGTCCTGCCAGACATTTTTTTTTTCTTTTCAGATTTTATAGCAAAATTACTGTAATATGTGTTTTAGGTTTCACCAAAATGAGCTCTTTCCATGCTTAGGAATCCCACTGATAAAAGGTACACAGTGGGGAGATGAAATACGAGAAGGAGGAAATGGTACACCATGAAAAACGTGTTTTGTACATGCACATGTGGTTTAAATTGGCTAGCATTATGATGTTACCAAAACCATAAATCTGTGTAGAGGCTATACAATGTAGCATCACAAATTACCTTACCACTTGTTCATATTTCATTAGACAAATACCCACACAGAAACGTATTTTTCCTATTTATTTTCCAAAAAAAAAAGAAAACAAGAAATGAAACAAGAACAAGAATCCAGGACAAAGTGGAAACTGTTACATGTCTTGAGCAAATGATAAATTCTAAGCTCAATTTCTTTTGAGTTTATTGATGATGATGATGATGACGATGATGACGATGATGATCGAAAGACTGGGCCAGTTAATGATGATGAGGATGATGATGATGATGACCTATTGTATTTTGTGTGATAATGAGTGGAGGATTTGGGGCAATTGCTGATGATGGAGGTTTCGATGATCATAATGATGATGATAATGTTGATGAAAATTTTAGGGCTGATCAGTGATGAAGGAGGTTTAGATCAAGTGATAAGGAAATTGTTTTCAGCCTGGCTGAACATAATGATGATGATGATGATGATGATGGAGGTTTGAACCAATTGATGTTTTTGGGGCAACTGATGGTAATGAACGTTTCATGATGATAAATAAGGCTTTTGGCAGAGTGAAAATATTGGTGTTTTGGGGTTGTCTGATGATAATGATGGTGGAGGTTTGGGCCAAATGATGAAGGAAGTTTTAGTTTCATTGCTGATGAAGTCTGAGATTTCGGATCAATTGTTGTTAATGGAGCAGATGGAACAAAACTGGAAAAATAGAAACTTATAATGACATTAAATGTATTTCATGCAATTACAAGGCCAAATATTGGTTTCATCATTGAATCAATAAGACAGTAGTGCTAATGCACAGTAATGTGGGTATCAATATGAGATATTTTTAATATATGGTATTCATGAGTAATGGTCTATTTCCTCACTGAAAGTGAACAAAAGAGTGAACATAAGTAATTCTATTAGTAAATGCTCCAAAACAAATTGGTTAGTGCTTCATTTTTATGAGCCTGTATGTGTATATTGTTTGATATGGTGCTGATATGTAGTGTTTATCACAGCTCATTACACAGGCATGGAGAAGCCAAATCCTCTTATACCAATGCATACACATGCAAAGAGATTTACTCACTCACTGAGAAGAAACAGACAATATTATGAGCAGAGAAATAGAACATTAAAATAGAACCAAGAACAATTAAACATCAGTTTTTCCTGTTACAGTACTATAGTTTTTTTTTTCCTTCTTTTTTTTAAGGTAGCAACAGGGTGCACTAGGCAACTATGCATTTTGTGGGGAGGTTTCAACTTACAGCTATGAGTTTTGTGACAGCAACACAATGACCAATTGTATGGAGCAAGTTATCCAGATAGGAGCCAAATCTTAACCTGTTCATGCATAAATTATAATAAAACATATCCAAAAAAAGAATAATGCTTGTTACATTCTGACATCATAGTACAGAGTACATTTTTTATTAGACCTTTTTGTGTAAAAACTTAGACAGAAATGTCTGACACATGATGCATCTGTTACCATCAGCCATCTTGTAAAAGGAGGAGCAACAATTAATAGAGTAAAAGAAATTAGGATAATGGTGTATATGACATTGGACTGGTTTGGAGGTGATCTAATATCTTTAATAATATATAATTATAATATAATTATAATATATTATATCTATACATACATTTTTCTTCACAAGTGTTTTGTGAGATGAAAAAAGACAAAAGTATACCCATGAGTTTATTTTATTTTTTCTAGATTTCATTACATCACAATAGTTTCTAATAAAAATATAATGTATATAAATTGTACTGCAGCCTGGTGCCTCTGATCTGCAAAGAGAATGCCATAACACATTCAGCTGCCCTATTATGTAGCATGACTTGCAGTTGGAAAACATGCAGTGGCTGGCTTTAGGTGTCTCTGAGTTTAGTCTTGGTGGGAAACAAATGAGGCAAGTAAGTAAGTAAGCAAATGAAGCAGTTGATGGCATTATTAATTGCCTTTTTTTATTCAGGTTTTATTAAGTAAAAAAATGCACAAATGCTGCACTGACCTGAAAAAAAATGTTAGAGGGGGATGAAAGTAGGACACTAAACACAGCACTCAGATTTTACCAAAAAAAAAAAAAAGAAAAGAAAAAGAAATTCTGCAACACCAGCATTTGAATTCACCATCTCACACTCTTGGATGGCTTTTGATTCAAAGTATTAGCGGTCGCTTTCACACACTCGTAAACTAATCCAGGCTGTTGGATGAGGTGGATACATCCCAATGGAACTGTAGCAGCAGGGACAATTGCATAAACACATCAATGTGCAAACCTTTTGAAGAATTGTGGGGCAGATTAAATCTCTGGGCTGAGCCAAAATCAAATATGGAATTGTTCAGGCTCCCACCCCAGGAGATGGAAAATGAATTGGAATGATAAATGAGTGCACATCCTTCCTCTGGGTATCTGAATGATCTGAAATCTCTATTACTGATGGATCTGTGGGTTGAGTTGAATTTAGGGAATTTAGGGCACTTTCACACCTACCTGTACATCATTTGGTTTGGTTATTTGGGACACTTATGTGTTTGCCTTCTCAGTTTGGTTTCTTTGCACATGAGCAAACAGATCATTTGCACGCATCGTTCAAATTCAGACTAAATGAAGTGCACGGATACCCTGTTAAGAGCCATACAAATTCAGGTACACTACAGCAAGTACAAAAGCAATCCAGCACAACTAAAAGTACTGAGACTCATTGGGCTGTCTGCTCAAATGTTATCAATGTAGGGCAGCAGTAGCTTAGCAGTTAAATATATGCATAATATAATGACTGGGAGGCTGGAAGTTCAAGTTTCACTGTGCCTCACTTGTAAGTCAATTTGGATAAAAGCCTCTGTGAAATGTAGGGTAATTATATGCTAAGAAACCTGAGTCACAGGTTGACCTGAAGCAGTGACGGGGTTCACTGGCTGGCTATTTGGCCCAAGCACATACAACACAGGTGTCAAAGGTAACAGGTCATCCTCTGACCATCTGAGCTATCTTATTAATTAAATGTTTTGATGAATGCTTACAATAGGCACTTGCGTTTGCTCTTTCGAATGATTATAGTATAATCTGTGAAGCTGATGTATAGTTGGCAAATTATTGTATGTATGATTTCAATACTTGCAACAACTAAATTTTTGACATTTCTACTTTCCTGATTTTAGTAATGTGAATGATAGATGTAGGAAAAGGTTCATGATGCATTAGCCACTATTGCTAGCTACTATGATTATGCCTGCCACACTGATGTAAGATTTGATTGTTAGCCAATGCGAGTTTCTGGAAAGATGTTAGTCTACCCTAAAGATGCTAGTGTACCCTGATTCTAAATCAGCTGTAATTTGTTTAATGTTCAAACGATTTTCACAGAAAATGATTAAAAGATAAGACTTGCCAGTCTTGAGCAAAAGTTTAGTAGACACTTAACTATCATAATAAGTAAATAATAAAATATTATAATAGAGATCCCTAGTGTTATATTTTAATTCACATTACAGGACTCAGAAATAGCATGATATGATTTACTAAAAAAAAAAAAAATTGCAAGTTTCATGGTTACCAAAATGACGAAACGTACATGTTAAATTACTTTATACAACAACATATGCCTAAAGTGTTAATCAAGTAACTACGTTATCTAATGCTAATGTAACATGGCCTCAAGCTAACCTTATCTATTGGTTACAGTATGCTAAGGATTATATTAAGGATAAATAGTACTAAACAAATAACGGAATTCACCTGGCCAGCAGCTATAACCTAGCCTTAGCTCCTTTATAAAATATAAATAGACATATTTTGCACAGCGTGCCAGTATTTTTTTTTTTTTTTTATAAAATATTAGTTAATAGTTTAAGTGCAATTCAAATCAAGGAACTCAATTCAAATTTGTGGTACAGTAATATTAGTTGGATAGTTAACTAGCTAAAAGTGTAGGAGAGTGAGAGCTAGTATTAACATTAGACGGACATTTGTTAACTTAAGTTTATTGCAAAACATTTCACAAAAGACTTGTTATAGTTACATGATTACGTAATATAATAATGATTCCATATGAATTAAGTAAGAAGAGGTATGGATGTTAATTCCACAAACAAACCATCAACCAAAAAAAACATTTTCAAGTTTGAAAAAACTGTCATACTATGTGTAACATCTGTCCCTCTCAGCCATCCTTACATGGTCAGCATTTCCTGATTTTGTTACAATGTTGCCATGGTAGTTTATTCAAACAGAACTGGTTTAAAGAGTGTCTGATTTACTCTGTATCCCTCTCTTTAGGACTGGGGTTTATACAATACATTATGAAGATGTACAAAAGTGCTGTGTCCTTGAAGTGAGCATCAGTATTACATAATGCTTCTTTTTTCCTTGAGCATGACAACACAATATGTGGAGTGGATAAAGAGGGCAAACACACATCAGGTCCAATACACAGTTCTGCTGATCACTACTGTCCAGACGTGAACTTCCTTGAACTCCAGAAGTGATAACTTAGCTCATCATTTCAGTGTGCTTGCCTCTCTCTATTCTCTCTGCTCTTTCAACTCCGTTTGTTTGCTCTTCCCTCTCTGGTTGTCCCTCTATAGGCAGATCTACAGTATCTTTCCTCTTAGTCTTTATTACCTATTTTGGTATGACCTGACCAATTGGAACACAGAGACCCAACCAAAGAGGCAGAGCTGTGAATTTAAAACGTCTGTGTACATTGGAGCCCAAGCATTAGCCAGTCCGCTTACTTTCTGCTTGTTTGCTTGCCTGTTTGTGCTAGTATTGGCTACTATTATTAAACTGCTTTGATCTTAATCTTTCAGTTTCATATCCACCACAATCTCATATCATCCTTCCAACCTGCAATCTTAATATTGTTGTTGTTCTTGCTCTCACCCTGGAACACGTGTCAAATTCAAGGCCCAATGTACATGTATGTGGGGTCACGTGTCAAAGCTGAAACACTGGTTAAAAATCAATGCCTATTAGTTACATTTGATACATTTACATTTACATTTACGGCATTTGGCAGACGCCCTTATCCAGAGCGACTTACAATAGTGCTTTGAAGTCTATCAAAAATACATCCTGATACCGGCTTGCTAGGTCACAAACTAGGAATACCATCAGCCCAAGACTCTGTTGGTTTTTTTTTTTTTTTGTGTGTGCGTGCGTGCAAGTGCTAACTTAAGTACTTAATGAAGAGGTAAGTCTTTAGACGTCGTTTGAAGACAACAAGTTGATACAAGTTAGGTTTGGTACATACGTATTTTCAATATTTGGAAAACAGACATAGCCTACATAAGGGGTTAAATGACTGTTCATTTTTACTATTCGACCAGTAGAATTAATTAAAATAAGTACTGGACTAGTCAGCGAGTCACCTTTTCTATGGTTAGAGCAAAAATTGATGAGTGCAGTACATTATACAAAGAGATATCAAAATGAAAACATTCCATTAAAGTAAAAGCAACAGTAAAATATACTTTCTCAGAATTGGTCTTGCACAATTTGCAGTTATCTGTAGATCTGTCTGCATTTCCTTACTGTCTGCATCATTGTTGATATCCCCACAATGGCGGCTAGTGAATGTACCACTCTGTTCCACTAGTCTATGCAACCCCTACTATTAAAAAAAAAAAAAAAAAAAAAAAAAAAAAAATCCTTTAATCAGTATAATAAATGATGTCACCTAATAGTGTATACAGTCATAAAATTGTCCTATTCTACTTCTAGAGCCTATCTAATGTTAAATAAAATAAATTTATTTTAATAATAATAATAATAATAATAATAATAATAATAATAATAATAATAATAATAAAGCCTTAGTTTATGGGCCTTTAAAGGCTCACATAAATACTGATGTTGCCCAAGCAGAATTCAAGTTTAACATCCTTAGCACCCTGTGGGAACATAACAGTGTCCACCTTTCATTTGCATACTACTGACATAGATTTCCCCATCTTAATCCCTCGCCTTAACTTGGAGCCTGATATAAAACAGTAAAAATTAAGCATGATGTGGGAAGTAGCCCCTCAGTCCCAGCACAGCACATCATTTCTCTAAATTAACAGTGTTCAGTTTAAGGTGATGATGTTAATTTCCTCTCAGTGATGAATGCAGGAGTGCAGACAGGACTTTGGGTTATTAAAAATGCAATATAAATAACATATTATTAAAAGCTGAAAGGTTTTATTCTCAAATGATCACTTCTTTATCCTTAATTCTTGTCATTCACTATGTAAGGGGCGTACTGCTCACTAATAGGGCACACTAATAGCCTGTCAACATGTTTCTCATGCTTAGGGAAAGATAAAGTAGGCAAGAACAAAAGCCAACTTGAAGGCTTTCCAATATGCTGATGCTATTGCCATAATTTTTGCCCTATTTAAATATTCGCAGCTACTCTCTTTTGTCCATTGTTGCCCTCATATTTACTCGGCAGTTACAGACATTTTGTTTGACAGCTTTTTCCTGACTGTAAAGCAACCGCTAACAAAATGCAAGTGTGTTTAATAATTGTTTAGTCATTCATGAACTGATGGATGGTGAAAAATGTCAGAACCAATCACAACCCAAAAATAAAGTCTATAAACTCTGTAGCATGTTGTGGTATGTGGTTTGTTAAGGCAGAATTCAAGTGCAAAAACGAAATGTGCATCTTATTTGGCCAAATCAAGAATCATTGTCATAGTCCATAGCATCGGTCAAAATATAGGCAGACAACATTAAACAAGTATAATTCTTTATTAGTTCAAGTTCAAGTTCAAGTGGAGTTTGTGGAGTTTATTGTCATTTCAGGAATATACAAGTACATAGTGAAACAAAACAACGTTTCTCCAGGACCCAGGTGCTACACAAGACAAACACAGAACAACACAGAACTACAGGGACTACATAATTTATACATAAAAGTGCACAAGTGCAAATGTGCAGACAGCACAAGACAGAACAAGACAGTACAATGACTACAATGCCGACCAGTACACAGTTCTGTTTAAAAGTGACCTAGTGACAATAGTGACAATATTACAAGAGTAAGTAGCTGAAATAGTGTAAACAGTATTTGTAGCAGCATAAACGTGCAAAAACTTGCAGAGAGGATGGAGAGAGAATGGAGGATGCTCAGTTGTGTGTGCTTACATATGTGTGTGTGTGTGTGTGTGTGTGTGTGTGTGTGTGTGTGTGTGTGTTCCTTCAGTCCAGTTTCTAAGTATTGAGAAGTCTGATGGCAATTGAGAAGTCTGATGAAACAATCAGAATAGAAAGGCAAACCCAGAGGGGCAAAATGAGGGTCAATACCAGAAAACAGGGAAATAGAAAACAAAGCAGGGAAAGAAAGCCTTCACTGATCAACTTCACAAAGGTACTATGGCATGACAGGGTATAAACAGACAAACTATTCAAGTGTGAGACACAGAACAGTTGAACACAATCGGGTAACATACCAATGACAGGACAAGGACAGGGACAGAAACAGGACAAGAACAGAAACAAAAGCATGTGGCAGTGTAAACTAAAGAACATGATATGCACCCAAAACAAAATTTGTGTTAGCATTATAGTTAGCAAATTTATATACTCATTTATATACTCATCTGAACAGTGGCTGAACGGTTAAGGCTCTAGGTTACTGCTCGGAAGGTCGGGGGGTCAAGCCCCAGCACTGTCATTCTGCTGCTACTGCTGGGCCCTTGAGCAAGGCCCTTAACTACATTTGACAATAAAGTTGAATCTTAATCTTATTCATTATATACTCATATGATTCTCCTTGCATGCAAAATAGTTGTAATACACCATCAATAGAAACCCAGCAGATTGTCATCATATTATAATCAGCATATTTATATTGCATACACAGTGTCTAATATAATATGTATAGTTTGTAGATGTCAGACAAAACTGTCACACCTAATATACACTCATTAAGCTAAAAATGACATTAGCAATATTGTATTGTTAATTTCTGTTTTTATAGAAATATTACAACAATGTTATAATATTGTTATAAATACTATACAATAGTATTTCTTTTACCTGCAGAATAGTTAACAGCTGATTTCACTGTGATTCAACAGCTGTCAGTTGCAGTGGTCCAACAAAAGTTATAAATACTAAATATCCATTCGCTTTCAAATTGGCATTTCTGCATTTAAAGCTGTAGAGATCAGAGATTCATGATGGCTTTCTAATGAGGTTAATGTTGTTCTTGTGGCTAAAATATGGAGTACAAATAATTGGTGACTTTTCAATGTATGCTTGTCCTTTTTTACAAATTCCACCCAGTTTAATTTTGGGTAAAGTACGTGTAAGCTTTGCAGGAAAAGCAGGCTTTTCCTTGTGTAGTGCTCTCTTGGAAGTGTTTCACTAGTGTGTAGAGGACCAGCCCCTTATAAACCAGTCACTTGTCTTTAAGTCTGCAAAAAACAGGGGTAGAAAATGCAACCCTTAATGAAAAAAAAAAAAACAGTGAATGCCATTCACATCAATAAGCATAATTAATATGTGACATTGATGTTGTCCAAGATTTAATTTATAACTCCATAGATTTTCTTTTCCATCAAAATGTTGGTCTATTTTTCATTTTGATTAATGGGTTCCTACATTACAGACAATGCCATTCAACTACCTGGTGATAGTGATGTGAGTGGTGATTAGCCCCTGCTTCTTCAAGAGACTGGTGCAAACATTTTATTGATCTTTTATTCCCTCTCACCTCATCAGCTCTACACTCTGGCTCAATCAGGTAGGGTTCCAAAGCTTGAAGTTCCATGCTAATGCCCCAACTACAACATCTCCACTACTTCTTTGTTACATTTCTCATATAACATAACATGGAGATGGTATGTAGAATTTTGTTTTAAAGAGCTAACCACGAAAACTGGCCATTATCACTTATTTGAAATTGGTGAACATTTATCTCCTATTAAACACTATTGTAACATTAGTAATGTCCCCCACTGACATCAGAGCAGTACACATCCAATAACTTCTCACGTGAATAATGAAAATACGGCATCAACCAACAATTAACACCAGAATCGCAAAGCACATTCTCATTCACATACACTTAACTCCTCACTCACACACTAAACTCAACTGTGAATATGGTCCA
This sequence comes from Pangasius djambal, assembly GCA_022985145.1. Lineage (NCBI taxonomy): Eukaryota > Metazoa > Chordata > Actinopteri > Siluriformes > Pangasiidae > Pangasius > Pangasius djambal. The sequence goes on from CM040980.1 coordinate 21,024,162, forward strand.
TACTGTGTGTATTCTACTGTAATATCTATATAGTTATATCTATTGTAATGTCTGTAATTAGGTCCATTTGTACATGCAGGGCTGAACAATGTTGATTCTTTGCAGTTACGTTGCTGTGTTTAGCATGCTGGGAACAGAAGGATTACAGACTAGCATGCTCATATTAGAAAATTATTCCTGGGAAGTCCTCAGGTTATTCAGATCAGCAAATTTAGCTGATGTTAAAGCAATGTTTTATCATGTATTATAAAACAGGTCACAAGTACATAAACTTTAGTTAAAGTTTGTGCATTGTTCTCTAATGTGTGGTGCATATTCTGTAGCAAACTTGTGTGCTGTACAACAAATAGTATGTATTGTGCAGCATCAGTTAAATGGATAAAAAATGTTTTTGTGTGAAAAGGTTTTCAGGTGGAGATTGCACATGTGTGTGAGTGTGTGTGCGTGAGAGAGAGAGAGACCTGAAAAAATTGATCTAAGTGCAAGTTGATTGTTTATTCCAGGAAATTTAAAGTAGCCAAAAGAGATGGATGCATGGTATGACTGTCCTTAAATTGCATCATCTGGATATGAAACATCTCTCCTCTCGTCTCCACTCCGTATGTGAAGTCCGGAGTGACTGCTTGCTCTCTTCCTCTTCTATTTTCCCCTCTCTTTCTTTCTTTGCATCTTCAAAGAAAGTCTCTCTCTCTTTCTCCCTCTCTCTCTCTCTCTCTCTCTCTCTCTCTCTCTCTTTCCCTCAGTAATCTCCTTGGATGCTCTTGGTCTTTGCTTGACAAAAAACATGAGCAGCATGAAAAAATAAATTACATTATATTAAATTGAGTTAATTAAAAAAAAGGTCTGCTCCAACACACACACACACACACACACACACACAAAAAAAAAAAAAAAACTACAAATGAAATTTGTAATGTGTGATACAGTCTGAGTACTGTGAGTACTGTACTGTTCACAATGATGTATTCATAAAAGAATATTCTTAATTTATAGCATGTCTTAATTTACTGAATTTTGTCTCCTACCAAATACTCAAGTAGACAACTTAATGATGACTTGACTCTGTGTGTGTGTGTGTGTGTGTGTGTGTGTATGCACTTTCAAATAAAACCCACCTGACACTCAAGTTAAATCCAATTATATTCTGACCAGGATCTAACAGAGATAAGTGAAGGAATTTAAACAGAGCATTTATTTATACACCTGTTGTTACATATTATCTCTGATGATGTTTAATCAATGTAAAATTAATGGATTCTCTTTATGTTCCCTCAGGCCATTGATCTCTCCACATCTCTAATGACGGGCCCAAATGTCTGAGTCCAGTACCATCAAAAAATGATAAATATTATTTTATTGTTGTGTTTCTTCAACAAAGGTCCATCAGGTGTCATTAATGCAAGCCCAAAACGACATGTTCTTATTGACTGAGCAGTTGGGATGATAACACAGAGGAGTCTGTTGATTGAGTCAGGATCAAGTGTCAGGTTCACCTTCGGGTTACAAGTCAGACTCTCTAACTATTAGGCCACGACTTAAGGTTTATATTGTAAATTACAATTAACTTGAAACTATTTTACTTGGTGTAATATTTTTTGTAGTAGTTTATAAACTCAAATATACAGGCAATTAAAATTTAATCTAGATATTTTGATAAAGGCTGAAGCAGGTGGACTGGCTATACTAAATTACCCCTAGGAGGAAATGTGTATGGGAAAGTGTGTGTGCATTGTGCCCTGCGATGTACTGGTGTTCCATTCAAGGTTGCTTCCAACTCATCCCCAATCTTCCTGGGATAGGCTCCAGATCCATCACCACCCTCACTAGGATAAAGCAGTTACTGAAGATGAATCAATGAAAGTAGAAAATAATAAAAAGAAAAAGAAAAAAAAAAAAAAAGAAAAGAAAACATGAGCATGTATGTCCAAACCTGTGGCTGGTAATGTATGTAAGTTCTATTTAAAACTTCTTATAGGTAATATAAGGAACCTCATGTGTTCTAGATTTAAACACTTTTAAAGAGCACAGGTTGTTCAAAGGTGTGTTATTTTCTGTTCTAGCACATCTTCTTTGGAGCGCAGTAACTACGTACACTCCGTCTACGTCTCAAACCGTGTTCATTTAAGTATTGTTGATGACCCCTGACACTTCAGAAGAACACTAGAGTTCGGGACACACCCTCTGCTAACAGAACCATTTAACTGAGTCCTCATCACTCATGAAGAGCCATATCTGATTCATCTAATATAAAAATAATATTCAGGGTTGGAGTCTGTGACCTGAGTATGTGGGAAGAGCACTATCAGCATTCATTTCATCATGAGATGCTGTTCATTTCCTCGAGGCAAATTGAGTAGCGATGCCCAATAGATCCAGAGTGTGCACTTCACTTTTACAGACATTGCCCTGAATGCACAAGCTTTGGAGAAGTGCCCTCAAGATGAGCACTTCACCATTAGAGACGTCCCACATGTGGACAAGAGAGTCGAAAATACACGATACTTCAATGGGTGCTCTTTCAAATATACTGCTCTTTCATGCTTACATAGACAAAAAAGACACATGCACAGAAGGAATATAAGGTTGAAGAGTGCATCCCTGCTGTGCCTATAGAGAATGTTTCCTCAGAGATTCCCTTTGAAGTGATGAAGTGAGTAGATGATGTAAAATAGCCTCAGATAAGTGCATGTGTTTCAAATGGTAAAATAGAATAACAGTTCTGTTTCACCCCTCCCAACTGCCAGCGGTGAGAATCACGTCTTGTCCATGTGCACTCTCATTCTGAGATTTTATTGACTTTCCAGAGTCAGTAAATGACATAACACTGTATTTGCAATAAAATAAATGGTCATCAAAAAAATAAAATAAAATAAAATAAATAAATAAATAATAAATAAATAAAAATAAAAATCAAATAAAAAAAATCTAAATCAATCAAAATAAATAAAATCTCAGCAAGTGTGATGTAGATATATTTATCTAGTATTTCTTACTATAAGTTTACAATAAACCAAATGTAAGGTTATTAAACCTATTTATAGACATTTTTTTTTGCTAATTTCAAGCTTGCAATGTTATTGGTCAATATATTCTTGTTCTGTTGGCAGATCGTTTGCTAATTTTAAGCATTTAGTTCTAGAAAGAAGCAAAATAATCTGCTGTCAGGCCAACACAGTCAGCAAACCTGATTTCCCAGAATACACCACAGCCAACAAGCATGGCCATTCCGGGCTACGTTTCCCATAATTCATGCACCTTGTCATGTTTGCAGTCACCAGACTTCTAATCAGGCACACCTGTCACTAATCACCACCGGCGCTATATATTGGACTAACTCAAGTAAATGCTCACTTTGTTCAGTGCATCTGATTTTACCAAGCCTTTTATTTCTGTGATCGATTCTAGTTTCTTGACTTTTGCAAGCTTCCAGGTTTTTGTGTTTTGCCTTAGCCTTGTTTACTCTGTTTGTTGATCGCCTGATATAAGCCTGTTTTTTGGCCTTGATCTTGCCTAACATTTTTGGATTTGTGTGCCTGCCTTTCATTAAGCCTGTTTCTAGACTTTTTATAGTAATTTCAAGATTGAAATAATCTTGTCCTGTTGGCAGATAATTTTGCTAATTTTTAGCATTTATTTCTAGAAAGAGCCAAAATTATCTGCAAATAGGGGGAAGAAAAACTCAAACTTGAAATTAGTAAAAAGAAATTTCTAGAAATAGGTTGAATACTCTTATATTTGGTTTACTGCAATCTTATAATAGGAAATACTAGATAAATTGTGCTTTATTCAAGATATTTTCACTTGCTAATATTTAAATTTTTTTTGGGAGTATAGTTTCCTTTACAGAAAATGTTAAGGAACTTAGCATTTTAGTTACCACATTCTGTTCACAGCTGAGACTGCTATGTAAGCTAGATCTGCTAACATACAGCACTGGGGCTAGAGATGGGTTTCTCCCCATTCATCACTCATTCTGGTTTCCTCCCTTGTTTTTTTTTTCTGCTAAGAATTTTCTCCACACTCCCTACACTAGTGGGAGTGGGCCTGTGAACATGCTAGCATGGTCAATTGGATTCCTTTGCCTCAGCTATGATACATTTTTTCACTACTGAGCCTGAAGGTAGTTATCAAGTCAGCTTGGACCACACACCTCTCTTTGATACCTGCATCATGTAGCTGATGGTCTCACCAGAAAAAAAAAGAATCTATGCCCAGATTTTCACTGCCTCTGCACTGATTGCAGATGCACTGATGACGTTCTAGTACAACATAGCGTCGTTCATGGCATGCACTGGCAATACATTATCTGTTCTACTGCTAGCATTGAAACAAACACTCCAAGGGAAGCAATCAATACCTTACTCCTGGCAGTGGGACCCCTAGGCCAGGACATGGGATGACTGTCCACCACCCTGTCTTATGAATGATCGTACTTGTGGTTGGTACAGTCCACTTTGCCAAACATCTGGCCTGTGTGCCAGGGATGTGCTTTGGGCATGCTGCCAAAGAGCCCCTGGAAAGGAGACCACAGGTTTCAGAACTACAAAATCAAAATAACCAAATGGACTAGCCATGCAGACCACCACAACCCAAATCCCAAGTTTCAATGTCCACAAAGGCAAAGGCCCCATTGTTCTTGCAAGAGCCCTAGACAGAGACACATCTCCACCAACCAGAGTTCGCCTGATGTATTGCACCGCATACATGCACAACATGTTAGTTTGTGGAAGACCTGAGCGCCAGCAGGCCTCTGTGTCATTCATGCCTTGACCCCCCTCCCTGCGTCATGACACAATGACACAAATATGCTTTAACACATCCAGGATTAATGATGTTTTTTGTATTGCACTGATGTACTTTTGAGCATGATAAAAGTGAGCTCTGTTCTAAATGCAGGCAGCACCTCCTTCCAAGAATTACTCATCATGTAGATGCATTTCACAATTAAACACAAAGAATGTGACAGTTTGAAAGCTGAATAACTGTATTCACGGAAACACAGGGTTTGATATTTTGACTTGTGCAGGTGTCGGGTCATGCAATCACACACTCTGTAATTTCCAAGCCTATTGACTTCCAATGTGCCGGATTGTTTCCTAAAAGTGATGTGAGATCATTTTCATTGCACAGCTGTGTGGAAAGACTAAATGAAACCATCTCTTTGACAGTTTGTCATGATCCATGCATCCACTGCTGTCATTTCGTTGTGTATGTGTATGTCACAACATTGCCTCCTACACAAGCAAGTGTATACATCTGTCAGGAATTGAGAGCTCAACTTCACTCAAAAACACACAGATACATGTCTGACACTTCAAAACTTTTAATATGTGTACTTCTTTTTTTTGAGTTACACTTTAGCATAATTTTGTTATACTTTCCTTATATGGTCTCAGCTTCCTGCCCTTGTTAATGGACTCAGCTGCTTGCTTCCTTTGTTGATTGTATTCATCTGTTGCTTTTTCTTTTTCGATTTGTGTATTTATACCTCTTGCATTTAACAGTGTTTTGCATATGTTTACTGCAAGTTCCTTGTGGTTTCCTTTTTCCTAGTCATTCTCAGATGATATAAAACCTCTGGGAAAGCTAAAGTAACCAAACTTGTGTTTTACTTTATTGCTACAGTGTTTAAGGTTGAAAAGCAAATATTTATATCTTCTGTGATTTTTGATTAACAGCATTAAACCCTACTTCCATCATATGGTAATTTTTTTTTTACAGAAGACTGCTATTTCCTGAATGATATCCTGATGAAATTGCCTGTTATACAATGGTGCTTCTGGTGCCTTTGATGCCATTATGTTTGGATGTGTAACCTAGTCTACATCATCTCCCTCTTGCTCTGTCTCTTGCACCCCCTGATTGGAAAGTGTGAAATTGCCTATGGATGTAAGTACAATATCAAAAACAACTCCAAATAAAATCCCAGAGTATCAAATGTAAAATTTTAAATTACCCTAATTCCCAATTGATAGTTGAACTTCTATCTCAGAAAACCTTATGTGCCTCTGCCTTCTTAATAGTGCCTCATAAGTTAGTATGAGGGTTCTAGTGACAGCTTTGCGGGCTTCCCATAAGATTGAATCAGAGACAGCTCCTGTGTCATTTGAAAATTTGAAGCAAGGTATTCAGCTATATAGATGGAGCACTGTCCTTGAACAATTTCCCTGTGCAATAAGATTGAAGTAAAGCATGAGTTATATAGAATTTTTGTAACCCCAGAATGATTGAGATGGTGAGTGGTGGGATATTAAATATATTATGGTATTTAGGCAATATTTCTGGTTAACCTAGCATCTTTTCTAAAAGTAATAAATACTGCTAGTATATGATTTATGGGTCATTATGAAGTCTTTGTTTTTATATGTCTGATACACTTTCAGTCAGTATTGAAAGTTTTTCACCCCAAGGAATGTAAGAAGCACTTCTGACACAAACTGCACAAAGCTGACCTTCTCAATATTTTCAGGAATGCCCACTATTTTTAGCATGACATCCATTAAGCCATCTCTGTCATGACCAGCAGCTGTAATTTGTGCTCTCCTGGTGATTTATTTTTATTTAATCATTGACATACATACAAAAACTCTTCTTCTGTTCAATTCTTATTACAAAAATTGTGAACTTTTTTACTGTAATAAGGATGAAAGGGACGATTAAACAATTCATCCTATTCCAAGTCCTTTTCTAGTCCATGAACCTCAAGGCTTATAAGCAAGTACAGCTAGCCATAAAATCAAATCAACATCAGCTGCACTGATCATTAACCCTGTTGAGATAAGTAAATGATTCAGGCTATTTCATCAAGAGCTGTATAGCCCCAGCACTGTGAATTAATCAGCTATCATAAACTTTCTTTATTCTGAGTAGCTCCCAAATCTTAGCACTTGGCAAAAGAAAAATGAAAGACCCCTAAAAAAAACCCTAGACTCACATTACATGTACATTTTCTCATTTAGCTGACACTTTCAGTGTGTCTAGCATGTGTGTGTCTAGCTTAGTTTTGCCTTTGAAAACATTTACAAACACCTTTACTAAAAGATTGTCCAATGAGGCCTGATTTCTTATATATATATATATATATATATATATATATATATATATATATATATATGTCACATATATACACATATATCTGGATATACAGTAAATTGACAAAACTACAATCTATCTGGTAACTACAGAACACAAGGTAGCTGAGCGTATACTTCGTAATGTGTACAATGAATGACCGTCTATTTAAAGTGTGCTTGTGAATGTGAGGCTGATTGAACACAGGTGTTGAATTAGAAGCTTGGTGTTTGAGAGTGGGGAAGCGTGTGTGTGTGTGTGTGTGTGTGTGTGTGTGTGTGTGTGTGTGTGTGTTTGTCTGTTCTGGGTAGTGAGGTCTGAGAAACATACAACTGTGTGTCATGAGCATAACGGTGGAAGCTAATACCATGTTTACGAATAATTTTGCCCAGAGGTAGTATACTGTATATAAAGAGAAGAGCAGTGGGCCTAAAACAGATCCTTGCAGAACACCAAAGTTAACTTTAATATGAGTAGAGAAGTCACCATTTACATCTACAAACTGATAACGATCAGTCAAATAAGACCCGAGCAAGGAGAGGGCCGTTCCCTTAATGCCTACTACATTTTCTAGTCTATCGAGGAGAATAGCATGATCAGTGATATCAAAAACAGCATTAAGGTCAAGCAACACAAGCAAGGAGACACAACCTTGATCAGAGGCCAGTAGTAGGTCATTTACCGCTTTTACCAGCGCTGTCTCTGGGCTACGATGAGGCCTAAATCCTGACTGATACATTTCATGAATGTTATTCCTATATAGGTATGAGCATAGTTGCTGTGCTACAACCTTTTCTAGGATCTTGGAGATAAAGGGGAGATTTGATATTGGCCTATATTAGACAACCGACAGGGGTTGAGGTTAGGTTTTTTTAATCAGGGGTTTGATAACTGTTAGTTTAAAAGATTTAGGTACATATAGGTACATTTAGGTACATCAGGTGCTAATAACTGGTTGTACCATCTTTATACGCAACAACTGTGACCAAATGCTTATGATAACTGTAGATCAGTCTTTCACTTTGCTATGAAAGAATTTTGGTCCACTCATCTTTGCAAAATTGCTTTCATTCAGTCACATTAAAGGCTTTGAAGTCTTTGAACTGCCCATTTAAGGTCCTCGGAAGGGTTCAAGTCAGGACTTTGATTAGGTCACTCCAAAACCTTAGTTTTGTTTATTTACACCATTCAAAGGTGGACTTGTTCTTGAGCTTCTGAATTTTGTCTTGGTGCATAACCCAATTCAGGTTAATGATCAGACGTTCTTCTTTGAGATTTTCTGGTACAGAGCAAAATTCATGTTTCTATCAATTATGGCAAGTCCAGAACCATGTTTGAATGTTTCAAGTAATTTTCAAATCATTAGGTCACAGAGCATCATCCCAAAAATCTTAGGGGTCATTAAGGTGGCAAGATGAGCTTCTTGGTTGTCAGCTTTATTTCCCTTCCAGACCCCCCATGGATATCATTTTTACTGACTATCTTTGTAATGGTGGAATCATGAAGTCTGACCTTATCTGAGGTGAGTGAGGCCTGCATTTCCTTAGATGTTTGTATAAGTTCTTTTGTAACTTGCTGGATGAGTCATCAATGCACTCATCTATGATGTTCATACCACCATATATTCAATACAAAAGCATTTCCTTAGTGGTATAGAATGTACTGAAGTCCTAGACCTAAAAAGCATCTGACCCATAGTATATACTAGCTTTAGAGAAGACCACAATACAAGCAAACTATATAGGCCAAAATACAATAAACACACAGTACACACTAACTTTTTTTTCTTTTCCCTTCTTCTTCTTCTTCTCCTTCTTCTTCTTGGCCTTTCATGTCTGTGCTCACCCTGAAGAATGGCTTTACAAGGCAAAGGCAATCTGAACAGCAGAAGAAGAACAAATGAGGGCAATGAAACAAAATGAACAGTGAAGGCCAATAAACCAAATAATTGCAGCAATAACAGCAGGTTTTAACCCGTGCTCAGAGCTGCTATGCACTATTAAAACTTTCACTGCAAAAAAAAAAAAAATCACACCAAGTGAAAATATCTTGAATATAGTGAAATCCTGTTTAGAATTTCCTTTTATGAGATCACAATAAATTGAACATGATGTATATGAATATATGATTATTAAACACATTACTAAGTTCAAGCTTGACATAGTTTTAGGCAGTTAATTTTCCTCATTTTCAGCATTTGTTTCTAGAGAGAAGCATTATTTTATCTGTCGATAGAATAAGAAAATACAAAGCTTGAAATAAGTAAAAGCATCTAAAACCAGGCTGAATAATATGATATATTATTTATAATAATCTTGTAATAGGAAATTAATAATAATAATAGTAATAATAACAATAATAATAAACATAATAATGTTTTAACTTAGATTAGCTGTGCTTTCCTAAGCTGACCAAGCACTCATCTGCTATGGTTATACCTCACTTTAAGTAATCATATTGACATATTTAACATTGCCCTCGAATTGCATTCCAGATTTTTTATTTTTATTTTATTTACTTGCCGAAAAGATGAATTTAAGGGTAACATATTGTGGTTACAGCAAATTGTGAAAGAGTGGCACTGACTGGACTTACTACTGCTCCTCGCTTGAGTCAATATTGGATTTACGATCAAGGTCAAAATTGTGCATAATTGAGACGCACACAGGTGCACTCAAGTTAAACGCTCCTATCTCCCCCTCTCCCATTTGTTGGATAATAAGCAAATGGGCATTCAGCACATAATATACATTACATTACGTTACAATCTATCCAGCATCGGCAACATCAGCAATGTGGTGTTGCATCCCTTTTTGCACTCACGAGTAGTTATCACTAGCTTTTGCTGTTTGATTAGGTTTTACATTACTGCCCACTGACCGTGCCAAAGGTGCACATGCATTCTTAAAACAGGGGTTTTGTATTTTCACAATGTGCTGTCAATCTACAGAAAGAAGTCATAATCACCCTAAAATAATTGGCAGCCACCTACATGGTTTCCAGAAAAGTGACATAGAATTGGAATCTGTATAGTACAAAGGTACCATAGAGTATAGGTGTTAATGATTTATGAATATGGGTTTCATAGAAACTGTAATCTCTAACTGATTTATTCATGATAGGAATGTGTATACCACTCTGTTTCAAGGACTAGACGAATAATGATGCAACTGGTGAGGCATCTGTTTGTATCTGACCACTATATCACGTTGACTCACTTATGAAAGCCATTTCATCCAATTAAATAAACCAATTACCATGTTCTGGCCTCTGGCACATCTTAATTCTGCTTTAGGTGAAAGTGTGACATCCATCGCTTCTCCAATGATGCATGAATGACAAGAAATGAGTGAATTTATAGCTCTTAATGAAATTGATCTGGCTCAGCGTAAGCGTTGAAGGCGTTTATAGTGGTTGAAGAGAGAGAGAAGATAGGGGTAAAGGCAGCACTACAATTCAATTTAGCCCACTTTAATTAATAACTGCAAACCTCTGGATTGCAGCCCAGAACTCAGCAACTGGGTACACATTCTCATTCTCTGACATCACTCTAACAAAAAAAAGGTCCATGATGCCTAAATAATGTAGGCCCTCTATAAAACCACACAATGTCTTGTAGAAGAAGTAGTAGTAGTAATAATAATAATAACCATCATTGTCATGTGAGTCAGAGACAGATGCAAATACAGTTTAGAATGAACAGTTTAGAGTGTGAGCATTGCTGGTGGAGTGAGGTGCTAGGGATTGTAGTGGTGGCCATGTTTGTAGAACTTTGTTCATAAATTACCCAAAAGAAATTTACTAGCCATGTATAAAAATGAGCACAGATTTAAACACCCAGGATGATGTACACACAAATCTGCACCTGAGTCCATTTGTTAGAATTACAAACATTGAGACTGAGATCAAAGTTGATTTCCAAAGTGTGACTACAAGTAATAAGATAGTAGCGAGAGGTTCACTAGTTACATAATTGACCACCGGTGGTAGGCTCCTCAGTCCTAGTAGTAAAACAGTAAAGTGTTCACCCTATCCAAGATTTTCCAAAGGCCATTGCTCTCATCCATGTCAATCAGAGCGACACAAGCCAATTGTTCATGCTTTAGAGCTCATGAATGTTGAAAAGAAAATGGTTTAAAAAAATTACTGGTGCTAAAGTTCTTTTATAAATTATATAAAAGAACATACAGTAAAACTGGGCATCATCCACATAACAGTGAAGACTGAGATAGTGATGATACATGTTATGACCCGAGGCATAACATTTGAGAACTATGGATGGGTCCTTGGAAAACACCTTGTGTAACAGTAGAGGCAAGAGATTTGCTTTTGTTAATGGAAATAAAATGGTGACTGTTAGTAAAATAGAATCTGGACCAGACTAGAACTATAATACTAATATCTGAGAATGAGTATATCGTGATTTACACTATCAAAAGCATTGCTGAGATCAAGCAAGAGTTCAGGAAAATAGTCTTGGTCAGAAAAAAAAAAAAGGAGCAAAGGATTCAAGACAAATAAAAAGTTGCCCCAATGCTGTTTAGTGTCTGCAAGTCAGTTTGAGAAGGTTTAATCTAGAAATATTTGTAAGCCTTCCAGCGCGCCAGGAACGGGGAGTTATAAATGGCTAGTCCAGCAAAATAGCGGTCACACTGGACATTTGTCTCACTATTTGCTGCAGTGGAGCCAGTAATGGGTGATTAAAGGTGCTTCTGGTGTGAACATAGTGATTCAGCAAGCATATAACACAATTTTTTTTTTTTTTTCAACTAGGAGTGACAAATGATATTAGGCAAAAATCTTGTTTTGGCATTTTGAGTCCTGTTCCCTGTACCCTTACCCATTACAAACATTAGTATATGTTTAAAAATCAGTTGTTACAATGAATCTATGATGAAATAAAATAAAAGTATATAATAAACAAACAAACAAATGAATAATTAAATAAATAGTCCTGATGTAGTAATAAAGGTGTGTGTGTGTATGTGTGAGTGCACGTGTGGTTAAAACACTCTGAGCCATAACAACGTCAAGTAATGCAAAAGAAGGCTTGAGAGATTACTTAATACAATTATACAATAATATTGTGGGTGTGTCTTCTCATTATATTTCCCCTTGATCTTTCGCAACTTTGGTAGAGAAATAATAAACAACCAGTTTACAAACATTATTCACAGACTATTTTTAAAAGATGAACTTACAGTATCATTAACATCCTTTAATTTTACAAAAGATTTTACAATTTCAGTGCATGTGCTATTATTTAAAATTCATCTAAATTAAACAACAAGTGCCATTAATTATACTTCTTATTATGTCATGTATGTGTTATATTACACCGTGTGTTACTTATAAACAACCCTCATGAGGATTACACCAAATATAAAATAGTAGCTAAATGTACTAGTCGCTTTCATTTCAAAATGAAACACAAACAGTTTTTGCCAAACACAGGTTTTTATCACATAAATAGCTTCACTAAACAGTGGGATTACAATGATATGCTCCAGGTTTATAAAAAAAAAATACTGAAAAAATATCTTTCTCTCTCTGTTACTGAGACATTGTTTCCAGCACCAAATAAAAAGACAGTTATGTAGCCATATTGGTTTGCCCACGCGTCACCTGTTAAAATGTCAACGTGCCAAATGGCGAGAGAGTTATAAGCACCAGGAGCTTGGGTGTGATGAGAGTGTGTTATAAATGTCATCCTGTACCCAGCCAACTACGTTCTATCGCCTACTGTGCTGATTTTTAAAAATAAGACGTGTACTTAAAAATAGGTTTTCTGTAGCTTTCCTTCACTTTGTGTTACACAATTAATGGAAGCAGCTATTTTTATATAGAATTTTCGTTTCAAATTGATCAAAAGCTCATTTATGTTTTTTTTTCCAACCCCATGTGATATGACCCAAAAACATGAGGAAAATTAAATGTTCCTGTAAATATCCTGCCCATTTGCCCACAAAATTAACAAATGTCAGGGCAAGGCCCGAACTGGCAAGAAACTCAATTTCCCAGAACACACCACATCATATAAACATGGCTGCCATGGACTACATTTCCCAACACCCACAGACTTTGTCATGTTCACAGTCGCCGGCTGTCTAATTACACACACATGAACACAATCAGTACCACACAATATATAATGACTCCACTTTCACAGCCACTTTGTGAAGTAATGCTCAGTGCATTTTTACTTGAACTTGGCAAGCCTAGCGTTCTGGCTGTGTATCGCTATTCTGTTTTTGGGGCTTTGCTCTGTTTCTTGGTTTGTGACTTTGGATTTTGCCCTGGTATTGATGTTTGCTGGTCACCTGACCTTTAGCATGTTTTAGACCATGTTTCCTGAACAATGTTTTAGATTTGCTTGCCAGTCTCATAAATAAAACCTCTAACTGCATTTACATCCATCTTATGATAACAAATAAGAGCTGCTGGATGCTTACATGTTGGAATTTCAGTGTTCCTTTTAGGTGAAGTGTTGGGGTCTTTTTTAGGACACATCATAAGCAAGATATTTACAAAGGAATTTGCAAAACTACCAGCATTGTTGACCTTCAAAACTGTCTCAACTATTTGTAGAAAAGAACCTAAAACACTCAATACATTAACCACATACTTATGTAAAAACATTCAATCACCAATTAACTCTAACCAAATGGATAGGACCTTTGATCCCAACTTAAATATTACAGACTAAATGCTAAACAAATGCCAAAATTGGACAGACTGTGTCCATGGTTGTGCTGCTGACTATCCAAACACAAATCCCCACAGCCACATTCCAAAATGTAGTGGAAATCCTTCTCAGAATAGTCAAGGCTGTTATAAGAGCAATGACGGCTCCAACTCCATGTTAATGCCGATGGTTTTAGAATAGAATATAGGTATAATGGTCAGATGTCCACATATTTTTTGGCTATATAGTGTATATGTGTTTATGGAGATAATCTAACAGGTTCAGCTTTCTGAAACATTTCAATTTTCAGAAATGTACTGGGGAGGATTTACTGAGGATTTACTTTACTGAAATTATAGATCACACTGGCCATTACGTTTATACACACAATGCTCACTGTAAATAGTATTTTGCTTGCAATGAAGAACTGTGTTTTTGCAAGTGTGAAATGCACATAACCAACTAAAATGTAAATCTGATGTATACATATTGAAAGAAAATGCATATCAGCTTGCTCTCCCTTTGAAGATTCCTTTTTCAAATGAAAGCTGTATAGTTGCTTTAGAGATATAGTTATGTCCATAAGTATTTGGGCGGTGACATTTTTCGTAATTTTTGCCTCTGTATGACACCACGATGCATTTGAAATGAAGCAATCAAGATGTGATTGAAGTGTAGACTTTTAGCTTTAATTCAAGGGGTTTAAATACAGGCCTTTACTGTAGCTGAGCTCAGTTGCTGCTTTTTTGTGGGTCTTTCTTCCTTCACTTTTGTCTTCAGTGAGTAAAAAGCATGCTCAATTGGATTGAGCTCAGGTGACTGACATGGCCATTTAAGAACTTTACATTTCTTTACCTTAAGAAGCTCTTGGGTTGCTTTCTCAGTATGTTTCCAGTCATTAACCATTTCTATTGTGATGTGCCATCCTATTAGTTTTACATCACTTGACTGAATCTGAGCAGAAAGTATATCTCTTTACACTTCAGAATTCATCCTGCTACTTCCATCAGCAGTCACATCATCAATAAACACCAGTGACCCAGTTCCATTGGTAGCCCATTCTATAACAGTTCACTGCCTCCACTGCCTCCACCATGTTTGACAGATGATGTGGTATACTTTGGATTATGAGCCCTTCCTTTCCTTTCCTTCTCCACACTCTTCTCTTCCCATCTAGTACAAGCTAATCTTGATTTCATCTGTCCAAAGAATCTTGTTTCAGAACTGGGCAGGCTCGTTTAGATGTTTTCTAGCAAAGTTTAATCTGGCCTTTTTTTGTTCTTGAGTGTTACCATTGGTTTGCATCTTGAGGTAAACCCTCTGTGTTTACATTCATGAAGGTGCCTCTTGATGGTAGAATTTGACAATGATACATCTACCTCCTCGAGAGTGTTCTCGATGTTGCGAAGGAGTTTTTCTTCACGAAGGAAAGAATCTGCGATCATTCACTTTAGTTGCCTTCCATGGTCTTCCAGGCCTTTTGGTGTTGCTGAGCTCACCAGTGCATTCCGTCTTTTTAAGAATGTACCAAATTGTTGATTTGGACACTCATGAAGTTTTTTTTACATCTCTCTGATAAGGCTGTTTTCTTTTTTTCAGCCTAATAATGGCCTCCTTCACTTGCATTGGCACCTCACTGGACCGCATATTGAGAGTTTCCATAAACTGCTACCAAATGCAAATTCAACACTTGGAATCAACTCCTGATATTTTATCACCTTAATTTCTCATGAAATAACGAAATAGGCCACACCTGGCCATGAAACTGTTTATCAATCAATTGTCCATTTACTTTTTAGCCTGTGAAAATTGAGGGACTATGTAAAAAAACGGCTGTAATTCCTAAACAAGTAATGCAATGTTTTTAGTTAAACCTCTTGAATTAAAACTGAAAGTCTACACTTCAATCACATCTTGATTGCTTCAATTCAAATCCATCGTGGTGGCGTACAGAGGCAAAATTATGAAAATTGTCACTGCCCAGATACTTATGGACCCGCCTGTTTCTCTAAGGCAACTATACAGCTTTCATTTGAAAAGGAATATTTCAATATATATACTTACATTTTAGTTGGTTATATGCATTTCACACTTGCGGTTTACAGAGGCAGAATTATGAAAATTGTGTTACTCTGTGTGTGCCTCCCTAGTACCCCATTATTAGTGGAGAAACTTACAGAGGATATTCTGAAAGACACTCAAAAGCAAAGACACAAAAGACTCTCAAAAGCACTTTTAAAAAGTAAAGGCTTTATTACTTACTGTTGGCCATTGCCATTTCTTATTCTGGTGTGTGGGGCACAAGTGGCACAGTGGTGCAATTCTAAAAAAGCAAATAAATATATGCATTTTTCATGTCCCACTGATCCTAGAGTACAAATGTTATAGCAAGTTTACTGTATAGGGATACCGTAATATGCAGTACTGTATACAGTATATCATGTGAGGTTTCTTACTCACACATTAGCTACAGCCATGCTTATGGTATAAAGTAGTGGTGTGGATTTCAGATGAAATATTCTGACACCTTCCTCTTCCCTTTTTTCCGTCTTCTGTGCACTCCTCTCCCACTTGATATACCACCACAAATGTTCTTCTGGCAAGGCCACATTTTTTATTTTTTCAGACACCTACCTTTTGCTCCATCATCACAGTGCCCTAGAACTCTTTCTGTAGTATTTAATGTATATGTTACTAATGGTGTTATTGGTTTACACAATTGGGACTGACAGCAGGCATGCACTTTCAGTTTTCAGAAATGTATTTGATGAGGTTACCCAATGAAATCTGACCTTTTCTACAAGCTGAATGCTCATTTTAAGTAGCATTTTCACATGTAGGTATATAAGAAATGAACAACTATTCAAGTGTGAAATATAAAAAGTTAGCTAAGATACTTACACTCTGTTTTGACAGTATTGCATTTGCAGTATAGCAGATACATTTATCAGTTAAAAGCTTCTTTCTATTCTGCAGTATGTTTATTTATAGTGCACAGAGATTGGACCCCTACTTTTATTTCTTTTGGTATTACTAGGTTATTGTATACCTAGGGTATATAAGGGGACCCTGAAGCCTATCCCAGGGAACTTGGGGCACAAGGCGGGGGACACCCTGGATGGAGTGCCATCTCATCGCAGGGCACAATCGCGCACACATTCACTCACTATGGACAATTTGGGAATGTCTTGTCTTTGGACTGGGGAGGAAACTGGAGTACCTGGAGGAAACTCCCGAAGCACAGGGAGAACATGCGAACTCCACACACACACACAGGGTGGAGATAGGAATGAAACCCCCAGCCCTGGAGGTGCGAGGCAAACATGCTAACCACAGAAAATCTAAAACCATTTGTTACAGTATGTAAATCAGAAGGCTACGTTGGTAACTGTGAAAATGTGAATTCATGAAAATGTTGCAACTTTCATACTGTTGATATGCTGAGATCAAGATAGAATGGGATAACCATTCTTTTACTTTCAGATTCCTGGGATGCAAAGAATATTATAATTTCCTGTGCACTGGACCAACACAAAAATGCCCTAGTCACTACTACTGACATACCTCTGTGATATGGCTGACAGGTGCTGAGCATTTGGCCAACACTGAAATGATATAAGCAGTAACATTCCCAGTTTTGTCTACTGGAGTTGTTGATACTCGCATCCTAGCCAGACATAGAAAGTCTGCAAAGGGGCAATGTATGGCCACGTTGGTATACAATGAACATATCCATAATTGAGCTTAATGGCTTTGTCTTCCATCCAGAAGGCTTGCATGATAACTGAGTCAAGTGCTCATATCACTGAATGAAGAGTCTGTGAAGCTGCCACATGACTCCTTTCCACAGCAATTGAAATGTGGAAATGTATTTTTTAGGCCCATGGTAACAAAACAATCATAGTTTTTCACTGCTTGCATTACATCCAGTGTGTGTAGCATATGCACATTTAGTTTTTTTTTAAACCAAATGGGGTGCATTCTAACCCCAGTTAATATACCGAGATGGTCTTGCTCTCTTGTGCTCTTTGGTGGTTCTCTGTGTTTGGTGGTGGTCAGTGGTGAAACTGTAAATGACAGCATATGTTCAGATACGATAGCATGTTGCCTCAGCACTGTCAGTGACTCATGCCTTGGTCATCCCTTGATCTGGCACAGAACCATTGTAGTATTCGGGGTATTTGGGTGGTAGCACAGACATGACCCATGCTGTAACCTGTGTAACTCCCTCCATTTTTGGTCTAAGAATGAATCATTATGATGAATCAACTAAGAATGAAACATTATTGGTCACTGCCATGCACAAGTGGTTCTTTTTGTTCTGCAAATCAGCTGAGTCAGTGAGTTCAGTAAGTCCAATTCAGGCACAATCGGCCTGAGCTGGAGACTTCTAGTATTTCAGTGCATTCAATAGTAATGTTGGGCTCAATGATCAAGCAACACATTTGGGCAAACTAGATCCTATACCACTAGTGAGGCCATCAGTTTCTCTAGCAGGGGCATTGCTCTCAACTTTAATCTTTCTGCATCTGCTATTGCAGCCACTGTCAGGTTGCAGCTTCAATACACTCTTTAACACACATGACAGAACATACACACAGACAGTAACTCAAGCTCAGGATCGAACTGGTGACACTGGAGCTTCTAGTTTAATGTAACAGCAACAGCAGTGACCATCTACATTCAGATCAGTGCAGTTGTTGAACGACATTTGTAGCAGTGCTTCAATTGTGGACAAAAGTATAAATATTCCTAGATACATTTAGTGCTAAGCAATATTTTGTTTGTAGAGATGCTAAAGGCCTTGGGTATCATATTTATGTAGAAAAAAATCCTTTGCAATATATTTTGATCAATATTTTTTTCAAAGTGCTTGTCCATTTTTTGTCCATTTATCATATAAAACAGCTTTATCATGCCCTATAGAAATCATGTACAGTTTGTCCTAAAAGATGAAACATAGGTTTTAGAAAGAAACACATGATTAGAACCATATATTTTGAACCCACAAAGGTTAACCTGACTGGTTCTGTCTTTTTGGTCTAGCAGCTGGTTTAGACTCTCCTCTATTTTCCCTTTCACATCCCTTTTATTAGCATCCCGACACTTGACAGGGACATGACAACAGTTATCGTTCTTACACTGTTTTAACTATTGTGCACTATGTATGTAGTTGAGTGTATAATACAATTTATATTATCTTTTGGGTTTCTCTGAAATTCTAAACGCTCAAAATTTTGTATAACCGTATGAGGGAATATGCACAGGAAGATGACTTGTTATTTCTTGGTCAGAAGTTGAGTTAGGACAAGGTGCGAGAAGGAGAGACAATTGTCTTTTTCTATTGCTTTGTGCCACTGTGTTTTGTGCTTTGTGGGCACTAATTTTTCAGCTCTGAGAAAAGAATATCATTGTCCACTCATTTAAATAGTTAGTCTGCCTTAATTGTGCCTCACCGTGATGAACAGGTTTCCAGAAAAAAAAAAAAAAATGAAACAGCATGTGATTTTAGTTGCCGCATGCTGAACTTGACAACCTAGATTTTAGCACAATTTTCAGGCTGTCACACCACTCAAGTTGCAGAACTAATGAACATCATCATCTGTCTGAACATCTGTCCTGGCACCTCATTTGTCCTTATATCTATAAAGTAGACAGGATGACAATTTATTTTTAAGGTTCAGGTTTCTTGTAGCTACACATAGTACAACATGTAAAATATTGTTATGGCATATTCGTTTTCATTATCATTCTTTTCAAGTTCAGTAACATTTATCCTGGTCAAACTACGTTTTGGTCAACACCAGATATTTCATCATTTTGGCCGTTTGCCAGAATTTACTTACAGCTATATCTGATAAGGTTTTTCTTTAACTTTATTAGTGGAGTGTTAAAAAGTTGTCAACATTCTGTTCTGATGCCCCATATGGTTCATCATTTTTTATTATAACTGCTCATCTCCCTCAATTCACTACCCAGCATACACCATTAGAACTAGCAGCAGTGCAGTTTGCCCTCCTGCTGATGCTGCCTCCACTATTCACAGGTGCAAGACAAACATCTTACCTCTGTCTTAATTGTCTCACCTCTCTTTCTTTTACTTTAAATCAATATGCAGTACGAAGCAAGTCAGAGGTAGATAAGAAATGTCACTATCAAGTTGCACAGCATAGACAGAAGATTGTTTAGTGAGAGCATAATAGGATATAACTAATCATGTTGTCTTCATTTAGCAAAAAATGTCTCTTCACATATGTGAGAGGGCTCCCAATATTCATCAAATATGCTGGCTCAAAGAGACTATATATATATATATATATATATATATATATATATATATATATATATATATATATATATATATATATATATATATATATATATACATACAGGGACCAACAATATATATTTAACTAAGGTAGCCAATTTATGTACACTGGCTTATGATGTGTGCGTCATCTACAGCCATTTTGAAATACACAGCTGGAATGGAAACTAGCAAGCAGTCTGCTGTGTGTATAAATGCCACTATCATTACTGTTTTATTACTTGGGCCACTCACTGAATACAATTTTCCTGACAGAGATAGAGAGAGAAAACTGGAAAGAGAGAGCGAGCGAGAGAGATATGAAAATGTGCACTGAAACACAAGCACACAGAAAGCAGCAAGAAAAGCCCAAACACAATGCTATATATAAATATGGACAAATAATATCTACTGAGTTTCAGTTTATTAGGAACCCCTACACAATAACTTCCTTATATATTGGTAATTCGATGTAAACATAAATATTGCTGGGAATTAGATGCATTTCCCATCTACCAAGCAATTTTAATGGCGGAATATAAAATGGTGACAGGAAATGAAGACTGATAAAGCAGATTACATTTCGGGGGGTGGGGGGTGGGTTATTCTACTAAATGTAGTAATTTACAGGATAAATGTTAAAACAATTAGAGAAAAAAACATGTAGGACCAATGAAGAAAGCTCAATTTTTCATACAGTGAATTAGAAGTGTTCACCACCATCTCCATAAATGACTGCCCTCAAATGTCATTCCAAATTGTTTGTGTTTTTGTGTTGCCCAAGAGGATCAGAAGGTCAGCCCAAAGGTCCCTATCCCCAGCCACAGCTCCTAGTTCCTCCTGGGGGAACCCCAGACATCTCACCTGTGCAATATAATCTCTCCAGCAAGTTCTGAGTCTTTACATCCAGTGGTATGTGCCTAATAATTCTCTAGAGGGAGCTGAATGTGGGTAAAGTACCCAAACTACCTCAACTAGCTACTCTCAAACCAGAGGATAAGTGACTCTACCTCTGGGGTCTCCTGAATTGTGAAGCACTCACCTATCACAGAGTATAAGCCCAATAAGTAATGAAGGCCAGCTGCACTCATGACCTTATTTTTTTGAGCATTATCAGATTGTGGCCTGATAGAAACATAGACTAACCAGCAAATAGAGACCCTCATTTGGAGTGCTTTGTCCCAAATCAGAAGGAGTATTTCTGTGTGCTTGTGCTGATTTCCAGTAAAAGGTTTTCACCTTATGACTGTAATCCTATGTGGGTAGCATATAAAAAGTCTCCCTTCTCTTTTCCATTGTCATCTTGTCGAGGAATTGAGGAAATGAGTCGAAAATATATTGCTTTAATCTTTTGTATGATTGGAGGAGCTGATTTTCATCCCAGCCACTTCACACTCAGCAGCGAAATATTTGAGCATTAGTCCGAGGTCCACTTTGGATAGTGCCAAAAGAAATTCGTCTGCAAATTTGAGGGATGTTACCTCAAGCCTCCCATACTGGACACCATATTGTCCAAGCTAGGATACACCATTGACTGTGTCCAAAATCCACCTTAAATGGTTTCGACTTAATACCAAGAAAGCAGTCTGTGCGCAGCAGCAACCCAGTTCTCTGTACGCCTGCAGTGCCTCCCACAACAACAATTTTTGTCATCACTTGGGGTGTCCCCAGTGTGTCCTAGGGTTACCACCATATTACCAAATCCACCTTTCTGTAGCAGCTTTCTGCAGCTATCTTTAAGGTTTTGAATATTAAGTCCATTAAGTCAATTAAGTCCATCATGATTTAGTGTCCTTAACCTCATACTATACAAGGGAGAAGTGTTTTTGGAGGTGGGAGCTAAATTCATCTCTCACCCAAGCTTCTGCTAGGCACTCCCAAGCAGCCTAGAAGCCTCTCCTGGGTTGGTGATCAGTTGACAGCTTTGCCCCTCTCTTTATCTGAGTGTCCAAAACAGTCTCAACTCTGATAATACAATCAAAAAAATCATTTAATCTGCTAAACATTTGCTCTGGTACCAATTGCACTTATGAGCAACCTTGTGTTTGAATAAAGCCTTGGTTATTAACAATCTATGGCTTGCACAGAAGTCTAATAACATTTAACTGCTCAGCTTCAGACCCACGAGGCTGTTCCTCCCAAACATACCCCTCCCAGTATCTTCTGCCTTCCCAAAATGAACAGTTAAGTCCCCGAGGAGCATTATGCAATCAGTAGCTGGTACCATCTAGGGCACCTCCTCCACATTCTCCAAAAAGTCTGAATACACTAAACTGCTATGTGGTGCATAAACATGAACAACAGTCAGAGTTTTCTTTCCTGTGACATGAAATCTCATAGAATCTTATCCAACTGTGAGGCTGGCGATTATCCCAACACCCATCTAAGGAAACTCATGAGTAGAAGAGAGACCACCCCAGTCAAGAGGTTTTCCATGTTCCCAAAGCCAGGTTTCATTGCAAGGGTCTAGACCATCTAAGACTGTCCATCACATGCCTGCTGCCCTAATGGCATTGCACCCAAACCCCACTCTTCCTCTTGCTGGTGGTGAGCCCACAAGATAGCTCCACATTGCCATTTCAGGCTAAAGGCCAACCAGGTTATGGTATCTGTAACCTGGGCAGGGTACACTTACTACTTTTTGTACCTTTAATGGGGGGCTTTAGGATAACTTTTTGTCTGACTTCTCCTCTCCAATCAGAGGTAGAGAATTTCCTTGTGTGTGTGTGTGTGTGTGAGAAATATGTAAATGTCTAATCAGCCATTCATTTGGCACCAGTGCAATGCAAAAAATCATGCAGATACAGGTCAAAACCTCAAGCATCAGAATGGGGAAAAAATGTGATCTCAGTGACTTTAACCATGGCATGGTTGTTGGTACCAGATGGACTGGT
The DNA here is from genome assembly GCA_022985145.1 of Pangasius djambal. Lineage (NCBI taxonomy): Eukaryota > Metazoa > Chordata > Actinopteri > Siluriformes > Pangasiidae > Pangasius > Pangasius djambal. The sequence goes on from CM040980.1 coordinate 21,047,119, forward strand.
TTGAGTATTTTAGAGTTTTTTGAGTATATAATTGTTGATTTTCAAACACAACAGTCTTTGTTACACAGAATGGTGCGAAAAACAAACAAACAGAAAACATTGTGTGTGGAGGGTCTGCAGGCTGAAACATGTTGTTGATGAGTGAGATCAGAGGAGAATGTCCAAACTGGGCTGACAGAAAGTCCATAGTAACTCAGAAAAGCAGTCTTTACAACCGTGGTGAGCTGAACAAAGCATCTCAGAATGCACAACACATCAAACCTTGTCAGCCAAGAATAAGAATCTGAGGCTAACACGGTCACAGACTCACTGAAACTGGACAGTTGAAGACTGGAAAAAGAGCAGGTGATCTTCAATTGTGTTCAACTGTCCAGTTTGAGTGAGCTTATTGTCAAAGTGTAGATGTTACCAGTTCTGTTTTTACTGTCAATACATATCAACTTTTGCCTGTTTGCCCAATTCACAATTATGGCTTGTTATTGTGCTTAACCCTGTCTACTTGCATTATGACCCCCATTTTGGACTATGATTGTGGTTACTAGTTTAGTACTATTATATTTGTTTAATAATAAGCATCATGCTGAGGAATCATACTTGCACCCTGTCTTTCATATTCTTGTTAAATTTTGTTTTCCTTTTGAAAACTCATAACAACATGGCCTTATTATTATAGCTGAAAATGTATATATCCTTTGAGACATACTCTTGTTAATTAATTTGCAAGTACCACAGTCATTGTAAAATGCACCTTGAATATCTAATGCATTAAATATGATAAAATGTATTGTTATGTATGTACTGTAAATATGATAATATAAATAAGTGGAGGACAGCTTCAGACCTAGTGGAGATTTCCCATGTGCTCATTTCATTGCTGAGTGCAAATAACAAAGTGGTCACCTTGTGACTGTGACCCCATGTGACTGTGACTTTAAAACAATAATGCTAGTTTATGTTCCTTTCTCATCATTTTCATCAACCTGAATGACCAAGGCGGCCTGGCCATTTCCACTTAGTCATGGTTATAACCAAATATAATGGTTATAAACAAATCTATATACCTAACCTTCCTTTATGCTTTCTTACAATGTGTCACATAGCAAAAGCTAATGGAACTATCACTCCTCTCTGCTTCAAACATCAAACAGGTTTGCTCTCCTCAATGAGACACCTACTGAGAATCTGTTAAAAGAGCTTTGCTAATAGGAGACTCTTCTTTGTCATAAGATATGAGCTAGGCCTTTGGGGGCACCAGTAGCTGTTGTTAGCTGAATACTTGGGAGCCATAGCAAGCACAGGTTTTCCAAGATAGATATTCCTGTAGGAGCTAGTGATATATGCCTTTGTCAGTCTTTTTTAGTTTACTAAAAATATCATTGTAAAGTTGTGTAAATTAACAAAAGCAATGTCTGATGCTATAATATACTCTGACCCCATCCCAATGTGGCATGGCAATGTAGATTACAGAAAGACTTTTAAGGTCACCAAACTGCTTTATAGATATTTGCACTACTTTTTAGTGCAAGTCTGGCCTTTTAAGGAGGGATGGTCAGGAAGGTGCTGCTCTCATTTCTTGCACCATAGTTCATAGTCTTAGGACAGGCCTATTTAATCAGTGACAATCCAGAGCTGGGACCAGGCAACAGACAAACAGTCTAAACCATCTATCTGTATTTTCATTGAACTGTCACTCAGATTTTACCATACTGAGACTATGTCTGTTCCCCAAGCTATACATACACAAAAATGTAAAAGTTCTCAGAAAGTTTGTTTTAGTAATCTAATTGACACAAAATTAGATAATACCAAATGCACAGCCATCTGTAACTATGACTGCTAAATATTTGATCTCTTACTTTTAAAGCATTTATTGTAAATGAAACTATAATAGATCAGGGATTTAATGTTTTTTTTTTTGTTTAATCAAAACTTGGATTAAACCAAATTAGTATGTACAGTGCTATGAAAAATTATTTGCCACCTTCCTGATTTCTTCTACCTTTGCATAGCCATCACACTTAATAATTTTTGATACTAAACCAAAATTAATATAACACAAAGAAACTGAGTACACACAAAATACAGCTTTTAAATGATCATTTCATTTACCGAAGGAAATACTTATCCAACACCAACTGGCTCAGTGTGAAAAAGCAGTTGCCACCTTAGTTACTCAATTAAACAATTAAGCAAATATAATAATTGATAATAATTGATCATTGGGTTCAATTAGACTAGACACACCCATGCTTGATTACTGATAGTTTGTAGTAGTATTGTTTAAATAGAACCTTTCCAGCAATGTGGCATGGGCTAAAATGTCTTAACAAGCAGCACACTATGCCAAAATCAAAAGAAATTCCAGAAGACATGAAAAAGGAACAAGGAATATATAAATATAAAGGGTTACAAAGCCATTTCTAGCTCTGGAACTCCAGTGAACTGCAGTGAAAGCCAATATTTCCAAATGGAGAAAATTGATGAATCTTCCCAGATGTAGCTGGTCTACCAAAGTTCTATTAAGAGTACATGAACTCATCCAGGATATCACAAAAGAAGCCAGATGAACATCTAAGGAACTGCAGGTCTCACCTCAAATAATGTGTTCATGATTCCACCATTAGAAAGACACTGGGAAATATCTGTGTATCTGCGTGAGAGGTGTGAGTTGAAAACCACTGCTAACCAAGAGGAACATAAAGGCATTTGCCAAAAAAAGCCCTTCAGGATAATGTTCTATGGTCTAATAGGTTGAAAGTGGATCTTACTGGAAGATATAAAGCTCCCATAAAGCTGGCCTAAACCTAACAGAGCTTTCCACAATAAGAACATCATACCAACAGTCAAATGGTATGGGGATGCTTTACCGCTTCAGGGCCTGGGAAAATTGCCATTTTTGATGAAACCATGAATTCTACTCTCTAATAGAAAATCCTGAAGGAGAATGTCTGGTCACCTCTCTGTGATCTGAAGCTCAAGCTTAATTGTGCTATGCAGCCAAACAATGATCTGAAGCACAAGAGAAAGTCCAACTCTGAATGGGTCAAAAGGAAAATTATTAAGGTTTTAGAATGGCCTAGTCAGAGTCCATCTCAGCCCCACTGAGATGCAGTGGCAGAACCTTCATGCTCAATAGCTCTGCAATGTGGCTGAATTAAAGCAATTTTGCAAAGAAGAGTAGGCCAAAATTCTACCACAGCGATGTGAAAAAAATGAATCTCCAGTTATTGGAAGTATTTGGATGCAGTTGTTTCTGCCAGTACAAGAAGTTACTAAGGTTAGGTTAGATCATTTGTTTCAACAAAAACTTGAGAGTTTAAATTCAACATTATTTTCACTAAAGCAACCTTAAAATCAGGCCTACAGAACAATCGTTGCTGCTGAGCAGCACTCCAGCATTAAGCTGCTGCATTAACACTCTAATGGTGGGCTACTAGCAATATCCACCAGGATGGGCTCATTATTCAAGTTTAAAGAATACGAAGCATCTGCTTTGAGAAAATTCGAGTCTTTCTCTGTATGCAAACTTCACTAAGCTTGTCCAAGTTCTATACTCTATTTCATTTGCATTTGCAGCATCTATCTGACACTTTTAACCATAATGATTTACAAAAGTGCTTTGTAGTCTCTATCAAAAATATCCTCATGCTTGTTCATTCGGTCAGAACCTAAGAAAACCACTGTTGCCAATCTGCAAATACTTTTTGCATTTGTCTGCTTACTTCTGCATTTCCACATATTAAAAGGAGTTCATTCTTCTCCATGCATGCAGCAAAGGAGCTTAACTTTTTCTACCTAAAATGCTCAACAACTAGGTCTGCTGTTCATTGTCACTCCCTGCTTTGTTCATGAAGCATCAGATGAAGGATAATGTATAGTCATCGTTATTCACATAGCCTGTGAGCCTTCATGCATTGCCATTGGCTTTGTTCTGCAGTTAGGTCAAAGCTCTGTAAGTGCTTTTTAAACAGTCTCAAACAATTTTGTCATTGATCATGATCATGTCCAGCATCCAACTTTATCAGGGCCGGTCAAAAAAAGAAAAGAAAAAACAAACAAACAAACAAAAGAAAAAGCTTGCCATTCTGCCCTGAATATAACCAAAGACAAAAAGCTGTACAGTTGGTTAAGTAGGAGTTGTGTATTGTACAGAGTGTGTCTGTGTGTTGGAAAAATGCAAATAAATAAATAAATAAATAAATAAATAAATCAGTGTTGTCCCAGATACTAGGGTGTGTGTGTGTATGTGATTTGCATCTTAACCACCTGCCCCCAACCCCCCTCCCCCCAAAAAAACCCCAAACAAAACATGCATTTTACCTTTCAAATAAGAAAACACTCTGTTTTATTTTAATGTCTCCAGAGCACACCAGGCCATGGAATAAAACAAAGGTTAAATACAATTGTTGGTTTTAGTCCAGAAAGGAATCAGTATCAGTTATATTAATTCTCACTGGTGTGGGATTGTGTTTGCTTGGCCTTTTTTTTAATTAAAAAAAAATTAACAAACTCTTATCATGAATCATTCATTTGCATTCATAAACTTGAAGCAATAATACTGGAGGTGCTGGAATCGGGCAAGCTGTCTTTTTGATTTCAGTTGAGGGATGCCTAAGTGCTTCAATCATATGCTTAATTTTTAATGTGGACTAATTTCATGAAACGTTTTATCTTCAGGTTGGCTGGTGGTGCAGGTGGTAGCAGTGCCGCCTCACAGCTCCAGGGTCTTGGGTTTGATCCTGAGCACGTGTTACTGTCTGTGTGAAGAGTTGCAAGTTGCGTTTGTGTGGGTTTCCTCAGGCTTCCTCACAGCTCCCAAAAACATAGGAAGATAGGCAGATTGGCTATGCTAAATTTCCCCTAGATGTGAATGTGTCTGTTGCCATACAATGTTCTGGTCCCATCTGGATCCAGTGTGACCATAACTAGGAAAGAATGGTTACTAAAAGTGAGTGTGTGTATCTGTACTAATCATACACTATATGCCCAAAAATATAGCAGAATCAAATCCAAGTAAATAAAGAGTCCTTGAACAGAGTTTAGGTGCCCTGAGAAAAGACCAGAACAAAGTGGAATTACTGTAACTCCTCTGTGAACATAGATTCAGGTTTGTGGTCATTTATCTCTGCTGTTAGAGTTAATCTAATTTAATCCATCTGGGCAGATTTTCCTCCCACTGCAGGTCCAAAAGTCCCCGATTTGCAAAAATGGAGCATAAAATCTCACACTGTATCAATTCATCTATCAATCTATTTATCTTTTGATCTCTTCATAAATCTCTTGCTCCCTTTGTCTTGTTTTCGCTTCAAGTTATGCTATATGGCCAAAAGATTGTGGACACCTGACCATCACAACCATATGTGCTTTTTGAACTGTCTAAAAAAAACTTCCACTTTTTCCCCTGATGAAGTCCTATGTTGTGTTGGCAGTGTGCATGATGAAGTTCCTCCCAATTAGATTGGATGCATTTCTCTGTAAATTGACAGACAGAATGTTTCTGTAGACTTCTGAATTCATTCTGCTGCTGAGTTACTTCATCAATAAAGATTACTGATCCCGTTCCAGAAGCAGCCATGCAAGCCCAAGCCATGACACTATCTCCACTGTGCACCAATGAGCTTGTTTGTTTTGGATCATGAGCAGATCCTTTCTGTATTTCTTTGCAAATCTAATTTGGTTTGCATCTTGTAGTATGGCCTCTATATTTCTATTTTCTAAGTCGAACATTGGCTTGTGATACCTTCACCCCTGTGGAGGTTGTTGGTGATGTCACTGACTGATGTTTTTGTCTTTTTCCTCACAGATCTCACAATGTTTCTGTCATCGACTGCTGTTGTTTTCCTTGGCCCATTTTGATTCAACAACTTCTCATACAAGTTTTGTCCAGTCATCAAGGAATTTGGATGACTGTGTCATTCATCCTCAGCAATGCTTTTACATAACTTAGCAATGCTTTTACATAACTGACACCAAACTTGCCATCAACATAACCTAATAATAACAAATGTAGTTTTGAGTTCATTTGCAATTTGAGAGGGCTCCTGAAAACAGGAAGCAGGGCAATAACTCAGCAATGGCTTAAAGTTTTGCCTTCAAATTTAGTATATCTCCCTGGGAACAAGTGCTGAAGGTCCTAATGTCTTCTGGTCTTTTTTGGGCAAAAAAAAAATGCTTGGGCCCCCCTTAATCTATGCTTGTGTGTTTGTTTGTTTGTTTTAATTTATTGCCTTATATTGTGTACTGCTGCACTTTTTATATGATTATTTATTTCATAATCTGCCATTTTAAGGTTGCCATTTGACTTAAATTTGATTTATATTTTTTAGTATTTAGGCACAGATGGAATTCCAAAAAAAAAAAAAAAACAGAATGTAATGAGTCATTAATTTTGGTTTAGTATCATTTTGCATCACAACACAGTCCTTTTCTAAGAAGTGTTAATTTTTTTTAAGTGCACTAGGGATGATAAAACAATGGTTGAAAGAGAAGCTGCAACAATCTGTTTTTCATATCCAGAACATGAACCACACTGTCAATTAGGCAACAACATCCAGATGTTCAACTCCCTTTGTTAAACTTGATTGATTCCCACCTATCATTTGCTCACAATTCCATTTGCTTGGATGAGTAAACAAACCTTTTTTTTTTTTTTTTAATAACTGCCAGCTTCTTATTTATTGCAAACATGCACAATCAGGTTTGCAGAGTGTGTGATAATGTGGTGTTTTTTTTTCATTACTCAGTTGAATATGTTCATTCAGACTGCACATAAAACAACAAGTCATAATTTCCCTTTTACCTGGGGCCACTATTTAAAAGCTCCTAGCGGTTTGCAATAACATACTCTTGCTTCTGCAATAACACACTCTCACCTCTGCAATAACACACTCTAACCTCAGCAATAACACACTCTCACCTCAGCAATAACAGACTCTCACCTTGCAGGCACAATGAGCTGTTGTAGAATTGGATTACAGAAGTGTACTGTTTCCAGGTGCAGAAAGATAATGCTTACACACAGAAATAGCTGCAGTGTTGTGAGGCCACCCAAACTAGGTGTACTTTTAGGTTAGAAACATTTATGAGAGCACAGCAGAACAATATGGCCACAGATTGCTTCCCTTAGTTTACAATTAACTTAAGTGTTGCTGGAATTTTAAGTACTGTGTACATTTACTGCCCAGCATATTATATGCAAATACTGAGCTGGTTGTCCTTATAGCTCACCTTTTTCTATGTGTTTTTATTGTCCTTAAGTCATTTATAGTCAATTCTTAGTGTCAATTTCAGATCATAGCACCGATGTGAAATGTTCGGGACTGGACTACTGAAACTAGCTCCTGGCACGTCTGCCTCTGCATGCCATTCAACCTTTGCAACTGATCCAGAATGCAGCCGCACGACTTGTTTTCAATCTTCCTAAGTTCTCCCACACCATTCCATTGCTACGCTCCCTCCACTGGCTTCCTGTGGCTGCCAACATTACATTTAAAACACCTATACTTGACTACATAGTGAAAAATGGACCAGCACCAATCTACCTTAAACAAGTTATAGCACTCCATACTGCACAACCCTAACTCCGATCCTCTAGCACTGCTCAACTGGTCTCAACATCTCTCAGCATACAAGAAAGGCATGCATCAAGGCTTTTCTCTGTTCTGGCACTTAGGTGGTGGAATGAGCTTCCCCTAGATGTCTGAATAGCTGAGTCACTGACTGTCAAATGACAACTAAAGACCTACCTCTTCAAGGAGTATTTAAATTAGCATATAAAAAATATTGTGTTGTCTGTGTGTTTCTTTTATATTATATTACCTCACCAACAGAGATTTTTAGACTGATAGTCTGTGACCTAGTGAACCAGTATCAGGATGTATTTATTGATAGAGACTTTGAAACGCTTCTGTAAGTCACTCTGAATAATGGTGTCTGCCAAATGCCATAAATGTAAATGTAAACCAATTAGCCAAGAATTTAGAATTTTTGTAATGTAAACCAATTTAAACCAATTAGCCAAGAATTTAGAATTTTTGAATTTGCAAGAATTTTATGGAATATATGTCATCGAAACAATGCAAACAAAAGATTTCAGATAAGGATTATTTAAATGTATAAAATTTTAAATGTACACTACGTGACCAAAAGTATGTGGGCATCTGACCATCACAACCATATGTGGGCCTTCCCCAAGCTGTTGGCATAAAGTTTGGAGCACACTATTGTCTAGAATGTCTTTGTATTCTGTAGCATTAAGAATTCCCCTTTACTGGAACTAAGGATCCCAAACATGTTCCAACATGACAATGCTCGTGTGCACAAAGTGTAGTCTATAAACACATGGTTTGCCAAGATTGGTTTGGAAGAACTTGAGTAGCCTGCCCAGTTCCCTGACCTCAACCCCACTGAACACTTTTGTGATGAATTGGAATGTTAACTGCGTGCCAGGCCTTATCAGTGCCTTCCCTCAGTAGTGTTCTTGTGGATGAATGGGCACAAATCCCCATACCCACATTCCAAAATCTAGTGGAAGGCTTTCCAAGAAAAGTGGAGGTTATTATAACAGCAAAGGGGGACTAAATCTATAATGGGATGTTCAACAAGCACATACGGGTGTGATTCGTCAGGTGTCCACATACTTTTGGCCTTATAGTGTGCACTGTGTATGTTTTCAATAATAAGGGTCAAGGAGTTCAATTTTATATTAGGCAAGTTCACAACTTGCAGTGTGTTCAAAATGAACAAACACTTCCAAACCCTTCTTGAAAAACAGACATACTTATTGAAGAGCATGGGCAAAGGGAATGAGGACAGGAGGAAGAAAATGCTGCCCAGAACGATACGAAAAGAAAGCGAGAGAGAGACTGAGCCCAAAGCAAAGAGCCGCTGTTTCATATGGGAAGAGAGAAAAAGGCAAAGAAGAGATCATGGCACAGAGGAATGGCACTCAGTAACTGGATCTAATACATGTCTGCAGTCAGCACAGTCGTCCTTTTTTTCCCTGGAGAATGATGAGTGTTCTCCAGAAGAGAAGAAAAAAGAAAGAAAGAGAAACAGAGAGCAGCAGTGGCAGGTGGCTGTGTATGTGCATAGCTATTTTTTTTTTTATCTCTAAAATCATGCTCATAAAGCATGGCTGGAATCAAAATGCAGCCAGTTGGCCACTCCACAACAATCAAGTCAATAATCAAGGTTTGAGGGCCTGCAAAGACAAGGATATCAGGAAAGTGCAAGGCTTTAGAACACACACACACACACACACACACACACACACACACACACACACACACACACACACACACAAACTCTGCTTCCACACTAACCATAAGCAATCAGGATTTTATACTAGAATTTTGCATGGGACTACTTTTTTAGTCCTACTCCTACCCACTCCTGAAGGAATTCTGACCAATCCTGACAGCTATCACAGAAAGTTTGATGAATCGTGTCCATTCCTGCAGGTTTTTTTCTCTTTCTGCATATGACAGAACCAGTTAATTTAATTAGGAATGATATCCTGAAATATAATCACATTTATGATCTACAATACAGTGACTGTGACCAAGTTACAGCAGATGCAGAAGAAGAATGAACAAATGTGGTAAACCTAATCAACATGACTTTTCATAGCTGATCATCCAGTCCAGCCCACATGAGAGCAAATTTTTTTGTTGGGACCAATGTTCACCAATTTGCACACCAATTGGAGGAAGGACAACTCATACTAATTTACAATGCTAACTGTGTCCATTCTAGTGACAGCTGCATTCTTTGAAGGGTTCTGTCTCACTTAAAGGGACCCAAATGTTAATTTAAAAAGAACCTTGGCAGGCATGGTGTTTAGAATGTGCCTTCAGTGTCTATATGTATGTATGTATATATATATATATATATATATATATATATATATATATATATATATATATATATATAGGCCAGTCAAATCAAGAATATGAGAGATTGTTGTCACATGCAGAGAGTGAGCAATACTTGCCAGATATTCCTACAGATCCTTTAATGTCGCTGTAGGTCTCTTGCCAGCCTCCCTGATAAGGTTTTGTCTTGTCAATTTGTCAAGACCAAATGAGACCAAAATGTCACTGTGGTGCCCCCACTTGATGACGATGGTCTTCACAGTGTTCCATGATACATATATGTTTTGTAAATTCTTTTGTACCCCTCTCCTGACTGACACATTTTGACAATGAGAGCCCGTACATGTTTTGTAAGCTCTTTGCACACCATGGTTTCAGCAGTTGGATGAAACCAAGAAGATGTCAAGAAAATCCTTCAGTAACAGCTTATCTTTATTTGGGGTTAATTAAAATCACTTAATTGAAGACAGGTGAATGATAGTTACCTTTAAACATGGGCTTGAATGTCAGTGGTTAATTCTGAGCACTGACAAATGTATCCCATGTATCACACACTATAAATATCACATTAAAGTTGGAAAAAGTTGACATAATTTATCATGGTTTCATTTTTTTCCATCAAAAGAAACTGAGATTTTAACAAAGTTTACAATCTTAACAACTTAGACCAACACTGTTCAAATCTGGGCATAATCTGTCAGTGCATATGCCAATACAGTTCTCCCAAAGACCATTTGATTTCATGTATCCATCCAGCATTTCAAAAATGTCTGCCCCTGTAGTTCTGTGTGACAAACTAAATCACCTCAAAAGTCCTCCATAACTTTAGAGTCCCACGTGTAATGAATAAAAACTAAAAGTTGGGCTTGACTTCCCACATCGACGGACTCATCAACTTGCAGGGTATATGGTTTTCTCAGTCTATCAATTAGCTTCAATGTTGTGCGATTTCTGATATTCTCCTGGCAACTGTATTATCGGAGAGCTGTAATTTAGATATCTTCTTCCTTTGCCTGATCTTCACTAAACATAATTTTGCATATGGCCAGTGCAGCAGGTGGAATTAGAGACCTAAGGATTATATGGGCCTTTTTACATTTTGCAGTGTGTTGTGACACCATATAGTAAGTATAGGGTGCTTTCGGAAATACTTGCCATTTTACTCATTGGCTTTTGCTTCTGTTTTAAGCTGTGCAGCTATTGTCTTGAAATATTTGATTGGTTTTGTGCCCAGGTTTTCACGTTTTGCTTCCAAATGTCTTTTTAGGAAAGCTGGCTGTCACTGTCCATGCACATGAATCCAAATTTGAAATTATCCTCGCTGAAATTCAGTAAATGCAGTAGCTTTACCTACTTTGGAGCTTTTTGTTAGTTGTGCTTGGATATTCCTCCTCTTGAGAATTTCTTTTACAGAAATCATCTGGCCAATTTAAGTGATTTTACGCAGTTAAAATCACTTAGATGAAGATTTTTTAGCGACAGAATTAGCTAGCTAGTTAACTGTAATTTATGTTAAACTCTCACATGCTAACACTGATAGTATGTATGATAAGTGACAAATGTATAAACATTTATTAACATAAAAAAAATAACCTGGCAAATAACAGTGTAGCAGTTATAAGGTTGGGGTTTGAAGTAGTGAATCGGGTGATCAGCTGAACTCAAAATCAACGCAGTCTAAGAATGTTACTCACTTTCATTGAGTAACTTACTTTCATTAAGCATTTTATCCTGTATTGGGTCACGGTGGGTCTTGAGCCTATCCCAGGAACACTGGGCATGAGACAGAATTACATCAAGGATAGAATGCCATTCTATCGCAGGGCACCCTTCACACAAACATTCACATACTCATTCACACTTAGGGGCAATTTATCTTACCCAGTCCAGCTACAGACATGTTTTGGGGGTGGGAGGAAACCGGAGAACTCAAAGGGACCCATCTGGATAAATAAAACATAAATAAATATTAATTATGCCCAACTTAGTAACACATGAACCTATGAATATATATATATATATATATATATATATATATATATATATATATATATATATATATATATATATATATATATATATATATATATATATTTCAAGGGAAAACTTCCATGAGTGTGTGTGTGTGTGTGTGTGTGTGAGTGTGTGATAAAAGTCTCTGACTGCAGGCTGAGAGATGACAGGCCCAGAAAATGTCACAGAGATTTGATGGCGACTGCTTTTGTGTGGGATCAGGCAGTGATGCATGAAGACACATTACTTTGACATTTGAGAGGCCTGAAATCCTACTACACATAAACTCTATGAATCACCAAAGCAGAGAATGTAAATGAAAATATGCATCAAACCTGGAAAAAGTCCTTGCATTATTCAGGCACTTCCTGGAAAATCATCTTTGTGATTCATATGAAATCTTTTTATGGTTATGGTTGGGAGTGGAGTTAGCATTTATACCATTTTTAATACTTCATTAATATGAAAATGGAACAAAATTCATCCATATTGCCCTTCCTGTTTTGAAATCTTAAAATTTTTTTTAGAAAAAAGAAAATTCTGATATTGGTTTTATCAACTTGATCTCATGAGAAGTATGTAAGATTTTGAAGAAAAGACAAGACAAGAGAAACAAGAGGCAATCAGACATTTCCTTCTTCTCTTCTCTTCTCTTAACAAGGACGGTTAAGGTATGATTTAATATCCTGCACTAATGAAACTTCATTGAAAAGGTGAAATAATAAAGCACACACACCAATGAAGACATTGTGACTGCTGGATATAATCATAATACTGAGAATAATTCAGAGAGAATAATACTGCACAATGATCACTAAAATATAACACTCTAATCATGTAATCAAATGTATTATTTGTGAAAGCAGAATACTTGGTTTGAAAAAATATAATTACAATATATGTAACTTTTTACTTTACAATATATTACTTTTTACTTTTTTTTTTTTTACTCATTACTTTTAGATTTTATAATTAATTGAGTCATAAATGAGATCATAAATTGATGTTTAATGAATCATTTGTTTACTGATTTGAACAATTTTGAATCCATGATTTGGATCTGCTGAGTTTTGCACAGGTCTGCCTGTGATGTACAGTACATAATCTATGATATCTACAGTAGAAAACAGAAAATTCAGCATTTTTCAATGACAGAGTGAAAGAACGCTCCATACACTGCTACTGCTGGCAGAAATGTCCATCAAAAGTTCAGAAATCCATTCAGTAATTCACCTGTATTCTGACTTCTGCTTTTTGCCCTAGTATTTACTAGGCTTGTCAAACTTTTGAATTCAGTAGAATCCATTTTATTCATGTCCGTCTTCTTTTCCACCACCGTTATATCAATATGGTGAGTTATGGCCCTTTTCCTCATCCATGACTTGAAGTTGTATCTATATAAAAAAGCTTAAATCACAATATGTGATTTATATAACTGTCTTGTTTAGTATCTTACCATGGTGTGTCTCCTGTTCCGCATTACATTACTCTGCATAGTGTGATGATAAATTAGAACTGAAAAGTCCATAGCTGTTGAATATTTCTGTTAGCTCATGTATTTATATTCTGGATGTCTGAGAATCAACACCTCTAATGTATCGATACTTTTCACACAGTAAAATATAAACTAATATAGTACAGTAAAAAGAGTCATGCCTGCAAAGCTAACTGTAAATGAACTCATTTGTTCATCTTCAGTAACTGCCTATCTTGGAAATACTGAGTATGAGATGGTAATACACCCGTGATAGGATGGCAGGCCATCACTAGGCGTCATGCAGACACACATTCATATAGTGTACATTCAAAAGTTGAGGCAATTTAACATGGCCAGTTCGCTCATGGACAGTGAGGCAGCAATGTTACCGCTGTGCCACTATGCTTCCCTGTCAGTGAACAATACAAGAAGAAAACATGCTTTGTTCAACTTGATAATTCAACACATAGCTGTTTCTAACATTCAGTAATTTTCCCACTCAGTCTTCCTTGCCATGCTGAGATGCACTGTTACAATACTGACTACATAGTTACAAGCGAGTTACTTGCAGATGCTCAACTTTTTTTCTATCAACTTTTGTTCTGAAGGCTGTGCTATTACTTCTACTACATAAAACACAGGAGGATATTAAAAACCCTATCAGCTGTTTGCCTGTTAAATAGATTGTATGGTCAATACCTCATTAATGCAATCTAAACAGGAAATGTGGATTCAGAGTAAACACCCAAGTTGGACTCTCACTGATATTTTAGAGGAGCAAATTCTAGTCATGATTTTTTCTGTCCAATGTGGACAATATGGGTAATTATGCACACACACACACACACACACACACACACACACACACACACACACACACACACACACACACAAACACACACTGACAGAAAGGGATGAGATTAGAATTCCAGTGATACAAAAAAAACTCTTCATAAACATTGTGAGTGTAATAATAGAAACATTATTTGGCAATTTAAAGCTATATTCAGCTCCAAGCCATAAGCATTTGGTTGTGTACACAACATGGATCTCGGTGATACACACAGTAATTTATACAATACTATAAGTCATTATCTGGGCTTTGCAGTGTTGTATAAGATGCTCTATAATTGCAGGTTTATACAGTGCCAAACAGTGCTAATGGGAAATGGAAATATTGCTGAAAGAAGCTAGTTATATAATGCAATATATTTTGGGGAAATCTCTATTGCATCTGCTATATCACAGGATTGCCAGAGTTATGAAAACTCTCAAAAAAAAAAAAAAAGTCTCAGTGTGCTGCGGCTTTAAACCAGAGACCTTCATACCATGCTTCATTATTTTTCAAATTGCACCATATATTTTATTCAAACAGTAACACATATGATCCTATGACACAGATATGTACAAAATTCTCCCCTTACCATAAATATAGTTGATCAGCCAGATCTTCTTTAGTTCTGAACTGGAGCAATGGCTTAAAGGTCGCTGAAAAGTAAGGGAAGCTTATAGCCACCAGTTTTGCACAGTGAAACCTGCATGTGTACATCATCACACACTACCTTTAAATACATAATTTGGCTTAGTAATACGAACAATACGAGTAATACGAATTCCACAACTGCTAAAGAGACATTGTTGGGCCTTTATCCCTCAAATATAAAACACTTCTAAGTTGCAGCGTTTAATGTTTTGGCCTGCTGTGGTGCTTTTTCCTGTGTTAGTCAGTTTGCCAAGTCAAAATCAGAGTACAATTGATGCTTTTGTGTCCGCAAAATGCTTATCATTTTGAATTTTGTTTTTCATTTTTCAAATTCTAAAGTTAAAAATCTGTAATATTACTGCATTTTGCTTTTTTCCCCCCAGAGAAAATACACATTTAATAGGCCTATTCATGTACATAATTTTTTTTTTTTTTAACCTGCTTTTTGACTTGATGGACCCTACCACTAGCGTGTGTCTGGTGGGTGGGGGGGTGCTCCCACCTACTTATAATTGGCTCAGGCTTACTACCATCTAATGGCAAGATAATGGAATGATGGAGAGACTGTATACGTTCTCTTATGCTAGTTGTGATTCGTGATTCGTGAATTTGTACAGAAATTTAGCTATTCTTAAGCAAAGTACAAAGTATTCTTAATACTTGTTACAGACTAGCAAGTCAGCTAGTGGAATAACTAACCAAGTAAAGACCCTTAAAATTGATATTACTGACTTTGAAAATGGAAGCAACCAGGTCTTTTGTCACATCAATTGAGTTCATTGTTAGACATTTATTTTCGCTGTGCAGGTGAAATGTGTAGTTTGATAAAAAATGTGTAATCATTAACGTTACGTCATTTTAGCTAGTTTAGATCAGGCAGCTATAACAGCAAGCGCGACGATGTTTTCACCCCTCCCTCAGCATAAAAATTACAGCTCATGATGCAACAAAATTCTTTTGACGCCAAAAAGAGAACAAATCTGAGAATGTGAATGTCAAAAAATAGCTTTCTCATCATTCTGTTTTTAGTGGTAAAAGAAAAACGAGAAAGTTCTTGCACCATTTTTCAATTTTAGAACTTACAAAATTTTTTTTTAAAAATCAGTATGTTAAGTGTTACACGGCCCGTTTTGGGTAGCTTTTGGTCATTCTGTTTTCGTGTCAGTAACAGAAATAAAAAAATAAATAAACCATGAGCTGTTATTTGTGGTTTGAAAATCCAGGCAGGAAAATTGAAAAACAAGCCATTTTTAATGTCTATTATTTGAAATCACAGAAATGAAATTTAAAAGCAACTTGTGATTTTTTTCCTTCTTTGTAAATCAAAAAATGAACTAAAACTGAAAAAGGGTCTGATTTTCTGAAACCTGTGGTTCTCACCAATACAGCCTTATATCCAAAGCAGAACAACCCAAAAGCATGATGAAACTACTTAGCACAGGTGCGCGTGTGTGGCTCAGCACGGATCAGTTTACATGCTTGACTTATGGGCAGTGAGGAGCGGCAAGAAATGTGACCTATTTCATTTGCCATGTGAATAAAATTGCATGATTTTGTATGGCGATGGGGGGAAATCATACACTTTTTAGATCATACAATATGAAGCCACTGAGTATCTAGGAAATTTTTTTTCTAGATGAAATAATGGATTATTGGAAGCTGCACATACTGTGTGCTTGAAATTGATTAAAATAAGAAACAAAAGTCAAAATTATTTGATATCATTTTTTGTTTCTTTTCTATAGTAACATAATTATATCCTTTTTATCATACAAAAACAGCATTTTGAATGAATAAAGTGTGAAGCATTTTCTTTTTAGTTTGCTTAGGTCTACTGTGTATTTTTTATTTTTACAACTATGTAATACTGTGTGTATTAATGAACATTCATATATTCAGCTTCTTGAGTGGAGTATGGGCTATGGCTTATAAATTTCACGTTCACTGTGCTTCAAAAACATCTAACATGCTAACATGCTTTAAACCTCACAATATATTTTCTATTAGATCCTTATTGTTCTCAATATAATAGGCCTACTTTCCCTTTCATGACTGTCATATTTTAAATATTTTAGTAGTTAAGAGGTAAGATGCTGAAAACTCACTAAACTTTATTACAGCTTGAACATATAGTGTTACATACCAAGTGGTACCTTAGTGGTTTACAGTTAAAAAAAAAGTCCATGGTAAAATATCTGATACCTATAGATACTATTAGTTTTCCCCTTTTATTCGGTGTTAACAGTCTTGTCTATATTAGTGAGCTTCACAGCTCCATCTACAGGTGCGAGATTGTAACTACATGACCTTTTAAGATGTGAAGGAATACCTCTCTAACAACCTGGCGAATGCGAAGAGAAATTCAGTCTCTTAAAATATTCATGAAGAGATGGAAGAGTTCCTCAAAATGATGACGACTGTACTTCAAGTCATTAAAGTTTCTGAGTTGGAAAGCTGTTTCTGTGGTTACAAAGCACACATACAATTCTTCAGGATAAAGCCAAACTACATTGCATATTGTGTATCTTCCAAATAAAAAGCATCCTCTACAAACATAATAAACAACAAAGTATCAATACTGTATGATATAGGATATATGATTTTGCTGTCATCATGGAATTTTATGTACAAATGACTATTGACTTCAGGTCGCATTGATGGAAACGTCCCCGTTCTGTAGTGGTTAGTGAGTTGAGCATTTAAACTGATTCGTGACACTTCACATTATGTACAATTCACACTGCACGTCATTAAATAAACCAAAAAATCAAAGAAATCTGCTTAGAGGCATAAGGGGAGGAGTGAGGGTAGAAACAGATTTCTTTATTGGCAGCTATAAAAAACATGGACCTCAGCCAAAAACTGACAGCACAAACCTGACAGCGAATCATGGATAAAATAATTATATGATTAATTCGTGTAAAAACATTGGTAATTTTGTTATATATATTCAGCATTTCTTCAGCCAAGATATGTAGAAAATATGACACTGTTGCAACACTTTAACTGGGTCCTTTTGAGTCTGGGTCTCATTTTGTGACCCTGAGCTCTTGCTCTCTTTTTTTCTCTCTATCTAGAAAAAAGGGGGGGGGGGATCCACAGAGTGTGACCTGAGCTTTGATCAGCACACTCGATGGAGCATCTTGGGACAAGTCGGGCAAAGCCTTGCAGATCCCCATTATCCAGTCACTTGAGTTGTGGAGGGACGCTGAGCTCATTCATATTTAATGCCTACAGATCAATTATTAATATATGAAATTCCATTCCTTCTGCAGTACGAAACACCTAGTAGCATGGAATGAATACCTCATCTTTTATTCTTTTTTTCCACCGACCATTGCTTCTGTTCATCATTTTTGTCATCTTTTAGTATATGGAGAAGATAAGATGCAGAATTTGAGATTCTTTCAAGTTGTAAGCCATCACAATTCTGTTACATTCTGTCTAGGTCAAAATGGTCAAAATGGCCTAAAATGCTAAATAATGCATTTTTTTTTCCAACAGGAAGGAAACTTTATGTCCTCAGCCCAGTTTCTCTAAAGAGCATAAAAAATCCTTAATCTCATGTTGTATAATTTTAGTGCAAGTAGTGTGTTCATGCTGGGAATGTGAATAAACATTTTGAAGGGCCACTTGAAGTAACTGTTCCTCAACACTTTAAAGACCCAAAATGAGTGTTCATCCTTCAAAGTGTAGGCTTGAATTATTTTATTTGCATTCTTTATGCCCTTTTTTGCAAGTATATCATACAGGATGTCCATTTTCAGCTTAACTTGCATAACATGCAACCCCACTGTAATTGGGAAGATGTTGCCACAAGGCCATTTTTTTCGATCACTGCATTACTGCATATTGCTCTTTATTCGCTTTGACAATTCTGATTATTTATTGCTCAATCTTTTTCCGGACAGTTGCAGTTTGTTAAGGCAAGCCAAGACAAATCTCCTTGTGGTGTAAATTCAGCTGGAGGGAGCAGATGCTATACTGATGCCTTTGCAATTGCAAAATAAGTTGCAAGTCACATTAGAGATGGTGCACATCATGCCAACATTTGCATGCTATCTGAGGAGCCTTACACATGAGGCTCCATTTCTATCAAAATAGTTTACATCGATTATCATCAAAAAGCCATGAAGAGGAATTGGAGATTTTAATCTAAAGTTATGGCCATACTGGTCATACAATTAAATAGAGGGATGTCCATGCAATCTTATACTTTGGCTGAGCTAATATGATTTTAAAAAATCCACTCACCAGAGCCATGAACTGAATCACTATCAAAACTACACCTGCTATAATTTGAAAAAAAAAAATTGATTTGGTTCTCTCTCTCTCTCTTCTTCCATTTCTCTTTCCTCTAAATCTCTGGAAATCTTTTTTATGTGTCTCCCCAGGGTAGAGATATTTGATGAAGGTGTGAGAGGTGAATGAAAAAGACATCCAGACCCAGCGGTGACCTGATCGAATGTACTGACCTTTCATCTCCTCTTCCTCTCCTCTTCTCATCCTCTTAGGGCTGCTTGTTTCATTCATCATGGCCAAACTGGACACCTGGAGCTGTCTCTGCTTGTTCTAATCTAGCTTCTTGTCTGTGTGTGTGTGTGTGTGTGTGTGTGCGAGAGTGTGTGTGTGTGAGAGAGAGAGAGAGAGAGAGAGAGAGAGAGAGAGAGAGAGAGAGCACATTTAACATCCTTTCAATATTCCTCCAGCCATTTTGCAAAAATCTTTGTACCAAATAGCTGATAGCCACCACAGCATATCAAAAGAATGAGTAACTGCACTGACCACTAATTTAGTAGCACGTTTGCCGTGGAGGTAGTTAGTATCAAATTGCCACAGTCAAAACAAGGTGATTCCTGCTTTATTTTATTTTACATAGCAACACTTCTGCTGATAACCAATCTTGCTAAAGTTTCAGGAGAAAGCAGACGCAGTAGCTGGGTTTTAGTGGGGACTGGTGGTTTTTAAAACGGGAGAAGCACAGCTGTCTGTCAGCAGAAAAAGCAAGCTGTACATGTGATTGCTCAAAGCACTACCAATCAGTCAATCTACTTTACTTTACCAAGAGAGCTGAAAGGACCTGTTTTTGCCCCCTGACATTTGAATTAAAATCAATCTTGGCAAATAGACCTACAAATAAAAAAAGAAAGAAATTTCTGAAACCAATGCAAATAATCAGAATGTTATACTTACAATTTAGCTATAATATTTACAAATTACAGTAATAAAATAACAAGCTACATTAGTTGTGTAAAACTGTTATGGATTAGGCTATTCAACTGAGCACTACTGCAACTCTGAGCACTCTGTGAGCCTGCAGTGGACTGACTGGTGCTGATAAGGTTAAGTTTTAAATGCTGCGGTCATGTTCATTACCATTGCAATAATTGGCAGTTGGTTATGAGGTTCAGCCCCTTCGCGAGGTCTCCCAATCATCATATAGAGAAGCCGTGTGTCTGGGCAGGACAAAAATGCATTTACCAAGAGCGTATTTTCTAATAAATGTTGAATTTTTTTCTAAGTTTTCTCCAAAAACCACCCATGATACAGTCATTGACTCCCAGTGAAGCTGTATGTCTGGGCAGGATCCAAAACTATGTATTAGAAAAAGTGTACTTGAATACTAAAATATTGAATTTCACCTTGGATGATGAATAATATAGACACATCAGTAAACATTTCACTACTACATTTTAATGAAATTTTAGGGGAGGCTGTGATTCCCACATAGTCTTAAAGCTATAACATCTGTTGGGCTTTTATTCAAACATTTCACAATTTGAAACAAATTTCTGAAAATTCGGAAATACAATGCAAAACAATCTGTTTCCACCAGTTATGGTCAGGCAACTACGGTCCTGATTACAAAGAACTTGAGAAAGACTACAAATCTCAACGTGCACCATGTATAATTGATAGTCTAAATTTTCCACCTCAAAATTTTAACCTTTTTCCATTCACGTTTTCATTTTCTATTTCTAAAATTCACATAATACAGCTAGATGAAAAACCAGCTAGCGTCACAAAATTTGCTAACCCAGTTTAGACTCCACATCTTGGTTATATGATGTGAAGCTTTGATTGGCCGTCTGAATACTTGATGCATGACTACACGTGCATGTGTTACAGCTTGGAAGCTTACTGTACCGGCTTCTAAAATAGTTAGCAATTTCATGGCAACTATTCTGGGAAATATTTGTATCTGTGCAGCAGCATGGAGATGATAAACAGACAATCTATGTTCATTTCTAATTAAAACTCCCATTTTCATGATTGTTGAGAGTTCTCTAACTGAAAACTATGACCCTCACATTTAAAAATTAGTACTAATATAGAAGATACAGAAGATCTTGGAAAACATGCGTTACAATATGTTTTGTTCTTCGGTTATGTTCTTCAGATCAACACTAGAGAATTGTGAGAGTTTGCATGCAGAAGGGGAGAATTAGCACACACTTCCAGCCTTGATCAGCTACCCTATGTATGAGCAGCAGTCTTCACCCTCCCATAATGAGAGTGCAATAGAATGCAATAGAAAAGACTCAGCAAGTGTAAATTGTCCTATGATTAAACTTGAGAACTAGACAAGAAGGAGGATATTTCTGTTGGAAAGTTCCTCCTGAAGCTATAAACATTGCCATTTTCATCTTGTAGGTTAAGGAGTGCAAACTAAACCTTTTGTTTCAAATTAGTCTCAAACTAATTTATCCTGAAATATCTAATATTTGAAGGTTGATGTCTGTTGAGGTGCTTTGTTGTTTAGTGATTTTAGATTCCTTTTTACTTCCTCCTTTATGCACTGTGGTTTTCAATTATGTAAGAACATACACAATGCAGTTTGTATGAACAGTTATAAGTGGTTAAGGCTAAGATGAGTTATAGACTTTATTGATTTAATTGCAAATCACATGCAATACAATAAAATCACTAGACTAGTATTCCTGCAGATTTTGTGTGGATTATCTTCATGCCATGAACTCTGTACTTCAAATTACCATCAGCTATTTCATATCTAAAGTTATATTAGGTAAATAAGAAATTTAAATGCTTAATTACTAAGCTTTAATCAGGTAGTTACGTGATTTTGGAAGCAAACTAAATTACAACTAAGCTTAACTAAAATTAGCTCACTACCTATGTACACTACATTTGATTTTTTGATATATTAATAGACATTAAGCTTACAGCCCTGCCCTCTATTTTTTCTGTAGGCCTTTGCTTTGAAGGCTTGCAAATTCATGTAGTCAAAGTGAACCTTTCTTTCTTTCTTTCTTTCTGAGTCTAGTAGTAAGGAATCATTTCCTAGATAAAGAGAAAAAGGTAAAGTGTCACCATAGTAGTTCTGGAATTATTACTTACCACTATAATAAACTATGTCGACTAATATATGATGAGTAAGTAACTACTATTGAATTACTATGCTGACATAATGCAGCTGTGTTATTTACATATATCACTGTTGTATACTGTTCTTACTTTGCCATTACAGAAGCATTAATTACTGATACATTAATGTTACCTGTTATTCTCTGTGCCCCACAAGTTGTAACGTGTAGACTCAGGACAACGGAGTTGGGGATCCAAACGCAAGGCTTTATTGCAATCGTGGTCAAAACAGGCAGGGTCGAGCACCAGCAAACAGTATAATCAGAGGTAAAGGCAAAAGAGTAATCCAAAACACGGGCAATGGTCAGGGCAGGCGGCAAACAATCAAAAACAGGGAAAACAGTCCAAGGGTCCAAA
>CM040980.1:21069809-21116356 GCA_022985145.1 Pangasius djambal
GACTTTTAAACCGGGGCAAGGAGAACACATGACAAAACTATCCAATCAGAACATGACACACAGACAATGGAGCACATGACAAGATCACATGAGGGACTAGGAACACATGGGAAATTGAGTCCAGGAACAATAGCCAGAGTCTGAGGTGGAGTGCCCTCTAGAGGAGTTCGTGGGCACTCCAGCTGGCGATCGTAACACAAGTAAAGTGATAAATGAATGCCCTTACCCTTAATATTGACTAGTATCCGCAATTGTTATGTACATTACAGTTTGTCACTACAGTTATGCAGCATAGTAGTGGTGAGTAGCACATGATTTATTAAGATTATTTACTAAATTATTATACTTAGTGTGTGTTATTGGAGAGCAGATATATAATATCTGACTGTCATTTTTACTAAATAAATAAGCATTAATGATTGTTATATAATAATCATAATCTTAAGGATCTATAAAACAGTATATTATCAGAGTAATTTAATGTATCAGTAATTAATGCTCCTGTAATGAAACATATGGACAGTGTACAACACTAATACATGTAGATAACACAGGATTAACACATACTTAATACATGATTAGTAATTATTGCAGAACCACTATGGTAAACCTGATTGCTAATTGCTAAGTTAGTAAGCACTTAAGTATTAATTAAGGAACCGTTTTTGTAAGTGTTACTGAGAAATACTGCACAAGAGAAGAGACTGCGCAAATGAGTGGAAAAGCATCTTCAGGATTGTGAGTTTAGCCACCATTATTAAGTGGTAAACTTGAACATGAGTAAAAGTTGGCCAAAACCCAGTCCATTTGAAAAGACAAATGACACTGGAATGTATATAAAAAAAAGGAATTCAATTTATTAGTTAATTTCACATCGGGATGAATGAATTCTTAGTGAACTTTAACTTAATTAGTTTGCAAACCTTCAAAGCTTTGGAGGAAAAGTGCTGTGTTCATGAGAAATAATAATCATTGTACAGAAGGACACATGACGTGCAGTCTGTCCATAGCATGATGATGCACATTCAGCTGAATGCAGTGTGAACTGGAAAGTTTGTATAAATACGAAGTCTTCTTCAGTTGAATGTGTGTTTTAGAAAAGCTTCAGGACAGTTTTCAGGTGTCAAGAAACAGTAACAAAACACCATATTAGCATAAAGTGTGTGTGTGTATGTGTATGTGTATGTGTGTGTGAGAGAGAGAGAGAGAGAGAGAGAGAGAGGGAGAGAGAGAGAGAGAGAGAAGGAAAGACCAAGAGATGGATGGAAAGAAAGGTAAACCTTGAAATGAAAAACAGAAAAAAATCAGCAGTGGGGGCATAGAGAGAAACATGGAGAGAGAGAGAGAGACAAGGAGAAACAACATTAAAAAAGAGCCAAAGGGAGATAAAGAGAAATAGATGGAGATACATGGAGAATAAAGAGAAGAAATTGAAAAATACCAACTGAATCAGAGGAAAAGTGAATTGTGAAGAAATAGACAGACAGAAATAGCAAAGATAGAGACCAAGACTAAAATCAAATAACCGATTTACAGCCGGGGGGAATTAAAGCAAACATAGCCAGGATTTACTAATACCAATTACAAACTCATTGAAAATAAAATAAATCATTACCCACAATTACAGTACATTGAGCCAATAAAGCTCACATGCCATTTCCAGTAAGAATTAGAGTGAAGACTTAATTTGATTGAAACTTTATGAACAGTTCCCATGCAGATCGCCTAAATGTCTTTGATCATTTTTAAAGGGATAGTATGTTGAAAAATTAGATGCACAAAATTTTCTGACAGATCAAGCTTGCTAGGTTTTTGCTATCTCTCTTATAGATTTATGTTGTTTTTTCAGCCTAATGATGGCCTCCTTCACTTGCATTGAGATCTCCTTGGACTTCATATTGGTAGCTCCAGTCGAACAGCTGCCAAATGCCAACTCCAACACCTGATATCAACTCCAGACCTTTTATCTGCTTCATTTGTCTTGAAGTAATGAGGGAATGGACCGCACCTGGTCAATTAACTTCTTGTCAGCCAACTGTCCAAATACATTTGAGCTCCTGAAAATGGAAGTACTTTGCTTAAAATGGCTAAAAGCTTAAAATCTCCTACTGTGATTGCTACTGATAAACAACTTGGCACTATGCTTATTTATGCATATATGAGTGACAAGAAGTATTATTTTGTTGACCATTAAGGCTGACAAAAGAAGGCCTCGGGTTAATGATAAACAGAAGTGGAACCGTGTGTTGTGGTGATGAAAAGGTCCAGAATTACAGCCTATAGTGGTACAGAACTCTGAAGGCAGATGTCTGCTTTTATCACATTCGTACAGCAAACAGGCATAGGTCTGGGAGTCATTATGAGTCAAGGGATGATAAACAATAAAAACATGTTTTTCAAGACAGAGTGCATATGAGACATTGTTTGGTATGTGCATCAGTACATATTACATTCTATTTTTTGCCGATCTTGTGGACTAAAATTAGTTTCACATATTAAAAAGAAAATAAGAATGCTAAATCAACAGTCGCTCTCACTGGATTCTTCTCTATACATTAACTTGTCCTCTACTTCTAATCCTATGTCATTTAGCCTTCACCGTTATTAATTACATTTTATTTGTACAGCTCTTTTAACAATATACATTTTTCACAAAGCAGTTTACAGCATTCCGGATGTAGATTTATATTTAGATTCCTAATGAACAGAGGAGATAGTGGCAAGGATAAACTCCCTGAAATTACATGAAGAAAGTAGAGGGAACCCATCCTCTCCTGGGTAACACCAGATAGTGGAATTATGAATAATTATACCCTTCCACTGTTGTATACTATAAAATCAAATTGTATTAAGTGTGTTGAAAGGATCTTCAGTATGAATGTCACAGTCCTAGTTTTTAGGCACAAGTCTACAGTATCCAGGTGAGATTATTTACTGAAGGAAAGGTGAGACTTGGGCATAATTTTTGGATATAATCTTTAGGGTATCCATGTGGGAACATCCACAGCAATCTTTAGGGTATCTATAAAGGATGTATGATTGCACCCAGAGGAATCAGTGGGAGAGGAAAGATGAGACTGAAAGAATGAAGATACCAACCCAGTCTCACCGAAAAAAAAAAAAAAAAGTTTGCGTGCAACTTGTCTACAGCATGTTCTATATGGTAATGGGAGTATTTTGAAGATATAAATAGTTTTTAGGCTGTACATTTTTTAGGCTGTTGAGAATACAGACTTTCTGAGTTTTGAAAATATATGTTACTGTACTGTACCGTGTGCTAGCCTGACAATGTTTACAGAAAAGAGGTGAAGTTTTATGAAATCAGTCTAATCATGTCATGAAAAAAATACAGACTTTACACATAAGTGGGCATAGTGGGATATAACATCAGAATGTTTAATAAAGAGGTAAAATTCCCTTTTAGAATTTATGGTCAATAAACCTAATTTACATGAAATTATATGACTCATTTTTTTAGTAAAATAAGAACAAATTATATTTTATTTAGGACACTATAGACCAGAAAACAGAGAAAACCTTGCTGAGTGATTATCAGTGACTGGCATGCTGGACTACTATATCAAAGTTTAGTCAAGATACTTGGCTTTTAAGCATTACAATTTTAATCGGGTTAAGAGGTAAAATAAAAAGTGCAAAACGCTGCCTGACATAACAAATCTTTACTTGCTTAACAAACTGCACAGATTCAATAACATTGGGCAATGAGGCAATAGGGACAGTGCCACAGAGTTAAATACATACATACATAAATAAATAAATAAATAAATAAAAAAAACATTTCATTTCCACACCTAGTCAGTACCATTTGTGCACATATTTGTATTTAAGCACATGCATAGCAATGTGTAGTCACAATGTCATGTGTCTTGCAGATGTATTTATTCCACTTTCATGCATATGTCACTGTTTTTTTTTTTTTTTTTTTTTTTTTGCAGGGCCAAAATTATAAGCCTTAAAAGGTCTTATAATGGAAGAAAAAGTACAATTATTTAAATATCTGTTCTTGCGTGATCTGATACATGTTTGTTGATGCAGGGCTTTAAGGCTGTTATTCTTGATTTCCACTCTTAAGAGAAATGCTGGAAAATGAGAGTGGCTGGAGTATGAGGGATTGGCCATGATTTTCTCTGTCCTCTTACTCATCCTTATTAATAAAGGTCTGTGAATGTGGAGAGCTGGCAGCCAATGATTTTCTCTGTAGCTTGTGCTTGGGGTGTGAAGTTGCAGAGCTGAACCAGGTGGAGATGGGGAATGTTATTCAACTGATTCAGTGGTGGCTATATAGAATAAGACCAGCAGTTTCTGTGGCAGCTTAAATTTCTTTAGCTGTCATAGTGAGGTGAAATGCTATGGGGCCTTCTTGGTGATTGCATAAATGTTTCTGTTTCATTTGAGATCCTTCTGAATGATGGTGCCCAGCAGTCTGTGTTTCAGCCCTGCAGACCACTAACCATGTTTTCCAGTTGGATAGGTGGTGAGCATTTCCTTCTTAAATCAGGCCTTACACCATGATACTGGAAGCTTGTTTCTGATATGAGGGCTCATAATTAGTTTAAATGAACCCACCAGGGTGGTGTCATCAGCAATCCTTATAAATTTGACACAGTGACATTCTTATCAGTACAGCCATTGGTGCATTGTAAGTAAAGTACAAGTTACATATGCAACATGAATGATAGGTTCATGTTAATGTGCTTGTACTAACACACTATCAGTCTTTCACAGGGATTTGGAATCTAAGACTAATAATAAACACAGCCAACCAATTTTACTGTACCAAGACAGCTAAAAGGACATTTTTTGCTCTCTGACTTTTGAATTAAAATCTTGGGCATTGATCTATTCTACTCTTGTTTAATTTTCAATCTCTCCTCATAAGTATGAGCATCAAAAGTCTTTTCTAAAATCAGGTAAACATTAAGAGTGTCTGCCATTCTATGCCAAAAATCAGCTAAGCTGCTAGCTGAAGAAGGAAGTGACAGTTAGCTATCTAAACCTTTAAGCAACAAATTTCAGAAATTAATGTAAATAATCAAACAGAACTTACAGTTTATTTATAGTATTTACAAATTGCACCACTACAGCATACTCCAAGCCATTCCAAATGGTGCCAATATGTTTAAGTTTGAGATGTCACAATTTACTGATTTGCAGGTGGTTACGAAGTTCTGGCTCTTTGAGAGGCCTACCAATCATCATAAGGAGAAGCCACGCGTCCAGGCGGGACAAATGAGGAGCCCAATTGTCCAATAAATGTCAAGATGTTATTTTTTCTGTGCAAAACGCACCCGCCCACACTCCGTTCACTCTCAGTGAAGCCGTGTGTCCAGGTGGGACACGAAAAGAGTGAAATGAATGTATTAAAACCCTGTAGTCCACTGAATGTTAATCTTTCATCCCATTAAAACAGTAAGTACCTGAACACCTAACAGACAATAATTGATGCACAGGCTTCAGTAGCTGTGTATTAGTGCTGTGTTGGGGGCTTCAAAGGAGATTTTCACTTCCACCAAGCTTAATGAATTATATAGACATTTCAGTACCGCATTTTAATAAAACTTTATGGGAAACTAGGATCCCCGTGTAGTCTTAAAGCAATCGCCTGTGACTGGTAAACAGATAGAGATGCATTTATCTGCCTCAAGTGTATTCAAGAGTAGGTCAGCGATGATAAGGTTGAAAGCAGAGCAGTGGTATGTTGGCTTTAGTGTGCTATTGCCTATTGGTTGTTGCAAATTTGGAAGGGATGGCACAATTGTATTTCACTTAGAACAGATGAATGCTCTGTCCACATTAAACTCACTTTCAAGTGCTTTCCATTCAAAATTGATTGACAAATCCCAAAAAAAGACGGTGATAAGAGCAAAAAATGCATGCCTTCTTTAGGTTGTCAGAGGGTAGAGCTATGCTGTGAAGAGATGTAAATACAAGAAACAAGGTAGCATAATCAATAACATAAGCCGTCATATATTTTGCATTATATCTATCAGCTTTTATTGTACCTTCTCTTTATCCGCACATCTATTTTTACACTTCAGCCAAGTGGGTCATGTTGAATCATTGGGTGTTTCCATTCAGGTTTCCTCATGCACAAATTCAATGTTCCCATACACAAAAAAAAGAAAATGGGTGGATGGAAACCCCACATGTGTGGTGACATTACATTATCAGCTTGAAACCGTTTTTCCGTCACACTCCACAGCTGATATATTTCTCTCCCCGTTGACAAGGATTGTCCAACGGCACTTCTAAATGTCAAGCCTCTCTGCCATAAATTTCAGAGACGAGACAGTTTTGCTAGTAGTGTTAAGCCATAGAGGACAAAAGAAGCACTATAATCTGGACTATATTGTGTCTCTTTATTGTTGTAAAATTATAAAAATCAATACTTTCTCTCTGTGTGAGTAGTTATTCCAGGTGCAGCTGAAATGTGAACAATCACAAATCGCACTCCATGCACTGAATATACTGAAATTGCTTCTGGATCCAAGTTAATGGAACATGTTGCAGAGAAACGGCTATCTTTGAACAGAAGTGTTAAAATTTGCTTTTTCTCCACTCATATTTGATGCAGTCTAGGAATTATGCTCTTCACGGAGGAAGTGCAATAGGCTTCTGCTAAAAAAATTTCAGCTGCTCTCTACTGTGTCCCTCAATGGAAAGAAGCTCGTGGGAGAAGAGTGCACAGAGGACAGGTAAATGGGAAACTAAGCAGAAGGCATCTGAATATTCCCCTGAGATCTGCATGACTGCTGTACAATATACATTGTAATCAACCATAGACTAAGCATCACTAATTTGTATATTTAACTTTTTTTTTTTAGAATTGTATTCACACCAGGACAGGATGTAGCAATAGTTAAAATAGTGATGACTTATAAAGCCTTTTTTTTAAGATTCTGAGGGTGCTGTTTCATTTGGAATATCTTTCCGAGTCTTTCTGCTATATGCAGGGTCTAGGGAGGCCCACAGCATCATTCTTTTTTTTTTTTTTTTCCCCACAAATAGTTACATGAACGTATCAATACTGAGTATAGAAACTTTTCACACAGCGCAGCAGCAGTCTATGGACTGAACTTTGGATCAGTTTTCATTGCTTTGACACGTGAGGCGTTGAATAACCTCATCTTTAAAAATTCATGATTTTTTTTTTTCTCACTCAAACTCAACCTCCAGCAAAACTCTGAAAATCTACAGCACATGTTTTCAAAACTATTCAATATAGGTTCAAGGCCAAACAAAATGCTATTTAAAAAAAAAAAATGTATTCAGAATAAAATTTAAAGAAAGAAAGAAAGCTCCAAATATACATGCTCCCAAAAACATGCCAATAGGTAGATTTGTGATTCAAAATTGTCCCTACATGTGAGTGAGTCAGTGTGTAAATGTGTGTGTGGTGTCCTGTGATGGATTCCATCTGGGTTGTCATCCCACCTCAAGCCCAGTGTTTCTGGGATAGACTCTACTGGGATCAACTGTGTACTTTACCAGGATAAAGCACTAATTGAAGATAAATGAATGAATGAACATGGAGCTAACCTGCAAGAGAACGGTTACACTGAATTTACCTCATTCAAATGAGAATATCATTTCCACATGAATAAAATATCACATCAACAGTTATTTGCAAAAGTAAGTAATCTGAAGTTCAGAAAATTGTGATGTAAAATATTTTGTTTATGAGATAATAAACTCATTTGAATCAAGTACTGTAAATTCAGTATATCACATTCACATGTGTATATCTTTAGTGCTTGGTAGATGTATGTGCTTGTTGAGTCTATGTATTTATAGAGGATATACAAATTATTTGTTACGTTATTTGGTACCAATTTAATTATGGCACCTATTTATATATTTTGGATTTACTTTGTGCAAAATAACAGAAAATAAAGCACATTGTCTTTTATTGCAGCACCTGTGGAAATGTAATTTAATTTAATTTGTTTTTAAACATTAATTTTGAAACATGTTTTTGTCTTTCCTATTTTGTGTGGGACGTTTGTCTTTTTATTGCCATCAGCACTATATACTATATGTCTGTCTAGCATTTATTGAATCAGTGTTTAAGCAGCGATCAAAGAGTAGCCTACTCTCCATTTGGTGAAAGTAATCTAGTAATTGACTCTTTATGTTTTGACACAGCTTTTGGGGTAGAAATAGCATTCACTTCAAGAGACCACTTCAAAAAATTGGCTCAGAACAGTACAACTCTCTATCAACTCTTGCCAACTTTGATATATTGATAATTCAATATTCTATATGAGATTAGCTATATACTGTATATAAGCAGGCTAACTAGTTAGGTAGCTTCCTTTCATAAGCACTTTGCATTTAAGAACAATGTTAGCTTTAAGTCTGTTTTTGCAACAATATATAAACATATATATATATATATAAACTGAAATAAACAGCAGTCAGTTAATTTAAATCTAGCTCCTTATATCTGCTTGTTAGATAACCAGTCAGCCAAGTATAGCTAATTAGCAGTATTTCTTTTTCTGCGTTCCCTCTAGAAAAGGAACAATATATGCTGTGCCAGTCTGATGTTTGTTTGCCAAACAGAGCCTAGAATGTTCAGGGTCATAACTCAGTCAAATCACCTGACCAATTACAAGAGCCAGGATGTGGGCCTAGTTCTAAGCAAAAGAAGTTCTAAGCTGTTTAATTAGGCTGCATTCTAAAGGGAAGAAAAAAAAATTGTTTTTTACAAAACTGATGAGGCTAATTGTGCAATTTCAGCACTGTGCATGTGGGCAAACACATTTTTCCCTCATACATACAGTATACATTTGTGTAATGTGCAGTTAGAGGCGTAAACTCCGCATGGTGCTAATAGGGCAACCCAACAATCATCATCATAGTCCATAGCAGGGGTCAAATAACAGGCAGACAGGATCAAACGAGGAGGTGCCATAATCATAACTGAAACAACAGGCAAGGGTCTATACCAGGAAGTAGAACTGAAAAAATGTGAAAACGCAAACACTGGAACAAAGAATCTCAGCTCAGAACTTAACAGTGTAAAGAACAATAAGAATTTGTAAAGAGACATTGAAACATCAGGGTTTAAACAGACAAATTAATCAAGAACTAATACAACAGAGGTGCGCATAATCCGGAAATAAGCAAATGATAAAACGGGGGGAGCATAAAGGACTAAAACAGAACCAAAATAAACTTGAGCACATGGAGCTTGTCGCTATGGGAACTGTGATGCAAAGTGGGAATGCGTGACAGTTTGAGAGAGGATCTCACAAATCAGCAAGTCAGTGCAGTGGAGTAATGGGAAGTGTGGCTGATTACACATTACATTTGATGTACCAAACTTTGGGAAATTAGCGGCAGCCAGATTTGCATGTGATATGTCTGTCAAAACCAGGAGCAAATCAGCACCATGTGTGTTGTTCACAGAAGTGTAGGCAAAATTGGGGTGCTTTTGCTGCCTGCACACACACACACACACACACACACACACACACACACACACACACTTTATATATATATATATATATATATATATATATATATATATATATATATATATATATATATATACATACATGGTTGGAAGCAGGAAAAATGGACAAGCATAAAGATATGAGTGACTTTGACAAGGGCCAAATTGTGATGGCAAGATGACTGTGTCAGAGCATCTCCAAAACGGCAGGTCTTGTGGGGTGTTCCCGGTATGCAGTGGCTAGTATCTATGAAAAACTTGAGTCCTGGCATTCATATGGATGTTACTTTGACACGTACAACCTACCTAAACATTGTTGCAGTCCAAGTACACCCCTTCATGGCAACAGTATTCTCTAATGGCAGTGGTCTCTTTCAGCAGGATAATGCACCCTGCCATACTTGAAAAATTATTCAGGAATTGTTTGAGTAACATGACAAAAAGTTCAAGGTATTGACTTGGCCTCCAAATTCCCCAGTTCTCAATCTGATTGAGCATCTGTGGGATGTGCTGGCCAAACAAGTCCGATCCATGGAGGCCCCACCTAGCAACTTACAGAATTTAAAGGATCTGCTGCTAACGTCTTGGTGCCAGATACACCACACATCTTCAGAGGTTCTGAGGTCTTATGGAGTCCATGACTTGATGGGTCAAAGCTGTTTTGGCAGCAAAAGAGGGAGCTACACAATATGAGGTAGGTGGTTTAATGTTATGGCTGATTGGTGTGTGTGTGTATGTGAGAATATATATATATATATATATACAAGCACACACACACTATTCTGGGAAGCCTGTCCACTAGATTTTGTGACTGTGGGAATTTTTTTAAGATGTTATTGACAAACTCTAATCAGGTTTTCCTGTTTTTGAGGTTTAACAACATCCTGTAACCCTCTGTATTAACCCTCTGTATGATTGTTGACTTTGACACAGATACCCTACTTCCTAGAGGCTCTTCATGATCTGGCCCTGATCTGATCAGGGAAAGAATTCTTCTGTCATTCATCACATTTGTTTTCCATGGTCTTCCAGGTCTTTTCTAAATAGTTGATTTGGCCACACCTAATGTTTTTGCTTTTGCATTTTAATGGGTTGGTTTTGATTTTTCAGCCTAATGATGGCTTGCTTCACTGGCAGTGACAGCTGGTTGGACTTTATATTGAGAGTGGAATCAGCAACAGATTCCAAATGCAAATGCCACACTTGAAATTAACTCTACACCTTTCATATGTTGTCTTGCAAATGAAATAATGAGGGGATAACACACCTTGGAATGGAACAGCCATGGAACAGCTGAGCAGCCAAATGCCCCATTACTGTTGTTTCTTTTGAATTCAATTTGGATGTCAATACCTCTATCGTATATATATATATAACCATGATGATAAAGGTTCAGCATAGTGCACAAAGTTCCAGGCGAAACAGAACATTTCTTATGAGTCTCAGAATATTGCTGCTTACACAGCGGACCACCTCTAATCCTGTGTTATATATACATATAGGGGCCATGGTGGCTTAGTGGTTCGCATGCTTGCCTCGCACCTCTGGGTTTGGGGGTTCAATTTGTACTTAAAATGGCTAAAATTACGTACAGGTGTATCACATCAGGTGCAAATTATTAGAACATTGTTACAGAGCATTTTGAAGGAGGCTTGCCTGATCTACATGGGTCCCCCTAGTGGCTAGGATGAACATAACATGAGCATGAACATAAATGCTACAACAATAAGGAAAATGGAATAAACTTTAATTATAAACTGTAATTGTAACTTTAATTGTAAAAATACAAAATAGCTTGTTCTGTACATAGTGCTTTTATTAATACCAATTAGTAACCAAATGGCACGAGAATCTAACATGAGAATCTTTATTTAATATTTTATCTTTTAATCTTTATTTAATATTTACATTATCTTTGTTATCATATTTAGATTTCCTTTTTTAGTCCCTTTCTTAGTCCCCATTTGAATCCCCACACGCAGTGTACTTATTACTTATGTACATCTGGTCCTGTCTATGTGTTTTCAAATGCTTTTACAAAATAGGCATTGGCAGGTAAAATAGTTATATATTGTTGTTATATATACTATATTTGTTGCTAGCAAAATAGGCAAAATATATATGGTGTTTCTCAAGGTTAATTTCTGTTCTAAAAATGTTTCAAAGTATATAATATAATATAATTAATCATGCAATATATTTTTAGAACAGAACGTAACCTTGAGAAACACCACCTATTTTTGTTTTGTATTTTTGTATCTATATTTGTTATGGTTAGCTAGTTATACCCAAATGCTAACAGTACATTTTAATGGAGGGCTAAAGAAAGTTTTTCTCTTCTGAGATCGCAAACGTATTTACTGCCATTGTTACTGCCCAAGAAATATTGATGTTGTACCAATTCCCTTGCCAAAAGCCAGGATATTGACAGAGCTTTTGCATGATGATTCTTTGAATGTTTTTTTAGCATGTTTTGTGAACTATCTGATCAGTTCATGTGTTACACAGACTTCTCATATGTGATATATGAACTATTCTTGCATCTTCATTTTCTTTTGCAGCATGTCCTACTGCATTTCCTGTTTCACAACCATGCATGATTACCATCATCACTTGCTAAAAACCTACTTTGCAATTTTGTGCGAATTTTAATTGTTTCAGGATGGCATTTCCTCATGAAGCCCCTTCTTTCTCTGGCCATAGCCCATAATCTGTCTGGTAAATATTGTTTGTGTTTTGAAACAAATAAGGATTGAGGCACACAGGCACAAAACTGGAGTGTGCTGTAATCCATTCCAGAATGTCTAGAATGTTTCTGACTCTGTGGATGTGCTTCTTATTTAGATTTCAGTAAAGGCATGATTACTTAATACTAATTTGATTTTGTTATTGTTCATATAGCATAATTATGTCTTTCCTAATCTAGCTCGGAACCATAAAGGTAACAATATACTGTTTAATAACAGTGTACCTGTTATGACTCCCTGCAAAATAACTACTTATGCTACTACTAGTAAAATGCTAGTTTTTGTTAATGAACAGACGGTCACAAATTACTGCTGTACGGAACGTATTTTTTCTTTGCAGATAGAGAAACAAAGGTCTGTTTATTACAAAATAATGCTAATTTAACTGTTGGTTACATTTGCTGTCAATCACACGGCCCTCAATATGTAATACACTGAGGTACATGAGCACACAGTGGAATGAATCGTCAACAGTGAAAGGGGAACATACAAAACACAGGTTTTTTTTCTATCATTTTGAAATGTTTTTAAAAGGTATGATTTTTTTTCCCTAAACTGTTAAGTTACCACTGCTAACAAATGTACTTCATGTCTGAAAATATAACTCTGACCGTTCAGACCATTAACAATTAGAGGGACTATTCTCAGCATAGTACAGTAGTTTGCATTAGGGTTGTATAAGTATGATAAATTATAGGATGACAAAAGTCCAACTCAATATGTCTAATTTCAGTATATCACAGTATAATTTCCTACTGATGTTAAAAGCAATATAACACTGCAGCAGCAGAGCGAGACTTTGATTATTTGCTTGGGGGGCTTCTAGAATATTGTTTAAAAATTTGGTAAGAGGATTGCTCTGAGGCTTTATTTTATATGGAAAAAAAGTAGAAATTCTGATTTTGCCTCTTTTAAAAGAAACAAAACGATTAAAATTCACAGCGTATATTAGGATGCAAACTGCACTGAAAAGTAACATTTCTTTTACAGCATAACAATGAAGAGATAATTATTTCCAATTACCTTATCATATTTTGTTGCCATTGCTGTTGTATTAGGCTCAGCCCTGATATTTCAGAGTGTAGAATTACTGACTTGTTTACTACCACATTTATATGGCAGGGAGAACTTCAAAAATGGCTGCAGGTCACAAAAACAATAAACAAAAGAAAGTGTGTTTGTGTGCTTGGCATGCTAAGCTAATAAAAAATTAAGGACCTAACTTAGTGAACTCAGCTGGTTTAATTCTTGATGGCCTGAGGCAAAAAAACCCACAAAAACAAAAAAAAAAAAAATCTTTGTATATCTATTGCATGTTGGAATGTGGTGTGGTAGTATGTTCAGTTATTCTGTGTGTGTGTGTGTGTGTGTGTGTGTGTGTCGCTATGTTATATGTCCCCAAGGATATATACCCATGTATATAATCAAATGTCCCCACAAGGACAGGAATATCTGACAGTTTTAGACCTAGATATTTGGCTGGTCCTCATGAGGCAAAAACTGCTTAAAAACAAACAAACAAACCAAACTAAACAAACAAATGAAATAAAGTATTAAAGTATTAAAGTACAATAAAGTAGTCAAGTATTATATGGTTACTTTAACTTATGGTCACTTTAACAGGAACACCCATACACCGGCTCATTTATGAAGATATTCCATGAGCCAATCATGTGGCAATAACACAATGCATAAAATCATGCAGATACAGGTCAAGAGCTTCAGTTAATGCTCACATAAAACATCAGAATGAGGGAAAAAAAACTGTGATCCCTGTGACTTAAACGTGGCATGGTTATTGCTGATCACCTTGGATTTTCTAAGAAATCTTAGGCTACAGTGGGCACAGGCTCAACTGAACTGGACAATTGAAAAATGTTGCGAAATTGTTCAAATTTTTTTTTTTTTAATCTTCAACTGTGCAGTTTTGACGAGTTTGTACCCATGATAGCCTCAGATTCCTGTTCTTGGCTGACAGAAAAGGAACCCAATGTGGTCTTCTGCTGTTTAAGCCATCTACCTCAAGGTTCGATGTATTGTTCATGCTGAGTTGCTTTTCTGCTCATCATGGTTGTAAAGAGTGATTGTTTGAGTTACTATATCTTTCCTGGTTCCTGGTTCAAACCAATCTGGCCATTTTCCTCTGACCTCAACATCATCAAAGCATTTCCACCCACAGAACTGTTGATTGCTCAAGGTTTTTTTTTTTTTTTTTTTTTTTTTTTGCACCAATCTGTGTAAACTCTACAGAATGTTGTGTGTGAAAATCCCAGGATATCAGCAGTTTCTAAAATACTCAAACCAGCCCATCTGGTACCAATATCCATGCCATGATCAAAGTCACAGAGATCACACTTTCACTTTCATTTACAAATTTCATTCTGATGGTTGATGTGAAGATTACCTAAAGCTCTTCACCTGTATCTGCATGATTTTTTGCATTGTGCTGTTGCCACATGATTGGCTGATTTGATAACTGCATGTATGTGCAGATGTACAGGTGTTCTTAATAAGGTGGATGATGAGTGTGTATTAAAAAGTGGCATCCTGTATTTGGAAATGCATATACATCTGTTCATGAACCAAGATACATTTGATATCAACAGTCTACACACTCTGTTAAAATTGCAGATTTTTGATACATCACCAACCAAGATACATTATGTTAGATATTTCTGTACCTTTAATATGACATAATAACCAACAAAATTCAAGTTAATAAACAAATAGAAATGTTTTAAGGTGAGAAAAAGAAAAAAAAACCTGGTTGCATAAGAGTGCATGCCCTTTTTATAATGGGGCATATGTTCTAAAAATATATTACATGAACAGAAGATAACTTTGAGAAACACCATATATTTTTGCCTATTTTGCTAGCAATAAATATAGTATATATAACAATAATATATAACTTGTTCGGAATTAAACAATCACCTTCAAACTTATGTTCAAATGTAAAGTACACCTGCCAGTAATGAAGTGATTCCGATGAACCCTAAATAAAGATCAGCTGTCTCTGTAGGATTGTCTTGACATCTTCTCATCCAACTGCTGAAACCATGGTCTGCAAAAAGCTTACAAAGCATGCACAGGAAGTCATTGTCATGTGGTATCAATCAGGAGAGGGGTACAAAAGAATTTACAAAACATTAGATGCACCATTGAACACCGTGAAGACCATCATCATCAAGTGAAGAAAATGAGGCATCACAGTGACCAAATAAGTGTTCCTCCAAAATTGATGGAAGGACAAGATGAAAATAGGGAGGCACTAAACATTAAAGGAGCTGTAGAAATATTTGGCAAATACTGGTCACTTCCTGCATGTGACAACAATCTCTCATGTTGTTCACATGTCTGGGCTATTGGATAAGGGTGGCTAGACAAAACTTTTCTTACGAAAAAAAAAAAATCTAAGCCTGCCTAAATCTTGCTAAAACCAGGTGGCAAAATGTGTTATGGTCTGATGAAACCATGGTAGAACTTTTTAAGCATAATTTGAAAAGATATGTTTGGTTAGACAGCTTATCCCACAAACAACACCATACCCACAGTGAAGCATGGTGGTGGCAGCGTCATGCTATGGGGCTGCTTCTCTTCAGCTGAGACTGGGGATCTAGCCAAAATAGAGTGAATCATGGATAGCTCCAAATACTAATGTATTTTGGCACAAAATCTGCAGGCCTCTGTTAGACAACTGAAGATTAAAAAAAATAATAATCACCTTCTTGCATGATAATAACCCAAAGTCCAAATCCAAGTCAACAAAGGAATGGCTTCAGAAGAAGAAGCTCTATGTTTTAGAATGGCCCAGTCACAGCCCAGATCTAAATCCTATTAAAAATCTGTGGTATAATTTGAATAGGGCTGTGCAAATGTAACCAGCAAGGCTTAAAAGCTGCCTATGTACCAGACAGCCACCATACCCAGCTGTAATGCAACATTAACATGCGAAGCGTGATGTATATAATGATAGCAGCATGCTCTGTGTTAGCGGCACTATCACATTACCCTCTGTGCTATGTTGCAAGTTGACATTTTCTACACTATAGTATGTTTCTGGCTTTACAATGCTTTGTAGCATTGCTTATATGCAATGTACACTGAGCATGCTAACAGCAGAAGCCTATTACATAGGTGTACTACTATTTGTGTTTAACATGTACGTACCTACCTGTGTGTCATGACCAGGTCTTGGTATGAAGTGTTGGATTGAAGCATTACGTTGGAAACTGAGATATTGTGAAGTCACACGTAAAATTGCGTTAAATAGCTAGCTTGATCCAGTCAATGGACATGCCTATGGAATGAGTTTGGTCCAATAGGCAAGTAGGCATAATGGCATAAATTAATATATTGTGTGAAGTGTAAACCTGTAATATTTATGTTTCAGAGCAATACAAAAAAACAATATTTATTTATTCATTCATTCATTCATTCATTTGTTTGTTTATAGAAGTTTTGAGTTAGTTGTTTTACATGTTCTGTTATTTCTGTTGTCCATTTTTGGTTCCTCATTCAAGGCAGTATTTTCTCATTTAACAGTTTAATTGTGTTTATTAAACCATATGATATTTACACATTGATATTTTTATTAACATTTACAGAAAAAATAATTGCTGCCTTTTTAACAAATTCTTGTAGAATTATACTGGTCTTGTTTCTCAGAAATGTACTTCTCTTTCTTCTGTAAACTCTTTACCCAATTGTTGGGTAAAGAAATTGTTATTTTGCTAAGTTTACTAAGTTTAAAATAAAGAAATAAAAACCCCTCAGCTAAAACCACTGCCTTTTTGTTCAGAATCTTTTGACTTTCCACAATATAATTATATTCATCAACTGATCAGGCAGTTTAAAGTTGGCTCAGTTTTAGATATCTGTCCAACACATATTTCTTATCTATGACACTAGGATTCTGAGGTAGTTTTGGCTGAAAAGTAGTTATTAGTTGGGCCAATTTTACTTTATTAGTCAAAACAACAAACAGCGAATTAAGAGTTTATGACTAGCAGAATGCATCAGTAAAAAGTTGAGTAAACAGTAAAAAGTTGATTATAATAATAATAATTAATTGACTGCAAAGGAATATCATCCAAGTATTAAAATTATGGTTATATTTACAATTATGTCATTTTGTCCAAATACCTCTGAGCCCCTGAAAATGGAGGTACTTTGTTGAAAATGGCTGTAATTCCTAAATGGTAAATGCCATATTTTTGTGGAACCTCTTAAAATAAAGCTGAAAGTCTACACTTCGATCACATCTTGATTGTTTTATTTCAAATTCATTGTGGTGGTGTATAAAGGCAAAAAGACTTGTCCAAATACTTCTGGACTTAACTGTATATATATATATATTGTTTTTACAGTCGATACTAAATGCTTACTCACAAGTGTAAGACATATAAAGGTTTACAGAAGCTTATAGTTTACAGTAACTGCTTCACCAAGCAAGTGTACTTGCCTTTAATAAAGCACTTATTTAGAGTTCCTTTAGTGGACAACAAATAAGTTCTTAATTCTACAAAGACTTTAAAAGCATTTGACTGGCAGTGTAATTAAATCAAGCTGGAAAAAAGAGATATAGGCTGAAAGGCATCTGATTCTTGGCTCTGTATCCTCAGTTAAATGTTATGGAAAATATCATGCAACCTGTCTGGGTTAGCCATGCTGTATTTACCATTAGAAAAGCTAGTCAAGAGTGGCACAGAAATCAGTGGAATCTGAGGATATGTTTGGGTCGTTTTATCTGAGGAGCGAGTGGTGAGAAAAAAGGGAAAATTGATCCATTAAGGTGTAATCACATCCTCGCATTCTACGAGGTGTGGGTCAAGATGTTCTCAGAAATGTGTGGCCAGAGATCACAAGATGGTTTTAAAGATAATTATTTCAAAAATTGGGTTCCTGATAACGATTTCTGGAAAGGTGCATCTGGTAGATCATGATAGATATGATGTGTCTCATGTAAACGGTCTCATTTCTTGGGCTGAGAGATGGCAAATCATACAGGGATACTCAAGGGAGATGATGGCTCATCAGGATTTTTATACGACAGCATGCTTTAAACAAGTCTATAAAATATCAAATCCCTGAAAGAAGACACAATTTCAGATAGACGCAGTGGATTTGGGGTTTGGTGGTTATGTTTATACTTTCTGGCATTGGTGAATGTTGATGTTTGATGGAAATTATTGATGTCGGTGTATATATATATATATATACAGTCAGGTCCGGAAGTATTTGGACAATGACAGAGTTTTTGTGATTTTGCCTTTATACACCACCACAATGGATTTGAAATAAAACAATTAAAAAGATGTGACCGAAGTGTAGACTTTCAGCTTTATTTTAAGAGGTTCCATAAAAATATGGTATTTATCTGCCTTCAGTCTTGTCTTCAGTAAGTGAAAAGCATGCTCTATTGGGTTGAGATCAGGCGACTGACTTGGCCATTGAAGAATATTCCATTTCTTTGCCTTCAAAAAGTCTTGAGTTGCTTTCGCAGTATGTTTAGGGTCATTATCCACCTGCACTGTGAAGCGGCGTCCTACGCCTACCTTCTCCAGAGTATTCTGAGGTGTATAGGATTGTACTCTCTGCTCACATACAGCCAAATGCTACAAAACTGATAGGACGCCGCTTCACGGTGCAGGTGGATGATGACCCTAAACATACTGATCTCAACCCAATAGAGCATGCTTTTCACATACTGAAGACTGAAGGCAGAAAGACCCACAAAGAAGCAGCAACTGAAGGTGACTGCAGTGAAGGCCTGGCAAAGCATCTCCAGGGAGGAAACTCAGAATTTGAGTTTTGAGAACATTGGCTCCAGACTTCAGGCAGTCATTGACTGCAAATAAAGTATTTAATAAAATTTAAATAAAGCTGAAAGTCTACACTTCGATCACATATTGAGTGTTTTATTTCAAATCCATTGTGGTGGTGTATAAAGGCAAAATCACAAAAACTGTGTCATTGTCCAAATACTTCCGGACCTGATTGTATATATATATATACTATATATACAACTTTTAGGCAAATGTTGGGGTTTGATGGAGTGTTGGTGTATGTTTGGTGGAGAATGTTTGTGCCATTGTAACATTCTAATAATTATTGCTAAATGTCTGTGATGGATAAAGATGTTATTTGTTGGAAAATGTTGAAAGGACATATTAAGCCATGGGATAGCTCTTCTCTTGTCCATGATGGTATGTTTAAATGTAATTCATACATCACAGTTTAAAGGGCAAAAAAACAGTCAAACCCAATTATATAGTCCATCCATTATGCCTCATCACAATTGCTTGGTTCAGTGATATTTATACAATGCAGGTAATGGTGGGTTTGACAGTCTATCAGAATCAATTTGTAAATTGGCAGTGTGTAATATTCATGAAAAGTCAAGATGTCCACGGCAGACTGAGCAAGCACAGCAGCTAAAAATTGCATAATTTTGCTGTCAAAGTATTTCTGTCATATTTGTTTTCCATTTCAGAAGGGCCGTTAAAATTTGGGTGATTTGGGAAAATAAAACAAAATAAAAACTTGTTTTGGCACTAGTGGACTAAATAATTTATTTTAGAAATAGTGCTGATTGACATAACTGGCTGTCTCCCAAAATGCTTGATGTTTACCAATGCTTCCTTCATTGACTAGGGAAAAAAAAATGAAACTCTAAATGAACTACTTTATTCACTGACTCATCTCATAAGAGGAT
The DNA here is from genome assembly GCA_022985145.1 of Pangasius djambal. NCBI lineage: Eukaryota > Metazoa > Chordata > Actinopteri > Siluriformes > Pangasiidae > Pangasius > Pangasius djambal. The sequence goes on from CM040980.1 coordinate 21,089,755, forward strand.
AAAAGAACGCATGAGGAATATGCACATTCAGTGTTCTTGATGACTTGGTGGAGGTGTGGCAGCTAGAAGAGAACACGTTGCACCAATTTACCTGATCTATGCCGGGTCATTTAATTTTGCATAATGGATTTACTGTCTTCAGAATGGCACTTTAGAGCCTCATATTATTGTTATTTAATTTTGTCCCATTAGGCCAGCTATGTGTCACATCCATGGACTTAGTCCTGTTTCCATCACTCTTTTATCCTCTTCTGGGTGACACTGGATAGTGTGATTATAAATAAATTCTCTTCTATAACTGCATATTATAGAGTTATAAACAGGGACTTGACTATGAGCATCATTAAAGCTTTAACTTTAAGTCTATCAACTGTTCAATGATGGAGACTTGAGTGTAAACTGTTCTTAACAATTGCAGTCTTTAGGCTATCCAATGAAGATCCGGAAGGGATTGGGCAGAATTTTTTCAAGAGTAGTCAGAATAAGAATTAAAACAGCACCATACTCACCACACCTCCCTTTTCAGACGGTATCTAGGACCACATTTTGTTTTTTCTGCACTTACTTTGGATTTATGTTTTACTTATATGTCTGGCCAGTATGAAAGTGCCTTCCTTGATTGTTCTTTTGCACCGTTGTTGCTTGTATTCAGTTCTCACTCATTCATGGGAAATCTGAGCCTTTTTGGTATGATCTGTGCATCTTGCAGAGCTGGATTTGCAATGTCAATTGGATATCTGGATAATAATGGCCTAGAGGTCCACAGTGGGACCTGAGACAACCCTGGCTTCAGACAAACATACTATATTGTACGATGCTCTGCCTTTCTGAAGATATAAATCATAAAAGATATAAATGATGTCTATAGGGAGTTGACACAGTCATACCTGTGTTTCCAGCCCACATGCACACTCGGTTACTGATGCACAGCCAGAAGTATGACCACAGCAGGAGGCTGTGAGTGCCCAGAGAAGTGTTGAGATTTATTACTTCTTATACTAGAATAAATGGACACCATCTTCAACATGCACATACCCGTGGCACTAAATCACTGTATGGCTGAGAGTGTGTCTGCATCCCCCCACTAATCTCAGCAACACTGAATCAATCACACTGCTTATTTACCTGCTCCACATGTTCAGCCTGATTCAGGAGGCTATGCAGTGGAAGGTGAGACAAGAACGGTGGGGTTTCTCAGCAGGGGCACAACATGCAGTACAAACAAAGCTGAGCAGACAGCAGCTTACAGCGCTTTCCTCCTCACATTTTGGCATCAGTGTTCAACGGACTTAGACTATGCATTCTGCGTTCACACTTTGGTCCTTCATTAGCCAGAGCAAAAATAGCCTGAAGTGATTGACTTTGCTTTACATTTCTCATCTTCTTGTTAACTAAATTGGGCTTTCCCACTGCCCAGACTAGGAAAGGTGAAACTCCTGACAGTGAAAACCATTATTCTCAGTCACATTTGGTCACCTTGTTAATGATCCAGAACATCAGCCAATCAGAATGTCCACCTATGCAAGTACAGAGGTTCTTTTGCATTCTATACTACTGAAGCACCAATTTCTTTCAGTGCATATCCATGGTTGGCTTCCTTGACAAAATCCCCAACATAAGGAGAAGGTGCCTGCAGGTTGGAGGAGATGATGAGCTGGTGCCCAGCTGAAAGAAGATTTAATTACCTCAGAATTTTTTCCCTACTCACCAAGAAAGATACAGGAAGAGAGAAAGATAGAGAGGGCATAAAGAAGGAGAAAATGAGCTATCCAAATGACTTTGAGAGGAAGGAAAACCTGGCCTAATTATATTTTACAGGGTGGCTGAGCAGACCAGGGCCTGGTTAATACTGCACCAATGCAGACCTCCACTCCATTAACAAGAGCTGCCTTGGCTGAGACAAGTGATAATTATCATCCCTGCACCCTTAGAGAGTGACAAGGACTAGCAGTGCTCCAGAGAACATCGCTAATGTAGCAGAGAGGAAGAGCCAGAGCGCTAATTATGAAGCAAAGAAAGCAAGGACGGCCAGCACTGAACAGTCTAAATGGCTTATGAGCCTGTACACTATAGACATCATTAGTCAGAACACACGCTAAAGTAACACTAGGAAACTCATTGTAACCTTGCACTTCTATTTATGGGATTTCTATGTCATATTTCATGTGGTAGCATATTACTTAATGTCTCTGGTTCTGATGCATCACTAAAATGATCCCAACATAGCAAAAAAAAAAAAAAAAACTCAGTCCTGGGTGACAGAATCTTTCAATAAGGGTTTCTATTTTCAGCTTGTGCTTCTCCTCTACTGGAAAAACTCTCCATCAACCAATCACAGTATCCTTGTTGTAACTTGCTGTAACTTAGCAATAGGCCAAAGAAGGAGGGATGGCAGACAGAAGATGTTTTTGTTTGTTTGTTTTGGCTGATCACTCCACATGTCCTAACACTCCAGAATGGATTAAACAATCATCTTAGGTGTGTGAATAGGAACATCATGCCATTAATAGTTTTCTTTCAGCAGATTCAAGAATTATGCATAAATAATAGTGGCTCATTAGAGCAGCATTGAAGCTGAAGTTAGAAACTGAATAATTTAAAAAATTTAAACCAGTCAGTTTTTTAATCGAATCCAATACTTATTCTTGCCCCATCTAACACACGCTTGCCACACTTCATGTGCTATTTCACTCCCACTGGATTTCCGCTTTGTTTGATGATGTAAAACAGCATATTTATCTTTAAGAATAGGCATGTGTGTAATGTACGCTCTCACCAAAGCAGCGCCAGTTCCATATGGTGCTTTAATCAAATCAGCATTGCAGATGTTGACTGCACTGAGTTATTCTGGGCTGGCTGGACATGTTGATAATTATAATTCAGAAACAGAATGACAAAACACGACAGTTTTGTGTGTAAATGGATAAAAATTCAGAAAATACAGACTTTTTTGAACTGTAAATACAGGCTTTTGCATATTATGTTACTACAAGCAATTTACCCAATAATAGGTGTATTATCTATGTTTGTTTTCATTATTATTTTTAACAGGTTAAAAAATTTTGCTCAGAGGTCTCATTTATCAAAGCGTGCATAAAACAAGTACTAAATTTGTGCATAGGACCCACCCTTATGCAGAAGAAAATTGGTATTGATCACTCACGCATGCGCACAGCTGTATGCAATGGCTGTTGATAAGTCCCAAACATTCTAAACTGATTTGATCATACATGGCCACAAATATTCAAACAATGCATAATCCTACTCAATCTTTATTACTACCTTTTTATACGATTTTACTTTACATTCTGTCTGTATCATATGTCTGCATCTTGTGAGCACCAAAATCAGTAATTACTCTCTCAATTATGCTGATATGATAGACAGTACGTGATATAGATTCCAAATTTGTGATATAAAATTCAGGTCAGTTCTGGACAGATTTGATTTCTGGTTGTCCTTAAAACAAAACAAAGACTTCAAGCCTTATATTAACTTCTGTGGTATTTTACCATAGACAGCTAATCAATATTGGGGCAGAAGTCATTATATTTATAATAGAGATGCACCCATTCAGAACATCATGTATAGAGCAAAGTGAGGTCAACTGTATAGAGCCCCACATGCAGCTTTATTCACCAAATTAATTTGCTTTGATATTAATTTTGCTTTTTGTGTCTTTCTCTCTCATCCTGGGCTACTGATCAGAACATTCTAAGTTGTATCCTGTCTCAAACCTGCAAATGTAAATTCTATGCCTGCCAGTCCTAGGGAGAGAAGCATGGCCTCTGTGCCTGCCAGTCCCACTGAAGGAATTATGAATCTGTGACAGTCAGCTCCAGGTAGACATGGCCTCAGATTCTTCAAACATTTTTTTTTATATTAACGATGCTCAGTCATATTATATTGTAGCACCTTGTATTGTGTACTTTGTATCACACCGTATCATATTGAAGTAACTTTAAATTGTGACATTGGCTGCTTTTGGATAATGTCAGATTGATCACATATCATGCACTCTTCAAAAGCAAGATATAAGCTGCTAGACTCTAGTAATTTAACATGTACGTTATATTTAACATGTATGTTAAGTCTTATGAAGTGGTAAATCAAATTACAGCCCTTAAATATTGTCCTTACCACCATACTGCACATTACTGTATTTCTCTTTGTGCTGACATTTTGCAGTGTTGGCTTGGCTCTTTGTCTGGCAGTGAAGAACCACAATGCTCCAACTCCTCTGATTACAAATACCTGTGGCTTGTTTCATGACTCATTTTCAGCACTGTATATTCACCCATCTCTCAATAAGTTGCATTGTTATTGTATTGCATTGTATAGTGTGTTCTTTTTATGCTGTTAGCATAGCCTTTTGGTTATTCATTAGCATTTTATCTTATCTAACCTTTAGCATATTGTGCTGCCTTACCTGTAGTTGTGTTATCTGTCTTTCCATTAGCGATTAACTTTGCAAATATCTTAGCTGTTAGCTTAGCTTATACATCCTATGAAGGTGTGTAATGTTAACTGATGCAGTACAGATCTTGCCTGTGAGCATATGACCTATATTGTGTTAAAACCAGCATCATGCTCTGATGTTTTACATAACATAATGACAAGCATATAGAGAAAGTCAGCTCTGTTACAGTGATATCATGTCAAGTGGGTTTCAACTGTCATTCCTCTGTATAACTTGCATACATTTGAACAAAATGTCATTTCATTCAGGAGAATAGTGCAACACATAATAATAAAGAAGACTAACAATTGTCTGCAAACTGTTGACTGGGAAGAGAACTGTATTATCGAGATCAAGCAAAAAGTAGCAGCAAGTGAAAAAAAGTGTCTCATAACAGAATTATATAGTGCGGGTATGCAGTGAGGGTTGCATACCACTGGGAAGGGATTGATTAGTTTAGGTGAGTGTTGGGATGCAGCAGTGTGTAGTCTGACTGGCTTAGGAAAGAAGTTGTAGTGGTGGTGGGACAGATGTTCTGGTTCCTTCTGCCAGATGGCAGAAAGGTAAAGAGTCCATGAGAGGGGTGGGAGGTGTCATCCACAGTGCTGATGGCCTTGCAAATGCAATATTTGTGGTGTCAGTTGTGGGTAGAGAGATCCCAATGACCTTCTCAGCTGTTATGCCAATCTGTTGTTGGGTCTTGCAGTCTGTGACGGTACAGTTCCCTGATACCAAACAGTGAGACAGCTGGTCAGGACACTCTCTATTGTCCCCCTGCAGAAGGTGGTGAGGATGGAAGTGGGGAAGTTTGCTCAACTTAACCTTCACAGGTAGACAAGATGCTGAGCTTGGGAAGTGCTGTTGAGAATCCAAGTGAGATCACCTGTGATGTGCACACCAAGGAATTTGGAGCTTTTGACTCTCTCCACATCTGTGCAGTGGATAGTGGGGTTCTCCCCGGGATCTCTTTTGTTTTATTGACATTGAGAGATATATTGTCTGTGCACCAGTCTGCAAACTCCTCCACCCCCACCATGTATGCTGAATTGTCATTGTTGCTAATGAGGCCCACTACTGTAGTGAAGATGCCATTATCAGGTCTGTATCAGCTAAATACCCAGACCCTTGTTAATGGCATTATATCAAATAAAAAAAGTGTCTGATTAATATGGAAATAAAAACTCTAATAATTTTAAACAGGGTCACTGTGTATTATTGGTGTTTCAGTAAACCTGTCTATTTGCTCTTCTTCCTCTTTTCCTTTATGTTAGTGACAGTGTAGTAGTAGTGTGGTAGTCTGCATGTGTGTGTGGCAACTATGGATTTATGGGCTATTTCTATGTGTTTATCAGGGATCTCTCTGTATGTCTGTGTACAAAGGCCGGTGAGCCCTCAGTGGTGTGACACACAAAGTGTTGTGCTCTTGTTTGATCTTTAGTCTGTGCCTGTGCTATCTCTCACAGGGTATGTGTCCAGAACTGGTGGGATCCCTGCATTGATTTCTGTGTTGCTGTGCAAGTGTGTCTGAAGATTTATGGGAAAGAACGTGGGTATATACTGAGCAAGCTAGAACTGGTGTCATAACCCATGAGCACACATCACCATATTAAAAACAGACATGGGCTTTTGTCCACGGAGATAACATAAATGCTAGTGACAACTCGCACACTCTGAGATACACATACACAAACACAAGCAGTAAATAATACAAAATTGCCCGTTCTTTAGGTAACTCTATGCTGTACTTACACATATTTAACCCATTGGGGTTTCGATTTTTTATTCAGGTATTCATCTTAGAGCATATTATTCAGTAACTTCCATCCAGGTTAAGTTGTCCTTGTGATGTTCTCTGCCAAAAATATAGTTCACTCATGCTGAAAAATGGAGCATTTCACTAGTAAAACATCTATAGATCGACCAGAAAATTGCTAACATGTGTTCATGGAAGATAAGATGTGCAGTAATAGGAGCTCTAACACTCTTAAAAAAGATTTAACATAAATGCTATCCTCTGAAATACACATTCCATAAAATTTTCTGTTAAAGGCAGACAGGAATTATGGTGAAGGAATACTGTTCTTTTTATATTTTCTTTGGAAAAGAATCATGCTGTTGAATATGTTCAACAAATTTTGGATATTATACAGAATTTGCTATTGTTAATCCTTAAACATTTTCACCAAAATAACACTGCTAGTTTTCCTCCAGTCTACATTAATACAGCTATCAGTGCCATTTATACACTGAGAGGTGAAGTGAATAAAATTGATTAGCTCATTACAAGGGCACCTTTTAAGGGGAGATATACTGAGCAGCAAGTGAACAGTCAGTTCTCGAAGTTGATGTGTTGGAAGCAGGAAAAAATGGGCAAGCATAAGGATCTGAGTGACTCTGTCAAGGGCCAAAATGTGATGGCTAGACAACTGGGTCAGAGCATTTCCAAAAATGGTCTTGTGGGGAGTTCCCGGTATGCAATGCTTAGTACCTACCAAAAGTGGTATAGGAAGAACACCCGGTGTACCAGTCATGGGTGTGCAAGGCTCAATGATGCATCACAAATTGCTGAAAAAGTTAATGCTATGATAGAAAGGTGTCAGAACACAGTGCATCACAGCTTGCTGCGTATGGGGCTGCGTATGTATACATGCGCATGATGTAGAAGAAAGCATGATTCGCCAGACCAGTCCGTCTTCTTTCATTGCTTCATGGTGCAGTTCTGATCCTTATATGCCCATTGTAGGCACTTTCGGCAATGGACAGGGGTCAGCATGGGCACGGGTGTGTGTGCATTGTTTACCTGGGGAAGAAAAAGGCAGCTGGCAGAGGCAGGCTCTGGGCAATGTTGTGCTGGGAAACCTTAATGTGGATGTTACTTTGACTCGAAACACCTACCTAAACATTGTTGCAGACCTACTATACCCCTTCATGGTAATGGTATTCTGTACTGTCAGTGGCCTTTTTCAGTAGTATAATGCACCCTGCCACATTGCAAAAATTGCAAAGAGTTCAAGGTGTTGACCTGGCCTCCAAATTCCCCAGATCTCAAACCGATCGAGCATCTCAGGGGACCTGCACAATACTAGGTACTCCACAAGACCTCTGAAGGTGTGCTGTGGTAACTGGCACCAAGACGCTATCAGCAGATCCTGTAAGTTAGTCCTGTAAGTTATGAGATGGGGCCTCAGACTTGTTTGTCCAGCACATCCCACAGATGCTCAATCAGATTGAGATCTGGGGAATTTGGAGGCCAAGTCAACAGTGTGAACTTCCTCAAATGTTTGTTTGTCATGTTCCTGAAGCATTCCTAAATACTCACCCATTGCAGAATACTGAAAGCTAAAGAATTTTTGTACATTGGTCTTATTCCTAGGCTTAAGTATAGATGTAATTTTCCTGATTTCTAGGAATCCTTTGCAACTCAAGACCAACATTTTGAGAAATACACTTCCAGTTTAACCAGAATTTACATTAGGGATGTAACTGAATATAATATATTATTCTGATTGAACAAAACAATATGTTCTTAATGGATATAAATACAGAATACAACAAAAGCTGCACTTTTCATTTTTGTTTGTTTGTTTTTTGTTGTCTAATATAATGGCAGCTATAGCTGAAGTCTCATTTTATATTTCTATATGCTACAATATCTATGACTTTTAACTGCTTTATCCTGGTCAGGTTCACTATGAATCTGAAGCCTATTTCAGCAATACTGGGTGCAAAGCAGGAGAATTCAACTCAGATGGGACACCATGCACACACATTAATTCTTAGGGGAAATTTAGTGTAGCCAATCCACCTATCTGCATGTTTCTTGGATACCTTAGAACCTGGAAGAAACCCATCCTACTACGGGACGACTCAATGCAAAATGCCACACAGACAGCAACCCGAACCTTAGGATCGAACCAGGGGCCCTGGATCTGTCAGGCACCAATGCTACCCATTGCACCACCACGCTACCATATCATGCAAATTAATTCAAGAGTAATGATGCACACAGGTTCACAGGAAAAAGAAAAACTGCTAGAAACTGATGCTCAGGGCATGTTAGTTTTTGATGTCCAGAGATGAGAGTTTAATCATGTTTTACAGATGCCACCATGAGAAATGTAAACCATATATAGGGCTTAAGTGATATTATTTAATACTTTTTGGATATGTTTCTGTCACAAACTATTATATACATATATACTAAGTATTTGATTTTACATGGTATTTGTATATACAGACAAGAAACAAATTAAAGGTAAAAACAGTTATGTGCATTTCACTCGGAAGATTTGGGTCTATTTGTCTCCTTTGAGCGAAGGGTCCCCACAAATCAGCATAAAGTCACCTTAATTCTTTATTCAGTGATAAAACATTTCTAACCTGATGGGAGCGGTCTCTTCCAGGATGACAATGCACAGGGCACATGGGGTCACTGAATGGATTGATGAGGATGAAAATTATGTACATTATAAGATATGGTCTCCACAATCACCATACCTCAACCCTTATGGAACACTTATGGGAACAAAACATTAGACAGCACTTTCCACCACCAGCTGAGGTAATATGGATGAGTGGCACATTGAAGATATTGTGATGGCTTGTGGTGGCCCATCACCTTACTAAGACACTTGATTTTTACTTTGATTTGTCACCGGTCTGTATATTCTGTACATATTCCATGTTAAATTACCAGTAATCTCCATGTATATACTTACATAGCATAAGGTAAAAACCTCAATTTCCCATCTCTTGAAAATTCAACACTTTTAGTCCTGAATCCTTAAGGGCCCTTCACTTAGGGTCCCTAGATAGTTAGTTCTACTCTTCCCCATTCAGTGATGCCCCTGGGAGTTGGATTTTGATTTTCTTGCTGATGAAAATACGGAACATGTCACTTCCCTACTCAGTGAAGATGTGTTAAAATTTCAGGTTTTTTTTTTAATCTGATGTTGCCAACTGATTGCAGTCACTGTTTCTTTCCTAAGTTCACAGATCTTTTGAGGATATTCCCTAATTTTACTATGGTTTTTTGAGCTGGCTGTTATAGCCTGGAATTGTTTAAGAAAAGCAATATACCTTTAAAATTGCATCAGCCTTCTCATATGATATATATGTTATATTTCTTTTCCATGAAGTGAAAAACCCCTTAACTGTTGTAGACAGATGTAAAGAAAATAGCGGATTAAAAGAGCATAAGAGACCTTTGACCCTGGTCATGTCCACTATGACGAGCAAAGGAGACACATACAGAAAAAGAGACCTTTGAGCTTTGTAACAAGAAGTTAGAAGTTCTTCTAAACAAGAAGTTCATAAGTAATGTAATTAATTGAAAGTACAAGTTTTCAATTTCAGAAAGTACAGTAACAAAGTACAATTGGTCAATTATTTTACACTCCTGTTCCTAACACCAAAGTATATAAAGCAAAGTGTAATTACATGTTAAAACAGTCCCCCAAAATTAATATAAAATAAATAATAATATTGAAATAATATAAAAATAACTGAAATAGTTACCATGTGCATTTTTTCATGTCTTTCCCAACTCTTTTCTTTTGGTAAACAAGCAAAAAACAGAGGTGACTGTAGTTGATGACCATAGTTGATGGAATTACAGATTCCTTCACATTTTCTTTTCTTTTGTCTTATAGCGTGAAGAAATATTTGGTTACAAATGTAGGTTCTCTGTGTAGCGTAAAAAAAAATCTCCTTTCGACATGCATATACTGTATGTGTCAAAAAACTAATAGGACCTCCCAATTGGCACAGCTGTCTGAGGTTTTACCTTATTGTTGGGAGACTTCCAGCCTGTGTCCCGAACTTCAAGTCCAAGAGTGCAAAACTGGTACTGATGTCTGAGCCATGAACAAATTATTCTTTTGAACCAATTATTTTTTCTATTAGTCAAACCAGTTCACAAGTCCATTTGAATCAGCTTTTGTGTGGTGTCGAATTTTAGTGCTGCTGGTTTAAACTTACTTACTACTACTTACTTTAAAAATTTAAGTATTAAGATTACCCTCAACTACAGGAGGTGAGCCACAAGTGCAGAAGCCTCTAGATGAAGAAGAATGAGAATCAGAGCAGAATTAAGGAAAAAGGATGGATCAGTCCAATCCAGTGGACCCTTAGCTCTAGTGAAGGGAAATTATAATGCTACAGCACACAACAAAATCCTGTACAATTGTGGGTGTTGAGTGATATGTGTTAAGAGGCAGGACACAAGTGTGTGTTGTTGGGTCACTGGCCAAATTAGGTTGAGAATTATGTTGCCTTAGATGTTTTTGTAGCTAAAAACTAGTACACACATGCTGCTGATATTTGACCTATTCTTCTTCTACATAGACATAGACAGAGGTGCACAGTCCCTTTGTTCCTCAATGTTCTTAGGGGAGAGAGAGAGAGAGAGATAGCACTGTGAGACAGGCATCCTGAAAGAGTGGCTCTAAATCACCAAAGCCATTAGGAGCCTTTCACTACTCAAAATAAAAGATCTAGTCTTTCTCTCTGCACTTCGACATCATCCCTCTGTTTTGTGCAATCAGCTAAAACTTCTATTAAAGACTTTTAGTGGCTCAGTCTGCAGTCACTTAGCCTTAAATTCATGATTTAATATGCACACTGAATTGAATTTGAGTGTTTAAAAGTCAGCTGTGACAGACTAAATTATTTATGAATCACACAAATTATCAAGTATGCCGTAGTATGCTCTGGCCCCATCCCAATGTGATTTGGTGATGTAGCTTACAGCAGGCTATGGTTGCTGAACTGCTGTGACTGTGTGGTGCTCCAAAAACAATGTGGGCTTTATATATATAATTTTAAGTACTTTTAAGGTCAAGTCTGACCTTTTAGGCAAAAATGGTGCTGACCTGAGATGACTTCCTGTCACTTTGACTGTGACTTAGCTACACAAAACACAGAATACTATACTGCCCTCTTGTCATTAGAGTGTAGTGGGCGGCCCATCGTGAGCCACTAACTATGCTACTTTTTTGTGGCTTGCAGGCCTTGCAATGACAATGCAGGCCCTAGGCATTAAACAGAAATCTGGATATGAATTTACCTCATTTGAAATACTTTTTTACTAACATAAAGAATGTAGTCACAAAAATAAGTCTGCTCAGTCTTTTCCGCTAATTAGTATTTACAGGCCACCAGGGCCGTATTTCGAATTTCTGCAGCAATTTGCAGACTTTCTCTTGAACCTTGAAAGCAGTAATTGTTGGAGACTTTATTATTCATTTTCATAATCTACAAGACCTTCTGAGAGCAGCATTTGTATCTATTTTAGACTTAGTAGGGGTCAAACAGTCTATAACAGCACCCATTCATTACGGTGGATACACACTTGAATTAATACTGAGATTTGGATTAAATATATAAAAAACATAGTCACAACACTCCAGTGAGTTATTTATGATCTCTATCTCATTTCATTTAAAATGTGTCTTAGTCACAGTAAATGCACTTTGCCATGCTATTGCATCAAGTGTAAAATCATGTCAGCTACTGTACCCAGTATTAATGAGTGACTGAATGTTTAAACTTTTGCTACACTCTAGACAATGTAGCCCCAGTTAAAACAAAAGTGATTAGGGAGAAAAAACCTTGTAGCAGCCTTGTATAATGATCACACTCAAATCTTAAAACAGACCCTTCAAAGTATGTAGGATTAGTAATATTACAAATTAGACGGAAGGACTATGACTATAGTCTTAACTATAGAAAGACTCTTATTGTTGCTTGATCAGCTTATCTCTCCAAGTTGATAGAAGACTACAGCAAAAATGGTAGAGTCTTATTAAATACAGTAGTGAAGTTAATTAGGACCACTTAGTTAAGGCCACCCCTGAAGCACAAATATCAAAGGTATCTAGTAAATATGAGTTTCTTTTTTATAACAAAATTTAAAACATTAGACAGAAAAATTCATCTTAAACTTTTTTCATCTTAAAGTCAGACAGTTTGACAATTTAACTACATTGAGATTATAACCATTGAGATGTGAGAACATCAAGAATATAACCACATCAGTAAAGCAATTTGAATTTTTTACTCCAATCAAACAGACTGAACTAATGTCACTGAGTTCTTCTTCAAAATCATCACCTTGTGTACTAGATCCCTTACTTACACACTTCCGTACACACACATACACAAATACTACCAGAAGCAATCAAACTTGTATTAAAATAATCTGCTTCTCTCATGGGCATGGGCTACGTACCTAAATACTTTAAACTAGCAGTTATCAAACCACTGATTAAAAAAAACAACTTTGACCCTTATCAGCTGTCAAACTATAGGCCAACATCACAACTCCCCATTATTTCCAAGATACTAGAAAGTTTTGTAGCCCAGCATTTAAAGGTATGAGGACACCTGACCATGATACCCATATGAAGGTCTTCCCCAGATTGTTGCCGCATTGTTGAAAACAAACAATTGTCTAGAATGTCTTTGTATGTTGTAGCATTAAGATTTCCTTTCACTGGAACTAAGTGGCCTAGACCAAACCTTTTCCAGCATGTCAGTGCCCCTGTGCACAAAATGAGGCCCATAAAGACATGATTTACCAAGGTTGGTGTGGAAAAACTCAAATGGCTTGCACAGAAACCTGACCTCAACCCCACTTAACACCTTTAGGATTAATTGAAATACCAACTTTACACCAGACCTTCTTCTCAGACGTCAGTGCCCAACCTCTTGTGCTCTTGTAGCTAAATGGGCTCAAATCCCCACACCCATGGTCCAAAATCTAGTGGAAAGCTTTCTCAAAAAAGTGAAGGTTATTGTAGAAGCAAAGGGGGAGGGGGTCAACTCCATATTAATGCTCATAGTTTTGGAATTTGATGTTCAATGGTCAGGTGTCCACCTACCTTTGGCCATATAGTGTATATGTAATTGGTGACTTCTCTGTATGTACAAAAGTAAAGTTTGTTGTTTCATGATGCTGTTCTAGGCCCACTGCTCTTTTCTCTATATATGCTACCTCTGGGTACAATTATTAAGCAACATGGTATTAGCTCCCACTGCTATACCGATGACACAAAGCAATATGTTTCTTACATCTTCATCAGTTACACCATGTGAGGTAGTGAAGGATCTTTGTGTGGTTATTGACTCCAGTCTCTTACTTGAAGCTCACATATCAATATTACTAAGATAGCTTTTTTTCATCTCAAAAATATCACTAAGATAAAAAATCTCATTACATAATGTGGAAAAATGATCCCATGCTTTGTGGTCTATTGTAATTCCTTGCTGTCTGGATATTCCAGTAGGTGCATAAACAAGCTCCAGTTAGTCCAAAATGCATATCACCCATTTTTAATCCACACTGTACTTGTTCCGAGTAAAAACGTCCATTGATTATAAAATGTCACTCCATAGTAACTGAGTGAACTTTCGGTCTGTTATGATACACAATGCCTGCTTCGACAAAAGGTGCAGGCTCTTTATTAGTATCTAGAATAATTTAAACTACAGCATGGGTATATATTTTTCCTACAATGCCCATGTTACCTTCTGGCTCTCCTTTTAATTATGCTGTCATATATAGACCTGCCAGAGTTTCTGCTTGCACTCTGAGCACAAAGTCATCCATTTACAGGACAATGTCATCCTTTATAGCACCATATGTAATAATCTGTTCTCCCTCTCTCTCTGTCTCTCTCTATCTATCTATCTCTTGAGCTATACATGTTACTCCTGCTGATTCTGACTCCTTCTGCTTTCTAGACCTGCCTGGCCCATCCTAATGCTCTACTTCTGCTTGGAGCTTCACTTTGGAATACTCTTGGAGTATTTTACTGCTGCTGAGGATGGTCCTACTTGGATACCCTGATGCCCACAATGAATAGCCTTTTAACACACACAGTACTGTTTGACTTTATAATATACAATTATGGAAGAGTAAGGATTTTTATAATCCCACTATTTGCTTTCACCCACAAGAAGAGGTTTCTTCCTTGCATCGAATCAGGGAGTTTTTCCTTGCCTTTGTCACCTCTGTTCATATTTATTCATCTAAATTTACATCCGGATTTCTTTAAAGTAGGTGAGCTATCATATGGATAAAGTGAAGATGAGCTAAAGGATAAATGAAAAAAAATGTTTATAATACATTTATTCCAGTCTCCCAATGACTCAGTTTATCGTCTAAGAAGTCCACCAAATATAGAAAGACAGAAAGATTTAAAAATATGTTGAACAAAATGTTAAAATACAGAAAAAAACAGCTAATACTGTACTGTTAATGTAGGTGTTGTAACTACATTTTTCTAGTAGATGCTCATGAGTTACTCAGACATTATAAGACATTGTCAAGCAGGGAGTTATTCCAGAAAGTGGGTAAACTTTAACTCTTAGTTGAGTGACCTCAACACAACATTTCAGTTTCAGAACAAAGAACAACATTATATTTTCAGGCTGAAAATGATGACCGTATGACATTGGTATTTACATACTATGTTACACAGTAACCTTGTCCCTTTGGCTCTTGAGTGGTGCAACAGAAAAGTTTCAGCCTATCATTCGGTGGTCACAAGTTTGAATCCAAGGAAAACTGGTCATGCTGTCTAGGTAGGCATGATGGAATACTGTCTGTAACCTGTTAATCACAGTGACCTTAAACAATTGTGGACCTCTCTGATGTCATGCATGTGAAAGAGAATAATGTTTTCCTCCGAGTGTGCTACGCTGTCCTGTGAAGCAGCATGAGCAGCAATTCAAAAATATGCATTGAATGGCTTCACATGTCTCAGAGGAAGCATGTGTTAGCCTTCAACTTGTTGGTAGCTGTTGTAGGATAGGGGAGAGATGCACGGGAATTGGCAGATGACCAAATTCATGAAAAAAATGGGGAAAAAATACTGTGACTTTGTTGAAGGTCTTGGCATGTGTGAGCACACACATAGGAAGGCATCCAAGTGATTTTCACAGCCCCAGGAGGTTAGGAGAGGTGAATTAGAACAAATATTCTGTCTTTCCTAGTAATATTTTGCCTGAATTGATCACTTTAAATAGTTTCAGCTCTCTGGGTTTCCACGTTAGAGTTTAGAATAATTCAGAGATATTAAAGGAATAGAAACAAGATAGGAAATGGACCACTTCTTTCCTTAGCACATAATTTGTCAACACTCTGCAAAAGGAACAGACTCAGGTGGGAAGTGTGGTCCAAAGTTTGAAGGCAAAACTGCATGTTAGAAGTGATTTCAGTGGTATTTATTTGTTATAATGCAGGCAACACGGTGGCATGTTCTCCCCCTGCTCAAATTGATTTCCTCCGGTTTCTCTGGTTTCCTCCCACTGTGCTAAAACATGCAGATTGGCCATGCTAAATTGCGCCTATGTATGAATGAGTGTGTGAATGTGTGTGTGCGCACTCATATACTAAATCATCCTTTGGCTGACCAACTACATTTTGCATAATGGTGTACATTTAATTTTAGCTGTTCTTTTATGGA
Source organism: Pangasius djambal (assembly GCA_022985145.1). NCBI lineage: Eukaryota > Metazoa > Chordata > Actinopteri > Siluriformes > Pangasiidae > Pangasius > Pangasius djambal. Next base: position 21,105,685 of record CM040980.1, read on the forward strand.
AAGTGTAAGCCAGCTGAGTGAATGTGTGAGTCTTTGTTTGTGTGTTTGCAAATGTCACACTGCCAAGCCAGCATGTCACTGAGAGTGGTAGTGACCTGATAGACAGACGTGACATTTACCTTCAAGAGTTCTTCTCTCGGCTTCCATCCAGGCCTGTCTCTCACACCTTTGTATGTGTGTGCGCATAGGTGTGTGTGCATTCTCAACCACATCTATTCACATAATTTGCATTCATTATTTAGTTTACATAACAGAGCTGAGCCAGATGAGGCTAATTTTCCAGATGTTCTAATTCAGCATCTTGAACACGCTGTGTAGATCTTCATTTTGTGGACTGAATAAATGAAGATGTCCTAATATCCTATTAAGGGTAAGTTATGTTGGTACAAAAGCTTAGAAAAAGGACTCTAAGAATGCAATTAAAGGCAGACTAACAGTTTAATATCAAATATACTTTCAAGTGGCCTACTTTGACAGCCATAATGGTTTCTGTCTGGAGTCGATAGACATACAGGATTATAAAATGCATAAACCTGCTCCCAGGCACAGACCCTCACTCTCTCTCTCTCTCTCTCTCACACACACACACACACACACATCATCCACTTTATTATTAACACATGTACCCCTGAACATTCATACAATTATCCAATCAATCATGTGGCAGCAATGCAATGCATAAAATCACGCAAATACAGGTCAAGAACTTCAGTTAATGTTCACATCAAACATCAGAATGGGAAAAAAAATGTGATCTCAGTGACTTTGATCGTGGCATGGCTGCTGGTGGTCAGACTGGCTGGGTTGAGTATTTCACAGAATGGTGCAATAAGGAAAAACACATCAAGTGAGTGGCAGTTCTGTGGGAGGAAACCTTGTTGATAAGAGACATCAGAGGAAGATAGCCAGACTGTTATAAGCTGACAGGAACATTATAGTAACTTAAATAATCAGTCTTTACAACCATTTTGAGCAGATTGGACAACACGTTGAATGAGCTACAACAACCGAAGACATTGGGGTCTGCTCCCATCAACCAATAAAAGGAATCTGATAGCACAGTGGCAAAACACACCAAAACTAAAGAGCCGAAGATTGAAAAAAGACCAGGTGACATTTTTCCAATCTTCAATTGTCTAAATTCTGTGAACCTGCCCAGCCATTCTCCTCTGAACTCTCTCATCAACCATGGCCATATTTAAAGGCCAACAATATACTACTTCTGGGTACAATTGTTCATAAGATAAAACCTTCCACTGCTATGCTGATGACATGTAGCCATTTGTTTTAGCAAAGCCAGATGAAAAACATCATCTTAGTGAACCTGATGAATATGTAAATAACATTAGACACTGGATGCTGAGTAACAGCTTCCTAATAAACACTGACAAGACAGAAGCACTTCTAATAGGTTTAATAGCTGCCTGACATGGCCTTTCAGATGTATCATGTGCAGCAGTGAAATATATTGGTGAGATTATTGACTCTAGTCTCTCATTTGAACATGAACTGTAAATAATGTTACTAAGATAGCCTTGTCCACAAGAAATACAATGTCATTACATGGTGCAGAAAAACTAGTTCAGTACCTACAGTATATATTGGACTATTGTAACACCTTGCTGTCTAGCACCCATTAGGTGCATAAACAAGCCCCAAGTTAGTCCAGTGTAGAGCAGTGTAAGTCCTTACCAGAACCAAAAACGTTGAATGTATCACCTCTATTCTATCCACACTACATTGGCAAAATTTCATACTGATTATAAAATACTATTAAAAGTCTATAAAGCACTGACTGTTCTCACCCCACAGTACCTGAGTGAACATTTGGTCTGTTATGATTTTGTATTGACATCAGCTTTGATCAAATGTTGCAGGCTCTTTTTCAGTACCTTTTCATCAAGGAGAGAGATAGAGAAGGAAATCATGGATGATTCCTGACGAGCTACCTCAGCAAAACAACTTAAAACCCTAGTTGTTGGTTTTGATCACAATGTACTGACACAGGTTGCCAGCTTGGGTTCCTTTATATAACACCATAACCTCATCCACACTTTGTCTCATTGTGGCTGGAATATGTAGACACTGTTTGTGGAGAATATCAAAGAGTGTCCTGACCTTGTCGAAGTGGTCAGGGCTGCTGTTAGTGTGGGAGTTATCACTGAAATAGATCCACCAGCAAATGAGCTTGAATCTCTTCAATGGCATTGTGTCAGCCACAGCAGTAAAGTGTGCCAGTAAAGTGTGTCAGTGTGCCAGTAGTAATGAAAAGAAATCACATGAAAAGAAGCACTGTCAGAAACTCTTCTATTTCATCCTATTTCATACAAAATGGGGAGTCATTTTGCTGAACCAAATAAAGATTTGTCTGTTCTTCAATGTATGACACAATCTGAGCTGTGAAGAACTTCTTAAAATATTGATATGGGGAAAGATTTTTTTCTAGACCAAACATTTTCCAGCATGATGATGCTACTGTACACAACACGAGGTACATGGTTTGGCAAGGTTGGAGAGAAAGAACTTGAGTGGCCTGCACAAAGCCCTGATTTCAACCCTACTGAAGATCTAATAGGATGAACTGGAATGCAGACTGCACCCCAGCCCTCCTTATCCAATTGTACATTCAGTATTAATTCAGTGCCAGACTTCATTAAAGTAATGTTTATGGGCTTGCCCTGTTGTGCTTTCTTTTGTTACTACACTTTAGTTAATTTAATGTTAATTAGTAAATCATTTGAAGCTGTTTTTTTTATTCTTCACAAACATTGAAGGAGTGCCATATAAGAAATGAAAAGCTTCTGGAGTCTTCAAGAATTTGTCACCAAACTGATGAATTTGTCACCAAACATTTTGCAAATTAGAGTCAACAGGGAGACTGACACATTATTAAAGGCAACTTGGACTTCTAAGGTTGGTCAAAACTGTACTGTTCAATTTTCAACTGTTCAATTTTAATAGAATAAAAAGTGTATTTAAAAATATGTTATTTTATGTTATTATATGTTGAAAAAAAATAATTCATTCATTCTGTTCAGTTAAACTATTAAATAGATAAGTATTGAATAGTTAACTAAATACAGCATGTGAAATAATTATGGCACTTTTCATGTGTGGCATGTGATGTCAATGCTGGAATCTGCATCTCACTACACCTCCCATAGCACCACATGGCCTACAATCATGGCTGCCATAGACTACAGCTCCCATCACCCAAACTCACCTGACTGCTGATCACAAACACTTGGACCTAATCACACCGCCACTGTTATTTAAGGACTCTCATACCATGCACTCATTGTGAAGTATATGCTGTGTGTTTGCATACCAGTCATTACTAAAGTCTTATATGTTGTCGTAGTCTTTCTGGTTTTAACTTGTTTCTAGTTTCCTCATTTTTGCTCTTGCCTAGCTCAGTTAATACTGATTGTACATCACCTGACCTAAGCCTGTTCTCTGACCCTGTTTTTGCTTAACGTATTTAATTTAGCTAAAATTTCATAATAAAGCTTTTGTGTACCTGCGTCTGCATCCATAGCCATAGAGATCATCAGATGCCAGGTTTCTGATGATGCTCTGCTAGGCCTTTAATGCAGCAGCCTTCAGGTCCTGCTAGTTCTTTGAGTGTTCTGCCTTCAGTTTTGCCTTCAGCAAGTGAAATGCATGCTCAAATGTATACAGGTCTGGTGACTTGACTTGGCCATTGCAGAACATTTCACTTGTTTGATTTAAAATATCCTTATGTTACTTTCAAATTATGCCTCAGTTATTTCCATTTGCACTGTGAAGTGCTGTCCAATGGGTTTTTGAAGCATTCGGCTGAATCGGAGCAAATGATATAGCCCTGTACACTTCAAAATTCATCATGATACTTTTGTCACCAGTTGCCTCATCAATAAATAGAAATGAACCAGTTCCAATGGCAGTCATATATGCCAATACCATAAGATGAGGTGGTATGCTTATGATCATGAGCAGTTCCTTTCATACTCTTCCACACTCTTCCATACATCTCATCTCTCCATAAGATGTTGTTCCGGAACTGTACACGCTTTTTAGTTGACCCTAAATGCTCTGTGTTTACTCCGGTGAAGACTTCTCTTGATTGTTGATTATGACACAGATATCCCTACCTCCTGGAGGTAGTTCTACCTCCTGAGGGTGTTCTTCTGTCATTCACCACAGTTGCTTTACATTGTCTTTCAACCCTTTGGATGTTTCTGAGCTCACCAGTATGTTCTTTCCTTTTAAGAATATACCAAATAGTTGGACAGACCTAATGTTTTTGCTATCTCTGATGGGTTTGTTTTGATTTTTCAGCCTAATTATACCTTTCATCATTGGCAGTGCCAGCTCTTTGGACTTCATATTGAGAGTTAACAGCAACAGATTCCAAATGCAAGTCCTTACTGAAATCAATTTTATACCTTTTATCTGCTTATTTCTAAATGGAATAATGGAGGAATAACACACACCTGGAAGAGTTAAGCAGCCAATTGTCCAATTACTTTTAGTCTATTAAAGGCTAGGGGGTGAGGGCTTGGGGGAAATGGATGGAAGGGCACATACACTCACCTCTGCTGTTATAGCCTATTCACATCAAAGTTTGATGTTTTGTGCTTGCTAAGATGCTTTTCTGCTCACCATGGTTGTAAAAAGTGATTATTTGAGTTACTATATCTTTCCTGGCAGCTTGAACCAATGGCAGTCTGGATATTTTCCTCTGACCTCTCTTATCAAGGTATTTCCACCCACAAAACTGTCATGCAAAGTTTTTTTGTTTTTAGCACCATTCTGTGTAAACTCTAGAAACTGTTGTGTGTGGAAATCCCAGGAGATAAGCAGTTTCTCTGAAATACTCAAACTAGCCCATCTGGCACCAACAACCATGCCACAGTTAAAATCACTGAGATCACATTTTTTCCCATGCTGATGTTTGATGTGAAGCTCTTGACCTGTACAGATATTAAAGTGGACAGTGTGTATGGATGTAAATACCCACAAATTAAAGTCTGCAAAATCTGAAAGGCTAAATGAGCACTTTGAGCTCCCTTTCTTGAAATGGATTATTTCTGTCTATCTCCTTCTACCATCCTGGCTGCTGATATGCACCACTATCACCTTTAGACTGCAGCATTTGAGACCAGCTTTTCAAAGCTGCAGCCTAACCTATTCTTTATTAGGTTCCTTGCAGGAATTATTCCTCCAGGACCAAGCACTAAGGAGGAAATGAGAGATATGTCAATGTGACCTCAGTGGGACTGAACTCTTCCCCTGTGTGACTACACTTTACTGTTCAGTAAAAATGATACATTGTAATTTTGGGACAATACATTATTATTTTAGACTTTAAACTTTTGTATCAGTTTCTTGAAATAACACATTTAAGAAAGTATACCAAGTTGGCAGTTTATTGGTTTATGTTGCACTTTGAGTATAACCCATTGCTATGAACGAGCAAAAAGGGACCACCATAGAACCAGTTATGAACACACACACACACACACACACACACACACACACACACACACTATAAATATATACACCGATCAGCCATAACATTAAAACCACTGACAGGTGAACTTTCACAAGGGCTAAATTGCGATATCTAGATGACTGGGTCAGATCATCTCCAAAATGGCAGGTCTTATGGGGTGTTCCAGGTATGAAGTGGTTAGTACCTTCCAAAACTGGACCAAGGAAGGAAAACTGGTGAACCAGAGACAGGTTCAAGGCTCATTTATGCCCATGCAAAGAAGTCTAGCCCTTTTGGTCCGATCCCATAAAAGAGCTACTGTGACACAATTTGCTGAAAATGTTAATGCTGGCTATGATAGAAAGGTGTCAACTCACAGTGCATCACCACTTGCTGCGTAGCCGCAGACTGGTCAGAGTGCCCATGCAGACCCCTGTCCACCACCAAAAGCACCTACAATGGGCATGTGAGCATCATTAACTGGACCATGGAGCAACAGAAGAAGGTGGCCTGGTCTGATGAATTACGTTTTCGTTTACATCATGTGGATGGCTGGGTGCGAGTGTGTCGATTACCTGGGGAAGTGATGGCACCAGGATACACTATGGGAGGCAGTGTGATGCTCTGAGCAATGTTCTGCTGGGAAATGTTGGGTCCTGACTTTCATGTGGATGTTACTCTGACACGTACCATCTACCTAAACATTGTTGCAGACAAAGTACACCGCTTCATGGTAACAGTATTCCCTAATGGTAATGGCCTCTTTCAGTAGGATAATGAGCCCTTCCATATTGCAAAAATTGTTCAGGAATGGTTTGAGGAACATGACAAAGAGTTCAAGGTGCTGACTTAGCCTCCAAATCCCCCAGATCTCAATCTGATGGTGCATCCATGGGATATGCTGGACAAACAAGTCCGATCCATGGAGGATCACAACTTACAGGAATTAAAGGATCTGCTGCTAATGTCTTGGTGTCAGATACCACACCACACCTTCTGTGGTCTTGTTGAATGGGATGGAGCTGTTTTGGTGGCACAAGGGGGACCTACACAATATTAGGCAGGTAGTTTATATATATATATATATATATATATATATATATATATATATATATATATATATATATATATATATATATATATACATATATACAGTCAGGTCCGGAAGTATTTGGACAATGACAGAGTTTGTGATTATGCCTTTATACACCACCCCAGTGGATTTGAAATAAAACAATCAAAATGTGATCGAAGGGTATCTTCATTTTAAGAGGTTCCACAGAAATATGGCATTTACCATTTAGGAATTACAGCCATTTTCAACAAAGTACCTCCATTTTCAGGGGTTCAAAGGTATCTGGACAAAGTGACATAATTGTAAATATTACCATAATTTTAATACTTACATGGAAATCCTTTGCAGTCAATGACTGCCTGAAGTCTGGAGCACATGTCCTCAAAACTCAAATTCTGAGTTTCCTCCCTGGAGATTCTTTGCCAGGCCTTCACTGCAGCCACCTTCAGTTGCTGCTTGTTTGTGGGTCTTTCTGCCTTCAGTCTTGTCTTCAGTGAGTGAAAAGCATGCTCTATTGGGTTGAGATCAGGCGATTGAAGAATATTCCATTCCTTTGCCTTCAAAACATCTTGAGTTGCTTTTGCAGCATGTTTAGGGCCATTATCCACCTGCACTGTGAAGCGGCATCCTATCAGTTTTGTAGCATTTGGCTGAACATGAGCAGAGAGTATAGCCCTATACACCTCAGAATTCATCTTGCTACTTCCAGTGAGCCTGTTCCGTTGGCAGTCATACATGCCCATAACACTCCCTCCTCCATGTTTGACACATGATGTGGTATACTTTGGATCATGAGCTGTTCCTTTCTTTAGTCATATTTTTCTCTTGCCATCATTCTGGTACAAGTTAATCTTGGTTTCATCTGTCCAAAGAATCTTACCAGTGGTTTGCACCTTGTTGTAAACCCTCTGTATTTACATGAAGGCATCTCTTGATTGTAGATTTTGAGAATGATACACCTACCTTCTCCAGAGTATTCTTGACTTCTGTTGATGTTGTGAAGGGGTTTTTCTTCACCAAGGAAAGGATTCTACGATCCACTACTTTAGTTGTCTTCCGTGGTCTTCCAGGCCTTTCAATGTTGTTGAGCTCACCAGTGCTTTCTTTCTTTTTAAGAATGTACCCAACTGTTGATGTTTTCAGGCTGTACTTTTCTGAATTTACAGACAAATAAGCTATCACTTCATTAGTCTGGTTTGTTAACTGAAACGAACACCTACTAGAAATGGATGGAGTAGAAGAGGCACTAGAGAATTCAGTCAATTCATATCCTGTCCATTTCAGCCTTTTATTTCATTTCATTTTTTCATCAGTCTTTTTTTATAAACCTTCTGAATTCTCAGTTGCGAGCTATAATTACAGTATAGCGCTCCACCAGCAGCATATAATTAACTCTCTATAGGGATTTCTTTGGACAAAGTCAACCAGAGAACTCAGCTGAAAAAGATAAGAGATGAAGGGGGAGGACAGAATGAAGGACAGAGTGTAAGTCTTAGTATAAAGTCAATTCAACGAACTGTAAGCAGCAATTAAAATTAAGTCTGAGCAACCCTTGTTTTTCATAAAAGACAATGGCAGACACAGGTTTAGAGATCATTTCTGTTCTTTTGAAGAGAACTATCATCTCATAGCCTAAATGTCCTTCTACTCTAAAGGGAATCAAGGAGAAACAAAATCACTAAACAGATTTCCATGCATTACCAGAGTTTATTATGGAAGCTTCCAGCCTATAACGCCTATCTTTGACTTTGCTAGCAAAGCTGCAGTGACCCAAATAAGAGACAGGCCTGATGACAATGGCATTTTGTTATGAGGCCTAAAATTATCTTGTATGTCCTTAATGAAAAATGCAGGGAGTGAAAGTCCCACATCACTTCAGGAAAAATATGAATCGATTCCAGAGAGGCTGTGTTTCATTTCAGGCACTGCTTGACCTGAACCTAAACAAAACTAATTGTAAGTGTAAACAGAAATTGGAGCTTTTTTGCCCAAAGTAAAGTGAACAGTAAGTTTAATCATGATTCATGAAACCACAGTTACATACATAACTAGCACTCTATTTCACTCTTCCTAAGCACCACGGCCATGCAAATTTACCTAAGATTGCTTAGTGGGTATACACTGGTTTATTGTTATCTAAAGAGTTACTTATAGGCTAGGCCAACATCATGTAGGCATGGCATAATAAACACATACTTAAGTATGACTTCACTGCCCTCAATTATTCCCTCCACTCTTCCTTCATTTAGTAGAGTGGAATATGCAATTACTCAATGTTTAACACAATAAGCTACATATTTGCACTAATTGACAGGTGCCTGATGAGGATGGGTCATCTCTGAGAGGAGACTCCTGTTATCGGCTTGGACTTCTATTTTCTATGCGCTGAAACTTTTCTTTGCTCATAGACTCTTTTTTCCTAATTATCTCTCTTAAGAAAATAGATTTATGATCATGACCAGTCTGGACAGTATGTGATTTTGTTATGGATTGGTCATTCAACTCACTCAGACCACTGAAAGGGAGCAAGAATAACCTTGTAAAATATGAAGAAAGTGTATGGTGGAGCTCAGGTAGCCGTGCTTTCTAGGGTGGTGTTCCACTAAATAAGGCCAATGAGGAGGAGATGCTATGGGTAGAATGGCCTGATGTTTGTGCCAAATAAAACAGGATGCTTACCACCACTGTCTTGAACATTTTAGGGTTTTCCCTACTCTAATACACCCACTTCAAATCAGGAAGGGCTGTTGCTTAGCTAACTAGTTGAATCAGATATGTTGGGACCAGACAAAACAATACAATATGCAGGACAATGTGTACTATAGGACCATTGGTGGGAAACTGTGTTGTAGAGAGTAACACAGCTTGTTGTTCTTCTTGTTGTACTTATTAGTCATTGCCATACCTGGGCATTTGGAACTAATAAACTGTTTAATCTGAAATGCTTGGGCCAGATTTGACTCTGAGCCAGCCAACATGTTGGATTGACATGGGTATCACTACACAGTAAGTACAGTGGATGTCTGAGTTGGTGCTCTTCCATATGTTCCAAGAAATTCAGACAATGGCTGTATGTGGCTCATCTTTCTACATTGTTCTGGTAAACTACTAAATGCAAAGACCAATTCACCTAACAAAGTCTAAACAAAGTTTAGCAAAGTTTAAACAATATTCTAGCAATTCTCACAAAGATGCAGTATTATATGGTGTTTGAAAATATAAGCAAATAGTGTGAAAATGAATGTTTGGATAGCCTTCATACCATAAATACACTGTTCCAGCAATAAATAAAAGCAAAAGACATATTGCAGTCAGTTTTATTGCAATACCACCTTTGAGTCTGATCTTTTGGAAATTTAAATCAATAAGCATAATCCCAGGTCTGTGCCCAGCAAGCTTAAGGTGCCTTTTCATTCATTTTAATAGCATCAATATGTGGCACAGGGGACTATTGACTTTTTCTAAGCTGTCTAGCTCATCTACCTTAAACCATCATGGATCAGTTTAAAATCTAAAAATAAATATCTGCTAGATAATGGTTGAATGATTAGATGTATTGGAGATTATACATAGGTAGAAGCATAATTAGGTGTCTTGAATGGGTTTTGTGGTATTATAGGGGTTTAATCAAGACAGATATTGATTAAAACAGTTTATTCAGTCAGTCCGATGATCAATGTTATATTAATACTTCATTCTTCCTGTATTTACTGCTGTACTGCTTGATTTTGATTAACCAATTACAATACTGTGTATCAGGTTGAAACCTATGCAAATTTAACAATAAAAATAGCAAAATCCACACACAGCCTCACAATGGGCCTCATTTATCCAGGTAGATATGAACAAATTTTGTGTTTATGAAAATTCTGTTTAGAAAAATGTTTGTATACTAAGAGAGCTCCTGAGTTTGTATAAATTTACATACACTATATTACCAAAAGTATTCGGTCACCTGCCTTGACTCACATATGAACTTAAGTGCCATCCCATTCCTAACCCATAGGGTTCAATATGATGTCGGTCCACCTTTTGCAGCTATTACAGCTTCAACTCTTCTGGGAAGGCTGTCCACAAGGTTGAGGAGTGTGTTTATAGGAATTTTTGACCATTCTTCTAAA